>VDFB02000003.1:529718295-529853286 GCA_007258455.2 Sequoia sempervirens | reverse complement strand
AGGACCCCTCACTTTTAAAGATAAGACCTTAACATTTTCAAATTACTACATTACAAAATCAAATATAAATAGCAATTAATTTTGAATTTAATATTTCCCTCTAGGTGAATTTAAAAGATATGTCATACTTCCTCAAATTATTTATGTATGGAACTCTAATATGTTATTCATACAAAATATTTCTCTTAATGATGGATCATATGAAGTGATTTGAATTGTCAATTCAAATATGTGCACAATATTTTCCAAAAGCCTTTTTTGAATATTATATATTATAGAAGCTTAATGTTCATTTTATTTTGAATAAGTATATAAAAATATTACATTGACAAGTAAATGATATATTATTTTAATTAGGAGAAGGGTATAATAAATTGCCAAGAAAATAATCTACTTATTCACTTTTGGTTTGGTTTATAGTCAAATATACATGGTAGTGAGTATAATAAGCATTAGTTCAAGACAATACCTTACTACCAAATATTTTATTGAAGTAGAAGATGATGTGAATATGATAAATGCTATAATAAATCACCAAAATAAATATAGTACTTATTAATTTTCTAATCAAAACAAGTGTAACCATCTAAAATTTACTAACAACTAAAGATATACTAAGATATGAAAACACTATTTTATAATCAAATATACATGGTAGTGAATAGGGAGGGGAGATGGTCTTCATCTTCCTCCTCAACAACGACAACTCATGTGCAACAGATGTAGAAATCCTACTCTGAAGGTGAATAGGGAGGGGAGATGGTCTCCTCCACCTCAAGGAGTCTTAAAAATCAACACAGATGGTTCTTCTCGTGGAAACCCTAGTCATGCTGGAATTGGTGGTGTTGGTCAAGATAGCTCTAGAGATGTTCAATTTATCTTCTTTGTTTATAAGGGTATTCATACTAATAATCTAATGGAGGCTCAGGCCATTTTATCGGCTATGGAGCAGGGAAGTCAATTGGGGTGGTGAAGGATCATATGTGAGTCTGATTCCCAGGTTGTGGTGAACTTGTTGAATATGCAGCATTTAGACGATGTTAGCTGGCATTTGGCTTTGATTGTTGCACAAATTCTCAACCTCTATGCTTCTTTGGAGTTTGTTACTTTCACTCATATTCCTAGAGAATGGAATGGTGTTGCTAATTGCTTGGCTAAATGGGCTTCTGAGCATATTCATGATTGGAATTTAGTGGATCGGGGTCAGTTACCCTTGGATCTATCTCAACAGTTGGATCACTTGGTGGAGCTTGATAGGACTATGTAATGCCCTTGCTTTGTACTTCTTGTTTTAATTAAAAAATTACCCCTTCCTTATGTTTGAATATAATAAGAATTATTTCAAAACAATACCTTACCACCAAATGTTATATTGAAGTGATAAATATGTACTAGAAAACACAGTGAATATAATAAAGGCTATCATAAATTACCAAGAAAATAGTTTTCTTATCAATTTTCTAATAAAAACAACTAAAAAAATATTAAGATATGAAAAAACTAGTTTATAGTCAAACATACATGGTAGTGAATATAATAAACACTATTTCAAGACAATACCTTACCATCAAATCTTCTATTGAAGTGATAAAGATGTACTATAAGACACAAAATAATAAAGACTATCATAAATCGCCAAGAAAATAGTTTGGTTATTAGTTTTCTAATCAAAACATGTGTAAGGTATCTGAAATTGAATAACAACTAAAGATATATTAGGATATGAAAATATTAGTTTATAGTCAAATATATGTGGTAGTGAATATAATGAACACTATTTCAAAGTAGTACCATACCACCAAATATTATATTTAAGTGATAAAGATGTACTAGAAGACACAGTGAATATAATAAACACTATTCTAAGACAATAACTTACCACCAAATATTTTATTTTTTAAGTACTAGAGATGTAACAGGAAACCAACTACCAAAATTGTGTAAATTCTAATTATCTGATAGGCTTTTCCTTGTGGACTTTCAAACCCAAAAAACAATAAAAAAGTTTTTTTATATGACAAATATTATTCAATCTTCAAAATTATCTTAATTTATGAGAAAAACGGTTATTATTAACACAACAAAACACTTTCAATTAACACACAAATATATTCCTTATAATATAAAAAAGAAGCTTATAATATATTATAGAAGCTTAATATTAATTTTATTTTGAATAAGTATATAAAAATATTACTTCGACAAGTAAATGATATATTGTTTTAATTAGGAGAAGGCTATAATAAATCACCAAGAAAATAATCTTCTTAGTCACTTTTGGTTTGGTCTGTAGTCAAATATACATGGTAGTGAATTTAATAAGAATTATTTTAAGACAATACCTTACCAGTATTGAAGCAGAAGAAGGTGTGAATATAATAAAGGCTATGGTAAATCACCAAAAAAATAAACCAATTATCAATTTTCTAATCAATACAAGTGTAACCATCCAAAATTGACTAACAACTACATATATACTAAGATATGGAAATAATATTTATAATCAAATATACATGGTAGTGAATATAATAAGCACTATTTCAAGACAATACCTTACCACCAAATATTCTATTTAAGTGATAAATATGTACTAGAAGGCACAACAAATGTAATAAAGGCCATCATAAATTACCAAGAAAATAGTATGTAATCAAAACAAGTGTAAGGTATCCAAAACTAGCTAATAACTAAAGATATATTAAGATATGAAAACACTAGTTTATAGTCAAATATACATGGTAGTGAATATAATAAACACTATTTCAAGACAATACCTTACCACCATATATTCTATTGAAGTGATAAAGATGTACTAGAAGACACAATGAATATAATAAAAGATATCATAAATCACCAAGCAAATAGTTTGTTTATTAATTTTCTAATCAAAACAAGTGTAAGATATCCAAAATTGACTAAAAACTAAAGATTTATTAAGATATGAAAACACTAGTTTATAGTCAAATATATGTGGTAGTGATTATAATAAACATTATTTCAAAACAATACCTTACCACCAAATATTATATTTAAATGATAAAGATGTACTAGTAGACATACTGAATATAATATACATTATTTCAAAACAATACCTTACCACCAAATATTATATTTAAGTGATAAAGATGTACTAGTAGACACAGTGAATATAATAAACACTATTCTAAGACAATAACTTACAACCAAATATTTTATTTTTTAAGTACTAGAGATGTACTAGGAAACCACCTACCAAAATTGTGTGCATTCTAATTATCTGATAGGCATTTCCTTGTAGGCTTTCAAGCCCAAAAAAACACTAAAAAAAAAATTATATGAAAAAATATCATTCAATCCTCAAAATTCTCTTATTTTATGAGAAAAAAACATTCTTCTTAACACAACGAAACACTTTCAATTAACACACATCTATATTTCCTATCAACAAACCCACTACCCATCTTAACAATGCAAATACCAATCTTAACACCAATCATATATTCAACAATATCATACTTTCAATAGTTGAATTGTAATATCATACTTTCAATAGTTGAATTGTAAGGTCTGGACGAGCCACAAGGGCGTGGGGGCTGCAAGGTCTATACATCGTTGTAGGGACATCCTGGGTCATAAAAAAATATAAAGATGTACTAGAAGACACGGTGAATATAATAAACACTATTTTAAGATAGTAACTTACCACCAAATATTTTATTATTTATTTAAGTGTTAGAGATGTACTAGGAAAACCACCTACCAAAATTGTGTGCATTCTAAATATCCAATAGGCTTTTACTTGTGGGCTTTCAAGCCTAAAAAACAAGTTACAAAAGTTGTTTTATATGAAAAATATTATTCAATCCTCAAAATTGTCTTATTTTACGAGAAAACTCATTCCTCTCAACACAACAAAACACTTTCAATTAACACACATTTATATTCCTTATCGACAAACCCGCTACATTTTAATTAACACACATCTATATTCCCGATCAACAAACCCATTACCCATCTTAAGAATACAAATACCAATCTTAAAACCAATCATATATTCAACAATATCATACTTTTAACAAATGAACTGTAATATCTTAAAACAACTCGTCCTTTAGTACCGCAACTCAACATAAAAAATAAACCCAAGACAAGGTGCGGTTGAAATCGTTGGATTAGATCACAATTGTACTAAGTACAATAAAAACACCCTTGAATTAAAAAAAAAAAACAAATGAATTGTCATATCTTAAAACATAAAAGTTTAATAATAAAACCACATATATGTGTACTAAGATTAGACTCCAATATTTAAACCATTAAACCTCACAACTTGAATCTAAGTCCCCACAACTTGAATCTAAGCCCCCACCTGACATGACCTCCAGGAAGTGCACATGGTGCAAGTTCAAGAATAACTCCCTTATTGGGGTGTGACAAGATAATTATGCAAAACCCTAATAACATTAAGGGAAACATAAAGTTTTGTTTGGAGTAGACGTGGGTATAAAGTAAGCACGGCACTAAGCTGACATACGATCAAACACTATTTTGAATGTTGTAGCCACCAAGTAATAATGGGTTGGAGATACTTACTTTCCTAGTCACTTAAAAGAAGTGACATTCGACAATCCAACGACAAAAAAGATTTATATCATTTTATGTTTTAAATTTCCATGCACGACTAAAATAAATATCAATAGGATGGTGTAATTTGTTGATAAATTTAATGGGAGGATTGTGGTAGATTGGAACAAGCTCAATCAATTCAACTTTCAATATATTATTTAAGATTATGTGTAACTATCATATGAACATATGGTCTTCACAAGGGGTTATAGTGAGAAAAAAAATTTGGGTGTATGGGCGTGTAGTGTAGTGGTATGTTGTTGTAAATTGTGTGTTTACGATACATCGTTTTGACGAGTTTTTTGTTTATGGTTTTGTTAGTTAGGGAGGATTAATCTCAAAAGCATTAATCAATTTGAAACAATTGTGATTGCCTTGTAATTGAAGAACGATGTTTTCTTTTTTTTACTTTAGGTTTTTTTTTTGTAATTATTTTCTTGTATTTTGGTTTTTAGTAATTAATTGTGACATTTCCCCTGTAGAGATCTAACCTTTGAATATGTTTTGATTAGATTAAAGACGGGAAGGGCCCATACCCATTACAAAATGGCCCAATGAGGGGGCTCACAAGAAGTGAGACATCTGAAAAGGAAAAAAGAAATAGCAACTAACCTTTGAATATGTTTCATTACTATTCGGTATGGTTTTATTTCAAGCTTAACCAATATATTTAAAAAGTGTATATAGGGCATTATTTTTTTAATAGTATTTTTTTTGTTTTTTAAATTAAAGAAAGTTATATAAAGCCCTAATATAGTTCAGTACATTATGGAATCATCTAAAGTTCAACAAAAATCATATAGATTAATTGTAGAATAAAATACGTTGGTCTTCAAATATACAAGTGCTTGACTTAACACTCATCTTGAATACAATGTCTTATATGTTACTACGTGTATTCTTAATGTATTAAAAAATTGCCTAGCTTAATTTTCTTATAAAATAATTATGAAAATAAAATGCATGTTACTCTTCAATGATACAAATGCTCGAGTTAACACCCATCTTGAGTGCAATGTTTAGCATGGTACTATGTGTATTTTTAATGTATTAAAAAATCACCTAGCTTAATTTTCCTATAAATTAATTTTAAAGCTTAACCAATATTTTAAAAACTGTATATAGGGCATTATTTTTGTAATAGTTTTTTTTTTGTTTTTTAAATTAAAGAAAGCTATATAAAGCCCTAATGCAGTTCAATACATTATGGAATCATATAAAGTTCAACAAAAATCATATAGATTAATTGTAGAATAAAATACATTGCTCTTCAATAATACAAGTTCTTGACTTAACACTCATCTTGAATACAATGTCTTATATGTTACTATGTGTGTTCTTAATGTATTAAAAATTTCCCTAGCTTAAGTTTCTTATAAAATAATTATGAAAATAAAATGCATATTACTTTTCAATGATACAAATGTTGGAGTTAACACCTGTCTTGAATGCAATGTTTAGCATGGTACTATACGTATTCTTAATGTATTAAAAAATCACCTAGCTTAATTTTCTTATAAATTAATTTTAAAAATATATTGCATTAGTCCTCAATCATTTGAGTGCTCAAGTCAACACATCTTAAATGTCATGTTTGGCATGGTACTCTGCATATTCTCAATGTATTAAAATATTGCCTAGCTTACTTTTCATTCTTCCTTAAGTCCAACACTTATTAAAAAATTATTTTCTCATCCTACTAAAATATATTTTTGCTTTTTTATATTAGCATAAGTTTACAAAAAACCTATTTTAGATCATAATCAATACCATATTATAATGGCAATAAAGTACCATACATATAGGTTGCAAAATTATAAATTAAAGAAGTAATTGAACCAAGAAAACAATAACAAAGCAATAGACATTCATGTTATCAAAACCAAGAAAATAAATGTCACTTCTAAGTGAGTATTAACAATATAGCATAAATTCCAACTCTGCCTTAGTAGTGTTGGAATAAGGTGTCTCAACCTTGCAATCTTAATGTTCATGTTTAATTTTTTTTGTATATGATGTAGGAGCATCCCTAGTTGTAAAGCAATCCTATAACAACCAAAAATAGTTATTTTCTTGCATTGTATTCAGTAGTAGTGTCAGTAGTTCATTCCATATTTTACTGCATCGTCGCATCATTTGCATTTTCCTACCAAAAGTTATTGCTCTCAAATTTTCATTATGTTTACCAATCAAAGCATTTGGGCCCAACCTAGTCCAAATTTCTTAGTGCCAACCTATTCCAAATCGTTTGGAGCTTAATAGAACACCTTCCAAGCATCTTGGGTTCATTGGGACCTATCTTGGAGATTCACAAGTCACATCTTTTCACGTGGAGTTCTCTTTATATTTTGTGGCTGACATTCATATGTGATCCTTCATCGGGATATTAACCCTTGTGGTTGATGCAGACCTATATTGGAGCTTGAGAAGCACATTTATAAGCATTTGTATTCATTTAGGAGAGACATTTAGATAATTCAAACTTGTTCTAAGTTAGGTGTTTTAGATTCATTTTCGCATAATCCCTTTAGGGGCATTTAATAAGGCCTATTGGCCAGTTGTATTGTTGAATGCCCTTGTGGCAAGCCTGTGAGCCCTGAATATTTTCCCTTGAGGCCAATGTTGCATGTATGATTATCAATTCAAAGAATTTTCATGTTCGCATATCAATTTGTTGTGTTATTTTTGTTGTGTTGACTCATTGTTGCACGATTCAAATTGTTCCTTCTAGAACCCTCCTACCGTGACTACACTAAGTGGCATCAAAGTGAGTTTTGATTCTTGAAGGAATTCCTTGAGGTGAAAAGATCATCGAACTGAGGTAGACTGCATTTGTTTTCAATCAATCATTGATTGTGAGGTAGTTGAAACCCTTGTAGCTAGATCATTGAATTGAGGCAAGTGCAAGGATTTGAGGGGAGATATGCCACCAAGGAGAGTTCCTGTTATGACGAATGTTGCTGGAAGAATGGATGAGATGTTGGAGATGATGCACAAGATGCAAGTTAGGCTAGATACTTTTGAAGGAGATCGAAGGTGAGGCCTAAACCCTAGGTAGAATGATGAAAGTGATGATGAAGTAGAACATGCAAATCAATTTGTAGAAACCCTAGACGAAGAAGGGGAAGAATCGAATCAAGTAAAGATGTTGAAAGTAATCTCAAAGATTGGCAAGCAACCTAGAGTTGAAATTCAAAATTATGTGGGAAATTTGAATCATGAAGAGTTGATTGATTGGATAAACGAAATGGAAGAATAATTCGAATATGAAGAAATTGAAGATCCAGAGTCAGATTTGTGAAAACAAAGTTGAAAGGTCATGCTCCATTATGGTGGAAAGAAGTTCAATTAGACCAAAATAGAAGAGGCAAAGAAAGAATCATCAAATGGGACATAATGATGACAAAATTGAAGAAACAATTATTACCAGCAGATTATGAACTGGAATTGTTGAAGAGGTTGTAGAACCTAAGGCAAAAAAGAATGATCTGTGAAGGAGTATACTGAAGAATTCTACAAGATGATAATCAAAACTGGTCATAGTGATGCAAGCAAAGAAAAGGTTGCAAGATATATTAATGGACTAAGAACAAGCATTCAAGAAGAATTGAGCCTGGTAAATATGACATCTATTGAGGAAGCATATCAATATGCATTAAAAGTGGAAGAGAAGTTGAACAAGAAGTTTGAACAAAGGTAGAGAAGTGCAAGAGGAAGATTCCAAAATAGTGGACCCCAATCTGGAGAAAGAAGACCCTAGGTGGAACAAAAAAAGATCCAAAACCCTACCGGAGTGAAGAAAAGGATGATAATTCATACCGGAAAGGCAAAGAAGATCAATTTTTTTACTACAGCGATAAAGGAGGCCATAATTTTGTAGCATAGAAAACAATATCCCTTTTTCACACTTAATTTTGGATTAATTGATACAAAATTAACTAAATAGTGCCTAGGTTTAATGTTGTAATGTGTTGTACACATTTGGGTGAAATCACACTATTGTGTTTCACTTTTTGCCCAAGATGGACATTTACATCAATATTTTTAACTGAATCTTCATCTTCTGAGACCTATAGAAGCTAATCTATTAAGAATTTGAAGATGATGTGAACTAGTGATTTGTGGAAATTTGTGTATAGATTCTAAATTTTTTTTTTCAAATTTTATGAAATAAATCAATCATGAATCTTTCAACATCTCCTTTAATAACTAGTTTTAAACAAAAAACAACATTTTCAGAAAGTAACGTTTGTGTCGTACAACATAATTTTTTTCTATAATGGATTAAATTATATTTTTTTAAATATAGATTATCAATATCATCTAGAGAAAGGATTTTTTTTATAATTTTTTGTTGCATATTTTTTTTAAATTAATTTTTGAAGTCACTATAACTATAATTTGGACATACGTTTATATCATACAACCTAACTTGCTATGTATTTATTGAAATCCATTTTTTTGGGTGAAACAAGGACATCAATACCTAGGGAAAAGGGTATTTTTTGAATTTTTTTTACAATGGTTTACTATTTTTTTACCTCTACACACAAAGAGCTTGATGTTCAGAGAAAAACTTATGTTTAGTAAAAATTGAAAATTAAATACATGGTAAAATGAAAATATATCAAAATTATACTTGTTGGAAAGCTTGTTTCAAGGGATACAATCTTGCAAAATATAATTTTTAAATGATGTGGTTTAATCCCTAAAAAGATAAAGAAAAAATAGCTTTTTATCGACATTTTGATAGGTGCAAAGGAGACTTCATTATGGGTATGATTTAATACTAGAGAGGTTCTATCGAAGGGGGTTTGATCTAAGGGAGTCTTATCTATCTCTCTTCAACTAAAACCCTTTAGATGGAGCCTCTCAAGAGTTAAGTAATTAGTTTTTCTAGAAATAGTGATTTCAGGAAAAAATCAACATGTCCCAAAAGTGAGACACACTATTGTGGCAGCACCCATTCATATTATTCTAGGGCCCTTTTTAATAAAATGTACCTAAAACTTACCTTATTTAAGGTGTTTTAAAGTTTTGTAACAAAATTTCACACATTTCTATGGTTTCTTTAATTAATTTTGGTTAATTAGAGTTAATTAACCCCTTTAATTCAAATTTAAGCCTTATTTATGACACCTTCTGAAGGATCTATACAAACACCCAATATTCAAATAGTAAAACATTAAATTTGGAAAAATCAAGGTCTTGGAAAATGGTGCCAAGACTCACTCGCCTTTAATGGTGAATGGATCCTCTCCACATAGGACCCCCCTTTCTTTGCATTTTTTGCATGTGTTTTTTATGTTCTTTCACCCTCTCGAAGCAAGGTCCTAGAAACTTGAGCTAGGACCCATTCGCCTTTAGTGTCTATTAGAATTGGCTATGATTTCCAAGATCTTGATGCCAAATGGAAAGCACAAGAGAGAGAATATGCATATGCAAATATGATTCAATTGATATGAAAAATCTAGTAGAAACCCCTTGGTTATATAGCCAAGGTGAGATACAAGATGTCATAGGATTATGACAAGTGTCTTAATCATATGACATGAGACAACTTATCACACTTACCTAGGTTCACATGTGTTACAAGCCAAAAGATAAGATAATAACTAAAACCTTCTATAAAGATTCCTAGGACCTAAGTGTTGTGCAGTTTTGCACACACGCCCCACTGAAAGTAGGGACCCTCTTTTTGCTCTGGCTTTTGGTGTCTTTTGGCCCCTTAATTTTATTGATTTGGTTGCTCTTGGAGGTCCTTAGATGTCCATCTTGCTTGCCCAAGTGAGTTCCCTAGGTTGCCCTTTGAAAAAACTAACTTCTGAGCAAAATCCAGGTTTTCACCCCAATCCGGGATTTTTCGGTCCGTCCGGATTTTCCCGGATTCTGCTCAAAGTTCGGCTCTGTGCAAAATCTGGGTTTTTAGTCCAGTCCAGGATTTTTCTCTCCACCCGGATTTTCCCGATTTCCATGAAAATTCCAGATCCGAGCGAAGGCCGGGTTTTTGCCTACGTTCGGGATTTTTCGCCTGACTTGGATTTTCCCGGATTCCTTTGGTTTTTCGGGTATGTGCCAAAGTCTGGAATTTTTATGTCATCCGCGGAAATCCGGTCCACCCGGATTTTTCCGGATTTTCTACCAGGCTTTGTGCAAATTGAAATACTAGATTAAATTGATGAATTTGATGATAAATGCTCAACACCCCATGCTTAATTTGATATATTACATGATGTTATACGCATTCTTGGTTCGTTTTGATGATCTAGTGTTGAAATTTTTGCCTTATTTAGTAAAATCTGCCTGGCCTGGAATTTCCCGGATTTTCCCCTTGGTCTGGTTTCCCGAAATGGAAATTTTTCCGAAAATAATTATTTATTCCAAAAGTGAAATTTTTTAAAAATGATCACGAAAATGAAAATTTCTTGAGATAAAAAATTAGAAAATAAAATTTCAAAATAAAAATTCAGAAGAAGTGGAAGGTTTCCTTATAAAATGTAAAAGTTTTTTATAAAAGGTCAAAATTTTATTCAAATTTAATTTGAACATGTGGGCTATTAATGATGATATCTGTTTTTCAGGACTAAACAAATATTAAAAGGGGGACTTGCATATGGATTGGTGCCAAAAGAGGGAAATCTGGAAGTGTTCAATTTAAATTTTCAAAATGGGACCTGCCTAAGAATCCATGCCAAAACTGTCTACAGCTGGAGGACTTTCTGGAAGACACGTGAATCTGATCTTGTTGGAGATCATGGGCAGACATGGATAATATTCATGCATTTAATGCAAATCTTGTCCTATTTTGAAATTCTCTTGGCTGACCTGTTTTGGGGCCAGTTATTGTTGTAAAATCTAATTAGGCCGACATGTTTGGGGGTTCTCTATAAATGGCATTTGTGCCTCATTTGTAAGGGGAGGAAAAAAGATTAGGAGAAGATTGATAGAGAGCGAATTTAGCGGTAGAGCAGAGGTAGAAGTTAGTCAATTTCTGAGCAAGTGATGTAACAGAACATTAGAATTGTTGTTGGAGTTTGGTGATTCAATACAATTGAAGGCATTGTGATTTTCTGGTGATCTCTTTTGTGTTGACTTATCTTGCATGGTTCTTATGATTCTATTTTTTAAAATTGCTCAAGGTTGTTAGGTTTAGATTTAAATCTGATTCAATGATGCTCATGATTTAATGTTTGAAGTGTTTGCAACAATCCCTGGTCCATACTTTTTGCAGCTAGTTGATTGTTAGTTGCTTTGTAAAGTTATCCTGGACCTTTATATTCATTGTGCTTGGTTCAATTATGGAGATTTATTCATTTCAACTGCAATTGGGTTGTCTTGGGTGAATGTTCATGATCTGAAAATCTTTAAAACCTTAGAAGATTGCACTGTTTCTGTAACATTGTAGATTTATCTTGGTCAAGCAGAGATTGGTTTCGTTGGGATTGGTCCATTTCAAGTGTTTATCATTTGCATTGTTAGTCTTAGAAATAGTTTAGATTTAGAAATTTCTCTGAACCCTTATCTCTTTTGCTGTTTATTTTGAATCTGGGTTAGTTTTAGGATTGAAAGCATCACCATATTGTTGCATCTGATGAAAATTCACTTCCAGCATTGTTTATTTGTAAGGCCCCTTGGGATTACCAGCATTTTCACATATTATCTGAGTTGTTTATGCATTGTCATGACCTGACACCCGAGAGACCTTGGGGTGATTTTAGCACTTGTTGTTGAGAATTCACCTTTCAAGAGAGATAGAATACCATTTTATGTCTGAGTTGTTGCTATGCAGAAAACACCATCAACACTAAGTAAACTTAACATATAAATAAGTCCCTTAGTAATGAATTAACTAGGTACAAAACTTTATTTACACCAACACCCCCCCTTAAGTGCAACTTAGGGAGTAGCAGATTATTATGAAAATGACACAAAGATGCAAGAATGGGTCCTGGCTACTAGGCCATGTTAGGTACCCATGTACAAATGCAAAGACAATCTCTCACAAACAAAGAAAAGGAGAAAACCCAATGGGACAAAACTCCTCCCCAAAAGAGAGATGAAATACATAAAAAATTAAATGCTCTCAATGATGCATGAGAAGGCCAAAACCCCATGTGAGGAAAAAGACCCCCTATAAGAGAGAAGAAGAAGAGAGACAAGGAATCCCCCCCTCAATTTTGAGTCTCCTGCAATGATGGTAGAAGCTCGACATTGAATGTTGAAGATGATCCAATCTCGCCGAACAACGTTCCTCCCCTTAGGAAGAAACAAAACCATGAATGTATACAGGATGTCAAGAAGATGGATGATGTGTGATGATGTCTCTAAAGTATGCTCAAGTGTCTCCATGTCGATGCCAAATGCTAACACACTCCAAAGAGGCGTTCTAGGCCATAGTGTTGAAGAGGGCAATCCAGAATCTAGTAGAGATGAATGTAGAACACGATCCAAAGAGAAGATATCCCCTTAGAAGACAAAGAAGCCTCCTCCAAATGTTGTCCAAAAGTATCCATAGTCACGTCAAACTACAATGAATGATCATGTAGAGATTGAACAAGAGGGTCAAGGTGTTCCCTCACAACAACTGAAGAAGGATCTTCTCCATCAAAGAGAAGATGAATGTCATTGATGATGTCCCCCAAATTTGCAATATGAGATTCCACAAACAAGTCTGAAATACCTATCAAGAAGCCATCACAAGTAGCCAAATCTAAAAGACAATGAGGATTTTGCTACACTGAAACACAAGGAACCAAAACTATTGAATCACAAGCGTCATCTATTGTAATAGTAGATGGAGGAGATGAAATGGATGACTCAAGAACTGGATTTGATGTGAGTACTCCTAGGTTCAAGAAGCCAAATGTCTCCTCTGAATCATGGTCCATGCTAGAAGTGTGATCAACAGCCAAAGGAACAATGTCAACATCAGAAGCTAAATCTACAAAGATATACAACTGAGATGAATGATCAACCATCCCAGTAGCAATAGTCTCTCTACTCTCCAAGCCTCAAATGATGACTGAATTGGGCGTGAACTCCACAGTTCTCCCATCTCCACTATGTGTGATCTAACATATGGAAATAAGATTGTTCACCAAATGAGAAACACACAAAACATCCTGAAAAGTGTTGTCCCCAAAACTAATAGGCCCCTTCCCAATTACACTCATGTATGTATTGTTTCTCATCAAGATAAAAGACATAGTACAAGGCTGAAAAGAAGAGAATATAGACTATGAAGATGCCATATGATGAGATGCTCTTGAATCTAGAAGCCATCTCCTTGATCCATGATCTGAAAGAGCACAAAGAGAATGTCCTTTATATCCTGATGTAGTAGCCAAATCAGCATGACCTTTGTCCTTTTTAGACTATTTTGAAGGAGGAGGAGGAGGTGATTCAGACATTCCAAAAGGAAAATCAATGTGATTCTTTTTTAGAATATTTTTCAACTCATCAATATCCTTCTTATAACAATAGTGTTCTTCATGCCCATCCTTCTTGCAATATGCACAAGTAGGCATCTCCTTCTTAGATGTTTTCTCTTTTGAAGATGAATCTTTATGTTCTTATGTGGAATTAGATTTGGATTTTGTGTTCTTCTTAGGCTTGTTCTTTTTCTTTTCTTTTCCACTTGAAGACTTCTCATCCTTTGCAATCAAGGCATGTGATTTTGAAGACTTCAAAGCACCCATTGGAATAATCTTATCTTGCTCCCTAGTGAGTTGCATAGAAAAATCTTCAAAGGAAGGCATCTTAAACTCACTCCAAATGGCACTCTTTGTAGCATAGAAAGTAGACACAAACATTGAATATTCAGGTCCTAGATTTGAAAGAACTCTTAACACCAATTGTGTATCTGATTTCTCAATTTTACAATCCTTCAATTGTGTTCTTAGTGAGTTGAATTTGGTGATAAAGTCCTATATGTTGTCAAAAATACATGGATTGAGACGGATTAATTCATTCTCCAAGAAATGTCTTTGAATTTCATCTATTTTCCCAAATAAGTTTGACAATGTAGTTCACATAGCCATAGGTGTATCCAAGTGCTCAATGTGAAACAACAATTCAGGAGAAACATAAAAGCAAAAATAACCAATGGCTTCTTCACAACTATTCAGCCACTTATTCTTTTTAGCTTCATCATATGTTGGTTCACCATCAATCCCATGAACTATCCTATACAATCTTTTTAACTCTTAGCAATTTTTTCATTTTAGTTGTAAGGTGTTAGAAGTGGAATTGTAGATGGCTCCATGATGAAATAGGAAAGAACAAAAATCAAGAGGAATGAAACCACAACCACAAGAAGAATCCCCCCTGAATTCACTCAATCAAAGAACCCCCACAAGTAATATCTAATTTGTGGAACTTTATACTTAGTGCGATTACAGTTGTCACTTGCCAAAAATAGTGAAGTGGACTTTGATCTTGGTACTTACAAATGCCAAAATAGGCTATAGACTCAAATTAAAACTTTTACAATATATGAAATCAAATTGATTACACCACTAGAAAGTACATGAAAAAATAATCCCTTTCAAAAAAAAATCACCCAAAAATGTTACCGTAGGAGCAAGATATGAGCTCCTGAAGTTCCCAAAATAAGGGCGAAGCAACAACAACTGTGAGAATCTGAAATTTTATGGAAAAACCACATACCAAAACTAAAATATGATTTCACCATTGTGAAGAGCACAAAAAATTAGCCCAAATAAAAAAAAAATCTTGAAATTGGAGGTCCTGAGCACAAGTTATGAGCGTTTGAAGATCAAGTGCAAAAATGAAAACTTCAACCATGAGGGGGTAGAAAAAATTCAAACCAACTGCTGATGTCACCAAAGCACTAAGCTAAATTTGTTGGTCAAATACCTGTCACATGCTTGCAGAGGCTTAATATTGACATCCAAATGGTTGCCATGCCAAAAAATCCCCCTAAATGGAATATTCTCAACAATGTCGAAATATTCCTTCTTATGCCAAAATCTTGGTTGTCGGAATTTGCTGTTGATGTGGCAAAATATTTGTCAATTTTTTTTTCCAAGCTAAAGATTTTCACCGTCGGTTTTAATGTTTGACCGGATTTTTTTTAAGAAATTACCGCCAATTTTTAATACTATTGACCGAGATTTTTAAATGAGTGACAGTATTTTTATTTATGGCTCCTAGTTTGTAGGTGGTGGGGCCGCTTGTGGTAGGACTACCCGCACCACAAATTGTTGTCATAAATCTTAAAGGTTCAATCATCTAACACCAACCTATCATCCTTGCTTACAATATGATTGTTATGGTTCCTTACAATTGCATCCTCTTGCACTAAAAAACTCTCACAAGCATAAATAAATGGTACACATCATATCACATCAAAATCATCATCTCATATATATATCATCATCGGATAAATTTCATAGTACAAAATAATCAGATCACTGTACATATGTGTCAATCAATACAAAATGGCCCATCGGGCTATCAAAAAGGAGCCCATAAGGCACAAAAAATGATATCATCTCGATCAAAAAGAGGCCTAACCCTCCTGTCTTTTTCCCTCGCCTCTGTCACCGTGACCCTCTACTAGTCTAAAACTGGTACGCTACGAGTACTCTAGGACCCATGCTGCTCTAGGTACGGCCTCCTGATAGTGCATGTAGTAATACTTGGCCTCTCAGACGGCCTCCCTGTAGGACCGAATTGACACTGTACCCTGAGAGGAGGAGGTTGTCATGCTCTCCAACTCTTGTCTCTGGCCTAGCTCTGTGGTCGCCTATAACTTTGCGGCCTATCTCTGCTGGATGGCCTAATCCCTCTCGGCCCTGGCTTGGTCCCTCTTGGTCCATGCCTAATCTCTCTCCCCTGTCAAAGTTTGCACCTGGGCCTGCAACTATGCAATCAATGTATCTCGGGGATCCACCTGCCCTATTGGCTTCCCTGCTGGTTGTGCTCATGGAGGTTGTACCTGAGGCTGATTCTCACCCCTAGCCCGTGGTGGTACACCTACCGGCACTTGCTATTGATCCTGCATCTGCACGTCAGCTGGACTGGCTACACTAGGGACCCAACCGGTTGGTCCTGTCGTGCATCATCCCTTCGTCCTCATCCTCCCCCTCTACCTCTCACCCTCTACTGATTGGGGACTGCACCTGGAACTATCAATCGTAGGGGAGGCTGAAACCAATACCTGTATGCCTATGTCGTACCTAGATCCGCAAGCCCCTGATCATAAGCCCATGGCCGAGCCACCAACTGTCTGAAACTGTCAACGGCCTCCGAGGTGAGAATGTATCGCCCCCATGAAACCTGTGAAATGGTGTAGGAAAAGATGCCCACATAATCATCATCTAGCCAATCCTGAGGCTCACCATGCACCCGGGTAGATATCTCTCTATCATAGTATGCTCTCGCCCCTACATGAAGCGGTCCTGGCGGGCGTAGAAAATCTGATGCATATCATTGGCCCATTTGGGCCGACCAAGGTACAGACACCATATAAACACCTGCATCTCGTCCAAGATCCTCCTCCAATAAGGAATCTTGTGCTCGCATGTGTGTGTGAAGGACACACCGCCTTTATAGCACCATACGAGGGGATCATCAGGCCCCATCGGTACTAGAATGACTTGCGGCTGAAGGACAGCAATGTGCTCCCATGCCCATACGTGGAGTGTCACACCTGCTCCAAGTGCTCTGCCATCCATGTAGACGTACTTGTGGATATTTCTATACAAAGATGCAAGAAGAACCGGCCCCCAAGCAAAGCAAGTAGGCCTGTCACGCATAACCATGCGCTCCCAGCAAAGTCCCCAACCAGGACTAAAATACCAGCCTCGTCAGTTTGGGGCAACGAAACTCGAGATAATCGCCGCAACAACCAAGCGGAAGGGAGGTGCCAGAGCCCTATGACGCTCAAGCTCGATCTGCCCCTCACAAATAATAATGTCCTATGTGGCGAGGACCCTGTGACAGGAATTCTGCCCCTCATCTATATCAAAAATAAAATGTCGACCATGAATCAACAATCTCAGGATGTGCCAAATGTCCTCCAAGGTGACGGTGGCCTCATCGATGGGAAGGTGGAAAGAAGACGTCTCGCTGTGCCATCTCTCAGCAAGTGCTGACATCATCCCAAGGTGGGTACGAATGGGCATTGCATAGGCGATGTACCACAACCCCATGTCTTGTAGTCGGTCCTAATCTTTCTCCCTCAAGTCCCACAAGTAACCGAACAGATCCCACAACCTATGCTCTCGGGAGTAGAGCTCCCTCACCGCATCCTGCATCAGGAAGGGTCATCATGTTAAAAAACTTGAAATTTTTTTGTCGGGCGTCCAAGAAACTACTCTAGCATCGCAATTCGTGAAGGCGTTGCAGTTTGATTTTTATCAAACTCTAACGCTATGGCACAAAATGCCAAAATCACACCGCCACGGTGCACTTTCCTTCCCAGCAGTGCAGTTTGCAAAAATTCCTATCACTAGAGCACCGCCGCATCGCACTTTACAAATGACCCCGCAGGCCATGACCTCAATGTCAGAGTTTTCAAACTCCAAACTCCGCTACTGCGGTGCAATCTAACACCGAGCAGTGCAGTTTGATTTTTGAGCAGTGCTATATAGCGTCGCTGCAGAAGGACTGACTTTGAAAGCAATAAATAAGCACAAAAAATGAGAAATAAAGCTCAAGTGAGGATCACTTACCGGTGCCCCAATGTCGGGTGGCAGCTAGTACGTCTAGACTCGATCAAAAATGTGCATCAGAAGCAATCGTTGCGCCATATCGTCAGGAGGTTAGAGCTCAAATCTCAAGGTTGCTAGATGGCTGTGTGAAAATGAATTGAAAGTGACCCCTCCAAGCCTTTTTAAGCTTGAAAATTAGGGTTTTTTACACCCTAATTAGCTATCCTGGTAGGGTTTTGGACCCTCGAACTTGTTTTTGTCCAGTTGAGGCCTGTTTTACATCGTTTTATTGCATTTAGACACGTTTTTGGCCTCTTGGAGCCTTATTGGACCTGTCGGGCACCTTGTCCTCCTTTTTCGTGAGATCACCCAAAAATTGAAATTTTCAACCAATCTCTTAAGGGGGCAATATATTGGCATGTTTACTCTCACCGGGCAGCAGTGGGGCAAGATTTTAAATAACGAAATTTTTTGGCTTTGATCGAGATCGTTTATTCTTTGAACCAATGCAACAAGTGCATTGCTTCAAAGAGGGGGAAAATGTAGACACGTAAAATATACCGATTGACATTGTGCATCTAATCCTGACTACTAACATCATTTCATCTTGAATAATCCTTTGGTCTAACCATTTAATCAAATCCCCTTATCTGATTAAATTCATCAATATTCCTCTTTTAATTAAATAAATTAGTTATCTAATTAAGTCACCTCTTCTCGATAATTAAATTAACCATCTTGATCTAATTATCCTATTTAATTAAATAATTAATGTTATTTGATTAAATCTCTTATAGTCTATCTATTAAATTAAATAAATCAAAACCTTATTTAATTTAATCTAACAATCATCTCTTTTAATTAAATAAATCAAAATCTTTATTTAATTAATCTCTTATCACATTCCTCTCATATTTGATTTAAATAAATCCATAAATTTAAGTCAAATAGGTCACATCATCTAACCCCCTTCATTAAATTAATTAACCTAGATTAATTTAATCTCATATCATGTCCCATCCTCTAGCTTTTCCCACTTGCACATGAAAATAGACTTGTTTGATTTATTAAATCTCTATTTTCCCTCAACAAGGCATCTTTTGGAATATTCTCCAAGTTTGAATTCAAATTCCAAGTTGACATGTACATCCAACAAGGCATTAACTCCATCTTACATTTCCTTTGCCTTGAGCCAAGTGGCCTTCAATGCATTCTTTCTTCCCTCTTGCATGTCATTTCAACAAAATTCAAAATTCAAAAATAGGCATTTATTGGCACAATCCTCAAAACTTGCACATCCTCCATCCACTCATAGGTTGACAAGTGGCATCTTTCCATTGGATGAATGTTAGTCCCGCATTGCTCTATTTTGGACATTCATCCATCTTGGCATTCTATAAATAAAGAGCTCATCTCCTCATTTGATCATCCACCAATTGAGTAAACTTACTATACTCAAATTTAGATCAATCCTCCATCCATCTTATTAAGTTCTATAGCTAGGTTATGCAGATTTTATCTTGGAAGCATTCATCAATCTTCATCAAAGTGGATCACTCTTCATCAACATTCATCAAGCTTGCATCATAGGAATTGGGAAAGGGCCAATTTTCACATCAAATTGGCACCAATTCCCCCATGGGATCATGAGTTTGCTAGTTTAATTAGGATTCAATCCCTATTTTGTTGTTTTCATTGTGTTCATCTTTTTCCCTAATTTGAACTTTGCAGATGGATTTCATGGGGAATCCTTGTTCTTACTTGCATTTGACAATCTAATGTGTTTGTTCTTATTATTTTGCAGGTATCAGGATTGGGGTTCGCACATGTACATATGCACATACAATCTTACATACATACATACATACATACATACATGTCATACAAGCATACATAAATACAAACATACAAAAATATACATACATTCAATATAGTAGCATTTAACATAAAGCAATACATAACACAAGTGTGTTATAACACACTCACTTATGTCTTGCTAGACATGTCTTAGGCACAAATGCAAAAACCATGTCAAAACTAAAAAATAGTGTGGGCACGTTATAACATGCTCGTGTTATTTCTTGCTTTGGGAATTGCCAAGCCTTGGTCTTGGTATTTTCCGTAGAATACGAACCCAAAGGCTTGGAGTTTCTTCCCAACATCCAAAGATGTGTTTTTGCAAATTCTACAATATTTCACATAATTGTGTTTGTGCTAAGCATCAGGTTTGCACATGTTTCAATGTCGAATAAATCTAACAACTAGGTAATGTTAGGCTCTCTCTTAGCTATCTAATGATGTAGTTTTTTTTCATTTTGACAATGTTAAGCATTTGATCTATAATTTCTTTTGTTTGTGTGTCTATTTTTTGGCAAAAACCAATGTTTGGTTTTTTTTGTTATAAATTAACCATTCATAGAAATTTAAAATAAATTACATTTTTTGAAACTAGACTCCATTCTATGCAATTAAAAAATAATATTTTTAATTAGTTTCCAAAATTTATAGGGGTAGCATGACCAAAATTCTATTTTTCTGGAAGTTTCCACTTTGAAAATTAGTAAAAAATCAAATATTCATTAAAAAATTATCAAAAAAATCAAGCATAAACTACATAATATTAGCTAATTTCTCACTAAAACGATTCTAAAAATACTAAAAAAAAGTTAACCATTTGAGGGATCCACAAAAGTTGCTATGTTATGTTTTTTTGATAAAAAAAACACCAATTTCTATGGCCCCCTCTTTTGAACCCCTTAATCTCAACCATTTTCAAAAAAAATAGTAGTTTAGAAAGTATACTTGGAGCACTATGATCCTTGTTTTTGTTGCATCTCAAAATTTTAAGTGTAACTAACCTTAATTTCACGTCCAAGGTCAATATTTCTTGATTTCAAAAAAAAAGAGTGGCCACTTAAGCCACTTTTTCGCCCCCCATCTTTTTGCACTTACCCAAACCCATAGTCTGAAAATTACAAATTCATAAGGAGTCTTATGATTACTTTTCAATAATTTTCTATAATAATCCTAAGGTTGAACTATTTTTATTTAGAAAAGTATTTTTCTCCCTTTCATCTACTGCTCCATAATCACTAGCAAGCTTTTATAGTTCAATGTGGACATTTCCAAATTCTTCTGTAGAAATGGATAATATTTCTTCTTTGTCATCTTTATTAACAATTACTATTTTGTTATCATCATATGATTGTGGGCATAGGCCATGATAAATTTTAGAAAAGGGAAAACTTCATGTAGCATCATGCACCCTAATCCACTTACCCATGGTGCACTAATACTATTAATTTTCATTTGGTTTGCAACCTTATTCTAAAATGAAAATCTAAGTTTTGAGATAAGCCTACCATAGATTTCATGATTATAAATATCATGGTATTCAACAATGAAACCTGGGGTTTTAAGCACTCCAACATGATCTATTTTTCTATCTGATTTTGATTTTCCTTTCCCAACAACTTGGTCTTCTATTGGTGGTAGACATGCTTGTACAATGTGAATTCCCTCTTAAGTCCTCCTTAATTTTTCTTAAGTCTCTCAAGTTCTCAACCCTATACCCAAAGTTTGACAAAATAAGATTTTAAGGAACAACGAAACATAGGAATTCTATCTTTCACTTACCTAGATTTTGATTCATGAAAAGATTAATACTAACAGGAGTGGACTGGCTTTGTTAGAACCTAGAATCTCCCTGGTGAACTACAATGAGCAATCTGGAATCTCCCTGTGTGGTGGCCCTCTCACTTAAAAATAAAATCACTTAGCAGTTGAAAGTTCACTTCTTCTTTTTTGAATATTAAAGTGAATGAAACATCAATGTTTGCCTCTAAACTACACAATTAGTACATAGCATTTTTGTATAGACACCTAGAAATAAATTGAACAGTTGTCTTGTATTGATGACAAATTCTCAACCATTGATATTTGTAAATCTAACGGTTATAAAGTGATTCCAGAGGTTTAAGTTTGCAAGCCTAGTGCTTTGTACATTTCATTTTGGAATGAAACTACAACCATCCATCAAACATTCATCAAATTATCAAGTAATTTAAGATATAAGCGATAAACACGTGTTTTAAAGTTTTTTTATGTACCTTCTATTAATTGATCACTTTTAGCAAGAGGCACCATCAATGTCATTGAATTGTTTCATCTCAAACAAATTCTCAACCATTGATCTTTATAAATTAACGGTTATAAGGTGATTATAGAGATTTAAATCCGCAAGCCTAGCATTATGTGCATTTCATTTTAGAAATGCAACTACAACCAGCCATCAAACATTCATCGAATGATTGAGTAATTTATGATATAAAGAATAAACACGTGTTTTAAAGTTGTTTTAAACTTTAGTGTGCTAGGATACACAATCCTTGTGAGATTTTCCTTCGATAGAAAACTCGTTGGAGACATTGAGATAAGTCCACATTCCATTCTACAATTCCTCAAGTCATGTATATATCTAATTGAAGCATCTTGTGGATTCGTGGAATCCTTTTAAAAGCAAGAAATTGATTGACACTTGTGACATTGATTGAAACCTATCCCCTTTTAGCGGTTCCACAGTAATTAATTTAACCTTTATAAAACTATTTGCAGACTCACAAACCATAAAGTGTGAGCTCACTTAAGCCATTTAATTAAGCACATACGGAATCTTCTTCTTAAGTGAGCACTAGGTAAAAGGCTAAAGCCTCCAAAATCTCACTTATCAAATAAAATCTAGATAAATATTGATTTGACAACATTCTATTTCCATTTTTAGTGTTTTTTGTCAATTTGATGGAAACTTTATTTTTTCATTTGTATCACTTTAAGTTTTAAATTTGTATACAAATATTTCATAAATATCTATAATACTTAATTTCTTGAAAGAAAAATCTAGATTTGTCTAAGTTTATTTCATTTCATTATTTAGCACTTGTTTAATGGTAAACCTATTGCCATTTAATTGTAGAAGCCTCCAAAATCTCACTTATCACATAAAAGCCAAAAAAATATTGATTTGACATTTTATTTCCATTTTTAGTGTTTTTTGTCAATTTGATGGTAACTTTCCTTTTTCATTTGTATTGCTTTATGTTTTAAATCTGCATGCAAATATTTCATAAATAGATAATACTTAATTTCTTGAAGGAAAAATCTAGATTTGTCTAAGTTTATTTCATTTCATTTCATTTATTTAGCACTTATTATTAATTGTTTAATCCAACCACATGCAACTAGAACTTTCAACTTGCAGTCTATGCATGCACAAACACATACTCTATAATATATTAACATACATAGAATTTTCTATTGATGTAATCATTGAATCTCCTTTAAAGTTTATGTGCAAGTGCTATTTCTAGAAACATTAATGTTATTGCTAATTACTTGTATGATTTGAATAGACATTGAACACATAAAATAATTATTTACTATAAATGAATAAAAAAGAATAACACAGCCATTTATTTTATTACAACTGAATTACAATGTTACATTATTACATAGCCTTTTAAAGATGAGTAGAGCATGCAAGATCTTTCCTTGTATAAATGATACATGCCACTTTACATCAAACATAATTGATTCCAAGATGGTAGTGGTGACAATGGGATCTTGGGATCTCAAATATGGTTCTGCATTTATAAAAAATTGTAGTCTGGTTTTGCATCCCACTATGGTGAAGTACAATCCGATAGTTAAAAACATTTTATATAAAATATATCACATAATATGCTCAATTTTATCCACCAAAGCATCCCAAAATGATGCAATTGATTCCAAGCTGCTAGTGGTAGCTAAGAGATCCAAACCATATAACCCAACAAATGACTTTGATAATCAATAGGGCTTTCCTACCATGCTGGGGAAATGGGAGTTGTGAATATAGAAAATGTACCTATCCTGGTTACCAATTGGAATTATGCAGAAGATAAGGGGTAGTAAATCTTCTCCCACCTTCTTCAGGTAGCTCAAAGGCAAAAAGATAGCCCAGCATGACTCTGAAAGTTTGCAATTCCTCTTTGAGGGCCTCTATCAAAATGAAGTATGAGAAGTCACCGACTTTGAATACAAACAAGATTAAAATACTTATATGGGCACACTCTCTATGAAAGCACTTATCTCCATCAGAGCTCCTCATCTTGGTTTAAATCCTATCTCAGAAGCTAGGTAAACCAGATCAATTTCTTTCCAATTCCACCCATTATGAACTTGAAGGAAATTGGTCTTTTACTCTATAACTACATAACTGGAGGCAAGAGAATTTAGAGTATCCCCAATAATACCACATCATCTTATTCCTTATTAACCTTGAAAAATAAAAACCCTTATCAAAATTTAGAACATTGCACTCAATAGTAAAGCCTTCTTCGAAATATTTTAGTTGTGCTCACTATCCCTAATACCTATTTATGGGTTGTTTATGAGCTCTCAGCTCACCATTCTAATCCCTATTTAATCGTGATTCATGTGAGGTATAATTTCTCTTTTGTGTGCTAACCAAGTAACCAACTTCAATCGTGTGAGAGCCACCTACACTAACAATGTTTATTTTGATTGGCATCTAGCTACATGTACACTATACCTCAAGCTGACTTGTCAATCACGCCACTCAAATGATATGAAATCATTACAAATATTATTTCAATTGATCATTGGATTAATTAAATCATCATGTACATTATATCATGTAGTTTCCAATATCAAGTTATTCAATCACTCACTTCAGATGTACATATGGCATTAATCTACAGTACTGCAACCACATTTTCTTCAAAGAAAGACAATCTAGCAGATAGTTGGAAATCGATAAAAAGAAAACAAGATCCATACTTTCTACCATTTTTAGTATCAAGTTATCAAATCAAACATTTCACTCGCTTCAAATGTACATATGGCATTAATTTGTGGTATCACAACCACATTTTCTTCAAAGCAAGACAATCTAGCAGATATGCAGAAATTGATAAAAAGATTGAGTATTAAATGGCAGTCGGCAGGTAGAGTACTTCAAAGCATTAAAAAGATAGATAATTAAATGGCTTGTTGTAGCTTAATCATTATCAATGTCCACTAATAAATCACAATAATTTTTAGTATCAAGTTATCAAATCAAACATTTCACTCGCTTCAAATGTACATATGGCATTAATCTGTGGTATCACAACCACATTTTCTTCAAAGAAAGACAATCTAGCAAATATGCAGAAATTGATAAAAGATTGAGTATTAAATGGCAGTCGGCAAATAGAGTACTTCAAAGCATTAAAAAGATAGAGAATTAAATGGCTTGTTGTAGCTTAATCATTATCAATGTCCACTAATAAATCACAATAATTTTTTCTCACTTATGATTAGAACTATATGTTGATAATTAGTCTTAAAAGCCACAATTTTATATTGAACAAAGCAAAAAAGATTAAAAAGAATGGAATCACAAAAAGTATTTTAATTTAAGTAGCTAAAGATTGAAGTACATAGCCAGCCTGCCATAAAATCCACTAACCGTGACAAAAACCCAGTCATAAAATACATATTACAAGAGTTTTACAATAAAATATAGACACAATTCATTACTAAAAAAAATTGTAACAATAACAGAGGCCCCAAACTGGGTGTTTGAGCAGCTATGAATCGAATTGAACAAAGTAAGAGCAGAGAAGAAAAGGGAATCACCCAAATCCTCCCTCCAAAAATCCAGACTTTGTAATGATTCATTTACCGTATCATACACCGGGCCACAACTCATAACAACCAAGAGTTTGCATTGTAGAAGCAATCAATCCAACTTTGGGAAAGATTCCACCAATAGGCACTAACCAATTTCAAAATTGTAAAGCTCAAGTGTCAACTCCAACAAAGAAAGAGAGTAAATGAAAGGTTGAAAATAACGTATTGCTAGCATCTTCTACAAATCTTTATCCAATAAAATGCACGTGCAATTGGATAAGAAAGTAGAAGCTACCTCAGAAAATAGAGCACATGCATTATTCTAAAGCCATTCCCTACCCACAATTATTCTTATAGCCTCCTCAACCTACACACAAGGAATATTAAAAACCATACCCATCTTTCACCTATCGTATGCATCGTTGTTTCTTTTCTCCCAAAAATATTTGGGTAGCATGACATGCCATGAAGACTCCATGATATCACAGTGAAATTGTGAATAGAGAATTTGAAAGAAAGCAAAGCCAAATATATTATAAATGATGTGAAGAACATCAATTTGGTGAAGTATATATAGAATGAAGACATCAATACTCAGCACTTGAATATTTAATTCACCACTTGATGTGACAATATTATTTTGAAAAAATTGCTTAGTCGTGACTTTAAGTGATTTAATAAATAATAAAATGCCAACCATTGATATTTTCAAATCTAACAGTTCTAGCATTATTCTAAAGGTTTGAATTCACAAGTCTAGTGCTTTAGACATTTTCTTTCGGAATGCAACTACAACTGTCCATCGAACATTCATTGAATGGTTATATTAATTTTCTAATTCGATGTGACAATATTATTTTGCATAAATTGAGTTATGACTTTAAGTGATTTAATAAATAATAAAACATCAACCATTGATATTTTCAAATCAAACAGTTCTAGCATTATTCTAGAGGTTTGAATTCACAAGTCTGGTGCTTTAGAAATATGCTTCTAGAATGCAACTATAGTCATCCATCAAACATTCATCAAACGGTTGTATTAATTTTCCAATTCGATGTGACAATATTATTTGTAAAAATTGAGTCATGACTTCAAGTGATTTAATAAGTAATAAAAGTTCAACCATTGATATTTGGAAATCTAACGTTTCTAGGGTTATTTTGGAGGTTTGAATTTGCAAGTCTAGTGCTTCAGACATTTTCTTCTGGAATGCAACTATAGTCGTCCATCAAAAATTCATCGAATAGTCGCTAGTTATATTAATTTGCACTAACATCTAGCTTCAGACATAGTACTTCACTCAATGGCTCACTTGACACTTTCAATAAGAACTTATAATAATATGTTGACACTTGTCCCCATTCCGAACACTTTATGAAGGAATTTGGATGTGTGGAAATTTTTTATTGGAATAGAACAATATATAGCGTTTGATATTTTTGTCACCCACGCTATGACTTTTTATTGGCATACTAGTTTATTTCGCCAATGAATTTTTTATTGGCTTGAAATTATGTTTAATTCGCCAATGAATTTTTTTATTGGTTTGAAAATAGGTTTAATTCACCAATGAAAAAAAAATGGGTTTGAAACAGGTTTTAATTGCCAACAAAACAATTTTTATTTTGAAAATAGGTTTAATTCACCCACAAAAATATTTTATTGGTTTGAAAACAGGTTTAATTCGCCAATGAAATTTTTTTATTTGTTTGAAAATAAGTTTTAATAATAAAACAAGTTTCTTCTAAATCTTTCTTATTTCTATTTCTACCATTATTAAAATATTAAATTTAAATTATTTTTACTTTATTTGATTGAAAAAGTAATTCATTATTGCTATTCTTAGTTAAAATCATATTATTAAGTACATTAATACAAGTATGATAATTAAATATAGATTTTTATTTTTATTTTTTTAACTTTTATTCAGAAGCTCTAATTAAATTTTCACTCTCTAAATTATTTTCTAAAACAAAGCTTGTTGTTGTAGATTTTTTAGATGTAAAGATAATATGACTAGGTTTATAAAAATGTTATTGTTTGGGCTTTTATTTTTTAATTAAATATTGGTTGTGTTCTATTGATATTTATTTAGTGGGTCATTAATTTTGATAGTTATATGTGTGTATATATTAGGTTCAAGATTTAAATTTATTCCTAATTTCTCATTGTTATGTAGACTTGTAAAAATGAAAAAAATATTAATTTTAGATGGAGCGATATAAGTCTTTTGGTGGTCACACACCTCATTCATTTTATAAATATTTGATATTATTCTACTATAATTTTTCATTAGATATTTATAAAGAATATTTTAATTTATATTCATTAGTCATTACTATTACTTAAGGCTCATAGAATTCTCCAAGTTGATAGGAGGTAACCTCTTGGATTGTTTAAACATGTTTTTTTTATCCATGTTTCAATAATCACATAATTTTAAGGAGTATTAGAGATTACTTATTATGAGTATCAAGGCCCATTTCCATGACTATTATTTTTCTTTTTTACTTTGATATACTCACACACTTTGTATAGCATAGAGTGTGGGCATTATGGGGCAAGTGCCCTATATAGGTATTAGACACTTCATATTAGCTTCACCTCATGTTAATATCATTGTTTTAAGTTATACAAGGATGTGACATATAATGTGACATTGTTGTGGTTGGATGAGTTTCAATTATCATAAGGGATCCTTAAGGTAGATAAATATATGGGAGGTGGTAATTGGTTTGAAAGTAGTTGTCATATTAGTTCTAAGTAAACAAATATAGTAGTTGCTATATTGGTACTTGTTATAATTTTAGTTTAAAAATATAACTAAATATCATTTGGTAGATAATGTTTTGTTTTGTATTATTTTTAAGAAAAGGACAAACCCAAAATTTTAGGAAACACTCACCTTTTCAAAACTTGATTAACACAAAAATATTAAATATCATTTAAGAAATAAACTTTTCATGTTCCAAATGCCAACGTATATAAATAATAACATCATTAGCACACCAATTTGTATGATTAAGATTTCTTTAATCCATGAAAGACACCTCATAGTCTAAGAATAAAAAATAGAATAATATGTAACCTTTAAAAAAAATTATAATGAGTTGATGACTTTTTTCATGACTAATAATTTCTTTTAATACCTTTCACCATTGGTGACAATCACAGGGTAAAGGGGCCCATGAAGCTCAAAAGTAAATCTCGATGACAAGGATTTTACAAAGAATGCAAGCATCTCTAAGTGATTATTGATGCAATTGTTAAATGCATAAAAATTGAGTCTTAGTTGGGTAATGTGACAATATATTCTCATATTTAAACTCATATAAAAATATATTAAAACCGATTAAAATTATGTGTATACCTTGTAAGTCCATTTGTGTTTTTATTATTAGAAATTAATATGCAGCAAAAAAATATTATAGAATAAATAATTAATCATGAAATCTAAGAAATATTTAAGTAAAACAATCATAGATTTTTTTATTTCTTTAATATTGTTTATTTAATGAAACTTTAACAAAATGCATGAGGCCATAAACCATAATTTATCATATGTATAAGCAATATATATTAGCATTACCAAATTACATATTAAACTAAAATTTTATTTTATAAACAAATAATCACTTCTTCCATTCTTCTTAGACCAACAGAGTTCATGGGATGTAATGAAATTTTATTTATTTATTTAAATTTCTTATATTTTTTTAGTTTATTAAATTTATATTTTTACTACTTGAATTATATTTGTAACGGCCTAATTATCTTTAATTTAATAATTTAATATATAATTTAAAAAATAATCATATTTATATATTTTTAAATTATTTAGTTATGGGCTCTATAGGGGCCCACACTTGTAAAAGATAAAAGATTATAAGAGAGCTATTTTTATTTAAGAAAGATGATGTCTGATATCAAATCATTCTCTACCTAGACATAGACACAAGTATCACAAAAAAAACAAAGAAGGATAAGATCTCAAGATAGAAAAGACTAGGAATTACAAAAATTGCATCATCTTTCTCCAATATAATAACATTAGTTTATAGAAAATAATATTTGACTATCCTTATGACCTATCCTTAGAAATAAATGGTACCATGAATAAAGTTGATATCTCAAGGTTGTCATTCTAATGAATGAATATAATATTATTAATATAGGCCATGTTAAAACAAAAATAACATCCTCAAAATGCTCATTAGAAGAAACTAGTGGGACATCAAAGATACCACCATGAGATTCACAATACAAATGTCCAAGACTAGTGATACAATCAAGGATATGGAGAAAAATGAATGGCAACATTTTCCTTGTAACAATACCTAAATACTCTATCAAAACTGTAAAAATTAACACAAGACTACACAAGTATGTGCAAGATTTAATAACACTTAAAAAATAAATAGAAATCACGTGAATTATTTGAAGGCATACAAATTGTTTAATTTAATATAATATTACAATGATTTTATTTATATCTCTTCTACACACACAATACGATAAATTTACATCCACAAATTTGGAAAAAATATTTTAGAATTTCTTGTTGCAAAAATAGCACTTAGAACTACAAACAAATGCTCTAAACAACCTATAACAATTTATGCACTAACTCTAGGCTCTAAACACCTACAAAATAAAATAAAACTTCCACATTCTCTTCCTTAAAGCTACAAACACTAAATAAAACCTTATCTATATTCTCTTTACTTAAAAATAATGAATTTTCACACACAATCCTTTCAACCTATAAACAACTCTATGGAATCTAACTATTGTTCATCTATAGATGGGATTTTATGATCCATCCTCAAAACACATGTCCCAAATTAAGATAGGATTAAAATATGGTAATATATAACCCTACATCTCCTAAATGTGGCACTCAAATCGAGAAAAATAAAGAGTAACTCCAATACCAATAAGTAATTCATCCATAGGGTTAAAATATCCCAATGGAGTGTCTCCAAAATTCATCAACATGCAAGTCAAAATTCATAACATGTATCTTTGTACCACTGAGTATTCAAATTATAAAGTGAAATTAGACTATTCAAAGATTCCTTCCTACATTTAACTCCTCATTTGTGACACATCACATATTCTCTCATAAATAGTAATGGTTTTCATGTGTAATACTCTTGATCAAGAGGTTTCATAAATATTTCATTAATATGATAAAAAGTTCCTAAAGGAATCTTCAAGTCTAAATTCAATTGGGATGCCCAAAATGAGAGAGAAACCATTTTTAATTTTAAAATATTGAATTTCAAACATTACCCCCACACCAAGGAACCTAACATTAGAACAAAAGGAATTAAAAATGACCATAAAATATTTTTTATGATACAAGATTACACTACCATTAGGCTACTCTTATATTATGCAACCCATGTAAGATTTTGTGGCCATAGTGATTATAAATTAGAATTGGGTTCTAGAACTACTCTTTTAGTAAATGGATAAAGCTTAGTGTGTCTTATCACAAGACATAGGTTCCTTAAAAGAAACATTTTCCTTCACCTCTTTTAGATTTTTGATGGATCTGTGACCAACGGATTAGTATGGGCTTACTATACTTGATCCATGAGGATACGAAGCATATTCATGCCACTAAATGTCAATCCCAATAGAGATCATTGAAATAAACACTAAACTAGGAATCCATTAAAACTTAGCATGTTAAACTATGAAATATTCAAAACACCTATTCTAATCCATTGAAACTTATCCTATTGGGGGAGTGGTGTTGTGTTGATGTGGAACGACGATCCTTTCCCAATCCCTTGAATAATGAGCTTGTTTCAATCAGTTTTATTGAAGAAAACTGATGAAACCATTGTGAGATGTGTGATGAAACATGATTTAAATGCTAAACGAACCCAATGCAGGCTATTTTAACATGATTTATGTTAAGATGATCAAGATGTTTGAGTGCAAAGCTAATCTAAATGGATTTTAAGCTAAAAAGACTGAAACCCTAATTACCAAATAAGCTACATTAATGCACCTATGTTACCATGGAAGCCATTAATGGAAGCTAAGCTAATTAATGCAATTAAATTAGGCTAGAATGATGTAAATTGTGCTAAATATGAGTGTGAGTGTGAGTGATTTTAATGCAGGAGCATCCAGTGGTGTAAGGGCAATCCTGCATCACCCAAAAATATCTTTACTTTCATTTAACTTTTTGTAGATGTTTTTGCATTTTGGGATACCCTTTTCGTCGAATAAGAGTTCCCAACTTTCATAATTACATTTCTAATTTTTCTGCTCAATTTCTATTTTTAGCACTTTTGAATTTGAAGGCATGCGGAGGCTGAAATTTATGGGAAGCTTTAGGATAGAAAAATAAGCACTTTCGCGAAAGAATCAATTCAAGATCATTCCCGGTTTGAAAGTTATTCAAGTTTCAGTTTCTACTTTTTGCCCTAAAAAACCTTCTGAGTCCAGTTTGAGGCACTAAACGGTCTCGTATAGGCCCAAAAATCGTCTGAAAAGGCAGAGTAGTTCTTAGCACATTCTTCACTCTGAGACCTTTCCAACGGTTCAAATGGTTTGAAAAATGGAGTCTGGGATCAAAAGTTATGGCTTCCATAAATTGGTCAATTTTTGGAAAATTGGTCAATTTTTGGAAAATTGGTCAATTTTTGGAAAATTGCTAATTATCAAATTAGGACTCAATTTTTGAATTTTAACTTGTAATTTTTGGCGCCAAACCACAAAGACTCATAATTCTAATGTTGTTTTTGGCTCCAAATCGAAAAGAGGGTTATTTATGGGCTAGTTTCTTATTTTTGGGTAGCTTTTTGGAAAAAGAGTGAACACTGGGAAAGGGAAAACTCTGTAATTTTCTGTAAGAACATGTATTACAGAACTTGAGGATTTGAGATCCTCTGCATGTAATATTTTCATATTTCTAAATAAAATAATATTCTCTATCTTGTGTGTGATTTTCTATGTCTCGGGTTGTCACCCTCGTTAGATTTCAATAGCATGAGTTTGCTCTGAAAAAGATGGATCCATTTGTCTCCAAATAGTGACCTATTTATAGGAAGACAAATGAGAAATGAAGGGTTGAGATTAAAAGTTTAATCAATGGTCAAGGATGAAGGAAAGATGAAACATGGATCATGGATTTTCATCAACAGATGAGAATCAATGATCACATGGATCAAGGAAATAATCAAGGGTTCTCATTCTTTCAAATAAACACACTTTTAACTTGCACAAGTGTTGTAAGAGAACTTGCACATGAAGTCTCCTAAGCTTGTTATGAAAGAGAATACTCCTTTTTTCAAATGAGCGAGGAGAGAGAATATTCTTTGGAATATTCTCATGGGTGAGGAAAATAGATATTTAGTTAATTAAAACCAAATTTTAATGTGCAAAAGGGGAAGGAGTATTCCATGGGAATATTCCTTTTGGAGGAATGTGCAAAGGAGGAATATTCCCTTGCAAGTGGGGGGGAATTAGATTAATTAGTAATTGATAGTTAAACAAAGGTATAATTATGCAATTAGGGGAATTAGATGATATTCATTAAATAAAGTGATTTAATGAAAAGGGAGAAAGTGGAATGATATTTAATTAAATAACTTAGGGCTATTTAATTAAATAAGAAGAGTTAGGGATTTAATTTAAATAACTTGATGTATTTAATTTAATAGGATGAAATGTTAGCATGGAAGGAGGGTGAATTAACCAGATTAAATTAATTAGGGCAATAGATAAAAATGAGGCTATTAATTAAATAACTAGGCAAATTTAATCAAAAGCAAAAAAAGGATGGATTTTAGGAGGAAACGATGTTAGTATACCTGATTCGAGTGCATGATATCATTCAAGACATTTTTAAGTGTCTACAGGATCATATCTCATCTTCCACATGGTTTTTTCCATCATCTCCATCCCCCTTATGAATCTCTATCTAGCATAAAAATCAACTTCTTCCTCTGAATCATTCTCCTTTACTTCCCTTTATTTTTACTTCCCTTTATTGTAGAAATTAAATCTATTTATCTTTGTCTATAGCTTCTCTTTTTCCTAATAGAAATATTTCCCTACATGGAATAATTTCCATGTATTCCACCATACCAACTTTGGATCCAATATCTAAAGCATGATTCAATCATGAAAACCACTTAGGATTATATGTAACAATTCCTTCTTCTCAAGTGAAAAATCTTCCTCTAGAATCCACTAAAGCTACATGAAAGAATTTGAAAAGTTATCCATCCATTATTATTCACCATATAATACTCTCATGATCAACAATGTGAATTACAAATACTATCTTATGCTAAAAAGGACTTCAAAAGTCACAATCTAGACAAAAGATAATGATAAGAACTAACTTCAAAAATCAAGTTTGAAGTTACTTATGCTTTTACAAATGGTTGCACAAAAATAGGGACTACAAACTCTCTTGGTCGTGCACAACTAAAATGCCTAAAATCTAGCCCCTAAACCCACTCCAAAAAGGCTCAAAGGTGAAGAAAAGGTCAAGCCTTGACCTCACCTATCATAAAGGCATTAGAAACTGCCCCAAGATGCTCTCAATTCCCTCAAAAACCAAGTCAAAATAACCCCTTATATTCTTGGCACTTGTCTGTCAACTTCTTCCAACCTCCCCTATATGCTTGGCATAAACCATAAATCCTCAACTATATCCATCCCTTTTGACTATATCTTTGATGTGTTCAACGTACCTTTATCTTGCCTAATACAAAACATTAAATAAAGTTATTTATAATTGCATCACTTCAATAATGCTTTACACCTCAAATTTATTTCAACTTATGCAAAATAAAGCCATGACATCGCCCTATCTTTGGAAGACAATGCAAAATATACAAGTGTTTAAGGGAACACCCCTAGTCACCTAGCACATGAATATAATGTGAGGATATTAATTTATGTTGCAAATGTTTAAAAACAAGGAAAAAATTCCTTTAGTTGTCATCCAAAGTTAGGGTTGAAACCCTAATGACAAAGACCGCTGCCAACATTCTCTTCATTTCATTTTTGCACCTTTTCAATATGTTGGGCGTCGCCATGGTCTACAACCGAGCTTTCATAGAGGTTTTAGCTAGAAATTTTTGAGACCGAGTCTGGGTAAGCTATTTTCTGTAGAAACATTGGCCATTTTTTTCATTTTCTGTGAATGAAAATCTTATTTTGAGCTCCCTTTGTACAGAAAATAGTCAAAATGTGTATTTTCTACATTTCCTTCATTATGGGTTCATTCATTCTGCTATGGTCAAGGTTTCACTTTGAAGGCATTATGGATTTTCACTGTAATTCTAGAAGAAATGATGAAAACATTTTTTATTTTTTGTATATTTTCACATGCTCATCCTTGAGCCTCCATTTAAGTAGAAAACATAGAAAAAAAATTATTCTTCCTGTGCAAATTCTTCATGAAATGAAAGTGACCTCCATTTTTTTAAATACATTCTTCATTATCTGTGAAAGAGAATTGTTCTCTGCGCTTTGTAACAGGAAAAAGAAAGAATTCCTTTGATTTACTACGTATTTCATGATGCTCATCCCTTCATCATGCCTGCAAGGTATTTGAGGGCTTTGTTCTTTTGATATGTTATGAGGGCTTAATTTATGTAACCTCTAGGTCATGGCTTTGTCCTTTGCATTTTCTAAGAAAAATGGAAAAAACTTCTCCATCTCAAGGCTCATTAGATATTTATAAAGAATATTTTAATTTAGATTCACTAGTCATTAAACCTACTTAAGGCTCATAGAATTCTCCAAGTTGATAGGAGGTAACCTCTTGGATTGTTGAAACATATTTTTTTTATCCATGTTTCAATAATGACATAATTTTAAGGAGTATTAGAGATTACTTATTATGAGTATCAAGGCCCATTTCCATGACTATTATTTTTCTTTTTTACTTTGATATACTCACACACTTTGTATAGCAAAGAGTGTGAGCATTATGGGGCAAGTGTGTAGTGCCCTTCCATGATTCACCCTATCAATGTCGTTTGTATGGTTGATTGGTGTCTAGTCTATTTGATTTAAATTGGGTTGATTAGTGATTTGATTGATTATTATATTAAAATAAAGTTATTAAAGTTAAAAGTATTTTGATAATTAAAATAAATGCTTTAATATGTTTGTGGTGTTGATAAATGAAAATATTGATAATACCTTTATTAAGTTAAATAAATAAAGTTTGTGTTTTAATATTGAAATATTAAAATAAATGTATATTAACTATAGTGTGTGCAAACAAAAGTAAGATGCAAGATTAAATTAATAAATTAATTTAATTGTTGATTTATTTTTTGCAAATATAAGGTATGGTTAAATTATAAAAAAAATAATGTGAATGAAGTAGTTGACGGTAGTGGGAAAGGAAATTAAATAAAATAATTAATTTAAAAAGGGCATGCAGCAACGGATTGGGGAGGTGGGAAAATAAATTGGTTATTTTGCAAAAAGAAAGGGGGGCTTTTAGGAGGTTATCTGAAAACTAATCTTGCTTTTCGTGAAGAGTTGTTCTTGTTCTTGGAGGCTCCTTCTGGTTTTAGGAATTGGGTTTTGGCTGAGATTGTTGGGATTTGAAGTGTGTTGAAGTTGGGTCGCGGTTGCAAGCTGGGAGTGTGAGCTTTGCGTCAAATATTTTCTCTGGCAAGTGAAGGAAATCAGGTTCTTTTGATATTCTCAATTTTAGTTTGCACTAAATGAAATGGAGTATTGTGTTGATTGAAAGCAAAACAATTTCTTGTTAATTTTCTAAGTTGAGCAAGTTAGGAAACTCATTGTCTGGAGTTTTAGAGTTTTTCCTATGAATCGAATTTGTGCATCTGTAGATTTCTTGTAGCTATTTTAAAAAAACCCATTTCTCTGGGAAAGTTGTTATTCCATTATTGCTTTAAGTTTCTCTATTCGACTGCAATTTATCCAAGTGTTTCAACTTGATTGTTTCCCCATTCTTTGGATAGGTGTAATCATTTTTTTCTTACTTCAGTTGCCCTTTGAGATTCTTGCTTACAGCTTGTGATATAGTCATTTGGTTATTGTGTTTTCTCTATTGTTGGGGGTCATTGCGAATTCTTAAGCCAATTCTTCAATTTCTTGGCATTGTCGAGGGCTTTTGTGTTAGAGCCAACCTGTAGCCGTCCTCCCTTCATTTCCACTCTTTCTCTATGTCCATTGTAGCACCATTCCATCAATGCATTTGGTTTAAATTCTTGCGCTCTTTCTGGCTTCCTAGACTTGTGTATGCATACCTGAGCAACAAGATTGGTCAGCGCCCATGTTTGAGACCCTTTTCAATGGAGTAGGCTTATTAGGTTACTGCAATTTCTTACTAAAATTTGAAGCCAGTGATTTTATTCTACTTTGCAGTCTGTTGTCTCTTTTGGGTTTTAATCAATACTAAATAAACCAGTGGTGTCCTCATTACAATTGTGAGATCAAGAGATAAATCGTTCTATAGTTGAAATTCTATCCTCGTCAGATTCTATATCTTCTTCTGAAGGATTCGATGATTATTAAGCCAAGTATTTTTTGCCAACAGTAGTTGTCAATAGGTTTACATTTTGTCCTAGTCGCTGGTATTGTGCGAATGAAATTCTATGTATTTGATGCCAATGAAATTTTGTAATAGTGTGTGTTTGAAATTTGTTGGTAACCACCACTTGTAATTTGAGTTTCTTTTTAAATCGCAATACTTGCATTTTGATAATGAGTTATTATTAACTGAATTTTATATCTGAGTCTTAAACTTCAATGGAGATAAGTTTTATTAGTAATTCATTATATACAAAGCAATATATATCAATATATTGGTGTTGTAAGTAAATTGTATATACCATTGTATTTAGCTCACTATGAGTTTGATGTCTTATCATTTGAATACCTTCATACGCCTATGTAGTTACATATGTATCGATATATATATATATATATATATATATATATATATATATATATATTGATATATATATATATATATATATATAAGTTTCTACATTCAAAGATTTGTTGTTTAAATATCTTGCATTCTGTTTCATTTAGGATATTCGAATGTGATTGATGTGATATATATATTATATATAGGCATATATATATATATATATGTAGGTATATATATATAGGTATATGTAGGTGTGTGTGTGTGTGTGTATATATATATATCTGTGTGTGTGTGTAGGTATATATATATGTGTGTTTATATATATGTATATATATACATATATATTTATTTGATGGTTAAACTCTGTATTAAATCAGTAGGATTTATTTGTATATTTCAATATTAGAAAAGAATATTTCTCCTTCCAACTAAAAGATTTATTGTGAATGGAAATTTGGTAATGTTGAGTTTTAGGAGGAATGATTATAGTATAAACAAGCATTTAGAACAACTCAAAAATTAGTGGAATGTATAAATTAGATAAACTTTGAGTAATGTATTTCTCTTGTAGCTATATATTGAACGCAGAGTTTTTTGCAAATATGAGTTTGTTGAATAGTAAATTATCTTGTAATTGGATATAGAATACAACAATTATTGTGGAAATAATGTCGCTCTAAAAGTAAGGTCATTTGGTTATAGTTTGGAACATTGTGTTTGATTGTGAGATTGGAATGTTTGGGGTATTATTGTTACTGCCCTAAAGTGAGTCTTTTGTGTGTTATGGAATTGGGAGTCTTCCAGAGGCTAGTGGGGGAAATTTTCTACTTGATGGATTCTGCAATTATTCATTTTATAATGGTTATTTATGTATTCAATAGTACACGAGGGCCTTATCCTTGCACAATATATTCTCCACTTTGATTGGGACTTGTGTGTGGGATGGTTTATGCCTTGCCTTTTTGTGTATGTTTATGAGATTTTGTGAATTTGTGCTAATGGATTTACCCGGTTGGATATTTTTGGGTCTTCTAGTTGTTAGTAGGGGGAGTGGCTCTCTATGGGGGTCTAGCACACAAAGTGGTGCCAGGGTAACTCATTGAGAGTTTCTTTAATCAATGATAACCTAAAATAAATTAGGGGGTTGGGTAGTCCACACTAATCAAAGATAGTGCCTCACTCATGGCTCAAGTGCTTGTTTAGGCTTGAGATGAGTGGGAAAGCCTGGAATGGAAAGATCAACTACCTTGTCCTCTTGGAACGTATGTTGATCCCACATGAGTTTGTATGGGGGTCTAGTAGCCGGTAGAGGTGGCCAGGGTAACCCAAGATGGGGGTCCGGTAGCCTAGGAAGGTTACGCCAAGGTAACCCATAGCAAGCTATGTGATGACACTCCTCCCTATAGCAACCTAGCATTCCCTTGTCTTGTGTTCACTTTGTTGTTGTGTACCTCTAGAAGTGCAGTGTCATTGTTATGAGTTGTTTGTGGTAATTGTATGTTGGAGTAATGTTACCCCTTTTGTGTCATTCTTTTGTCTTCTTGTTTGCTTGTGTAGCAGGTCCTTATTGTCATCTCCTAGCATGGGGGGTGGACCTTAGGGTTCCACATGGTTGGTTGGAACATTCCATGCACTCCATTGGGTTCCCAGTTGTTGTTTATGAGCATGGATGTGGTACTTGATGTGGAGATTCCAGATCTTGTACCAGACTTGAGTTAGCATTGATGTTATGTAATGAAATCATTTCAGTTGTATCCTATCATATATTTGATGTATCCTTCCCATTGTTATAAGGAAAGATTCAATGTAAACTTGTAAACAATGTAATGATCTACCCCATGTATGGGAAGTTGTACATGTATTCATTGGTTCGTATTCTATGCTCTTGATTGGTGTTGTATCTATGGAAATATGTATATCTAATTCTTTTAATACAAAAGATGTAAATGAACTTTTGTTATTAGTTATCTTTACGATGTATGTTTAGGTTGGTTAATTGTTATGTTTGTAATGTAGTCATGATACCTTAAAGGACATATTCAGTACAAATGTACATGTAGATTTCATTCTATGTTATTGATAGTATGATCTATATATTGATTCACTTTTTAAAAAAAAAAAAATTGTGTCATAATTGTTAGTTGTTGTGTTTTCCTTTGGGGTTTCGTGGCGGTTCGTTACAAAGTACCCTATATAGGTATTAGACACTTCATATTAGCTTCACCTCATGTTAATATCGTTGTTTTAAGTTATACAAGGATGTGACATATAATGTGACATTGTTGTGGTTGAATGAGTTACAATTATCATAAGGAATCCTTCAAGGTAGATAAATATATGGGAGATGGTAATTGGTTTGTAAGTAGTTGCCATATTGGTACTTGTTATAATTTTAGTTAAAAAATATAACTAAATATCATTTGGTAGATAATGTTTTGCTTGTATTATTTTTAAGTAAAGGACAAACCCAAAATTTTAGGAAACACTCACCTTTCAAAACTTGATTAACACAAAAAATATTAAATATCATTTAAGAAATAAAATTTTCATGTTCCAAATGCCAACGTATATAAATAATAACATCATTAACATACCAATTTGTATGATTAAGATTTCTTTAATCCATGAAAGACACCTCATAGTCTAAGAATAAAAAATAAAATAATATGTAACCTTTAAAAAAAATTATAATGAGTTGATGACTTTTTACATGACTAATAATTTCTTTTAATACCTTTCACCATTGGTGACAATCACAGGGAAAACGAGCCCATGAAGCTCAAAAGTAAATCTCGATGACAAGGATTTTACAAAGCATGCAAGCATCTCTAAGTGATTGTTGATGCAATTGTTAAATGCATAAAAATTGAGTCTTAGTTGGGTAATGTGACAATATATTCTCATATTTAAACTTGTATAAAAATATATTAAAACCGATTAAAATTATGTGTATACCTTGTAAATCCATTTGTGTTTTTATTAGAAATTAATATGAACTAAAAAAATATTATAGAATAAATAATTAATCATGAAATCTAAGAAATATTTAAATAAAACAATCATATATTTTTTATTTCTTTAATATTGTTTATTTAATGTGACTTTAACAAAATGCACGAGGCCATAAACCATAATTTATCTTATGTATGAGAGATATATTTTAGCATTTTAGCATTACCAAATTACGTATTAAAAAAATATTTTATTTTATAAACAAATAATCACTTCTTCCATTCTTCTTAGACCAACAGAGTTCATGAGATGTAATGAAATTTTATTTATTTATTTAAATTTCTTATAATTTTTTAGTTTATTAAATTTGTATTTTTACTACTTGAATTATATTTGTAACGGCTTAATTATTTGTAATTTAATAATTAAATATATAATTTAAAAAATAATCATATTTATATATTTTTAAATTATTTAGTTATGGGCTCTATAGGGGCCCACACTTGTAAAAGACTAAATATTATAAGAGATATTTTATTTAAGAAAGATGATGTCTGATATCAAATCATTCTCTACCTAGACATAGACACAAGTATCACAAAAAAGAAAAGAAGGATAAGATCTCAAGATAGAAAAGAGTAGGAATTAAAAAAATTGCATCATCTTTCTCCAATATAATAACATTATTTTATAGAAAATAATATTTGACTATCCTTATGACCTATCCTTAGAAATAAATGGTATCATGAATAAAGTTGATATCTCAAGGTTGTCATTCAAATGAATGAATATAATATTATTAATATAGGCCATGTTAAAACAAAAATAGCATCCTCAAAATGCTCATTAGAAGAAACTAGTGGGACATTAAAGATACCACCATGAGATTCAAAATACAAACTTCCAAGACTAGTGATACAATCAAGGATATGGAGAAAAATGAATGGCAAAATTTTCCCTGTAACAATACCTAAATACTCTATCAAAACTGTAAAAATTAACACAAGACTACACAAGTATGTGCAAGATTTAATAACACTTAAAAAATAAATAGAAATCACGTGAATTATTTGAAGGCATACAAATTGTTTAATTTAACATAATATTATAATAATTTTATTTATAGCTCTTCTACACACACAACACAATAAATTTACATCCACAAATTTGGAAAAAATATTTTAGAATTTCTTGTTACAAAAATAACATTTAGAACTACAAAAGAATACTCTAAACAACCTATAACAATTTATGCACTAAATCTAGGCTCTAAACACCTACAAAATAAAATAAAACTTCCGTATTCTCTTCCCTAAAGCTACAAACACTAAAGAAAACCTTATCTATATTCTCTTTACTTGAAACTAATGAAGTTTCACACACAATCCCTTCAACCTATAAGCAACTCTATGGAATCTAACTATTGTTCATCTATAGATGGGATTTTATGCTCCATCCTCAAAATACATGTCCCAAATTATGATAGAATTAAAACATGGTTATATATAACTCTACATCTCCTAAATGTGACACAAAAATCAAGAAAAATCAAGTGTAACTCCAATAATAATAATAATTCATCCATAGGGTTAAAATATCCCAATGGAGTGTCTCCTCCAAAATTCATCAACATGCAAGTCAAAATTCATAACATGCATCTTTGTACCATTGAGTATTCAAATTATAAAGTAAAATTAGACTATTCAAAGATGCCTTCCTACATTTAACTCCTCATCTATGACACATCACATATGCTCTCATATATAGTAATGGTTTTCATGTGTAATACTCTTGATCAAGAGGTTTCATAAATATTTCATTAATATGATAAAAATTTCCTAAAGGAATCTTCAAGTCTAAATTCAAGTGGGATGCCCAAAATGAGAGAGAAACCATTTTCAATTTTAAAATATTGAATTTCAAACATTACCCCCACACCAAGGAACCTAACATTAGAACAAAAGGAATTAAAAATGACCATAAAATATTTTTTATAATACAATATTACAATACCATTAGGATACTCTTATATTATGCAACCCATGTAAGATTTTGTGACCATAGTGATTATAAATTAGAATTGGGTTGTAGAACTACTCTTTTAGTAAATGGATAAAGCTTAGTGTGCCTTATCACAAGACATAGGTTCCTTAAAAGAAACATTTTCCTTCACCTCTTTTAGATTTTTGATGGATCTATGACCGATGGATTAGTATGGGCTGACTATACTTGATCCATGAGGATACGAAGCATATTCATGCCACTAAACGTCAATCCCAATAGACATCATTCAAAAAGCACTAAACTAGGAATCCATTAAAACTTAGCATGTTAAACTATGAAATATTCATAACACCTATTCTAATCCATTGAAACTTATCCTATTGGGGGAGTGGTGTCGCATTGATGTGGAACGCTGATCCTTTCCCAATTCCTTGGATAATGAGCTTGTTTCAATCAGTTTTATTGTAGAAAGCTGATGAACCCATTGTGAGATGTGTGATGAAACATGATTTAAATGCTAAACGAACCTAATGCAAGCTATTTTAACATGATTTATGCTAAGATGATCAAGATGTTTGAGTGAAAAGCTAATATAAATGGATTTTAAGCTAAAAATATTGAAACCCTAATTACCAAATAAGCTATATGAATGCATCTATGTTACCATGGAAGCCATTAATGGAAGCTAAGCTAATTAATGCAAGTAAATTAAGCTAAAATTATGTAAATTATGCTAAATATGAGTGTGAGTGTGAGTGATTTCAACATCATGAGTTTGCTCTAAAAAAGATGGATCCATTTGTCTCCAAATAGTGACCTATTTATAGGAGGACAAATGAGAAATGAAGGGTTGAGATTAAAATTTTAATCAATGGTCAAGGATGAAGGAAAGATGAAACTTGGATCATGGATTCTCATCAACAGATTAGAATCAATGATCACACGGATCAAGGAAAGAATCAAGGGTTCTCATTCTTTCAAACAAACACGCTTTTAACTTGCACAAGAAGTCTTTTAAGATAACTTGCATATGAAGTCTCCTAAGTTTATTATGAAAGAGAATATTCCTTTTTTCAAATGAGTGAGGAGAGAGAATATTCTTTAGAATATTCTCATGGGTGAGGAAAATAGATATTTAGTTAATTAAAACCAAATTTTAATGTGCAAAAGGGGAAGGAGTATTCCATGGGAAAATTCCTTTTGGAGGAATGTGCAAAGGAGGAATATTCCCTTAGAATATTCCCTTGCAAGTGGGGGGTAATTAGATTAATTAGTAATTGATATTCAAACAAAGGTTTAATTATGCAATTAGGGGAATTAAATGGTATTCATTAAATAAAGTGATTTAATGAAAAGGGGGAAAGTGAAATGATATTTAATTAAATAACTTAGGGCTATTTAATTAAATGAAAAGAGTTAGGGATTTAATTTATATAACTTGATTTATTTTATTTAATAGGATGAAATGTTAGCATGGAAGGGAGGTGAATTAACCCAATTAAATTAATTAGGGAAATAGACGAAAATGAGGCAATTAATTAAATACCTAGGAAAATTTAATCAAAAGTGAAAAGAGGATGGATTTTAGGAGGAAACAATGTTAATATACCTAATTCGAGTGCATGATATCATTCAGAACATTTTTAAGTGTCTACATGATTATATCTCATCTTCCACATGGTTTTTTCCATCATCTCCATCCCCCTTATGAATCTTTATCTAGCATATAAATCAACTTCTTCCTCTAAATCATTCTCCTTTACTTCCCTTTATTGTGGAAATTAAATCTATTTATCTTTTTCTATAGCTTCTCTTTTTCCTAATAGAAACATTTCCCTACATGGAATAATTTCCCATGTATTCCACCATACCAACTTTGGATCCAATATCTAAAGCATGATTCAATCATCAAAACCACTTAGGATTATATGTAACAATTCCTCCTTCTCAAGTGAAAAATCTTCCTCTAGAATCCACTAAAGCTACATGAAAGAATTTGAAAAGTTATCCATCCATTATTATTCACCATATAATACTCTCATGATCAAGATCACATTATTGAACACCTGAAATACTAATAGGGGGGGTGAATTATTATTCTTTTAAACCTTTTAAAAGGCCCAAATCAGGCAAAGAATACCAATCTTGTTTGGAAAGATCAGTCAACTCAGGGAGGATAAGATGTACTTTACAAATATGGTTGAGAATGATCACACCTCTAAAGGTAATGGGAAGAAAACCGATAAAGATGAGGCTAAAGGCTCGTGCACTCAAACAAGAGGGAACCTTAGGAAGTTCTTAGAGGAAGAGAAGAAAGATATTATGGACATGGTGAACCTGCACTACAACTAGGAGATCGAGTTTTCCAACACCTTGAAATATATGAAATAGATTTGTTGTTTCTATTGTTTTTTCTATTTCTATTTTTTTGTTGTTGGGTCATTGCTTTTTGGTTGTTGGTTTGTTGTTGGTTGTTGCTTATGCTTTACTGTGTCTTTCTATTATAGCAACATTTTTCATCTATAGTGTTGTCAAGGGTTTTGGGTCCCTTCAAAACCTTTCTTTCCATTACAATTGTTGTCTCCTAATAGTGCACCTTTACTGAGTAAACTCAACCTATTGGTTAAACATTGGAAAGATTCCCTGATTGTCAACTCATATTTTAGAAGCTAACCTCTAGAGTAAGTTGGCTCTTATGGTACTCACTTAAAAACTACTTCTTGTTGGGAAAAGGGTAAGAAGGAAACATGAAAATGAACCTACCTTCTAAGGTGATGCACCAAATGATTATATTCAAACTTGCATAGCTTCTTGTACACAGTTTCAATCAACAACAAAGCTTGACATGCACAACTCAATACTTATATGCCTCTGCATCAATATTTCATGAGGATATGATGCATACAATCCTAGAAAGAAAAAATACTTTTCACAACTCAAATATCTCGCATCTCAACACAACTTATAACCCGCAAATACATATACGTTTTGCACAAAGGTACTACTAATGAGGCACAACAAGTAATGAGACTGATGAGGTAAAAATAACCTCATCAATATAATGGACTCAATATGCAAACATATCCCTTTTAGCCCAATTTACCCTGCCAATTAATTACCTTTAGGATAAATAATTGCTCTCTTTTTATGAATAAGCGTGCAAACTTTACTTCTTGAATTTAGTCAAAATAAGCTAACTTATGTTGATTTAATGGTTTAGTTCTTGAGCATTTCACAAGTCAACTTCCACTCCCAGTTACCATTCCAGTCAAAAGGGAAATGAACGTAGGTCTCAACACCGTTGAAAACATGCGAGCGAGCGTCAAAATTTCAGGAGCATACGTTATGGGCTGAGTCTTCATAGTTCTGTTATTTTTAGTTTCAAAAAAATTATGGCTCATTCTAAGCCTCTTTAATATCTCATTTCATGGGCTTTAAATTCCATTAGTTTTTGACAATCTATTAAAGACTTTATTAACTAGAAAGTAGGATTTTGTTAACCACTTTCATATATATATGTAACTGTTGAAAATGATGAATACAGAAGAATATCGTTATGTTGCCAATATGTCTTTTTGAGTACAACTACCATATGAATAAAAATGAGTTTTCCCGCCACTCTTTGAATTACTACGCAATGTGAATGAAGTCCTTTGAATGAAGCAACTTGGAGATTACCAGTGCATTTGATCTGAGATAGCTGTAGAAACACCCAAGAGCTAGCCACTCGAGGGTTATAGATAGAGAGATAAGTATTTTACTTCTTATTCTGTACTTTCTTTTAGTAGATAAAAGTTGAAATTGGAATTCATTTTCATGTGTGTGTGTCATGTTGTCAGTGTCAATCCTGCAGGTTGTAGCTAAGTCTGTAGTCTTTGAATTCAGTATCTGAAGTTCTAGAGCACCTTCCTTTAGTTGTTCTAGATTTTTAAATCGTTTCATGCTAAGTTGTTTGGATTGTTATCTTTTGCACTAGATAAATGTTTCCTAGTTTCTTTACAAGTTTCACTTCTTCGGCAATTTACACATTCTTTAGATTAATCATTTTCATGCTTTCTAGCTTAGTGGTGATGCTTTTCAAATTCATAGTTTTATGATTTCTAGTTTAATTATTTCTAGCTTTCTAGATAGATGATTTCCTGCTTTTTAAGTTTAGAGGTTTTTCTAGTTTGGAGTTTGATTCAGTTGATTAGTATTTAGGAAACCTGAGAGAGAGAGAGAGAGAGAGATAGTTTAGATGTCTTCTATTGCATATAGCCTTTGGACATTGCCTGGTCGGTAAATTGATGTGTTTATTAACTAAAGTGTTAGGACCTGATAACAACCTATCACTTTTTGGCGCCGTTGTCAGGGACCCTTTTTCTAGTGTTAGTAGGAGATATCTTGAATACCTCTTTTGGGGATAGAAATAGTATTTTGGCTTCTTTTCTGCGTGGTCAAGAAATGAGGCCCCCATTGAAGATTCATACCAAAAACCCCCCCAGTTGACGTATCAACAACAAGTAGGAGGAAGGCAACTCAAATCAAGAACTTACTGAGGAATTGACCGAACAGGGTCAACTTGAGACCTTCCCACATACCCCGAAAAGAGAACATATAATTGTAGAGGAGTATATTCCTTTGCAAACTCCTAAACCTTGCCCAATTGAGGGAACTTTAGACAAGAGTCATATTCTCTTCAACATCATGGGTGACCATAGAAATTCCAACAACAACGATAAACCTCCACCACCACGCACATTCACTTATCATATTGTTATTGATTCAAATGATGATACAACAATGAAAAATATCTCATCAGCCTTCTTTCCAACATTCTGGGGTTTGTCTATTGAGGACCCTGATCAGTTTCTATTTGAGTTTAAAGTCTTGTGTCAGACATATGACTACAACAATGATAATCAAAAACTATAGCTTTTCCCTTCCACTCTGAAAGACTCAGCTATGTGCTAGTTTATGGGATTAGCTTCTCAATCAATAATCTCCTGGGATGAAATGTAGTCTGCCTTTTTGGAGAAGTACCAAAGTTACTGCAAGGTCAGTGATAGGAAAGAACTGTTCAAAGTAAGGCAAAATGAGGATGAAAGTTTAGAGGATTACCTAGATAGGTTTATCTTCTTATCTAAACGTTGTGGTGGAGAAGTCATAAATTTTGATATTCTGAAGACCTTATTCCTTAAAGGTCTCGATGATGGAACTTGTAGGAGCTTGGATTTAATGGGAAAAGGAGACATGTCCCAACTAGGACTGGATGATATTATGGAACTGTGTCAAGATTTCTCTCGAACTCAAGGAGGGATCAAGAAGTCCACTCTCTTTAAAGGTTCCAATGACATCAATAAACTTCATGAAGAGCTTTCCAACTTCAATACTGACATTCTCATCCAGTTAAACACTACTTTAGATAGCATACAAGCTAAAACACAAAATCCTGAAACCTTGTCCATTTATTGCCCTAGGTGCTTAAACAAACATTTGCTAAGAGAATGTCCTCTGAACAAAGTTGATAAGATTGACGTTTGTCAAGTGGGTGACAAAAAGCACCCCACCGATCAATGTGAGCTACTGAATTCCATCAAAATTTTCAAGAAAAGAACAACCCCAGTCAAGGAAGAAGTGAACGTTGTCACTCAAAGAGATGGAGGAAATTTTTCCTATGGCCAAAATTCCAATCCTAATTGGAGACCCCAACCCAATAGGAACAATAATCAATGGGATGCACCCTGGCCTCAGGCACCACCTCCAGTACCCTCTAATTGGGGAACCTATCCCTGGGGACCACCAGAATGGTAAAATCAATCTTGGGGTAACCCTCAATGGCCTAATCAGCCTCAACAGCATGGTACCCTCAAAATCCTATTCCTCAATGGAATCAACCCCAGCATCATTTTTATACTGGCCCCAAGAGAATTCCTACTCAACAACAGAATCTTCTACCACCCCCTAGAATATGCAACAAAATGAACAAGTTAACCAGCCACCACTTCCGGCACAACCAGTTTTGAACCCAAAGAACAATCGCCCAAATACTCTGGTGTATTCCGCCGAACAAGACAATATTACTAGACTTAATTCCATACATTGTGGAAATCTACAATTGAGGTATGGGAAAACACTTTCGCAATTGACTATTGAAGAAATCATAGATGAACCTGTCAAGAAGTCTATTGAGAAAACCACAATAACACCCACATCTGTAGAACAAATCCCAGACACCACGCAACATAAGCTCGACCCACCATCTTTAGCTGGAGCTTTCGACCTACCTCAGGAGGAGGGGGGTCAGTCTCCAACTGAACTTTCAAAGGAATTTTTTCCGAAGGACAAAATCAAAGCACCCTTTCTGGAGTGTTTGAAACCAATTCCCGTGAAAGATGCTTCAGAACCGACCTTATCCACCGAAACTACATTGATACAAGAAATTAAGCAATTGCAGATTGAAGTCCCCTTGTTACAAGCGATTAAAGAGATCCTTGAGTTAAACCAGTTGATTAAATAGTTATGTATCAAGACCCCAAGGAGAAAACCAAAATGAATTAGCATTGTCCACATAAATGGGTACCTAGCTGATTTGTTGGTTGGAACGGCCACTACTCTGAAATATGATGATCCAGGTAGTCCGCTTATAATAGTAACAATTAATGAGGTAGCAATACCTAATGCTTTGGTGGACCTTAGATCATCCATTAATGTGATGACTGTTGATGTGATGGAAAAATCGGGACTTACTAATCTATGCCCAACAACTACAGTTTTACAAATGGAAAATCAATCCATAGCTATTCCCAAGGGAATCATTGAAAACGTTCTTGTTAAGGTGGATGGATGGGAATATCCAATAGATTTCTAGATAATTAAATCCCTTACACCCAAAGATAGTTGCCCAATAATTCTAGGAAGACCATGGTTGCCTACCATTGAAGCCAATATTGACTACAGAGAGGGAGGAATGACCATCTCACATGGATCTAATACTAAACATTTGTTTTTGTATCCTTCTACAAAGCCTGTCGAACACAATAAAGTATGGGTTGATGAGCCAAAAAGTCCCAACGGACAAGAAAATTTGGCTACACTGTTCATGGTAGTCATCAAACAACATGGTGAAGAATTAGAGGATGAATTGGAGAATGACGTGGAAAGTCTTACCATGGATTCAAGCAGTGAAGAGATGACGAACATAGAAGAAATTCTAGGACACCCAATCAACATAGATCATGCAAAATTTGATCGTGCCAGTTTCATTGGTTTACCTTGTCCTTTGATGAACTTAGTTCCAAAAACTCGCCATTTCTTTGCAGATGTTGCCTGGCTTCATAAAACTGTACCACACAACTATCCTCTTAACACCCTAATAAGTCCAATGTACATTGTCACATCTAGGAGTCAAAACCATTATGTTGCTTCCAAGAAAAACTTTGAACATCAACAGTTGGTTGACTGAGATGGAAGAACACGGATTGTTTGACACCCTGGTGAATAGATCTAAAGCATTCACCTAGGACTATACAGATATGAGAGGAATACACCCTAGTGTGTGTACGCATCATATCTATACTGAGGATGTTCAACCTATTCGCCAACCACAACAGAGACTCAATCCTACTCTAAAAGACATCATTAAAACTGAGATTGAGAAACTCTTAAAGGTAGGATTTATCTACCCAATTTTTTATAGCAAGTGGGTGTCACCCTTGGTTGTAGTTCCAAAGAAGAATGGGAAATGGAGAGTGTACGTAGACTATAGGGAGCTTAACCAAGCAACACACAGAGATTATTTCCCTCTGCCATTCATGGACCAAGTGTTGGATAACTTGGACGGGAGGAAATATTTTTCATTTTTAGATGGATTTAATGGATACAACCAAATACAGGTAGCAATAGAAGACCAGGATAAGACAACCTTTACCTGCCCTTGGGGGAAATTTGCATATCAAGTTCTTCCCTTTGGGCTATGTAATGCTCCTACAATGTTTCAAAGGGCCATCCTGGCTACATTTGCTAAGTTGGTAAATGAGTGTGTGGAAGTTTATATGGAAACTTCACTATATATAGTTCAACTTTCAATGAAGCTCTCATGAATCTAGACAATGTGTTAAAATGGTGTGAGGATCATCGGTTGTCCCTAAGTCACAAGAAATTTTTTTATCATGGTGGAACAAGGAATAGTGTTGGGACATCATATTTCAGCTGAAGGGATTAAGGTTGATCCTAAGAAAATCAAAGTCATACAACAACTCGAGATCCCAAAAACTCATATTCATGTCAGGAGTTTCTTAGGGAATGTTGGATACTACTGAAGATTCATAGAAAACTTCAGTAAAATTATAGTCCCTATGTTTTCTCTCCTTCAAAAGAACATAGACTTCATTTGGATGCATGAATGTTAGTCTTCATTTGAAATTATCAAGGAGAAACTCATCTCTACCCCTGTCCTTCGAGGACCTAATTGGAGCCTTTCATTCCATATTTATGTTGATGCATCTGATGATGCCATTGGAGAGGTTATAGGGCAAGAAGATGAGAATGGGGGAAAATATGCTATATACTTCATCAGCAAGAATCTGATGCCAACAGAAAAGAATTATACCACAACAAAGAAAGAATTCTTGGTTGTAGTTCATGCAATCAAGAAATTTTGACATTATGTCACAGGATATAAAGTTGCGGTGCATATAGATCACTCAGCCATTAAGTACCTTATGAACAAACTGGTGGTAAATGCAAGGATAATTAGGTGGTTACTTCTCCAGGAATTCAATGTCACAATTGTTGAAAAACCAGGAAAATCCAATGTAGTCGCAAATTTTTTATCCCAGATTAAACATGATGGCGACTGTACTCCAGAACAAGATGAGTTTCCAGATGAAAATCTATTTTCCATCTCCATTAAAACCCCTTGGTTTGCTGATATTGCAAATTATTTGGCCACAACAGAAGTACCACCTCACTTCTCATCAAAACAGAAGAAACACCTCATTAGAGAAAGTGCCCCTTTCAAATGGATTAATGGGATTTTGTTTCAATGCGGACCCGATATGGTTTTACGACTGTGTGTTAGGGAAGACGAGACCTATAGTATCTTGAGAGCTTGTCATGATGACCCTTCAGGAGGGCATTATTCTTCTAAGAGGATAGCTCACAAGATTTTGGGAGCGGGATACTACTAGTCTTCAATGCACAAGGACATCAAGAAATATGTTTGCCAATGTGATGAATGCCAAAGGGTAGGAAGACCAGCTACCTCTAACAAAATGCCCCTGCAGCCTCAGGTAGTCCTTGAACCATTTGAAAAATGGGGATTGGATTTTATCAGCCCAATAGACCCTCCTTCACAAGGAAAAGAGTACATTTTGGTCTGTATCGATTACTTGACTAAGTGGGAAAAAGTGCAAGCCCTACGTATTGCTAGGGAGGAACAGGTAGTTGATTTCAACTACAATAGAATTTTCCTCAAATTCAGAGCTCCAAGGAAAATTGTCACAGACCAGGGCCCCCAGTTTATGTCTAAAGTTTTGTTGGCATTCACAAATCATTTCCAAATAAGTCACAAGAAGTCCTCACCCTACCACCTGCAAGAAAATGAACAAGTTGAAGTCACTAATAGGGAGTTGGAAAACATTTTAACAAAAACAGTTTCTTCAGGAAGGAAAGAATAGGCTAGGAAACTACCGGAAGTTGTCTGGACCTACAACACCACTTGGAAATCAACTACTGGCTATAGTCCCTATGAGTTAGTCTTTGGGAAGAAACCCTTCTTACCCATTGAATTTGAACTCCAAACCCTTAGAATAGCCATGGAATTGGGCATGGATCTTAAATGATCCTAAATTGAGAGAGTTTTATAGCTTAGCGAACTGGACGAACTCCATTTGGATGCCATTCATCAAACTGAACTTGTCCAACAACAACGTAAGGTCTGGTATGATAAACATATCAAAGTGAAAGAATTTAATATTGGGGATTGGGCATTATTTTTTGATTCCAGATACAAGGATCATCAAGGGAAACTCAGAACACACCGGCTTGGACCATATGAAATTTCTAAAGTGTTTACCAATGGTTTCGTCCAGTTGAAACCTATTGATGGTGATACCCAAACTCTTCTAGTTAATGGGCACCAATTACACATCTACCATAAGCCCATTAATAAAGAAGAGTTTACAAAAATGGTAGAAAAATAGGGAGAAATCCACTGCATTGACTTTGATGTGGCAGGGTCAATATAGTTTTGTCAGATAAATCATCAAAAAAAAAAATTTAAAAAAAAGAAAAATTCATTTCAAAATGTTTCTTCAAATTCTTCATCAACCTCACCATTTGGACTTGACTAAAGTTTTCTCTATATTTTGCAGGACTTCATCTTTTGGAAAACATAATTTTGGCAATCCCTGCTACGATGCTCCAAAACTTGTCAATGCGGTTGTTGCGATGCTCTGGAACTTGTTGCCGCAATGCTCTGGAAACTGTACAATGGACTTGTCCCGCTCCTCGTCCTAATCCTGCATTCTGACGCATCACTCAATGATGCTTCAGGAAGCCAAGGCCAAAATGTCACATCTTTCTTCCTTTCAGTGGCATATTTCCAGCGATGCTCTAGAATTTTTCTATTTCTTCCTTCTGGTGGCATCTTTTCAATGATGCTTTAGAAATTTTGGTTGCTGCTCCAGCTACATCTTTCAACAATGCTCTGAAAATTTTGGTTGTTGCTCCGGCTGGATCTTTTGATGATGCTCTATAAATTTTGGTTTCTACTCCAGCTGCATCTTTCGACAATGCACCGGAAACTTTGGTTGTTGTCCCAGCTACATCTTTCCAGTGATGCTCTGGAATCTTCAATCTTGTTACCATGTTCTGATGACATCTCTCTATGATGTTCCAAAACTCTCTTTTCCTCTACTTCGGTTGCATTTTTCAGTAATGCTCTGGATTTTTGTAAGCTTTTTATTTCTAGTCTTTTGATTTTTCTTAAGTTCCGCACATTCCCACCATTTTATTTTATGTCACTTCAAGATATGATCCCTAATAATTATTCTGCCACATCATACCGAATCTTTCCATAATAAATAAAATTATTATGACACCTTTTTGTCATAATAATTATTGCCGCCTTTTCAACCATCTAATCCATGCCATTATTATCTACTGCCACCCTCGCCAACCATATGACTATCCAATTATGTCAGCATAGGTGAGTGATGTTCGATCTAATGACAAGACATAAGGTGCGTGTGAATTTATTTATTTAAAAAGTTAGTACTTATTTTGAATAAAGGCTAATTAATTGCAATGACCCGTTCCTTCTTGCAATTTTGAAACTTGTGCCTTCACACAATTGCTAAAAGTATGGCAGTAGTTTTGTAATTCCCCATGAAAACTCATCATAATTACTCAGTAAGGTGACAAGAAAGGTGATAATTAACTCCTCCTCCATTGGGTATATCGACATATAATTCTTTTCCCATTTGTAATTTGGTGAGGAAAGAATTACAGAGTTCTACAAAATTTCGTCGACTAGCAAAGAAACAAAGAGAATGGGAGGAGCTAAGAAGAAGTTTGAGCCAACTTTCGTAGCTCCATTGTTGACATTGGGCAATATTGCAGCTTTATTTTAGAAAGTTGTGTGGCTAGAATTCATGAAGCAATTTGAAGGGTATAGAGAGTAGCTCGTGAAAGAATTCATCGAGAGTTTCGCAGATGGGTAGACCTTGGTGTGCGGCAAGCAATTCTGAGTAAGTACGTAAACCATTGCTCATATTTCCAGTCTTGAAAATAAGGGAATTGATTTGAATGAAAATTCTGATGTTCCCTATCAAAAATTGATAGAACTATTTCATAGGGAAGGGGAACCCCAACCTGTAATGACTATAAGCACTAGGGGACAAAATAAGGGAATCCATATAATGTCTCTTCCAGAACCCTAGAGGACTTTTGTAGCCTGGATAATTAAGTATTTCACCTATGAGGGATAGATAACTATAGTAGTGGGACCCCCTTTTCGTTTACTAACTCAATTACGCCACGGCATTAAGGACCCTTCTCTTAGGGTAAATTTACCAGCATTCCTGTGCCATTCAGTCACCTCTATGATGAAAATTACAAAGTTGGGATAGGGCCCCTCAAACATCATGGTCTCATACAGTTAATATGTAAATATCATTTCCACAAAAAGCCAAAAAAGAAGTGGCAAAAATTCCTGCAGAAATTTGAAAAAGTAGAACCTGGAAGATCGCTCGAGGAGGGAGAATCTTCTAGGAAAAAAGAATAGTTTTTGGAAGAACCCTCCTTGGAGGCATTAGATGCTCTTGAATCCCAACAAACCTCAACAGCTCCCAGTGGCGATGTGCCAAAAAAAAATTTGAATGAGCTAGAAATCCCAGAACATAAAGGGGAGGTGGAAATTGTGCACTCTAAAGATGAAGAGGAACCTCCTCGCAAGAGGAAGAAATGAAGAAAAGTTACCTTTCAAATGACTCCTCCTCTAGGAAGAAGTAAAAGGTTGTCTTCAGGGTCCAATGAAACCAAACCCCAAGACATAGGAAGTACTTCCAAAAGGAAGAAGGCCAGGACTCAAATAAAGGTAGTGGAAATTGAAAGCCCACCTGGTAGTAAGGAAATAGATGAAACAGAAAAGCAGGGTGATCAATCTCCTAGGGAAGAGGACAAGAAAACCCCATCACCCAAAGTGCAGGAGGAGGAGAAAACACAGTCACCGAATTCAGTGCAGATTGAGGATGAACCTATGGGGGACTTTCTCCTTTTCTTGATCGAATGGGAAGTATACCTAAAATTGAAGAAAATGTGCCTCCTCACTCATCCTTTCCTATGGATACTGGGGAAGAAAATGTGCCTCCTCAACCATCCTTTCCTGTGGACACGGGGGAAGAAAATGTGCCTCATATTGATATAGAAATTCCTCATTCATCCTTCTATGTGGACACAAGGGATACAGAATCTAGCCAGAGAAGCGAGGAATTAGAAAAGTTAAAAGCAAAAATTATGGAATTAAGAACCAGGCTACAAGATGATGAAGCAAAAATTAACCAACAAAAAAAAGAGATTGAGGTGCAAGCTACCATTGTAAATAAAAGAGACTAGGAAATTGAAAGATTGATAGTATACATGAAGGAAAAAGATAAGCTCATTGAATAGTTGCAGTACCAAATTTAGCAATGGAATCAGCAAGAAAAGCAGCACAAGGTTGCTCTGTATGATAAAGATAAGCATATTCAAGACTTGAAAAACAATTTTATGTAGTTATTTAGTGCTTTTAAAGAAGAAAGAAATAGACAAGAAACTAAATTGAATGCTTCTATGAGTAAGATTGTGTAATTAGAGCAAGATTTGTAGGAGAGTGACACTAAACCAATTATGGAGTCAAAGGAGACACAAACTAAACCTATTGTTATAGAATGGTTCTAGGTACACGTCCCTCCAATATTAATGAAATGGATAGAGCGATGCTATCTTTTAAAGGATGTGGAATTTGAGAATAATAGGCTAAAGAGGGAATTGGTAATATTAAAAGAATCTTTTCATCAAGCGTATAGGGGTAAACAAGATACTTGTGAAATTGGTGAACTACTATTAGCTTGTAGAAGACCATCTAGGTTGTACTCTATGTTTCTTTATGAACAACTTTTAAGATGGAAATTACAAAGAATTCACCAAAATTGGCCACATGATCCTGATGACAAGGAATTTGTAAAGATATTTGTTGAGTCACTCCATGAACAGCAAGATTTGTTATGTGAGTTCTTTGTTCATAATTTTCTCCTAGAAAAATATACGGATTTCTTTGTTAATTTCTTTGTGGGAGAGGTACAATTGAGATCATTCATGTCTACAATGAGAAATCAGCTTCACTGGCAAGATAGAATAAGGGAATATGCACAGGTAGAAAAGACTATGGGGTTACAAATGAGATATCCTGATAGGAAACCTTTCTTTTTCAAGTTAAATTTCTAGGCATTTGGCTCAAAAAGGAAGTATAGGGCAAGTACAATAATAACCTCTAGCTATGCTATGATCACTTTTAGGATCAAGGACCAAAATTGATAGGGAGAGCTTGGCATGCTTGTGAGGAACGGTATACCCCTCTCCCTATGTTTCTCTAGAAAAGGGAGTTGATCTCACCCCTTACTATTAAATGGTCCTACAGAAGAGCAGTAGCTTTGGCCAAAATCCTTGAAAAACTAAAGGTTAATTAGATTGGTATGAGGTATAGACCTCCCTTGCTTCTTTCACCACCTCCTTCAGTATATACCAATACAGACCAGAGTGATGATGGCTTTGCAAGATGGGAACAAAGAGTCACTTTTCATTAAGGATTCCTGAGGGATCCAAAGGAGTTGGATACAGAGGAAGATGATTTGTATGATCTTAGTGCCAAGTATGAGGAGATGAATAAGGGGAATGAAGGACAGGGAGCACGCCAGAGAGAAGGAGAACCTACTCGGGCTTAGGAAGGGGAGGAAATGATGAGGTAAAAATAACCTCATCAATATAATGGACTCAATATGCAAACCTATACCTTTCAGCCCAATTTACCCTGCCAATTAATTACCTTTAGGATAAATAATTGCTCTCTTTTTATGAATAAGTGTGCAAACTTTACTTCTTGAAATTAGTAGAAATAAGCTAACTTGTGTTGATTTAATGGTTTAGTTCTTGAGAATTTCACGGGTCAACTTCCACTCCCAGTTACCATTCCAGTCAAAATGGAAATGAACATAGGTCTCAACACCGTTGAAAACAAGCGAGCAGGCACCAGAATTTCAGGAGCATACGTTATGGGTCAAGTCTTCATAGTTCTGTTATTTTTAGTTTCAAAAACTTTTTGGCTTGTGCCAAGTCTCTTTAATATTTCATGTCATGGGCTTTAAAGTCCATTAGTTATTGACAATCTATTAAAGACTTTATTAACTAGAAAGTAAGATTTTGTTAACCACTTTCATATAAATATGTAATTGTTGAAAATGATGAATACAGAAGAATATCATTATGCTGCCAATATGTATTTTTGAGTACAACTACCATATGAATAAAAATGAGTTTTCCTGCCACTCTTTGAATTACTAAGCAACGTGAATGAAGTCCTTTGAATGAAGCAACTTGGAGATTACCAGTGCATGTGATCTGAGATAGTTGTAGAAACACCCAAGAGCTGGCCACTCGAGGGTTATAAATAGATAGATAAGTATTTTACTTCTTATTCTATACTTTCTTTTAGTAGATAAAAGTTGAAATTGGAATTCATTTTCATGTGTGTGTCTCATGTTGTCAGTGTCAATCTTGCAGGTTGTAGCTAAGTCTGTAGTCTTTTAATTTACTATTTGAAGTTCTGGAGCACCTTCCTTTAGTTGTTTCAGATTGTTAAATCATTTCATGCTAATTTGTTTGGATTGTTATCTTTTGCACTAGATAAATGTTTCCTAGTTTCTTTACAAGTTTCACTTCTTCAGCAATTTACACATTCTTTAGATTAATCATTTTCATGCTTTCTAGCTTAGTGGTGATGCTTTTTAGATTCATAGTTTTTTGCTTTCTAGTGTAATTATTTCCATCTTTTTAGATAGATGATTTCCTGCATTTTAAATTTAGAGGTTTTTCTAGTTTGGAGTTTGATTCAATTGATTAGTATTTAGGAAACCCGAGAGACAGAGATAGTTGAGATGTCTTCTATTGCATATAGCCTTTGGACACTCCCTGGTTGATATATTGATGTGTTTATTAACTAAAGTGTTAGGACCTGATGAAAGCCTATCAGAGACAACTTCACATGTAATTGCATCAATCATTTAAATGCACACAATAGATCAAAAAATTAAGAAGGTAAAATTGCTTATCTTCATTGATCTCCAAGGTGTAAACTGCTATACATGTTTGTCAAAAATGAGTTACAAATATTGTCTTTTGTTGAAAAGGACTTCAAAAGTCACAATGCAGAAAAAAGATAATAATAAGAACTAACTTCAAAAATGAAGTTTGAAGTTACTTATGCTTTTACAAATGGTTGCACAGAAATAGGGACTACAAACTCCCTTGGTCGTGCATAACCAAAAATCCTAAAATCTAGCCCCTAAACCCACTCCAAAAAGGCTCAAAGGTGAAGAAAAGGTCAAGCCTTGACCTTGCCTATCATAAAAGCATTAGAAACTGCCCCAAGATGCTCTCAATTCCCTCAAAAACCAAGTCAAAACAACCCCTATATTCTTGGCACTTGTCTGTCAACTTCCTCCAACCTCCCCTATATGCTTGGCATAAACCATAAATCCTCAACTATATCCATCCCTTTTGACTATATCTTTGATGTGTTCAACGTACCTTTATCTTTCCTAATACAAAACATTAAATAAAGTGATTTATAATTGCATCACTTCAATAATGCTTTACACCTCAAATTTATTTCAACTTATGCAAAATAAATCCATGACATCGGCCTATGTTTGGAAGACAATGAAAAATATACAAGTGTTTAAGGGAACACTCCTAGTCACCTAGCACATGAATATAACGTGAGGATATTAATTTATGTTGCAAATGTTTAAAAACAAAGCAAAAAATTCCTTTAGTTGTCATCCAAAGTTAGGGTTGAAACCCTAATGACCAAAACTGAGGCCAAAATTCACTTCATTTCATTTTTGCACCTTTTCACTCTGTTGGGCACCGCCATGGTTTGCAACCAAGCTTTCATAGAGGTTTTAGCTAGAAATTTTTGAGACCAAGCCTGGGTAAGCTATTTTTCGAAGAAACATTAGCCATTTTTTTCATTTTTTGTGAATGAAAATCTTATTTCGAGCTCCCTTTGTACATAAAATAATGAAAATGTTTATTTTCTAATTTTTTCCTTCATTTTGGGTTCATTCATTCTGCTATGGCTAAGCTTTCACTTTGAAGGCATTCTGGATCTTCACTGTCATTCTAGAAGAAATGATGAAAACATTTTTTTTATTTTCTATATATTTTCACATGCTCGGCCTTGAGCCTCCATTTAAGAAGAAAACATAGAAAAAAATTTATTCTTATTGTACAAATTCTTCGTGAAATGAAAGTGACCTCCAATTTTCTAAAATATATTAATCATTATCTGTGAAAGAGAACCTTTCTATGCTCTTCATAACAGGAAAAAGAAAGAATTCCTTTGATTTACTATGTATTTCATGATGCTCAGCCCTTCATCATGCCTACAAGGTATTCGACGACTTTGTTCTTTTGATATGTTTTAAGGGTTTAATTTATGTAACCTCCAAGCCGTGGCTTTTTCCTTTGCATTTTCTAAGAAAAATGGAAAAAACTTCTCCATCTCAAGGCTCATTAGATATTTATAAAGAATATTTTAATTCAGATTCATTAGTCATTACAATTACTTAAGGCTCCTAGAATTCTCCAAGTTGATAGGAGGTAACCTCTTGGATTGTTGAAACATGTTTTTATATATCCATGTTTCAATAATGACATAATTTTAAGGAGTATTAGAGATTACTTATTATGAGTGTCAAGGCCCATTTCCATGATTATTATTTCTCTTTTTTACTTTGATATACTCACACACTTTGTATAGCATAGAGTGTGGGAATTATTGATGTAATTTAGGGTGGTAAATTGTTTCCAATCACAAATTGAACCAAAAAAAACACTCTCTCAACCCTTACAACCTTCAGTTACCAGCCCTTCACCAACTCACTTAGTTTCCTTGTAGGTGTCCAATAGAGGGGTTTTGACCTTAAATTCCCAAACCAGGATCAAACCCACTAACCAAATACCGTTTTAGGTACCCATTATGCCCTTATGCAACATATCACAAAATCTCTCACAGTTCCTTTAGAACAAAACCCTCAATTTAATGCACTTACGTTGTCCTAGCCCTTCAATTAGGGCACTTTTACTAAGGAAGTGTAAACCTATCTATCTTCCAGCCCCCAAAACCTATGGGCAGTCACTTATTAGACTACAAAACTCCCAAATCAACATTTTTTAGCACCAAGAAACCCCACTATGACACTTATCCACCGAACCCTCATTTTTCCTTGTTTTTGGTAGGGTTTATTGAAAAACCTTGTTCCCAACATCTTGACACTTCACAATTGCATCAAAAACTCTTCATATCATCTACATTTTCTCAATCAATTATAAAAACTTGCTGCCTCCAATAATTTCTACACTTTCCTTCACAAAACCCTCAAATTTCACCCAAATACCCAATTTTGACACTTAGGGCATCATGCCCAAATTCACAATCCACCCCCCCTGCTCATAAATGCATTCAAAACACCTAATTCCTAACTATTTGGGCCTATTCCATTTAGTTACAGGAGTTACACTCAAATGGAATGGGCCATATTCACCTTTTAAGCCTTCAAACCACAAAAATGAATGTATAGACCCGACTATGAAGAAAAGCTTATAAAAGTCACAAAGTTCAATAAAATTTGCTCAAACCATCACCAAGATGAAGTGGACAGGTTGCCCCTCAAATATCATATCAATGCATATCTTCTACATCAAATACAGAACTATACAAGCCTAGTAAAGATAGAATTTCTAAAAAAGAACACAGAATTTAATGAAAAACAAGGGATTATTTATTGTTTCTCCTTCACAAACTTACAACAACTTGCATCAAGTTTTTAAAAATTTATAGACCTCCTTCCTGTTGATGGTGTTTTCTGCATAGCAACAACTCAGATAGAATACAAGTATCCTATCTCTATTGAAAGGTAAATCTCTATCAGCAAGCCTCAAGAGATAACCCCAAGGTTTCTAACATCATGTCTTGACAATGCATAAACAGCTCAGATAATATGTGAAAATGTTGGTAATCACAAGGGGCCTTACAAAACAAATGCTAGAAACTTCAAACTTATCAAATCTTGCAATATGGTGATACTTTGAATCCTAAATCTAACTCAGATTTTGAAAGAAATAACAAAAGATAAGGGTTTAGAGAGATCCCAAGATTAACTAACTCCTAAGACCAACAATGAAAATGATAAAACACTTCAAGTGGACCAATCCTTCAAAACCAATTTCTGCTTAACCCAGATCTAATATGCAATATTATAGAAACAGTGCAATCTTCTAAGGAATGAAACATTTTTAGATCATGAAGCATTCACTCAATCCAACATTATTTAAAAATTGAAATGAATAAATATCCACAATTGAACTTTAGCATGATTTTAAGGCCCAGGCTAACTTTACATAGCAACTTACAATCAGCAAGTTGCTAAAAGTATGGACCAAGGATTGCTTAGACACTTTAAATATCAAACCATAAACACCATTGCATCACATCTAAATCTAAATCTAACATTTAACCAACAATCTCAAAGCAATCTTAAAGATATGGAATAACTAGAACCATGTAAAATAAAACAACACAAGAAAGAGCACCAAAAGCACAATGTCTTTACTTATATTGAGTCACCCAAATATTGCAACAATTCAAGTATCCAATGTAGTAGCAATTTCTCTCAAAAATTCTAACCCCTAACTTTGCTCTAGCTCTTCCAACTATCACTTAGCTTTTCTCTAACTTCTAAACCCTACAAATGAGGCATAATGCCCAATTTATAGAAATTTCCCACTAGGTCAGCCCAATCTAGGGTTACATCAAAAGGTTGGCCAAAAAAAATTCAGCCTAGAAGGTTCTTTTAATAAAATAAAAAATTTGCATTTAATATTTGAGGCTCCTTCCAGGTTGGCCTAGATCTTCCAATAGCATTCCTTTTGATGGCACAAAATTCGAGGTCACCCATTTGGCTGGCGAGGATCACATGTTTGGCACACAAAATTAGGTGGCTAATTGCTAATTATTCTCCTTTTCTCCCTCCTGATTGGCTCCCAATTTAATAAATAATTCCTTTGCCTTTTCTAATATTTCCTTCATTTCTTCTGGGTTTGGAACTGGAATAAATTTAATTCTGGTTTTATGATTTTTAAATGCCTCCAAATATTGTGGCATAACATTATTCCATTCCACTTGTAGCTCGTGGTATTTGTCTAACTTGGAGATGTCTATAGCTGCATCTTCTAGATTTTCTTTGGTGATTGGAGCACCATTAGAAGGGGCATAGATTTCATGCTACCATCCCTATAATTTGCCAATATTTATGTTCTTCTATCCAAATTTCCTCCTCCCAATCATGATTTCCAAGAAACTTATACAATTATTGTATATTTCTTTCATTTTTCCCTGCAATTTCATTATCTTCTTTAAAGCCTTGGTGAGGAGTTCTTTCCTATAATTCCAAACTTCAACCCACTCCTTCACCTTGCCAATCTCATCTAGAGAGAGGATGTCCAGTTTATCCATATCCTCCTTTGACACCTGCAGGATCTTCTTCAATTCATTAGCAATTGACTAATCAATTTTATTACAATCTGCAGCAAATTGTGAAATGTGCTCAAGAAAATAAGAGGCATTGGTGTATATCTTCAAATTTTGCTCAATTACTTCATCCCCTCTGTCGCTTACATCTTGAAGCCAACTATGAGTACAATGTATGGAGGATTTTAATCTTTCAATCCCTGTGACTACTTCCTTGGGTAATAATCCTTCTAGCACAATCCCTTCACTACCCAAAGTCTACAGGGGTTTCATCAAGTGTTTCACACACTTATATACATCATTTAATTGCTTTTGCAACATTTCTTTTTCCATTGTCTCTTTATCCAATCTCCTGGAACTCTTCCTTTTCTTGTGAAGATTCATGGAACTCTTCCTTTTCTTGCTCCCTAGTTATAGGCCCTAGGTTGATTGTTTGCACTTTTTAATCAAAGGACCTGACCTCATCCTTGAACTTATCTATTGGAGGAATAGCCACATGGATGACCCTGTTGTTGAACTCATCTTTGGCAATTTAAGAAACTGTCCTGGCCCTCTTCCTCTGCTTGGGCGACCCCCATTGGTCGAGTAATTTATCCCAACTGGGTATTTCCTCTTGTATAATAATGGGCTTCTTACTAAGCCTCTTTTCAAGCCATTCTGGGGATGATTTTTGTTCAGTCACCACCTCCTTGTTGGGACTATCAACCACATTTATTTCAACATCTTGCTTAATTTCTGGTTGATTCTCTTGTTCTTCCTTGTCCTGATTTGGACTATCAGCAACATCTTCTTCTCTGTCATTTCCTTCCTTAGGGTTACTTTGCGGCTCATCAATTATTACCTTCTCAGGGGACCTTTTATAATTTTCCTTGAACAACCTCAAACTCTATGTTCTTACTCTCAACTCCAGAGGTTGATTGGCTTATCTCTTGAAAAAACTTTCTCCACTCTCTACTATCAAGAGTAGAAATATTGTCATCATCTTCATTCAATTGTTTAGGGTTTTCGGATATGTTTCCCTCCTTTGGAAGTGCCTCTTCAGAAACTTGTACATTTTGATGTGGAGAAGGAATGGGAAAATTATTTCCTGGAGCTGCTCTCTTTTCTGTATCATTCGTAGGTGCTTCTTCATCTTGCACCTCTTCCTCTACAAATCTCGCTCCCTCCACTAGAGAAAACTTTTTCTTAGGAGAGTTTCTCCTAACATATACTTGGGGCTTTTCCCCTGAACTTTCAACATCCACCACTTTTGTAGCAAAAGGAGCATATGTTGCAGCTTCATTCTTGCTTGCTTTTGCAGCCTTTTGCCTCTCTGAGTATTCTTCTTTTTCTCAATGGTTGTGAGGTCTCTTCTTCTTCAATATTGGTGCTGACCTGGAGATCCTTCTTAACTTTTGGAGATGGATTTTCTCCTTGCTTTACTTGCACCTAGCTCCTGGTTCTTCTCTTAATAGATATTGCTTCTTCAAGAGTCTCTTCATCATCAGGTTCAGTGACTTCATCCTCCTTGTTAGTTTTAGCTTCTTCTTCATCTTGAGACTCAAAGCCCCCCATTAAATCATAGGTGAACTTGACACCCTTTGCCTCCAATTCCAACACTTTGTGCTTAACCCACAATCTAGAATACTTCCTTACAGGCTTAGTGATTTGATTCAAGTCGGTTATCTCCTCTTCGGACAAATTAATTGGAGGTAGTGGCCTGCTTCTGTAGGGTTCATAATCATGGTGTTGAAGAAGGTTTGTATCATCATCCTCCACTTGATCAGGCACCTCCATAATTCTATGTAGTCAGATTGACTTCAAATTTGACCTTGAAAACCTTCTCCTAATGACCTTCCATTCATCCCAGCAATTGGCCCAATAGTCTTCAATGTGGTCCTTATGCCTGAAAGTCATGTTAGCCTACTTTATGGCCTTTCCATAAGGATCAAAATTTCTTCTATCAGTGTGGGAGTACAACTAAAATTGGGTCATTTCCTTCTCAAAATGTTGGGCACTCTGAATAGAAGGGCAAGCCTCCAATGCTCCTATTCTCAACGAGAACTCTGATCCTACTCCTTTCTTCTTTATGTTACCTTGTTGCAGGATTTCTTCAAAACCTACCATCTGTCTTATCAATTCCAACATGAGGAGCATGTTGGTGGGATACCAAGGTAGTATGAGAGGAACAGCTGGAGATCCTTGTATCCAGATGTATGTGAACCTTTGGAATTGAAGGAACCATTGGCCATATTGTTTAATCAAATCCATTGCATCTGAAGAAATCCTAATATGAAGAGAATCTTGTAGAAATCTGGGAATATACATGAAGGAAGCATCATTTTCCCTTCTGTAATTGGATGTTCTATACTGTAATTATGGATACACCTCCCATATCTTATCCTGCCCCAGGACTCCTTTGCAACTAAGGCCCTTGTACTTAGTCTTATGTGCCAGCATGTACACCAAGTATGAGGTCATAGTAAACTTGTTTGTTTCCTGCACACTCCTTAATTGAGAGTCTAGGTTGTTACTTATAACCCTTGCCCAGTGATAGTGTTTTTTTGCCACAATATGGGTAATGGGATGGAACATCCAATATTGAAATATATGTGCCTCGTCCACTCCCATAACTCCACCCAACAGAGTAATGATGTCATGGTACTCCTGCTTGAAGTCACCTCTATGCAATTGCTTGGGCAATTTTGAGTAGTGGGGCTTTGGCTTCAGAATCTAAGCATTGTTCATTATCTCCAAGGCTCTATTGGGGTCTTGCTCATAGAACTTGATAGCTTCCCCAATGTTGATTTCTTCAATAAGCTTGTGATGGGAGGCAATGTTAAATACCTCTGCAATAGACTCCTCAATCAGGTTTTCCATAACTCTGCCTTGTGGCCAAATTATGATTCTTGTCCTAGAGTCATAATGCTTTGCACATTCTAAAACTAGCTCCAGACATAATTGTGTGGGTGGGAATCCTGTTGCTTGTGTCAATCTGGTGTGAGTGATCTTTTGAGCTAGCTCAGTAGGTGTTTTCCCAAACATCCTTTGCTGGAAGTCATCATAGTCCACATGGCCCATGTTAGTATATGCAATCTTTGACCATGCAAAAGCAATCTTTGTCTCTGTCCATATGCCCTTGAAGTCATACTTCATCCTTTCTTGCCTCTTTCTGAATTCCTCTTGTACTTGAGCAACCTTTGTCTTGATGGTTTTATCAGGACTAACCTCTACCTGCATCTGTTAGAGACAAGACCATAATCACCAAAATGAAAAAGCACATACTATCCATTTCATGAAGTATTAATATGAGGTGATAATTCCATTAACTTAAACAAATTAACCGTTCAACTTCTAGTGGCAATAAATACAAGCAACATCACCAAATTTCAAAATGATACATGAGCAAACCAACTCCAAATAGCCTGATATTCATTAAGAAGTTCCAAGAAATCATCATATGTGAATCACTAATCAACGAGACTTTAATATCCAAGACCTAAGAAGAGTTCAGATAATCCGAGGAGGCTCAGATTTTCTGACCCAACTATGGTTTGACTAATATGAGCTAGCTTGGATTCACCGAAATCTGTCTTTTAGTTGCATTTTGGATGAAAAACTATTGCAATTCTTGATAGACCGAGTTCAATACCATACTAGATCACATTCAATCACTGATAACTTCACATAGACTTAGTGAATTATTCTCATTCAATTCCTAGATGATTTCATGCATTTGGCTTGATCATCCACAAGGCTCGGGTACTTCCAAAAACCTCGAATTACCCAGATGAACTAATGTTCGGGTAATCCAAGCATCCTTGAATTTACTGATTGAAAGCTAGAACTAAAATTTGACTAAGTATCTATCGACTAGGTTCATAATTTTGGGTTGCTCAAGGAACGCGGATAATCTGAGGGGGCTAGGATTCTCCGAGTGGATTAGGGCTCTAAAAATATGAGGTCCCTCAAAATTTCTCAAATAGGCTCATCTTCGCAAAATTTCACTAAGTGTCAAACTTTGAGTTCTGCAAATCGACAAACAATGAGCGTTCAATCCCTCTAAGAGTTCATCATTAACCTTACATGGCAAATTTTAACTCAACAATTCACTTCATAACCATTAATATCGATTGCTTCACCAAAATCCAGGATGAACAAGAAAACTAGGGTTTCGGTGATGTCGCTCAACACAGGGGAATGGTTCAAGATCTCAGTACCAACAATGCAAAGAAATCCATGAATGGATTTCGAGAGAAATTCACATGTTTCTCACATTAAAACTCATGTTTTAGCCCCAGTGAGATATCTCTTTTAATTACCAAACCCAAATGCCGACACGAAAAGTCACAAATTCAAAGCATAAGAACCAGAAGGCCAACCTTCACTACGAAAAGAATCATTGATGGAGATTCAAATGAAATCAACCCACCAGTGTGAAGATGAAAGGGGCATACCCTTAAATAATGCACAGAAAATGGAGAATGCAACTAAAGACTATGAGAGGAGGTTGCCAAACCCTAGGATGATCACTCAGAACAAGCAAATCTTCACAATAGAGCCTGACTCCACCAATTGATAAAAGACACTCTCTCAACTTTTAACTCACAAGGATACAAATGATTAAAAATGAAGGCAAAAACACAAATATAAATTCGTTCTCACAAAATAAATGACCCTCATTAATGCTCGACAAGATGCTCGAAAACTTCAAAAATGCGACATGACCCCAAATTTGGGTAATCGGAGGTAGCTCGGATTATCCGAACGGACTAGAGTTCGGGTAATCTAAGGTACCTCACAATTACAAAAACTCTACTTAACTTCGCCAATTTTTCCCATTTTTTAAACTTTTGATCATGAGCTGACTTCAAAGAGCTAGACCATTACTTGGAGTTGCAAGATGACATCTCAAATGTAGGTTCATCGTTAAGCACTTGGTTGAATGAAGACCAAGACCGAGTGACTCATCCATTAAGGGGAAAGAAGTTAGGACCCTATGAAAGCAAACAAGAAAGAAAAGCAAGAAACAGAGGGTCCCTGCTTTCAGCAGGGCATGTGTGCGAAAACTGCACAACAAATGGCGACTCCTACTGGGGAAATGCTCCAGAGCATTTCTATGACAAACTGGAATCAAGAACCCAGAATCTCTGGTTTTAATCCTTGCATTGGGCCAACCACAAACAGAGTTTCAAAGTCCAGGAACAAGCCAACCTTTCCTATGCTAGATTCAAAGTGTGTGCAAATATATTCATTTCCCTCCCTTAGTTGCTGCAGGGACCAAATTTAGTCTAATCAAGCTACATAAAGATTCTAACTCCAAGAGCATCCTGGATAGAGCATTGCTGCCAATCAGGCATCCATAGCCCCGACGAGGTTATCATTGTGGTCCTCCCAAGCATAGCTCTACTGCCAGTTGGGCGTCCATAGCCCCAATAGAGATACTCAGATACTCCTGATGCAGTGAATACTCACTTTTGATTTTCAATATTCTCTTTTTCTTTTCTTTTCTTTTGATAGTCTTTTAAGATCTTTTAAACTTTCCCTTTCACCTTGTAAGTAATGAAGCTCACACCCAGGGCTGAGAACCACAGTGGCGCTGAACCAGAAATAATATTTTTTGATTGACCAGACTTCATAAGGGACCTTTAACAACTTTGGAATTCTTAAGATGTGTTTAAAATTATAAGACCCAAGCACATTCCAAATTTAACCTAATCGAGGGACTTATTCACTTCGAGCATTAGCACATGTGACACCAAGTAAAGAATTTCCACCAATTGACCTTGGAAGGATGATTAGAGTTTGTAAAAGAAATACCCAAAACAATCCCAAGTAATATAATGATTGTTGTGCAAGTACAACATGCCCAAAAGGAAACAGGGAACCCAAAATCAAAAGAAAAAATGAAAGAAAACCTAACCTAGACCAAAGTAGACCTAAACTAACGAAAAGCATACACCAGACCAAAATGAGGCAAAGCAAAGGAAACCTAACCTAATTATTTACAAGAAGAGAGCTACAGATAGCTCAGGATTGGAAGTAATGCTTCAAATACTGCCTCTTCATAGCCAACAAGATATCCTCTCCAATTAGAGTTTTCAAATGAAAAGCATTGTCTCCCAGTATCTCTAAAATCTGGTAGGGGCCAAGCCAGAGTTTATCAAATTTTCCATGCTCCCCTTTTCGATCATGTGCTTTATCCCAATAGAGAACCAAATCATAGATTTTAAAGGCTTTCACCTTGGCTCTCCTATCAAACCATCTCTTAACTACACCCTAATGTTTAGCAAAATTTTCTAAGGCTTTATCTCTTTTCTCTTCAAGGTGTAAAAGTTCAGCCATATGGGCTTCACGCTTATCCCCTTCATCATAGTAATCGTTAATAAATTGCAAAGTGGGGATCTTCAACTAGATCGAGAATACAGGCTCCAAACCATACACAAGGTGATAAGAAGAGGTTCCTAGAGAGGCCTTGTGCCTAGTGCGATATGCCCAAAGAGAAAATCTAAGTTGTGTATGCCAGTCTTTGGGGTTTCTCTCTAGTAGTTTACGGATGACTGTCAAAAGATTTTTGTTCGATGACTCAACCAAACCGTTACCTTGTGGGTAGTAATTGGAGGCAAACTTAACAATAATTCCATGATCAAAATCCCAGCTGGAAAACTTTAATGACAAAAATGCAAGACCATTATCACAGACTAAAGCAAATGGGCAACCAAAGCAATTGATAATACTTTATTCTAGAAAATTGATTACCACCTCAGAAGTGCATTGTTTATAAGCAAGAGCTTTAGTCCATCTAGTAAAGTAATCAGTTACAATGAGAATGTACCTATGGCCCATAGAGGAGGGTGGATTGATCAGACCAGTGAAGTCCAATCCCCACTGTGCAAATGGTTTTACCTCTATAACTGGTTGAAGTGGAAGGGTTGCATACTTCTCCTTTCCTGGTGCAGTTTGACACACATGGTAGGTTCTCACATGGTTGTGTGAATCCTTGAACAAAGTAGGCCAATAATATCCTGCCCTCAGGATCTAATTTGCAGTAGATGGTGCAGAACCATGGCATGTGCCATACCTATCATGGAATTCAACCATTACTCTTTCAACTTCTTCCTTTCGCAAGCACTAAAGATAAATGCCCTCATGATTCTTTTTGTATAAAATGGCACCTTTCAACATGAAGCTATCAGTTTTCAAATGCAAATCTCTCCATTGCATTGCATTGAGATGAGCAGGACACTATTGATTCAGTAGATAACGGATAATATCATCATACCATTCTCCTGGAGAAACATCTTAGAGGTGATAGTGTTGCGCTGTGAGATCAGGACCCATTTCTGCCATTGTCTTAGTTAACACTTGTCCTCTCACTAATTTCATTGGTTGAATCTCAATATCATATTCCTACAACATGGTCACCCACTTCGCTCTACGCTCCCCTAATTTATTTTGCATAAGCAAAATCTTAACTGCACGATTAGGCACTATTGCAAAGACTCTATTTCTCAATAAATTATGCCTGAATTTCATTACAGCCCTGACCAAAGTGCAAGCTTGCTTTTATACACTAGGGTACCTCAATTCTGCATCTTTTAAAGGGGCACTCATGAATGCTATAGGATGCTCACTTCCTTGGTTAGACTTTTGAGTTAACATTCTAGCACAGGAATGATCCGATGAAAAAGAGTATATGTAGAAGGGTTTGGAGTAGTCAGGACTTACCAAAACTGGAGCATCAGCAAATGCCCTCTTAATTTCTGCAAAGGCCTATTTTGCTTCTGCACTCCACTCAACCTTTGCATCCTACGTTAGCATCGCATTCGAGGGCTTAACAATTTCTGCAAATCCAGTAATGAATTTTCTCACAAAGTTGGTTTTCCCAAAGAATGACTTCATTTCTTTTTTACTTGCAAGGGATTGAATCTTAAGTATGGCCTCCACTCGTTTAGAATAAATAGAAATTCCCTTTTTGGAGATAACATGTCCCAATAGTTTCCCTTCAGTGACTCCAAAGATACACTTCTTGGGATTAAGTGAAATGTCAAATTCCCTACACCTTTGGAATACCTTGCACAGGTCTAAAATATGATCTCCTCATTTCTTGGAAAATACTATCAAATCATCCATATAAATAATAATGCACTTACCTATAATTTCCTTGAAAGCAATGTCCATAGCCCTCTAGAATGTTGCTCCAGCATTGATCAGCCCAAAAGGCATTCTTCTATAATCAGAAGTGCCCCACTTTGTAGTAAATGCCATTTTGTGCCTATCTTCATACTGTACCATAACTTGATTATATCCAGAGTATCCATCTAGAAAAGACATCATCTGACATTCGTTGACAATTTGTAACACTTCATCCAGTGATGGAACTAGATAGTTATCCTTTTCCGATGCTTAGTTGAGATTTATAAAATGAATGCAAAGTCTGATTTCCCCATTCTTCTTTCTCACTAGAACCAAATTAGCCACCCAAGTTGAATGTCTAACTGGAAATATGATACAAGCAGATAATAACTTCTATACCTCCTTCTAGATGATAGGTTCCAACAAAGCATTGATGGGTCTATGTCTTTGTTTGAAGAGCTTGGCACCTGGCTTGAGAGGAATGGTATGTGTAATAATTGAAGTATTATAAGTCTTCAAATCTTCATAACTCCAAGCTATTACATCTTGATATGTATGCAATGCATCTATGATTCCTCTCTTTTCCTCTGGGTTACATACCCTTCCAATAAAGACACTCTTTACATTATCTTGAGTCCCCTTGTTGTATGTATCACACTAACTACTAATGGACTCCTTCTTGGCTTCCAATTCCTAATCTTTTACCCTATCAAAATCAAAAATTCTTTCTAATTGCACAATTCCTCTTGGAATAGTGTTGTTCTTCATATTGATGACCCCTTCTAGGTCCATCTCTGCCTATTGAGGGTCTGCTTCATCAATTATCTGAGAGGTAAACACATCAGAGTTGGTGATAAAATCCAGAATGTGTTTGTCATCCTCAAACACCTAAAAATTAGTTAGGTTGTTGGGAACTAATGGTACTGGCGTGAGCTCTACAGTAAACTTCTTCAATCCTGAAAGTGACAAGGGTTGTAATGTACTAGTTGCCTGAGCCAAAGAATCTACAGTTTGGTTCTTGCTATAGGATATCAATTGAATGTTTAAAGCATCGAATCCCTCGATAAGATCCCATACTTTGTGCCTATAATTGGTCATTCTTCTATCATGACAAGAGTATTGCTTTCTAACTTGCCTAACTATGAATTTCGAGTCTCCAAACACTTGCAGAATTTTAACCTCTTTTCTTAACGCCATTAGCAATCCGTGAATCAAGGCTTCATATTCAGTTACATTATTAGTACAATGGAATTGGAGTCTATGAGCAGCAAAGAAGGTTTTACCTTTAGGACTAATTAACTCAAATCCAGCTCCAGCACCTTGATTTGACTTGGATCCATCAAATCTAAGAGTCCAACAACCAGCAATTCCTGTTCTTTTTTATTTGTCTTTCGTTCTGCTACTACTAGGAGGTTCCTCGGGAGGCATCAAGATTTTTCCTTTGGGATCATCTTGAGTACTTTGTACATCAATTCTAATAGTTTGGGTTGGATTAATGCACCTCTATATTTTCTCAATTGTTGTTTGGCATAGGCAACATTCTATCTCTAAGTGGGCAGCATTGTGAACCATGCACCAGCTTGGAAGAAGCAACTCTTCAAAATTCATGTCCCTTCCCAATTGGATCTGATCTTCTATGCATTTCTGGATAAATTCCTGAAAGTTATCCAATAGGCTAAGAAGACTATCTTCCTAGTCTTCGCCTTCCTCTATTGGCTCAACCAATGCCCCAATGTTAATGGATTCAAATGTAAGTTGACCATGTGTTCTTTGCAACATAAAAATTTCCTCTACATCTGATTTTGAGATAGGAGCGGCCAATACATAATTCGCCAGACTAACTTCTAATACCAATATTTCATTTGAATTATTTTGGTATTTGGTAATTACATACTTCATTTTGGGCTCTCTCTCAATCCTGATTTGATTTGGCACTCCCTTCCAAGGAAGCCACATGTGGGAATCATCAATTGATACATACCCATTTAGGGCCTTAGTAAAATATCTACCCAAAATCAGACCATAGGTATCAGGAATATTTGCTACCTAAATATTAATAACTTGTTGAATTCTAGGGTCTGAAGCAATCTGCATAGGAATCATATTTAGTTCTCCAACTACATTCACTTTCATCTTGTTCAATTGAGTGACCTTCTTTTGAGAGATTGTGAGAGTAATCCCTAAGGCTCTACAGATAGCAAATGGCATAACATTCGTGGAAGCCCCTAAATCTAACAGGCAATTGTGTAAATTCTTCCCAAAGAGGCAAACAAAAATTAGAAATGGGGGGATTTTTGTTCTACCTTGAAATAGAGTTAGCTGGGTATCAGCCTAAGAAACCTGATTCTTATCCTTTTCTTTCCCTTTATATCTAGGTTGTGCTTGGGGTTGGCCCTGGTCTTTTGACACTTGAGAACTAGAATTTTTTCCAGTCACTTCACTAGTTGTCTTTTCTTGAGGAACTACATTAGGCCTAAAGGCTCCTAAGACTACATTTTTTATTGTAGGAACTCTTAGTAACTCAAAAGCAGAAAGACTTACCTTTAATTTCTTGAGTTCTTCAGCTACATAATCACTTAACTACTCCACATTCATGTCAATATGCAATTCCTTGGGAGGATTCGCAAGCTTCTCCTTTCCTTCGTCCATGTTCCTACCTTTAGCAGAATCAAATTGTCCTCCTTTCGACAAATATTGTGTGGTAACATGAGGATAGGATGGATTATTGCTTGCATTGGGATTCGAAGGTGTGGTGAAATTGTTTAGAGTGATTGATGTAGTGAATGGTCCTCCAACTGGTAGATTTCTATTGGGCCTATTCCTGAAGTCATATCTTCTTGTAGGCTGTTGGAGCATCTAAACTTCTTTAATGCCATTTTCTTCTTCATCTAGAGGACCATTGTCATTCTCGATTTCTTCATTGAACAATTGTGAAACTTCATCTCCATTGTAAACTTTTTATTTTTTATCATCTAGTTCACTTACCTCTTCTTCTGGCCTATTCTCTTCACTTCGTGGGAAAGGAGCGTGATTCAGCACCATCACTGAGGAGTCATATGGCCTAGAGGATACCAATTCTTGATTTTTGGAATTGCTTTCCACTTTAAACTAAAAGATGGATGCAGCAGTCTGAAACTCAAGGCAATCCAACTTAGAATGTTGATTTGTCTTGTGGAGCCTACACCACCCAGATAAAGCTTCTTCTGCCAGATACACACCACTTGGAGGCTTCCCTTGACTAGGAGGTTGATCCAATGGAGTAGGGACACCTCCATTGTTCGACCTTGTGTTCCATGTTTTGTTCTACCTAGGTGGTTGTCTTCTTTCAAATCCTTGTCTACTTATATGTCCTCTATCAAAATTCTCACCAGATGATTGCTCTCACTCAAAAAAATTCCTATGTCCTTGTGCAGAATCCTGACTCTCCCTATTATAATTGGACTGCATATTCCTTTGAGCAACTTGGAGTTGACTATTTTGATTTCTCAGGGATGTTACTTCCATGTTCAACTTCTTCACCTATTCGGTCAGCTCATCCAATCTTTCCTTGTAAGGATTACTATAAGGAGTCAAATTCACATTGTTCTCAAGGTACCCAGCTACTACTCCCAAACTCATAGACTAACTTAGTACTTGAGAATTCTGCAGGTATACGGGAAAACCATCTTGTTGTTGTGGGTGAAGGGGTTGATTTACACATTTTTGGGGATAATTGGTTATTGGTGGGACTTGATTCACAGGAGGACCTCGATATGGAACTAAAGGTAACTATGGCACTAGATTCATTATGGGTGTATGATTGGTCAGAGCCTAGTTGATGGCTTGGATCTATCCTGGGTGAGGAGTAGGCCCTAAGGATGGAAAAGGTCCAGAAAAATGTTGTCTCAGATCATTATTTACCTTGACAGCCTCTGTGTATGCATCAAGCAAGCTATTTGGAGGATTTGGTCTCCATTTAAGAAAAGTGGTTGTAAGGCTGTCAAGGGCTTCATAATATACTTCCAAGGCAGTAGCATCATCTACAGCATAAGGTGACTGCAACCTGGTATTGGCTCAATGAAATCTATTATTGAATGAACCTATAGGCTCATTAACTTCTCTTTTAACCTTGGTGAATTGTAGGTACAGCTCATTAGCACTAATAGGGATCTTAAACTTCTACAAAAATGCATTTTCCAATTCAGTCCAATTATGAATTGACCCGGCAGGCAGATGATTGTACCAATAAAAGGCATCTTCTCCTTGAGAATAAGGGAAAAGTCTACATGCAACATCCTCATGATTGATTCCCCTATCCCTGAGACAAGTCTGAAAAATTCTAATGTGCTCCTTTGCAGTTCTATTGGGATCATTAATGTGAAACTTGGAGCAGAACTGCTCAGGATTCTTTGGCATAACATTGTAATTATTGAAAGATAGGGGAGATGGGTTCTTTTCCAAGAAAGCCATTGGAGGAGGTGGAGGCTGATTAATGACTGGTTGGGGTTTTTGAATTGGAATAGCTTCAAAATAAGATGAGGATGGACTTGATGGAGGTGAGAATGATGGGGATGATGGAAATGGAGGGGCAGACGATGACTCTCCCCTTCTTTTGGTCCTCCTTGACCTAGTAGGGGCTTGCAGCTCTTGAAATTCTTCCTCTCCTGGTGTAAATCTAGTTCTTCTTCAAAATCTCTCAAGAGAAATGGCAAATAGAAAATGATCTAGCTTGCATATTCGGGCCCTCCTTCTAGCGCCATTCTATTGATGGTGTTTTCTGCACAGCAACAACTAAGACAGAATACAAGTATCCTATCTCTCTTGAAAGGTAAATCTCTATCAGCAAGCCTCAAGAGATAACCCCAAGGTTTCTAACGTCAGGTATCGACAATACATAAATAGCTTAGCTAATATGTGAAAATGTTGGTAATCACAAGGGGCCTTACAAAGCAAATGTTGGAAACTTCAAACTTATCAAATCTTGCAATATGGTGATACTTTGAATCTAAATCTAACTCATATTTTGAAAGAAATAACAAAAGATAAGGGTTTAGATAGATCCCAAGATTAACTAACTCTTAAGACCAACAATGCAAATGATAAAACACTTCAAGTGGACCAATCCTTCAAAACCAATTTCTGCTTAACCCAGATCTAATATGCATTATTATAGAAACAGTACAATCTTCTAAGGAATGAAACATTTTTAGATCATGAAGAATTCACTCAATCCAACCTTATTTAACAATTGAAATGAATAAATATTCTCAATTGAACTTTAGCACAATTTTAAGGCCTAGGCTAACTTTACACAACTTACAATAAACAAGTTGCTAAAAGAATGGACCAAGGATTGCTCAGACACTTTAAATATCAAACCATAAACACCATTGCATCACATCTAAATCTAAATCTAACATTTAACCAACAATCTCAAAGCAATATTAAAGATATGGAATAACCAGAACCATGTAAAATGAAACATCACAAGAAAGAGCACCAAAACCACAATGTCTTTACTTATATTGAGTCACCCAAATATTGCAACAATTCAAGTATCGAATGTAGCAGCACTTTCTCTCAGAAATTCTAACTCCTAACTTTTCTCTAGCTCTTCCAACTATCACTTAGTTTTTCTCTAACTTCTAACCCCTACAAATGAGGCATAATGCCCAATTTATAGAAATTTCCTACTAGGTCAGACCAGTCTATGGTTACCTCAAAAGGTCGGCCAAAATCAAGTCGGCCTAAAAGGTTCTTTTAATAAAATAAAAAATTTGCATTTAATATTTGAGGCTCCTTCCAGGTCGGCCTAGATTTTCCAATACAATTCCTTTTGATGGCACAAAATTCGAGGTCACCCATCCGGCTGGCTGAGATCACATGTTTGGCACAAAAAACTAGGTGGCTAATTGCTAATTATTCTCCTTTTCCCCCTCCTGATTGGCTCCCAATTTAATAAATAATTCCTTTGCCTTTTCTAATATTTCCTTCATATCTTCTGGGTTTGGAACTAGAATAAATTTAATTCTGGTTTTATGATTTTTAAATTCCTCCAAATATTGTAGCATAACTTTATTCCATTCCATTTGTAGCTCGTGGTATTTGTCTAACTTGGAGATGTATATAGTTACATCTTCCATATTTTCTTTGGTGATTGGAGCACCATCAGAAGGGGCATATATTTCATGCTACCATCCTTGTAATCTACCAATATTTATGTTCTTCTGTCCAAATTTCCTCCTCCCAGTCATGATTTCCAGGAAACTTATACAATTATTGTATATTTCTTTCATCTTTCCCTATAATTTCATTATCTTCTTTAAAGCCTTGGTGAGGAGTTCTTTCCTGTAATTCCAAACTTCAACCCACTCCTTCACCTTTCCAATCTCATCTAGAGAGAGGATGTCCAGTTTAGCCATATCCTCCTTTGACACCTACAGGATCTTCTTCAATTCATCAACAGTTGACTCATCAATTTGATTACAATCTACAGCAAATTGTGAAGTGTGCTCAAGAAAATTAGAGGCATTGGTGTATATCTTCAAAATTTTCTCAATTACTTCATCCCCTCTGTCACTTACATCTTGAAGCCAACTATGAGTACAATGTATGGAGGATTTTAATCTTTCAATCTCTGTGACTACTTCCTTGGGTAATAACCCTTTCGGCACAATCCCTTCACTGCCCAAAGTCTGTAGGGGTTTCATCAAGTGTTGCACATAATTATATACATCATTTAATTGCTTTTGCAACCTTTCTTTTTCCTCTGTCTCTTTATCTAATCTCCTTAGAATTACTTGGGAAGATTCCGGGAACTCTTCCTTTTCTTGCTCCTTGGTTGTAGGTGCTAGGTTGATTGTTTACACCTTTTAATCAAAGGACCTAACCTCATCTTTGAACTTATCTATTGGAGAAACAGCCACATGGATGACCCTATTGTTGAACTCATCTCTGGCAATTTTAGAAATTGTCCTGGCCCTCTTCCTCTACTTGGGCTGCCCCCATTGCTCGAGTATTTCATCCCAACTGGATGTTTCCTCTTGTATAATAATGGGCTTCTTACTAAGCCTCCTTTCGAGCCATTCTAGGGCTGATTCTTGTTCAATCACCATCTCCTTGTTGGGACTATCAACCACATTTATTTCAACATCTTGCTCAATTTATGGTTGATTCTCTTGTTCTTTCTTGTCCTGATTAGGACTATCAGCAACATCTTCTTCTCTATCATTTCCTTCCTCAGGGTTACTTTGTGGCTCATCAATTATTACCTTCTAAGGGGACCTTGATACTTTGCCTTGAACAACCTCAGACTCTATGTTCTTACTCTCAACTCCGGAGGTTGATTGTCTTATCTCTTCAACAAACTTTCTCCACTCTCCACTATCAGGAATAGAAATATTGTCATCCTTTTCATTCAGCTATTCAAGGTTGTTGGATATTTTTCCCTCCTTTGGAACTACCTCTTCAGAAACTTGTAAATTTTGATGAGGAGAAGGAATGGGAGAATTATTTCCTGGAGCTGCTCTCTTTTCTATATCATTTGTAGGTGCCTCTTCATCTTGCACCTCTTCCTCTACAAATCTTGCTCCCTCCACTAGAGCAACCTTCTGCTTAGGAGAGTTTCTCCTAACATATACTTGGGGCTTTTCCTCTGAACTTTCCAAATCCACCAATTTTGCAATAGAAGGAGCATTTGTGGCGGCTTCATTCTTCCTTGCTTTTGTAACCTTCTACCTCTATGTGAGTATTCTTCTTTTTCTCACTAGTTGTGAGGTCTCTCCTTCAATATTGGTGTTCACCTGGAGAACCTTCTTAACTTTTGGAGATGGATTTTATCCTTGCTTTACTTGCACATGGCTCCCAGTTCTTCTCTTAATAGATATTGCTTCTTCAAGATTATCTTCATCATGAGGTTCAGTGACTTTATCCTCCTTCTTAGTTTCAACTTCTTCTTCATCTTGAGACTCAAATCCCCCCATTAAATCATAGGTGAACTTGACAACCTTTGCCTCCAATTCCAACACTTTTTGCTTAAACCACAATCTAGAATACTTCTTTATAGGCTCAGTGATTTGATTCAAGTTGGTTCTCCTCTTCAAACCAATTAATTGGAGGCAATGGCCTACTTCTGTAGGGTTCATAATCATGGTGTTGAAGAAGGTTTGCATCATCATCCTCCACTTGATCAGGCACCTCCACAATTCTATATAGTCTGACCGAATTCAAAGTTAACCTTGAAAACCTTCTCCTAATGACCTCCAATTCATCCCAGGAATTGGCCCAATAATCTTCAATGTGGTCCTTATGCCTAAAATTCCTATTAGCCTACTTCATGGCCTTTCCATAAGGATCAAAATTACTTATATCAATGTGGGAGTACAACTCAAACTGGTTCATTTCCTTCTCAAAATGTTGGGCACTTTGAATAGAAGGGCAAGCCTCCAATGCTCATATTCTTAACGGTAACTCTGATCCCAATCCTTTCTTCATTATGTTGCCTTGTGACTGGATTTCTTCAAAACCTACCATCTATCTTGTCAATTCCAACATGAAGAGTTTGTTGGTGGGATACCAAGGTAGTCTGAGAGGAACAACTGGAGATCCTTTTATCCGGATGTATGTGAACCTTTGGAATTGAATGACCCATTGGCCATATTGTTTAATTAAATCCATTCCATCTGAATAAATCCTAATATGAAGAGCATCTTGTAGCAATCTGGGAATATACATGAAGAAAGCATCATTGGCCCTTCTGTAATTGGATGTTTTATATTGCAATTGTGGATACACCTCCCATATCTTATCCTACCCTAGGACTCCTTTGCAACTGAGGACCTTGTACTTAGTCTTATGTTCCAGCATGTACACCAAGTATGAGTTCATAGTAAACCTATTTGTTTCCTGCACACTCCTTAATTGAGAGTCGAGGTTGTTACTTATAATGCTTGCCTAGTGATAGTGTTTGTTTGCTACATTATGGGTAATGGGATGGAACATCCAAGATTGAAATATATGTGCCTCCTCCACTCCAATAACTCTACCCAAAAGAGTTATGAAGTCCATAGCCCCGATGAAGTTATCATTGTGGTCCTCCCAAGCATAGCTCTACTACCAGCTGGGCGTCCATAGCCCCAGTAGAGATACTTGGATAGTCCTGATGCGGTGAATACTCACTTTTTATTTTCAATATTCTCTTTTTATTTTCTTTTCTTTTGATATTCTTTTAATATCTTTTAAAGTTTCCCTTTCACCTTGTAAGAAATCAAGCTCATACTCAGGGTTGAGAACCATAGTGGCGCTAAAGCAGAAATAAGATTTTCCACTTGACCAGACTTCATAAGGGACCTTTAACAACTTTGGAATTGTTAAGATTTGTTTAAAATTATAAGACCCAAGCACATTCCAAATTTAACCTAATCGAGGGACTTATTCACTTCAAGCATTAGCACATGTGACACCAAGTAAAGGATTTCCACCAATTGACCTTGTAAGGATGATTAGAGTTTGTTAAACAAATGCCCAAAACAATCCTAGATAATATAATGATTGTTGTGCAGGTGCAATATTCCCAAAAGGAAATAGGGAACCCAAAACCAAAACCAAAACCAAAAGCAAACCTAACCTAAACCAAATCAAACCTAAACTAGCAAAAAGTAGACAACAGACCAAAACGAGGCAAAGCAAAGGAAACCTAACCTAACTATTTACAAGAAGAGAGTTGTAGATAGCTCAGGATTGGAAGTAATGCTTCAAATACTGCCTCTTGACAAGCAACGAGATATCCTCTCTAGTTAGAGTTTTCAAATGAAAAGCATTGTCTCCCAGTATCTTTGAAATCTGGTAGGGGCCAAGCCAGAGTTTATGAAATTTTCCATGCTCCCCTTTTCAATCGTGTGCTTTATCCCAATAGAGAACCAAATCAGATATTCTAAAGGCTTTCACCTTGGCTCTCCTTTCAAACCATCTCTTAACTACACCCTAATGTTTAGCAAAATTTTCTAAGGCTTCATCTCTTTTCTCTTCAAGGTGAAAAATTTCAGCCCGGTGGTCTTCACACTTATCCCCTTCATCATAGTAATCGTTAATAAATTGCAAAGTGGGGATCTTCAGCTGGATCAGGAATACAGGCTCCAGACCATACCCAAGGTGATAAGGAGAGGTTCCTAGAGAGGCCTTATGCCTAGTGTGATCTGCCCAAAGAGAAAATCTAAGTTGTGTATGCCAGTCTTTGGGGTTTCTCTCTAGTAGTTTACGGATGACTATCAAAATATTTTTGTTCGATGACTCAACCAGATTGTTACCTTGTGGGTAGTACTTGGAGGGAAACTTAACAATAATTCCATGATCAAAATCCCACCTGGAAAAATTCAATGATGCAAATGCAAGACCATTATCATAGACTAAAGCAAATGGGCAACCAAAGTGATTGATAATACCTAATTCTAGAAAATTGATTACCACCTCAGAAGTGCACTATTTACAAGCAAGAGCTTTAGTCCATCTAGTAAAGTAATCAATTACAGTGAGAATGTACCTTTGGCCCATAGAGGAGGGTGGATTGATCAGACCAGTGAAATCCAATCCCCACTATGCAAATGGTTTTAACTCTATAACTAGTTGAAGTGGAAGGGCTACATACTTCTCCTTTCCTGTTGCAGTTTGACACACATGGTAGGTCCTCACATGGTTGTGTGCATCCTTGAACAAAGTAGGCCTATAATAGCCTGCCCTTAGGATCTAATTTGTAGTAGATGGTGTAGAACCATTGCCAGTGCCATATCTATCATGGAATTCAACCATTACTCTTATAGCTCCTTCCTTTCTCAGGCACCAAAGATAAATTCCCTCATGATTCTTTTTGTATAAAATGGCACCTTTCAACATGAATTTGTCACTTTTTAGACGCAAATCTCTCTATTGCACTACATTGAGATGAGCAGGACACTGTTGATTCATTAGATAACAAAAAATATCATCATACCATTCTCCTGGAGAAACATCTTGGAGGTGATAGTGTTGCATTGTGAGATCAAGACCCATTTCTGCCATTATCTTAGTTAACCCTTTTCCTCTCACTAATTTCATTGGCTGAATCTCAATATCATATTCCTGCAACATGGTCACCCACTTCTCTCTACGCTCCCCTAATTCATATTGCATCATCAAAAGATTAACTACATGATCGGGCACTATTGCAAAGACTTTATTTCTCAAGATGTAATGCCTGAATTTCTTTACAGCCCTGACCAAAGTGTAAGCCTGCTTTTCTACACTAAGGTACCTCAATTATGCATCTTTTAAAGTGGCACTCATGAATGCTATAGGATTCTCACTTCCTTGGTCAAACTTTTCAGTTAACATTCCAGCATAGGAATGATCCGATGAAAAAGAGTATATGTAGAAGGGTTTGGAGTAGTCAAGACTTACTAGCACTAGAGCATCAGCAATTGCCCTCTTAATTTCTACAAAGGCCTCTTTTTCTTCTACACTGCACTCAACTTTTGCATCCTGCTTTACCATCGCATTCAAGGGGCTAACAATTTTTGCAAATCTAGTAATAAATTTTCTCACAAAGTTGTTTTTCCCAAAGAATGACTTCATTTCTTTTTTACTTGCAGGGGGTTGAATCTTAAGTGTAGCCTCCACTCATTCAGGATCAATAGAAATTCCCTTTTCAGAGACATGTCCCAATAGTTTCCCTTCAGTGACTCCAAAGATACACTTCTTGGGATTAAGTGAAATGCCAAATTCCCTACACCTTTGGGATACCTTGTACAGGTCTAAAATATGATCTTGTTTCTTGGAAAAGAATGTCAAATCATCCATATAAATATTAATGCACTTACCTATAATATCCTTGAAAGAAATGTCCATAGCCCTCTAGAACGTTGCTCCAGCATTGATCAACCCAAAAGGCATTCTTCTATAAGCAAAAATGCCCCACTTTGTAGTAAATTTCATTTTGTGTTTGTCTTCGTACTGTACCATAACCTGATTATATCCAGAGTATCCATCTAGAAAAGACATCATCTAAGATCCATTAACAATCTATAAAACTTCATCTAGTGATGGAACTGGATAGTTATCCTTTTTCAATGCTCGGTTGAGATTTCTGAAATCAACAAAAAAAATTTATTTCCCCGTTCTTCTTTCTCACTGGAACCAAATTAGCCACCCAAGTTGAATGTCTAACTGGAAATATGATACGAGCAAATAATAACTTATATACCTCCTTCTGGATGATAGGTTCCAATAGAGCATTGAATGGTCTTTGTCTTTGTCTGAAGGGCTTGGCACCTAGCTTGAGAGGAATGGTATGTGTAATAATTGAAGTATTATAAGTCTTCAAATCCTCATAACTCTAAGCTATTACATTTTGATATGTATGCACTGCATCTATGATTCCTCTCTTTTCCTCTAGGGTACATACCTTTCTAATAAAGACATTCTTTACATTATCTTGAGCCCCCATGTTGTACGTATCACACTGACTACTAATGGACTCCTTCTTGGCTTCCTATTCTTGATCTTTTATCCTATCAAAATCAAAAATTCTTTCTATAGTAAACTTCTTCAATCTTGAAAGTGACAAGGGTTGTAATGTACTAGCTTCTTGAGCCAAAGAATCTATAGTTTGGCTCTTGCTACGAGGTATCAACTAAATGTTGAAAGGATTGAATCCCTCAATAAGATCCCATACTCTATGCCTATAATTGGTCATTCTTCTATCATGACAGGAGTACTACTTTCTAACTTTCCTAACTACCAATTTTGAGTCTAAAAACACTTGTAGAATTTTAACCTTTTTCTTAACGCCATTAGCAATCCATGAATCAAGGCTTCATATTCAGCTACATTATTAGTACAATGGAATTGAAGTCTATGAGCAGCAAAGAAGGTTTTACCTTTAGAACTAATTTACTCAAATCCAACTCTAGCGCCTTGCTTTGACTTGAATCCATCAAATCTAAAATTCCAACAGCTAGTAGTTCCTATTCTTTTTATTTGTCTTTCGTTCTGCTACTACTGGGAGGTTCCTTGAGAGGCATCAAGCTTTTACCTTTGGGATCATCTTGAGTACTTTGTACATCAATTCTATCAGTTGAGGTTGGATTGATACACCTCTATATCTGCTCAACTGTTGTTTGGCATAGGACACATTCTAGCTCTGAGTGGACAGTATTGTGAACCCTGCACTAGCTTGGAAGAAGCAACTCTTTAAAATTCATGTCCCTGCCCAATTGGATCTGATCTTCTATGCATTTTTATATAAATTCCGAAAAGTTATCCAATAGGTTGAGTTGACTATCTTCCTAGTCTTCACCTTCCTCTATTGGCTCAACCAATGCCCCAGTGTTGTTGGATTCAGATGTCTTGACACTTGAGAACTAGAAGTCTTTCCAAACACTTCACTAGTTATCTTTTCTTAAGGAACTACATTAGGCCTAAAGGCTCCTAAGACTGCATTTCTGATTGTAGGAACTCTTAGTAACTCAAAAGCAGAAAGACTTACCTTTAATTTCTTGAGTTCTTCAGCTTCATAATCACTTAACTACTCCACATTCATGTCAATATGCAAGTCCTTGGGAGGACTCATTAGGTTCTCCTTGCCTTCGTCCATGTTCCTACCTTTAGTAGAATCAGATTGTCCTCCTTTCGACAAATATTGCATGGGAACATGAGGATAGGATGGATTATTGCTTGCATTGGGATTCAAAGGTGTGGTGAAATTGTTCAGAGGGATTGATGTAGTAAATGGGCCTCTACCTGGTAGATTTCTATTGGGCCTATTCCTGAAGTCATATCTTCTTGTAGGCTGTTGGAGCATCTGAACTTCTTCAATGCCATTTTCTTCTTCATCTAGAGGACAATTTTCATTCTCTGTTTCTTCATTGAACAATTGTGAAACTTCATCTCCATTGTAAACTTGTTATGTTTTATCATCCCGTTCACTTACCTCTTCTTCTAGCCTATCCTCTTCACTTCGTGGGAAAGGAGCGTGATTCAGCACCATCACTGATGAGTCATATGGCCCAAAGGGTACCAATTCCTTATTGTTGGAATTGTTTTCCATTTCAAACTGAAAGATGGATTCAACAATCTAAAACTCAGGGCAGTCCAACTTAGAATGTTGATTTATCTTGTGGATCCTACACCACCCAAATAAAGCTTCCTCTGCCAGATACACACCACTGAGAGGATTCTCTTGACTAGGAGGTTGATCCAATGGAGTAGGGACACCTCCATTATTTGGCCTTGTGTTCCATGTTCTGTTTAGCCTAGGTGGTTGTCTTCTTTCAAATCCTTGTCCACTTATTTGTCCTCTATCAAAATTCTGGACAAATGATTGCCCTTTGTCAAAATTTTGCCCATGTCCTTGTCCAAAATCCTGACTCTCCCTATTATAATTGGACTGCATATTCCTCTTAGCAGCTTGGAGTTGACTTTTCTAATTTCTCAGGTATGTTACTTCCATTTTCAACTTCTTCGCCTATTCTGTCAGCTCATCCAATCTTTCCTTGTTAGCATTACTATAAGGGGTCGAATTCACATTGTTCTCAAGGTACCCATCTACTACTCCCAAACTCATAGACTGATTTAGTACTTGAGAATTCTACAGGTATGCGGGAAAACTAGCCTATTGTTGTGGGTGAAGGGGTTGATTGACACTTTGTTGGGGATAACTGGTTACTGGTGGGCCTTGATTCATAGGAGGACCTCGATGTGGAACTAAAGGTAACTGTGGCACTAGATTCATTATGGGTGTATGATTGGTCAGAGCCTAGTTGATGGCTTGGATCTATCCTGGATGAGGAGTAGGCCCTAAGGATGGAAAAGGTCCAGACAAATGTTGTCTCAGATCAGTATTGACCTTGACAGCCTCTGTGTATGCATCAAGCAAGCTATTTGGAGGATTTGGTCTCCATTTAAGAAAAGTGGTTGTAAGGCTATCAAGGGCTTCATAATATACTTCCAAGGCAGTCGCATCATCTACAACATAAGGTGACTGCAACCTGGTATTGGCTCAATGAAATATATTATTGAATGAACCTATAGGCTCATTAACTTCTCTTTTAACCTTGGTGAATTGCAGGTACAGCTTATTAGCACTAATAGGGATCTTAAACTTCTGCAAAAATGCATTTTCCAATTCATTCCAATTATGAATTGACCCGGCAAGCAGATGATTGTACCAATAAAAGGCATCTTCTTGAGAATAAGGGAAAATTCTACATGCAACATCCCCATGATTGATTCCCCTATCCCTGAGACAAGTCTGAAAAATTCTAATGTGCTCCTCTACAGTTCTATTGGGATCATTAATGTGAAACTTGGAGCAGAAATGCTCAGGATTCCTTGGTATAGCATTCTAATTATTGAAAGATAAGGGAGATGGGTTGCTTTCCAAGAAAGACATTGGAGGAGGTGGAGGTGGTAAAGGTTGATTAATGACTGGTTGGGGTTGTTGAATGGGAATAGCTTCATAATCAGATGAGGATGGACTTGATGAAGGTGAGGATGACAGGGATGATGGAAATGGTGGGGTAGACGATGACTCTCCCCTTCTTCTGGTCCTCCTTGACCGAGTAGGGGCTTGCAGTTCTTGAAATTCTTCCTCTCCTTGTGTAGATCTGGTTCTTCTTTGAAATCTCTCAAGAGAAATGGCAGATAGAAAATGATCCAGCTTGCTTATTTAGGCCCTCCTTCTAGAGCCAATATTTTCATGGTGTTTTCTACATAGCAACAACTCAAACAGAATATAAGTATCATATCTCTCTTGAAAGGTAAATCTCTATCAGCAAGCCTCAAGAGATAACACCAAGGTTTCTAACGTTAGGTCTTGACAATGCATAAATAGCCCAAATAAGATGTGAAAATTTTGGTAATCACAAGGGGCCTTACAAAACAAATGTTGGAAACTTCAAACTTATCAAATCTTGCAATATGGTGATACTTTGAATCCTAAATCTAACTCAAATTTTGAAAGAAATAACAAAAGAGAAGGGTTTAGAGAGATCCCAAGATTAACTAACTCCTAATACCAACAATGCAAATGATAAAACACTTAAAGTTGACCAATCCTTCAAAACCAATTTCTACTTAACCCAAATCTAATCTGCAATATTACAGAAACAGTGCAATCTTCTAAGGAATGAAATATTTTTAGATCATGAAGCATTCACTCAATCCAACCTTATTTAACAATTAAAATGAATAAATATCCACAGTTGAAATTTAGCACAATTTTAAGGCCCTGGCTAACTTTACACAGCAACTTCAATTATCAAGCTCCTAAAAGTATGGACCAAGGATTGCTCATACACTTTAAATATCAAACCATAAACACTATTGCATCACATCTAAATCTAAATCTAAAATTTAACCAAAAATATCAAAGCAATCTTAAAGATATGGAATAACAAGAACCATGCAAAATGAAACAACACAAGAAAGAGCACCAAAACCACAATGTCTTTACTTATATTGAGTCACCCAAATATTGCAATAATTCAAGTATCCAATGTCGCAGCACTTGCTCTCAAAAATTCTAACCCCTAACCTTGCTCTATCTCTTCCAACTATCACTTAGCTTTTCTCTAACTTATAACCCCTACAAATGAGGCATAATGCCCAATTTATAGAAATTTCCCACTAGGTCGGCCCAGTCTAGGGTTACATCAAAAGGTCAGCCAAAAACAAGTCGGCCTAGAAGGTTCTTTTAATAAATAAAAAATTGAATTTAATATTTGAGGCTCCTTCTAGGTCAGCCTGGATCTTCCAATAGCATTCCTTTTGATGGCACAAAATTTAAGGTCACCCATCTGGTTGGCTGGATCACATGTTTGGCACAAAAAACTAGGTGGCTAATTGCTAATTATTCTCCTTTTCTCCCTCCTGATTAGCTCCCAATTTATTAAATAATTCCTTTGCCTTTTCTAATATTTCCTTCATTTCTTCTAGGTCTACAACTAGAATAAATTTAATTTTGGTTTTATGATTTTTAAATTCCTCCAAATATTGTGGCATAACTTTATTTCATTCCACTTGTAGCTTGTGGTATTTGTCTAACTTGGAGATGTATATAGCTACATCTTCTAGATTTTCTTTGGTGATTGGAGCACCATCAAAAGGGGCATAGATTTCATGCTACCATCCCTGTAATCTACCAATATTTATGTTCTTTAAAAATTTCCTCCTCCCAGTAATGATTTTCGGAAAACTTATACAATTATTGTATATTTCTTTCATTTTTCCATGTAATTTCATTATCTTCTTTAAAGCCTTGGTGAGGAGTTATTTCCTATAATTCCAAACTTCAACCCACTCCTTCACCTTGACAATCTCATCTCGAGAGAGGATGTCTAGTTTAGCAATATCCTCCTTTGACACCTACAGGATCTTCAATTCATCAACAATTGACTCATCAATTTTATTACAATCTGCAGCAAATTGTGAAGTGTGCTCTGGAAGTCCCTCTTCAAAAACTTGTACATTTTGATGAGGAGAAGGAATGGAAGAATTATTTCCTGAATTTTTTCTCTTTTCTACATCATCCGTAGGTGCCTCTTCATCTTGCACCTTTTCCTCTACAAATCTTGCTCCCTCCACTGGAGCAACCTTCTGCTTAGGAGAGTTTATCATAACATATACTTGGGGATTTTCCCCTGAACTTTCCAAATCCACCACTTTTGTAGTAGAAGGAGCATCTGTTGCAGCTTCATTCTTGCTTGCTTTTGTAGCCTTTTGCCTCTCTATGAGTATTCTTCTTTTTCTCAATGGTTGTGAGGTCTCTTCTTCTTCAATATTGGTGTTGACCTGGAGATCCTTCTTAACTTTTGGAGATGGATTTTCTCCTTGCTTTACTTGCGCCTAGATCCTGGTTCTTCTCTTAATAGATATTGCTTCTTCAAGATTCTCTTCATCATCAGGTTCAGTGACTTCATCCTCCTTGTTAGTTTTAGCTTCTTCTTTGTCTTGAGACTCAAAGCCCCCCATTAAATCATAGGTGAACTTGGCACCCTTTGCCTCCAATTCCAACACTTTGTGCTTAACCCACAATCTAGAATACTTCCTTACAGGCTTAGTGATTTGATTCAAGTTGGTTATCTCCTCTTTAGACCAATTAATTGGAGGTAGTGGCCTGCTTCTGTAGGGTTCATAATCATGGTGCTTAAGGTTTGCATCATCATCCTCCACTTGATCAAGCACCTCCACAATTCTCTATAGTCTGACTGGCTTGAAAGTTAACCTTGAAAACCTTCTCCTAATGACCTCCCATTCATCCCGACAATTGGCCCAATAGTCTTCAATGTGGTCTTTATGCCTAAAAGTCCTATTAGCCTACTTCATGGCCTTTCCATAAGGATCAAAATTACTTCTATCAGTGTGGGAGTACAACTCAAATTGGGTCATTTCCTTCTCAGAATGTTGGGTACTCTAAATAGAAATGAAAGCCTCCAATGCTCCTATTCTCAATAGGAACTCTAATCCCAATCGTTTCTTCTTTATGTTTCCTTGTTGCAAGATTTATTCAAAACCTACCATCTGTCTTGTCAATTCCAACATGAGGAGTTTGTTGGTGGGATACCAAGGTAGTCTAAGAGGAAAATCTAGAGATCCTTGTATCTATATGTATGTGAAGCTTTGGAAATGAATGAACCATTGGCCATATTGTTTAATTAAATCCATTGCATCTGAAGAAATCCTAATATGAAGAGCATCTTGTAGCAATATGGGAATATACATGAAGAAAGCATCATTGGCCCTTTTGTAATTGGATGTTTTATACTGCAATTGTTGATACACCTCCCATATCTTATCCTGCCCTAGGACTCCTTTGCAACTGAGGCCCTTGTACTTAGTCTTATGTGCCAACATGTACACCAAGTATGAGGTCATAGTAAACCTATTTGTTTCCTGCACACTCCTTAATTGAGAGTCTAGGTTGTTACTTATAATCCATGCTCAGTGATAGTGTTTGTTTGCTACAATCTAGGTAATGGGATGGAACATCCAAGATTGAAATATATGTGCCTCCTCCACTCCCATAACTCTTCCCAAAAGATTGATGATGTCATGGTACTCCTAATTGAATTCACTTCTATGCAGCTGCTTGGGCAATTTTGAGTAGTGGAGCTTTAGCTTCAGAATCCAATCATTGTTCATTATCTCCAAGGCTCTATTAGGGTCTTGCTCATAGAACTTGATATCTTCCCCAATGTTTATTTCTTCAATAATCTTGTGATGGGAGGCAATGTTAAAGACATCTGCAATAGAATCCTCTGTCAGGTTTTCCATAACTCTACCTTGTGGCCCAATTATGATTCTTATCTTGGAGTCATAATGCTTTGCACATTCTAAAACTAGCTTCGGACATAATTGTGTGGGTGGGAATCTTGTTGCTTTTACCAATCCAGTGTGAGTGATCTTTTGAGCTAGCTCAGTAGGTGCTTTCCCAAACATCCTCTATTGGAAGTCACCGTAGTCCACATGGCCCATGTTAGTATCTGCAATCTTTGACCATGCAAAAGCAATCTTTGTCTCCGGCCATATGCCCTTGAAGTCATACTTAATCCTCTCTTGCCTCTTTCTAACTTCCTCTTGTACTTGAGCAACCTTTGTCTTGATGGTTTTATCAGGACTAACCTATGCCTACATCTATTAGAGACAAGACCATAATCACCAAAATGAAAAAGCACATACTATCCATTTCATGAAGTATTAATATGAGGTGATAATGCCATTAACTTAAGCAAATTATCCATTCAACTTCTAATGGAAATAAATACAAGTAACATCATCAAATTCCAAAATGATACATGAGAAAATCAACTCCAAATAGCCTGATATTCATTAAGAAGTGCCAAGAAATCATCATATGTGAATCACTAATCAACGAGACTTTTAAATCCAAGGCCAAATAAAAGTTTGGATAATCCAAGCAGGCTCAGATTTTCTGACCCGACTATGGTTTGGCTAATCCAAGCTAGCTCGGATTCACTAAAATCTATTTGTTAGTTGCATTTTGGATGAAAAACCATTGCAATTCTTGATAGACCGTGTTCAATACCATACTAGATCACATTCAATCACTGATAACTTCCCAAAGACTTAGCGAATTATATTCATTCAATTCCTAGATGATTTCATGAATTTGGCTCGATCATCCACAAAGCTCAGGTACTTCCAAAGACCTTGAATTACCCGAATGAACTAACATTCAAGTAATCAGAGCATCCTTGAATTTACCGATTGAAAGCTAGACCTGAAATTCAACTAAGTATCTATCGACTAGGTTTGGGATTTTGGGTTGCTCAAGGAACATGGATAATCTTAGGGGGCTCGGATTCTCCAAGGAGATTAGGGCTCGGAAAAACTAAGGTCCCTTAGAATTTTTGAAATAGGCTTGTCTTCGCAAAATTTCACTAAGTGTCAAACTCTGAGTTCTACAAATTGAAAAACAATGAGCGTTCAATCCCTCTAAGAGTTCATCGTTAACCTTACATGGTGGATTTTAACCCAACAACTCACTTCATAACCATTAATATCGATTGCTTCACTGAATTCCAAGATGAACAAGTAAACTAGGGTTTCAGTGGCATTGCTCAACACAGAGGAATGGTTCACTTGATCTCAGTACCAACAACGCAATGAAAGCCATGAATGGATTTCAAGAGAAATTAACATGTTTCTCACACTAAATATGCTCACATTAAAACTCTCGTTTTAGCCCCGGTGAGATATCTCTTTTAATTACCAAACTCAAATGCCGACATGAAAATTCACAAATTCAAAGCATAAGAACTAGAAGTCCGACCTTCACTACGAAAAGAATCATCGATGGAGCTTCAAATGAAATCAACCCACCAGCGTGAAGATGAAAGGGGCATACCTTTAAATAACGTGCAGCAAATGGAGAATGCAACTGAAGACTATGAGAGGAGGTTTCCAAACCCTAGGATGATCACTCAAAACAAGAAAATCTTCACAATAGAGCCGAAGTCCACCAATGGATAAAAGGCACTCTCTCAACTTTTAACTCGCAAGGATACAAATGATTCAAAATGAAGGCAAAAATCCAAATATAAAGTCATTCTCACAAAATAAATGACCCCCATTAATGCTTGAAAAGATGCTTGAAAACATTGAAAATGCAACATGAGCCTGGATTCGAGTAATCCAAGGTAACTCGGATTATCCATATGGACTAAGAGTTCGGGTAATCCGAGGTACCTCAGAATTACCAAAACTCTCCATAACTTAGCTAGTTTTTCCCATTTTTAAAGCATTTGATCATGAGATGACTTCAAAGAGCTAGACCATTACTTGGAGTTGCAAGATGACATCTCAAATGCAGGTTCATCATTAAGCACTTGGGTGAATCAAGACCAAGACCGAGTGACTCGTCCCTTAAGGGGAACAAAGTCAGGACCCTATGAAAGCAAACAAGAAAGAAACGCAAGAAAAAGAGGGTCCTTGCTTTCAACAGGGCGTGTGTGCAAAAACTGCACGACACTTCCCACCAAAACTAACTTTCAAAACCAACCAACAAACTTTCAAGTTCCAACTGACCGTTTGGCTTCTCAAAAATTGCATTTTTTTGCATTTTGCCTTGACAACATTTTGACAACTTTGTCAATTTTGCAATTTGAGCTTCCCAACCTCCTAGTGACCACTAAAACAACTCACATGACTCATTACATAATAATAATTGTCTAATAAGACCTTATTTACCAAAAACCAAGACTCAACACACAAAATCTATTAAAGACCCTTAATTACCAATTCTTGTTTTGGTGCCCCTGCACCTTACAACCGACCTTGAAAAAGACTCATGTCCCATGAGGACTATACTGCCTTGAACCCTTCTCCTTCATAGCATCTCTTTGTCCTCCAATTACTCCTTGGTCTGTAAATCTCCTCCATGGGATCAAATACCCTATTCTTGCCTCATGATTTGCATTGTTGAACTTGATTCTTCCTTGCCATTACCTCTCCTTTGCAAACAGACCTGTCTCATGCCTTCCACCATTAATCTCATCTGAAACTGATGTCATATTAGCTTGATCACCTACAAACAACCCTTTTCCAACATTATCTTTAGTTTTCCATTCTTTCATCCTTGAAACAGACTTGCATTCTTTCAAATGTTGTTTCCAAACATCCTTATTCACTACACCCTTTTCCCTCATCACTGTCATCAGGTTCCCTACATTATTAGACCTACACACCACTGTATAATCAGCCTTACAAGTCATTTTCTTGACTGAACTGGACTTCCCCTTAACTTTTCCTAAAACTAAAGGACAAATCACTGCCCCAACCACAATTTCTCCTCTCTCTTTAGACCCATTTTGAGCCTTCTCAAGGAATTCATCCTTGATCTTCTCTATCTCAGACTTGGTCATCTTCTTCCCATCTTTTCCTTTCAACATTACATCATTATTTTGACCTGCCTTTGATATTAACATACAATTTTATCCTCTATATGTTGTCCTAATAGCTTCAAACTTTGGAGTGGTTGCAACCCCTTTGTTTTTGTCCTTCTTAAACTTTATGTGCTCCTTCCTACCAAACACAACCACCTTTGATGCCTTTGACTGATCCTCAACACCTTCTTGCCATGGAATGAGTTTAAAACTTTTTCCTTCATGCTTAATGTGATAACTATTGTTTATACAATCATATATTGCATGCTTGTCATATTGCCATGGTCTCCCAAGCAAAACATGACAACAATTCATTGGTACAACATCACAAACAACTTGATCCTTATAACTTCCAATATTGAATTCAATCAAAGCTTGTTCACAAATCAAGATGGATTGGTTATCATTCAACCATGATATCTTATAAGGATTTTCATGAGGAAATTTTTGCAGCTTCAACTTATCTATCATGTCACTAGAGACCATATTCTTTGTGCTACCTAAATCAATGACTACTTTGCATACCTTATTCTTGCATTAGCATGTAGTTCCGAATAGATCTCTCCTTTGCATTAGGTCTTTCTCCTTTGTTTCCTTGAGGAGTTCTCTTCTAATCATCAAAGAGTCCCCAACTTCTAGAGCAGCAACTACATTTGGAGAACTCACACTCTCACAATCATCTTCATGCACCAATTGCACTCTTTTGTCACTCCTCCTTTCACCTCCACTTGATGTAGAACCAAACTTTTCAGGGCACTTGTAGGATGGATGACCAAACTCATTGCAATTTTAGCATCTTCCTGTAAATGTATTTGAACTTCTTCCACCACTAAATTTTCCTCTTGCACTTTTGAAACCACCACGCTAATCAACAAACTGTCCTTGTTCTTTATGTGCATCTCCTTGGCTTCCATTGGCTTGTCTTGGAGAAGAAAATGTACCTTTGCCTCTTGAAGTGCTACCTCTTCCCCTACTTTTCTTGTCTTGCCTTCTTTTCACTTTTTCTTCTACCCTTATAGCCATTTGGTAGCATTCTTCAATTATCCTTGGATTATGCAAGCTTATTTCATCTTGGATGTTAAACCTTAATCCACTAAGATACTTAGCCACTTTTTCTACATCATCAACCATATGTCCTACCCTTATGCTCAATTTATAAAACTCATTAGTGTAAGTTTTCACATCCATTTCCCTTTGCTTTAACTCTTGAAGCTTTTTAGACATTTGGATAGCATAATCACTTGGCAAAAAATTTCCTTTTAATTTGGCTACCATCCTATCCCATGAAACAATTTTAGACTTACCTTTTCTTCTCCTTTTAGCCTATTCATAGTCCCACTAAACTAATGCATGCCCTTTCAATTTATTCTTTGGTATCTTTACCTTCTCTTCATCAAATACATCCTGGCATTCAAAAAAATTATCTAAAGATGCAATCCAATCTAATAGTGCTTCCTCATCAAGAGTACCATCATACATGGGTAAATCAACTTTTACCTTATGTTTATTACCTTTTACTGCCTTTAGGAGCCTTGCCATCTTTTTCTCTTCAACATCCAACTTTTCATCTACATCTTCAAAGTCTTCATCTTCTTCTTCTTCAAATTCACTTTCATCTCCCATAATCATTCCTATTTTTTGTCCTGTTTCAACACTCTCCAACCTTGTTGCCAATCTATTTTGCAATTCTTGCAACTTTCTAATCTCCCTCTTAGTATTCTCTTCCATCTCTTGCATTTTCCTTGCCATATTATTAACCTTTGGAGGCATCTTGACACTTTGTCCTTTCAACTTCCAAGTTTCCTTTCTTCAATCAATAACCTTCAACACTCAAAAGACCTATTCCCTGTGCTCTAATACCAATTGATGTAATGCAAGGTGGTGAATTGTTTCCAATCACAAATTGAACCAAAACAAACACTCTCTCAGACCTTACAACCTTGGCTTACCAGCCCTTCACCAACTCACCTAGTTTCCTTGTAGGTGTCCAATAGAGGGTTTTTAACCTTAACTTCCCAAACTAGGATCAAAACCACTAACCAAATACCTTTTTAGGTACCCATTATGCCCTTATGCAACATATCACAAAACTTCTCACAGTTCCTTCATAACAAAACCGTCAATTTAATGCACTTACGTTGTCTTGGCCCCTTATTAGGGCACTTTTACAAAGGAAGTGTAAACCTATCTATCTTCTAGCCCCCAAAACCTATGGGCAGTCACCCCCAAATTAACAATTTTTAGCACCAAGAAACCCCACTATGACACTTATCCACTGAACCCTCACTTTTCCTTATTTTTGGTAGGGTTTATTGAAAAACCTTGTTCCCAACCTCTTGACACCTCACAATTGCATCAAACACTCTTCATATGATCTGCATACGCTCAATCAATTATAAAAACTTGTTTCTTCCAATAATTTCTACACTTGCCTTCACAAAACCCTCAAATTTCACCCAAATACCCAATTTTGACACTTAGGGCATCATACCCAAATTCACAATCCACACGACCTTCTCAAATGCATTCAAAACACCTAATTCCTAACTATTTTGGACCATTCCATTTAGTTACAGGGGTTACAATCAAATGGAATGGGCCATATTCACCTTTTAAGCCTTCAAACCACAAAAATGAATGTATAGACCAACCTGTCTGTCAAGAAAAGCTTATAAAAGTCACAAAGTTCAATAAAATTTGCTCAAACCACCACCAAAATGAAGTCGGCAGGCTGCCCCTCCAATATCAAATCAATGCATATCTTCTACAGCATGTACGAAACTGTACAAGCCTAGTAAAGACAAAATTTCTAAAAAAGAACACATAATTTAATGAAAAACAGGGGATTATTTATTGTTTCTCCTTCAAAAACTTACAACAACAACTTGCATCAAGTTTTTAAACATTTATAGACCTCCTTCCCACCAAAACTAACTTTCAAAATTGACCAAAAAACTTTCAAATCCCAACTGACCGTTGGGATTCTCAAAAATTGCATTTTTTTGCATTTTGCCTTGACAACATTTTGACAACATTGTCAATTTTGCAATTTGAGCTTCCCAACCTCATAATGACCACTAAAACAACTCACATGACTCATTACATAATAAGAATGGTCTATAAGAACTTATTTACCAAAAACCAAGACTCAACACACTAAAATCTATGAAAGACCCTTAATTACCAATTCTTGTTTTGGTTCCCCTGCACCAATTAAGGGGCAAGTGCCCTATATAGGTATTAGACACTTTATATTAGCTTCCCCTCATGTTAATATCATTGTTTTAAGTTATACAAGGATGGGACATATAATGTGACACTGTTGTGCTTGAATGAGTTTCAATTATCATAAGGGATCCTTCAAGGTAGATAAATATATGGGAGGTGGTAATTGGTTCGTAAGTAGTTGCCATATTAGTTCTAAGTAAATAAATATAGTAGTTGCCATATTGGTACTTGTTATAATTTTAGTTAAAAAATATAACTAAATATCATTTGGTAGATAATGTTTTGTTTTGTATTATTTTTAAGAAAAGGACAAACCCAAAATTTTAGGAAACACTCACCTTTTCAAAACTTGATTAACACAAAAATATTAAATATCATTTAAGAAATAAACTTTTCATGTTCCAAATGCCAACGTATATAAATAATAACATCATTAACACACTAATTTGTATGATTAAGATTTTTTTAATCCATGAAAGACACCTCATAGTCTAAGAATAAAAAATAGAATAATATGTAACCTTTAAAAAAAATTATAATGAGTTGATGACTTTTTTCATGACTAATAATTTCTTTTAATACCTTTCACCATTGGTGACAATCACAAGGTAAAGGGGCCCATGAAGCTCAAAAGTAAATCTCGATGACAAGGATTTTACAAAGCATGCAAGCATCTCTAAGTGATTATTGATGCAATTATTAAATGCATAAAAATTGAGTCTTAGTAGGGTAATGTGACAATATATTCTCATATTTAAACTTGTATAAAAATATATTAAAACTGATTAAAATTGTTTGTATACTTTGTAAGTCCATTTGTGCTTTTATTAGAAATTAATATGCACTAAATATATTATAGAATAAATAATTAATCATAAAATCTAAGTAATATTTAAGTAAAAATAATTATAATTTTTTATTTCTTTAATATTTTTTATTTAATGAGACTTTAACAAAATGCACAAGGCCATAAACCATAATTTATATTTTGTATAAGAGATATATTTAGCATTAACAAATTACATATTAAACTAATATTTTAGTTTATAAATAAATAATCACTTCTTCCATTCTTCTTAGGCCAACATAGTTTATCAGATGTAATGAAATTTCATTTATTTATTTAAATTTCTTATATTTATTTAGTTTATGAAATTTATATTTTTACTACTTGAGTTATATTTGTAACTGTCTAATTATCCTTAATTTAATCATTTAATATATAATTTAAAAAATAATCATATTTATATTTTTTAAATTATTTAGTTATGGGCTCTATAGGGGGGCACACTTGTAAAAGATAAAAGATTACAAGAAATCTATTTTTATTTAAGAAAGATGGTGCCTGATATAAAATCATTCTCTACCTAGACATAGACACAAGTATCACAAAAAACCAAAGAAGGATAAGGTCTCAAGATAGAAAAGAGTAGGAATTACATAAACTACATCATCTTTCACCAATATAATAAATTGGTTTATACAAAATATGTTGAATGCACAAAACAACTAAGGGGAGGTGAATCAATTGTACCTTAAAACTTCAAAACCCCTATTAACATTCAGATCCACATTCATTCATTAAAACCCTTAAATTTGTTATGATAAAATAGCATGAAAAGAAAATAACAGAAATTGAGACAACTTAACACCATATACTTGAAAAGAGCACAAAATTTATGTGGAAAACCCAAGAAAAGAAAAATGAATATTACCTCACAATATAAGTAATATCAACACCGAATATAATAGGGCTCACTATCAGAGGGCTCACTACCCAAAGAAGAAAGGCTCACTAGCATAATAGAAAAGAAGATAGAGAAGAAATGTTACATAGAGAAGAGAATCTCAATACAATAGAGAATCCACCACAAAGACATCAACACCTTCGCAATCTGATTGAAAGATTGTAGCCACTTTATGCTCATTGCATCTAGCCAACTAACACGTGAAAGCTTGTACTACATTACTCAATTTTGTAGTCTAACACACTGCACTTCATATCATTTTCATCTCTCACGTCTATCTTAACATCCTTCAATAACTCAACTCATAATTATACAATATTCAACCTTGAAACCTTCTCCAAGGTCGGCTATGCACTTCAAACATGCAAATTCAAATTAGGTCAGCACCAAAACACTTTCGTGTCAAATAGAAGTGAATGCAAACCACATCAAACCTTAATTGAGAACCAAACCAACAACACCATGCTACAACACACTTCCTTTCATATCACCATAATTTGTGGACAAAAAATTTCACCTGAACATACTCTAAAATATTCCAAAATTATCCTGAAATCCAACAAACTCCTTCGCAACAACTTTCACCTAAAGAATGTACACACCCAGTACATTCAAACAACATTGCCATACACTATAACTTACAAAACCATATTATGAAGCACCAAACCTCAAAACACCTTGACTAAGGTAAACTACCAACACCATCAATACACCTTCATAATCACAAGACCTAAAAATACTTAATAGAGAAATGCAGAGCAAAGACATTTCTCCCAAACACCTCTATAATGCATTGTCACACATTGGTGAACATAAATTTTGTACAACGATCTAACACACCAACTCTTGAATATAAAACCTTTGAACTATTCTCACCAACATATTTGAATCACACAGGTAGATCTTCAACCTAGAAGAAATATGAAGCAAAACCAAAACACAACTTTGTCACCCAAAACACCACTACAACACACGGTTTCCTCTTTTTATCAAATTTTCTCAAAAGCACATGGAAAGCAAGAACCAAAGGTACATCCTCATCATCTTCAGTACTTCCTCAACCATAGAAAGAAGCTTATCAAAGAAACACTAGAGGTTGACCACAGTAGCTTTACTAATGACAACATAATGCAACTAATCAAAGCATGGATAACATCAACTACTCATATTCTTGCAACAATTTCACTCAACTAAAGACATCAATGACAACATAGACTTGTTGACATCAATGACAACACCAATTGTTCATACTTGCAACAATCTCCCCCTTTGTCATTGATGGCAACACATGATGTGAAAAACCATCAAAGACACAATAGCTTTGAATACCAACACACTGCAAGTCTTCATATTACTTGTCCCCCTGAATTACTTATCTTTTACACATTGTTCTCTCCCCCTTTGTAGCTTTCCTTCTTTACTTATTTCTCTCTTCTTGAATGACTTGCTCCTTTTTCACATTACTTTCTCTCCCTTATTACTTATTCTTTTTTCACTTGTTTCTCTCTCGCCCTTTGGCATCAATAGCAAAGGACATAATATTTGTATTGTTTATTCTCTTCCTTTGACTTCAATCAACTTGCTTACTTCTGCAACTTCTTTCCTTTATTTCTTTGTATACTCCTCCTTAGGAGTACATATCAATCTATACCAAACCAACAACTACTGCACAATGACAACACACACTCTTCTGACTGCAACAAACAGCAATGCAACTACCTACTCCCCCTAAGAGGTAGCCACCAACATCAACCTAGAAAAAATGAATGAATCTTGAGATCCACTGGATTGATGCATTTCCTTATGCATCTATTTTCAAAAGGGGAAATAACCCCCAACTTCTCTCAGAGATACTCAAAAGTATCCTTAGAAAGAGACTTCGTGAATATATTAGCAATCTGACCCTTTTTAGGCACATATTCAAGATTCACTTCATTCTCCACAACCTTCTCTCTTAGAAAGTGATATCTGGTTGAAACATGCTTTGTCCTTGAATGCATTATAGGGTTATTTGAAATATTAATTGCACTTTTATTGTCATAGAAGATAGAAATAGATTCATCATACACCACTCTAATATCCTTCAATTTTTGTCTCATCCACAACACCTGGGTGCAGCAAGATGTTGTTGCAATGTACTTAGCCTTTGCAATAGATAAAGATATTGAATCTTGTTTCTTACTTAGCCATTATACCAATCTACATCCAAGAAATAATGCACCACCACTTGTAATTTTCCTATCATCCACACAACTAGCCCAATTTTCATTTGTGTAAGCACTCAAAGTGAAGTTAGTATCCTTTGGATACCATAAGCCATGATTCAGAGTGCCCTTCAAGTATTTGAATATCCTTTGAACACTATTGCAACATGTGATTCTCTAGTATCTTCTTGAAATATAGCCACAAGACAAACCGCATGCATGATATCTAGTCTAGTAGTAGTTAGATATAGCAATCCACCAATCATTGATTTGTACTTGCTTTGATTAACCTTAAGAGATTCATCATTCTTGCTCAGCTTGCAACCAATAACCATAGGAGTACATATTAGTTTGGAGTCTTTCATTCCAAACTTATTCAACATCTCTTTGACATACTTTGATTGTGTCTCTTCAAAATATATTCCTTCAACTTGTGGGTAGCCCTTACACACATGCCATGCTTTGTTCCTTACTACTTCTCCATTCTCATTATAACAAGCCCATTGTTCTAGCCAGTAAAAAATTTCTATGTTTTACCCACAAGTGAATAGTTTATGCATCTAACCTTTAAGAGCAACAAATTTTTTCTTTTCCTTTGAATATTAAATGCACATTTGAAACATATTTCAAACTTTCCCATTGCATACATAAGAATTCCTTTCACTAATTCAAATAATGATGATACATAATTTCCATATGACATTTCATATTTAAAATTCCCATAAACATGGATACGAGATACACACATGGCTTACACAAGCTTACAAAATATATATAGTAAAAATGGTCCAGGAAGTACCTCTCAAATATTTGCCACCAACTAATGAGGAGAAGCATCACTCAAGCACTTTTTCACCAACCACAAACTTACTGTGGTCCCCCACACATCTACATAACTGGTAAGATGGCCCTACCCTTCGACGAAGGGATTGGTTTGATAACCTCATAACAATAGCCTTTTCTGAGCTTAGTGTTGTGTCCTATGTGTTTCTAGAACTAACATACAGTGGCTAACCCCCTACATGTATGTACATCTCGGCCTAGTATGTAAGCATAGATCACAGTGGAACTGATAGTGTAAACAGTGGCTACTTACACTACTTTGGCCAAAGTTTTCATCACCCAGAACTTAGAGTGGATGTCACATGTTCACCCACTTTCCTAGCTTGATTTGGATTAATGACCATTCATACTCTATACCTAGGTTACCCCCTTTCCCATGGATTATAAAAATACCAAGAATAACCCACATATCATCTCATAATCAAAGTGACTTAACTACTATCTCAAAATACACAGATTATCCCCTTTCCCATGGATCAAACAAACCCTAAGAATAACCTATTCAACCATATGGTATTCATAATGGCACAACATCAAATGACTTTATTTCAAAAAGTATAATCTCAACAATAAATGTCTCTATTGAAGAGTATATATATCAACAATTAAATGAATCCCATCAAAAGTATAATCTCTTCAATAAATGACTTTAATCAAAAGTACAAACCTCAACAATAAATGACCTCAATCAAAGATATAAACAACAATCAAATGGTCAATCCATTCATATAGGTTAATCCCAACATATTTGCTTCAATCAATGATCAAATAAACATCCCAACCAAATAGGTTATTCTCATCCTAGGGTTTCAATTGAAAGTGATGTAAAGTTCATTTGATCATAAATAAATCACAAAACCTCTCTTTCCATATACCTAAAATATTCTCATGTTTGCAATGTTCACTATATTTTATTATAATCTAGAGGACATTAACCTAAGAAGGGTATGTGCTTCTACACCTTCAAGTCCTCTTCTCAACATGGCTTTGGGTTTTTTGAAACATATGTCCTCTTGAATTCCATGAATAGTAATAGACCCTTAATCAAAATAATATAATCATATAATAAATTTTATCAATCCTATTGTTGAATATTGATATAACCATCAAATTTATACCCTAACCCTAGCAATAAGATTTTCTTCCTACTTTCAAGGAATCACAAGTAACCTATCAAGTATAAACATACTACGTGTAGGATAAATATATTGCATTTATACAACCTCCCATATATAGGGTACATACACATCTATATAAGTATAAATCAATATGATAGGTTTTACAACATAATGCACAACCAAGAAATATGCAATCAAACACCACAACATATTCAAAGGCATTCTTTTCCAACATAGTAATAAAACTAATTTAGTCTTTCCAACATATTGACAAAGGTATAGAAACTAGCATGCTTGTATAATACTCCAATTGATTAAACTTCTTCCTAGCTCAAATCCTCAAGCTCACTTGATACTTCCTTCACGATCAACTTGATTTCCCTCTTCTAACTTCTCACTAACTCTCACAATAATCAATAATATGAAATAGCAAACAATGCTCAACTCACAAGCTCTCAATTTACTAACTCAAAAATCATAGAAAAATTAACATCAAGATAATCAAAATGATCAGTGTAGCAATTGGTAGAATGAGCACCTCTATTTATACTAATTTGTTAGCAACCGAAAGCTTAAAATAGGTTAGTATTTTTGCCACCTTTCTAACCTCATGCAATGACTCATTAGTCTAACTCATAGGTTTGCAACACATCACAGTCCTCACCATTTAAATGGCTAATTCAACTTGAGATATGGGACAGAAAGCTCAACACAAGTTTCCTAATTTGAATTCCTTTACAAAATGCTGCCAAGTTTGCACTTGAAAAAGTCTAAACACTATTTATAGGTTTATGCAAATTCAAAGACTTCTTTTACCTACCAAACACTAGCAAATACAGTGCCACCTCTTTGTGTTTGGTGCCACATTCATAGAGCGGTCATTTGACATATTCTACAGGTTTCAAACAACATTTAATTCCTTTTAAAAATATTTTACACAGTAGTCAAATTCATACATGCTTTGTTATTTATTTTGACTTGGTCTTACCAAACATCATGCGCTAGTTTATATTCCACTTAATGTTGTGTTTTATGCTTTATGTGCCACATGCTATAATATGTGCTTTGCTTCACAATATTAATAATAATAATTGGCTCTATCTTATGAGCTTGAGGTTTATATCAATAGCTTTAATTCACATATATATATATATATTCATTTCATAAATTTTACCAAATACATTTTATTAGCAAACATATTTATATATTTCTTTAATACATATATATATATATATATATATATATATATTATTATATATATTAATATAAATCCACTCACTCAAGATTATCAAATGTATTAATTGTCAATCGATATATATATATATATATATATATTATTAATATGTATATATAATATAACCTCCTTTGTTACACTATATATATTAATATTATATATACATATATTTATTTGCATTGATCAAATCATTATTCACCATTCAAATATATATATTTAAGTAATTATATATATGTATATACATATATACGTATACTAATATATAATTATATTTAGATACATGAACGTAACAATATACTTATACATTAATATATGTATATTTTAATATACATATATCATCACTTTAACATCCAAAGACAAACACATATAGTCCCCTATTCATCAATTGACATATATACATGAAGTGCATACATATATATGTATATGTCACATTTATCCAATTGATACTCCCTTGCATATGGGTTATTGAGGACATGTACATGTATATATATTTATACATTCCAGGTCTATACCTCATCAATTATCATCCAAGTAAGAACACATAAAGAAGAAGAACTTTTTTTTGACATAAAGACTCAATCACGAAACCCCAATCAAGAAAATCCACAAAAAAAGATCATAACCTCTTCTAAATCATGCACAAGCAAGACTGAAGATTACTTACCTGATTCCACAAACTAATCTGACTCAACTAACCCAACCTAGGATGTGAGTGTGTGTGTATACTCAGTTAGGCTTATTAAGGGTTACCAGATCAAGCTCCTCTCATGAGTGATACTTTCCCTCTCTTTTGGAGGTTCGAACCTATTCATGCTTTCAACTTAGTATAGTAGTTAGTCATTCTCATGAAATTAATGTAATCATTTGAATTTCATATTCATTCACCATATTTTCCATTAGTATAATCATTCCTTCAAAAGTAATTACATCATAATGCATATTCAATATTTCATCATATTCACTCACAGGGTAAAAGTAACTTAGTAACTAAGAGATGGGGTGTAACACTCATTCAGTTTGTTTCTATACACCCACTTAGATCCAATTATGTTCTTGTTTGCAGGTCTTGGGAAATGTTCCCAAGTCTTATTTTTCTCAATCTATAGTAGTTGTTCTTCCATAGCTTTCATTCAATGTTCATCTTTGTTTTCCTCAATCATTGTTTTAGGTTCAACTTCAAAAAGTAAACACAAATTTAACTCTTCTTCAACAGCTTTCCTTCTTTTAACACACCTTTGCTTTTATCTCCAATGATATGTTCTTCAAAATGTCTTCTCTGCACATACTTAAGGGTTCTAGGTGTCTTTTTCAGAGCTTCTTCCTCTTCAAATTGTTCTTAATTTTCCTTAGATTTTTTTCTTTCTCTGCAATCAGGCTCATCTAATTCATATCCATCTATCACCACTAAGTTCTAAAAACATTCATCAACCTTGAAACTTGCACTTTCAACAATCTTTTTGTCTCTTGTTGTAGAACTGGTAGGCTTTGATTTTAGTAGAGTATCCAAGGAAGATTCCTTCATCAGACCTTGCATCAAACTTTCCCAAGTTTTCTTCATCTCTTCTAATATAATACTTGCTTCCAAACACTAAAATATTTGACAGTAGGGATCCTTCCATACCATAATTCATAGGGATTCTTTGTGTTGTTTTATTTTTCTTAAACTTTGTTAAGCATGTAAACAACAATATGAATTTCTTCTCTCCAATAGACTTCCAATAGGTTAGCTTCTTTCATCATAGTCCTTGTGGCTTCTTGAATAGTCATGTTTTTCCTTTCAACTACTCCATTTTGTTGAGGAGTCCTAGGGGCATACAAGTGCCTCTTTATGCCATGATTCTCACAAAGCATTTTAAATTCATTGGAGGTGAATTTTCCACCTTTTTCAGACCTTAAACACTTGATCTTCGTATCCATTTCATTCTTAACCATAACTTTAAATGTTTTGAATCTATTTATGGCTTCATATTTTTCTTTAAGAAAAGTAACCCATGTCATTCTAGAATAATCATAAAAAAAGCATGAAATACATGTCACCTTGAAGACTTATTATTCTTGTGGGACCACAAATATCTGTATGAACCAACTCCAACAATCTAGTAGAAGATTGTTCCTTTCCTTTGAAATTGTTTCTCATTTTCTTTCCAATCTAACAATCCTTGCTGACAACATTGATAGGCTTTGTAATCTTTGGAAAATCTTTCACTACTTGAATTGAATTGATTCTTACCAAATTATCAAAATTAGTGTGACACATCCTTATGTGCCATAACCAACTTTCATTAATCTGAGTCATAAAGGAATGACCATCAGCACCCTTGAGCTGATAAACATTTCCATTTGTCCTTCTTCTAGCAATAATCATAGTTTTGGACCCTTTTTTGATCTCACATCCATCATCTTGAAACTTAAGATTGTATCCTTTGCTATAGAATTGTCCAACACTCAAGAGGTTATGCGTTAGACCCTTAACATAGTAAACATATTTAGTATTATGCTTGCTATCAATACTGATTGAACATATTCCACATATCTTAGCACTTGAATCATCACCAAATCTAACAAGTTCTTCATCATACTTTTCAATTTTACTATTGTTTCTGGTCATATGATTAGAGCATCCATTGTCAATGATCCAATAGTTCTTATCTTGTCCAACATGAAAGGCAGAAACCAAGGTACCTTCAGTCTTATCCTTTTTATCGAGAGGGAATTCCTTCACACATCTTTTAGAGTTAGCAGAGACAGATTCATATTTTAAAGCCATGAACAAGCATTCATCATCATCATCTCCATAATCAAATTCATCATTAGAAATACTTGCATCTTCTCTAACATAATAACTTTTCTTAATCATCTTACCTTTGTTCTTCTTGTTTTGGTCATTCACAACTTTGTTTGGACATCTTGAAGAATAGTGACCTATCTTTCCACAACTGAAACATTTGAAAGGTAACTTACCTTTGTACTTACCAGTACCCCTTCTCATCCTTCTTACAAAGTTAGCCTCCACGTCATCAAGATTCCCAATTTGATTCTTTAGTCTTCTCTAATTTTGCAGCGTTAAAAGAAGTCTCAACTTTTGCACTATTGTTAGTATCAAATTCCCTCATTTCAAATGCAATTAAATAGCCATACAATTGATCTCTAGTATGATAATCTAGATTTTGAGATTCCTCAATAGCAAAAAATTTATGACTGTAAGACTTAGGAAGGGTTCTAAGAATTTTCTTTACCACTTTTAGTTCTTTAACTTTTCCACCAAGACCTCTGATGGAGCTGACCATTTCATCTACCATCTGCATATAGCTTGTAATGTTTTCATCTTCATACATCCACAAGTTCTCAAATTTGATCTTTAAATTTTGCATCTTACCTTGTTTGACCATATCATCTCCTTCATAAATACTTTCCAAATTTTCTCAAATTTCCTTACCATTTTTCAAATTCATAACTTTCACTAATTTAGATTTTTTTTACTGTACTCAAGAGAGCATACCTTGCTTTACTATTGCTTTCATAGGCTTTAAATTTAGCTTCAGTGCTCGAACCATTTGTAGGCATAGTATATCCATGCTTAACTAATTTCCAGATATCATATCCCAAACTCTCTAGAAATCCTTTCATCCTTGTTTTCTAGAATGCATAGTTTGTTCCATCAAATATAGGGATCTCTTTCTTGTGTGCCATCAAAGACCTACTTTAAGCAATTAAGCTTTCTTCCAAGGAACCTTGCTCTGATACCAATTATTGAATGCACAAGACAACTAAGAGGGGGGGGTTGAATCAGATGTACCTTAAAACTTTAAAACCCTTATTAACATTCAGATCCACATTCATTCATTAAAACCCTTAAATATGTTATGATAAATTAATATGAAAAGAAAATAACATAAATTGAAACAACTTAACACGCTATACAAGAGAACACCAGATTTACCTAGAAAACCCAAGAAGGTAAAAACCACAGTGAGGATTAGCCCACAATATAATTAATATCAACACTGAATACAATAGGGCTCACTGTCGGAGGGCTCACTGCCCAAAGAAGAAAGGATCACTACCAAAATAGAAAAGAAGATAGAGAAGAAATGTTACACAAAGAAGAGAATCTCAATGCAATAGATAATCCACCACAAATACATCAACACCTTCACAGTATGATTGAAATATTGTAGCCACCTTTTGCTCACTACATCCAACAAACTAACACATGAAAGCTCGCATTGCATTACTCAATTTTGCACTCTAACACACTACACTTCACATCATTTTCATCTATCACATCTATCTTAACATCCTTCAACAACTCAACTCATACTTATACCATCTTCAACCTTGAAACATTCTCCAAGGTCGGCTATGCACCTCAAATATGCAAATTCAAATTAGTTCAATGTCAAAACACATCCGTGGCAAATAGAAGTGAAAGTGGACCACATCAAATCTTAATTGGGACCCAAATCAACAAAAACATGCTACAACATGCTTCCTTTTATCTCACCATAACTCGCAGACAACAAATGTCACCTAAACACACTCTAGAACATTCCAAAAACACCCTGAAATCCAACAAACTCCTTCACAATAACTTTCACCTAAAGAATGTACGCACCCAATACATTCAAACATCTTTGTCATACATTATAACTTAGAAAACCATCTTCCAAAGCACCAAACTGCAAACCACCTTGAATGAGGTAAACTACCAACACCATCAACACACCTTCAAAATCATAAGACCTTAAACCACTCTGCGAAGAAACGCAGAGCAAAGACAGTTCTCCCAAACATATTTTCAATGCACAGTAACACACTGGTAAACATAACTTCTTTTGTACAATAATCTAGCACACCAACTCTTGAATATAATAACTTTGAACTATTCTCACCAACATATTTTAATTACATAGGAAGATCTTCAACCTAGAAGAAATACAAAGCAAAACCAAAACACAAATCTATCACCCAAAACACCACTGCAACACACTATTTCCTCTTTTTATCAAATTTTCTCAAAATTAGTTGGAAACCAAGCACCAGAGATACATCCTCATCATCTTTAGTACTTCCTCAACCATACACAGAAGCTTATCAAAGCAACACTAGAGGTTGACACTAGTATCTTTACTAATGACAACATAATGCAACTAATCAAAGAATGGATAACATCAACTACTCATATTGTTGCAACAATCTCACTCAACTACTGGCATCAATGACAGCACCAATTACTTATACTTGCAACAAAATAATATTTGACTATCCTTATGACTTAGCCTTAGAAATAAATGGTAGCATGAATAAACTTGGTATCTCGAGGTTGTCATTCTAATGAATGAATATAATATTATCAATATAGGCCATGTCAAAACAAAAATAGCAACATCCTCAAAATGGTCATTAGAAGAAACTAGTGGGACATCAAAGATACCACCATGAAATTAAAAATACAAACCTCCAAGACTAGTGATAGAATCAAGGATATGGAGAAAAATGAATGGCAACCTTTTTCTTGTAACAATACCTAAATACTCTATCAAAACCAAAAAAAATAACACAATACTACACAAGTATGTGCAAGGTTCAATAACACTTTTATAAAATGAATAGAAATCACGTGAAATTATTTAAAGGTATACAAATTGATTCAAATAATATTTATTACATATTTAATTTAACATAATATTACAATTATTTTATTTATAGCTCTTCTACACACACACAAAAGATAAATTTACATGCACAAATTTGGAAAAAATATTTTAGAGTTTCTTGTTGCAAAAATAGCATTTAGAACCACAAAAGAACACTCTAAACAACCTATAACAATAAGCACTAACTCTAGGCTCTAAACACCTACAAAATAAAATATAACTTCCACACTCTCTTCCTTAAAGATACAAGCACTAAATAAAACCTTATCTATATTCCCTTTACTTGAAAATGATGAAGTTTCACACACAATCCCTTCAACCTATAAAACAACTCTATGGAATCTAACTATTGTTCATCTATATATGGGATTTTATGCTCCATCCTCAAAATACATGTCCCAAATTAAGATAGGATTAAAACATGGTAATATATAACTCTAAATCTCCTCAATGTGGAACTCAAATCAAGAAAAATCAAGTGTATCTCCAATACCAATAAGTAATTCAACCATAGGTTTAAAATATCCCAATGGAGTGTCTCCTCCAAAATTCATCAACATGCAAGTCAAAATTCATAACATGCATCTTTGTACCTCTGAGTATTCAAATTATAAAGTAAAATTAGACTATTCAAAGACGCCTTCCTACATTTAACTCCTCATCTATGACATATCACATATGCTCTCATATATAGTAATGGTTTTCATGTATAATACTTTTCATCAAGAGGTTTCATAAATATTTCATTATTAAGATAAAAAAAATTCTAAAGGAATCTTCAAGTCTAAATTCAAGTGGGATGCCCAAAATGAGAGGGAAACCATTTTTTATTTTAAAATATTGAATTTTAAACATTACCCCCACACCAAGGAACCCAACAGTAGAACAAAAAGAATTAAAAATGAACATAAAATATTTTTTTATGATATAAGATTACTCTACTATTAGGATACTCTTATATTATGTAACCCACGTAATATTTTGTGACCATAGTGATTATAAATTAGGGTTGGGTAGTAGAAATACTATTTTAGTAAGTGGATAAAGCTTAGTGTGCCTTATCACAAGATATAGGTTCCTTAAAAGAAACATTTTCCTTCACCTCTTTTAGATTTTTGATGGATCATATCCCATCTTCCACATGGTTTTTCCATCATCTTCATCCCCCTTATGATTCTCTATTTAGCACAAATCAATGTCCTCCTTTGAATCATTCTCCTTGACTTCCCTTTATTGTAGAAATTAAATCTATTTATCTTTGTCTATAGCTTTTCTTTTTCCCAATAGAAATATTTCCCTATGTGGAAAAATTTCCCAATTATTCCACCATACCAACTTTGGATCCAATATATAAAACATGATTCAATCATCAAAACCACTTAGGATTATATGTAATAATTCCTCCTTCTCAAGTGAAAAATCTTCCTCTTGACTCCACTAAAGGTACATGAAAGAATTTGAAAAGTTATCCATCCATTATTATTCACCATATAATACTCTCATGATCAATATCACATCATCCTCATCTATATCCATCTTAGGTCACATATCTATAACTTTTATAAATGGTATCATCTCAATCCTCATTATGTATATTATCAAGCTCTACTTTCATTTCCTCACATGAATCAATATTCACTAAACATAAATTCATTTCCTCCAAAAAAATACCTCTACTACCTCACTTTCATTATCAATTACTAATGTCTCAATATCCTCCATATTAAGTATTTATTTTTCTACATCATACTATTATTCAAGTACCAATATCTCATATTTTACCCTTGTCCTTGGACCTTCCCTTAATCTAGGAAGAGAATTTGACCTTAGTTGCAACATGTTCATTTTCTCAATCCATTTCATCTTCAATGTAGAAACTATTATATATCCATAAAATATGAGCTCGCCAATATTTGCAAGATCCATCTAGCCACTACAATAGTAGCCATCATGGCTCACCTTGATCAACAAATCAATGAGATACTCTATTTTGCATGCTCTTAATAGAAACACCTCTTATCACACACTTGAGAGTAAGGTATCATTTCATACTAGCCAAACAAACACACTTTAGGACATTTATAACAAGTTGAACATAAATTGAGTCAACACCTTCTATAGGAAGATTTTTTCCACTATTTTTATCTATAAGATAAATAACTTATAATACCATATGCACAAACTAACAAATTACACTTTTATTAGGAACTAAAAAATGCATTCCTCTTCTCCCATAGACCCCACTCATATTCACACATATTTATAATATTTGGAGTAATTTTCACACATTGTAATAAGATTTAACTAACTCTCACATGCATACTCAAACTCGTAATAAGATTTTTAGACCACCCCTCTATCTAACATGACCCTAGAAATTGGACATGAAATTTACACACATAGTGTCCAAAAGAACCAAACCTCTAATACCATTTGACTTAGTTAAAGAAATGAAACCAAATGAATTTTGAGTAATATTGCCTAACTTATCTATCATAGCAAAAGAAAATTTCAAAATAAGACTATCCAAGCATATGCTATATTTAAAAATGTTGCAAGGTATGCACCCCTGATCTCCTTATGCTATGTAGTGTAGTGCTTGGGTTCATGACATGGCTTAACCACCTCCCACAGATTTAATAACTCTGGCAGTTGTATCAAGCATTAACGAGTCAATATTTTGGTGTAATGGCAACCGTCTATTCAACAATTGGTATTAGAGCTTGGATCACAAGTTTGAACCCCTCGCTTATGCTAGGGGAGATTTTTGCAAGGTGTGTGCCCTTAGTCTCCTTGTATTGTTCAATGTAGTGCTTGGGTTTGTGACATGGATTAACTACCTCCTATGGATTCATTAACTTTGGCAGTTGTATCAAGCATTAACAGGTCAATATTTTGGTGCAACGGTAACCACCTGTGCAACAAAAAACACTTCAAAAAAATTGAGTGGAAACCACACAAGACCATTTGACCACATTTAGTCTATTGATTCAACAAAAAATTATAATGATCATGTTTAGAACTCTCCTATAATCTAACAAGAAAAAAATTGCATCCACAAATTTTGGAAAAATAGTGTAGTTTCACCTTGTAAAAATAACATATAAGCCTACAAAAGAATACTTTAAAAAAGCTATAACAGCAAACAATAAATATAGGATCTAAAGGCCTATAAAATAAAATTAAACTTTTGCATTCTCTTCCTTCAACCTACACTATAGATATCTTTATCTTTATTCCCTCAACTTGTAAACAATGAAACAATTTCAATGTAACCCTTCAAATTCATAAAAAATTATCCTTCATCCTAATTTGGGATTTTATGATTTATCCTTTGAATGTGCTACTTAAAATAAGGGAGGGTCAAAAACATGGTAAAATGTAACTATTTGTCTCCCAAATGTGGTATCCAAATCAAAAATAGTCAAGTGTAACTTCCATCATCAAGAACTAACTCATCCACCAATTGAAAATAACCTAATGGTGTGTCCCCTCCAATATGTATCAACATGAAACTCAAAATTTATAGCTTGCATCCTCATGCTAAAATAGAGAACTTTTATTCCAAGATGGAGTTGTACTAGTTATGCATGCCCTCCTACAAGTAGTTCCTCATCTAGGGAAAATTATAGATGCTCTTATAGGTAGTAATAATTGTTATATGTAACCTCCTTCATAAATAGGTGTCATAAACAAGTCATTAGAAAGTTTACAAGTGTCTAAAGGATTTTTCAAATATTCCAACAATTAGGATGCTCAAATGAGAGGGAATTCATTTAAATTTAAAAAATTTGATCTCTTTAAGGTGAGAATTAGAAAAATAAAACTAAACATAAAATATTTGTATATTACATGCAAGATTTCACTATCCCCAAGATAATTTTTCATCAACCAGGTTATAACATTTCCTCCTTTGAACTCCATATTATGTTAAACACTTATATATAGTAAGAGATAACAAATATATAATCCACTTCCTTACCACATGATCAGCAACCCAAGCCTATAATTTTTTATAAAAATTCTTATCTATACATTCCCTAGTACACATGGCTCTAGTCCTCCCCAAATAATCTCTTCCAATAATTTTTTTAATAAATGGCACCAACGCAGTCTTTGATATGTAAGCTTACTTTTAGATGGAAGGGGAAAAAACATCATTATCTATAGCATAATGACTTCGCTTACCCCTTATTATTTCACTTTCCAATATAGAATTGAGATCAAAAAGGTTATAGAAAATATATCATTCATATGACTCACAACACTAGAAAGAAAGCATTCACACTACACCCTTTTAAATTATTTAAGCTTCCAAGTCACATGATAAAAAAATTACCATCTTGTGTGTAATAAATGTAATTCCATGGAAATCCATATGAATGGTACAAAATGGGTTCATCACATAAATAATACCCCAATAGTGATAAAGTAAAATCATTATTTTATAGGAGATCAAAAATTAGGTAAAGGTGTTAGAGAAATATGTTATTTTTCAATCTAGAGATCATTACCAATTTATCGCTCAATTAGTTATACATTAATATTTTTTAAGAATGGATGTTGAGAGATGCCTACAATCCAAGTGGTCTATAATTATATTACTCTCCTTATAATAATGTGAAGGGTTCCAACCATTAACATCAACCAAGTAATATTTTTTTATTACAATTTTAGATTTTTATGATATAACCCTATATTTATAAGTGTAAGTGGAAATATCTAACTTACATTTTTCCTCTTTAATTTTCATGTTAACCTTTGGTTGGAAACTTTGAAAGGCCCATTTGACCCTTGTTCATGAAACCTTGTGGAAATTGAAGAATTGCAATATCTCATAAGGGCACTTGGTGTGGTGGGATAGTTGCTTGTTAATTATTTGAAATATAATTTATTTTATACTTATTAGGGTTCTCTTGTGTGAAGGAGTTATAACTTGGAATGAACCTTGCATGCTATGTGTTAATTGTGTTGACTAGGTGAGAATTACATGTTGTCTCCACCATTCATTCCTTAGACCTTAATTTGGCCACCATGTTTCACATTTTTAATGATTTTGGACTTAAAATTTTTATCATAATTAATTATTACATTTATTTTGACACATAATTTGGAGAGACATTCATAGAAACACAAGAATTGGAATTAGAAAAGTTATCTCTCATGGATTTTCTTGCATGTTGAAGAAAGAGGGGATGATTTATTCATGTGTGCAAATTTCAAGGAGGTTCTTAGTTGGTCATTTATTTCTTTATAAACTTTTTTGGTGTTTAGTATGTGCTTCATATGTAACCTTGTGAGGCTCAAAGGAATAGTATGTTGAAATTTCAAATAACTTATGACTAGTTAATTTGTTATCATTGAGTATTGGATCTCTTAATTTAGAAATTGCATCTATTATGGGGTGTTTCAGATCTCTTTTGTATTATTTTTATATGGGTAAATTATATTCAAATTCCTTCATGGATTTTTATGTAATTTTATGAACCCTTAATAATGAAATCAACACCTGAACAAATCCTTGCAATTGGGGAGAGCATGTCACTCTCCTCAAGACCAATGAAGAACATATCTTGGAATGTTAGGGGCATTAATAATCCTAACAAAAGATTCCTTATTAGGCATCAAATAGATCTAACACTAACATAGTTTTACTTCAAGAAACAAAATTCTCTCAAACTCAAAATTTAGAGATCTTTCAAAAGTGGTCAAAATTAAGCCCCTTTTTTACTTCGACTATGGGTGCTTTAGGTGGCTTGGAAATTTCATGGGAAGCTAAAACAATACAATTGGAACTTATTGCTTCCTCTCAACATTTGATGTTGGAAAAATTTTCTCATTTGATTCCAGTTTTTGGATGTTCAACATTTATGGCCCAACACAATAATGGGGAAAAAATCTCTTTGAGTTTCCATGTCATCCATCTTGGAAATCCTAAAAGATGAAGTAGTTATCTTGGGTGGGGACTTTAATGCAATTTATAATCAAAGGGAAAAAATGGGGGGTATGAATCCCCCACCAAAAGTAGCAGAAGACTTCAATAATTTTGAAAATGATAATTCTTTATTAGACTACCCCCCATAAATGGTTCTTTCACATGGACAAATTGTAGAAAAAAATTGTATGATTGTAGAGCGGTTAGATAGGTTTTTGGTTTCCTCAACTTGGTCATCCTCTCTAAATTCTTACAAGGCTTCAACATTGTCCTATACAAGGTCGGATAATTTTCCAATTATGTTGAACTTTTTCAAAGCCTGGAGTAGTCACCAGACATCCTTCAAGTTTGAAGAAATATTGTTTCAAGATAGTTTATTTTTGAAATTACTAGAATCCTGGTGGGAAAATATGTCGTTTGTGTCAGGATCAAGAATATTTTAGCTCTCTAAGAAATTAAGTTTCATCAAGAACCGGATTAATGAATGGAATTTCAATCATTTTACGAACACTTTTAAACAAAAAGAACTTCAAATTTACTTATAAATTTTGAATGATCACATTATAAAATTTGGGATGAATGATTCTTCCTTTCAAACTCAAAAAAAATTGCAATTGGATCTAGAAGAAATCCTAGCTAGGGAGGAAATAAATTGGAGGCAAAAATCAAGAGAGCTTTGGTTAAAAGAGGGGATAGGAACACAAAAAAATCCATGCTTCAACCAAACTGAGAAAGCAATCAAATATTATTTTTTCGATTAAGTCAAGTTTGGGTAGGAGCTATTAGATGAAACAAGTATCCAAAAAGAGGAAATTTCTTTTTTTTAATCTCCTTTTAGCACCTCCCCAAGATTTAGGTACTTTTCCCCCCAATATATATTAGGTAGAATCCTTGGTGAGATACCCCAATTGGTAAGTAGGGAGGATAATGATGAATTAATGAATCCATTATCCATGGAAGAGGTTAAGGAAGTAGTATATTTGCTTCCTTCGAATAAAGCACTAGGTCTAGATGGGTTTACTAAATATTTTTCCAAAAATATTGGTCTTTTATTAGAAGAGATATTTGTTTAGCCTTAGAGGAATCAAGAAGGAATGGTGTCATTCTAAAAGCTTCCAATACACCTTTTTAGCTTCAATACCTAAAAATCCTAATCACTCTTATTTTGCATATTTTAGACCCATTACTCTTTGTAACATGTTATAAAATATTTAGAAAAGTTATAAGTTTGAGGCTTGCTAAATTAATCCCTAAAATAGTTTCAGAAGAGAAGGGTGGTTTTGTTCCAAGTAAGGAGATAGCAGAAGGAGAAATTACTGCTCATGAATTTTTAAACTTTGTTTATAGTGAGAAGCTTCATGCAATGAATATCAAACTGGACACGATAAAATCATGTGATATGGTAAATTGGGACTTTTTAATAAAATCTCTAAACAAGTTTGGTTTCTCTAGAAAATGGTGCAAGTGAGGTTTTTCAAGTTTATCTGGTGCAAAAAAAATTGTAATTATCAATGGGATCCCCACCAATTTCTTTAGTTCATCTCAAGGGGTTAGACAAGGGGATATTTTATCCCCCTTCCTGTTTATCCTAATGGTTGAGGCTCTAAGTAGATACATATCTGCAACACACTCTAAGGGAAAATGGAAGGGGATTACCATTCCAAAAATGGTTATTTCAATGACTCATTTACTCTTTGTTGATAAACTTCTCTTTGGAAAACATCATACTTAGATCTAAGAAAATAACCCAAGTGTATCTTGGATAATCATCTATGAATGAAACATAAAATAATGATTTATGTATAGAACCCACATTCACTGCACCAAACACATTTAAATGAATGACTTATAAAATATATTTTTCTCTAGTACTTTTAGGAGAAAAATGTTGGTGTAAATAGGTGTTTTACCTATCTAGGTCATGTTGATGGTGTTTTTAGCACTTCACAACACAGATGGAATACAAGTATCCTATCTCTCTTGAAAGGTGGTTCCTATCAGTAAACTTCAAGAAATAACCCCAAGGTCTCTAATGTTAGGTCTTGACAATGCACAAACAACTCAGTGATAATGTGATTTGCTAGTATCACAAAGGGAATTTATGGTAAAACAAAAGCTAAAACAATTTTCCCAAATCTATGATCTAAAAATGATACTTTCATCAAATATAGCAATTCAACTAATGCTTTTATGCTAACCTAACAATAATCTCAAAGAAATATCAAAATATAAGGGTTTTAAGAGAGATACCTAATTTAAAACCTAAGTGTTATAATGGAAAAAATACAACATTCAAGGTGGACCAATATTCAATAACCAATTCCTGCTTAACCAAGATAGAATCTATAGTATAATAGAAACAGTGCAATCTCCAATGGTATGAAAGATTTTCAGACTATGAATCATTCAAACATACATCCAAAATGACATGAAATGTATAAACACCCACAATTGAAATATTGCAATAAGAGTAGGCCCAAGCTAACTATACATAGTAACTTACAATCAACAAGCCATCAATAGTATGGACCGAAGATTCCTCAAACACCTCAAATACTTATCATCAACATGAAAGAACTGAACTAAATTTGAAAACCAACCAGCTAAAACAGCTTTGAAATGTAGGAATCATGCACATAGATGAGATAACACAGAAAAGATCACCAAGACAATGTATTCTCATATATTAACTTCACCAAAATTTACAACAATTCCAAAATTAGTCTTACAAATGAGGAGAGACCTTGTATATATAGAGTTTTACATCACATAGGTCGGTCAAGACAAAATTAAATTAGGGCACCTAACTTAGGCCGGCCCAATACATTTTTTATTCCCATTTAATTTTAAAACAAAGCATTTAAAATTGTTCCTCAAATGATACACCAACATTAGATAAAATGCCTTGGCACTATTCTTTAGGTGGTCGATTTGTTTATCCAGTTGGTTGATGTAGTATGCACAAAAATTGAGGTAACTGCCTTTAGTCGTCCTCTTTCCCCATTTGCTGCTTCTTAGAAAACTCTTGAACCTTGTGGAATACTTTATTGATATCGTCCTGACTGGGAATTAGGATAAACTTTAATCTCAAATTGATTGAATTTAATTCATCTTCATATTTTTTCAAAGCATTATCCCAATCAATTTTCATTTCCTGATACTTATGCAAAACAATGATGTACATAGATGCATCCTCCAAATGATTTTTGTTATTGATCCATCTTCAACCTAAGAATACACCTCTTTCCACCATTATTTCAACTAATCAATCTCCAAGTATTCCTTATTGATTTTCCTTCTAGTCATGATATCCAAAAATAATATGCAGCCAGCAAGAATATCATCCAATTTATTTTGCATCTCTAGAATCTGTTCTAATGCCTTATCCATGATCTCTCTTTTGAATTTAAAGGCCTCAATCCATTATTTTGGCTTATCTATATCCTTAGAGGCTAAAATATCCTATTTAACCAATATTTCTCTAGGAATTCCTATTACCTTTATTAATCTTGTCATGGATTTATCATCAACTACTTTATATTTTGTTGTCATTTGTTGCACAGTACCTTAAAAAGAAGAAGTCCTCTCATGTAGTTGCAAAATATCCTCAATCAAAATAATGCCCTTTTGATATACCCCATTTATCCATTTTTGGGTCACTTGTATAGACGTCTTCATCTTTTCCACTTCATTTAACATCTTTAGACAATATATTGGGTTGGGTGGATGTACCTACTTGAGCTTGATTTTACAGAGGTTTGACAAGGTGTTGGATATACTTCTGCAATTCTTCAACCTATTTTTGTAGCTTTTCCTTTGCTTGCACCTCTTTGTCTAATCTCTTCAAGACTGCATCTATAGAATCCTTTAAATCTTTAGCTTCTTGCTTCTTTGTAGATGGTCCCAAATCAATGGTCTACACATTATAATTTGCATGGGTTTCCTCTTCTTTATTCTTCTCAACAGTAGGGTGGAAATATGTAATACCCTATTATTAGACTCATCATTTGTAATCTTGGAGATTACCCTAGCTTTCTTTTTCTCCTTAGTCCTTCCTAAGCTTGTCAAAAAACTATCCCAATCTAGAACTATCTCTTCAATCACTGCTGGATTAGGCTCTAGAATTTCTTTTAGCCAGTTTGGAGTAGTTGAATCTTCTAAATTTATATCAATATGAGGACTATTTTATCCTCAGAGGTCTTCTAACTTATCCATTTTAGGATTCTCTGATTATTCCTCCTCCTTATTCACATCTTTATCTAATTCATGTATTCCCTCTTTTCTTGGTGATTTATCAGGCACCTCTTTTGTCTTTTCAATCTCCTTTTCTTTCTATTTTTCAAAAGCATTCTTCTCCAATTTCTCTCCAATGTTGCTAAGCTATCCATCCTTAGGAGTCTTTGGCTCCTCTTCATTGAGCTCTTATTCTTTGGAGGCCTCTACTACATTCTTTTTTATCTCACCTTCTACTTTATCAAAGTGATTATCTTGAGGAGGTGATTTGGGAGGAGTACCTTCTATAGTTACCTCTTTTGTGACTTCCCTCCTTATCAAATTTTGGCTCATTTGTAGCCTTCTCCATTTCTTCAGCCACCCTCTCTAAGTTTTCCAAATTTGGGAATGGTATCCTATTCTGAGGAGAAGCCTTCCTAGTATATACTCGAGTTTTATCTCCAGAGCTCTCCACCTCAATTGCCTCTTTAGTTGCTTGTTGCTTCTCTCCACTTTATCATTCTATTGTTTCTTTGAAGGAGAAGCACCCTTATTTCCTCCTCTGACTAACTTTCTTCTCTTAGGGGTTGTGCTTCTTCTTTATCCTTAGTGGCTCCTTTGGTGGGCTTCCTTTTCTTTGTTATTGGTTGTCTTTTGCCCCTAGTTCTTCTTTTGATAATGAGAGGCTCTTCTTCAAATTCTTCTTCTTCTTGAGCACTAGGAACATTCTCCTTTGTTTTCTCTAAATCATCCTCTAAGGAAGACTAAGAATCCAAGTCTCTCATTAGCTCATATGTTGGCTTAATCCCATCTACTTCCATCTCCAATGTCTTGTGCTTGGACCATTGCTTTGAATAATTGATAATAAAGGCATTAATTTGGTCCAACTTGACTAATTCCTCTTTAGCCCAATCTATAGGAGGTAGAGGCTTGTTCTGATATTGCATATAATTATGATATTCTATTACCTTATCCTCTTCCTCGATTTGATCCAAGATTTGCACCACCTTATATAACCTTATCATTTTCAATGAAATCCTAGAGAACTTCCTCTTGACTACCTCAAATTCATCTCTACAATTGGCCCATTAGTCTTCTATATCATCTCTATGCCTATAGTCTTTGTTAGCCATCTTTTGAGCTACTCCATATGGATCAAAATTGTGTCTAGTAGAATGCAGAAGCAAATGGAGGTGTGCCATCACAGAATCTGAATGTTGGGTACTTTAAATTGATGGATAGGCCTCCCAACCATTAATTGTCATTGGAAATTCCCCACCAACTCTAGTCTTATGCATACTTTTCAAAACTTGATCAAAGGCAACCAACTATCTTGTCACTTCTAGCAATACCACCTTGTCTATTAGATACCTTGGGAGTTTGTATGGAACCTTAGGATTGCCTTGGATCCTGATGTATGTAAAATTTTGGAATTATAAGAAACAATACCCATACTTCTTGATAAACTCCATGGAATCATTAGAAATCCTTACATGTAATGCCTCTTGCAAAGTTCTAGTAATATGCATGGTAAAGGCATCATTTACCCTCTTGTAGTTTGAAGTATTCAGATGGAGCTAAGGGTAGATGTCATATACTCTATCTTGACCAATAATACCTCTGCAACTCAAACCTTTGTACTTATAATGTCTTTCCAACATATAGACCACATAAGAGGTCAGAGTAAACTTTCTTGTGTCTTGCACAACTCTCAATTGCTTGTCCAAATTATTACTGATCAAGCCTACCCAATGATAGTTAGCTCCCTTCTAAATTTGTGCTATTCAATAGAACATCTAGTTTTCAAACATTGCAACCTTCTCTAATCCCATCACTATACTACGAAGAGTGATCATATCATTGTACTCCAACTTGAAATCACTTCTATATAATTGCTTGGTAACTTGGAGTAGTGGGATCTAGGCTTGTCAGTCCATGAAGCATTCATTATTTCCAGTGCTTGACCAAGATCATCAGTATGAAACTTCCTCGTTGTGTCCATGTCGAACTTCACCAGCTTCCTGTGTGCATCAATATCAAATGCTTCTACCAAGGACTCTTTTGTTAGAGTTTCCATTATTATTCCTTGCGGACCAACTATTATGCTTCTATCTAAATCATAATGCTTAGAACATTCCACAATCAATTTTGGGCGCTGCACTGATGGAGGAAATCCTGCAGCTTGTGCCAATCCAGTCTTCACTAATCTCCTAGCCAATTCTGTGGGAGCATTGCAATACATTCTTTGCTTGAATTCCTCATAATCAACATGTCCCATAATTGTATCCCCAACTCCTACCCAATGAGAAGCTATCTTGGACTTCAAGATCCTTCCTTTAAAATCATACTTCATTTTCTCTGCTCTGGATAGCTCCTCCTTGACTGGTTTAGTGTCTTTCCCTTAGTAGCCTTGGCCTTGCTAGACTCTGCCTACATCTAGTTATAACAAACACCATAATCACTCAAATGTAGAGCAAGATTAATCATTACTTCATTACATCATTAGCTTAATCATCATATTTCACAAGCAATATGTAACATTTCATTATTCATTGCTAAGCTCAAGAAACCAAGTTCTAAATCCTCAAAATACAAGTTATAGCAACTTTCGGGTTTTCACACATGTCATGGATTTTGGGAATTTTTGGCTCCTCATGGATTTTTGAGAAATCCAAGCCTCCATGGATTTTGCAAAAAAATCATCCTTTAGAAAATCCATGGGCACACGAATTCCATAAAACACAATAACACATGGGCAAAGTGATCACCAAAAATTAAGTAATATCCCTTATAATTCAAATGCATTTGATAACTTGGATTTAAAACCTTGAAAGCATGAATCACAACTCAAATGACCTCCTAGCATTCAGCACAGAGATAATCATGAAGCATTGGGAAATCCAGGCTGGCATGGAATTAGAAAAATGATAGTCATTAAGGAATCCAGAGAGCCATGGATATCGTGAAAGAGAAAAATTTGGGGATTCCATTAGGATGTGGATTTCACGAAGGGACAAGGACTTCAAGGATTCCATTAGGATGTGGTTTTCGTGAAGGAACAAGGACTAGTGTCTATACATGCAACAATTTACTCAATTAAGAGGCCTCTTATCCCTTAGAAAGATCTAAGGGTTTTCACGTATCACATGGATACTAGGGGAGACTTCCGTTAGTATAGAGCATTTGTATCAGCTAGTTAATGACTTTCGTCACACTAATTATTTATATAGCAGACCGAAATGAAAGTACCACTTGGTTCGTTCCCTCTCACAAGTCAGGAGTCAGGCCCTCTAAAGGTAAAACATGGTGAAAAACTCAAGATGTACTTTGAGTATACACAAGCAACAAAAATAAAAAAATAAAAAGTATACTTGAGTGTTTCTCTTCACCCAAGATCACACGAAATGCAAGGGGAGTGGATACGCACTACAAGTGCAATCAAGAAAAGCAAGCACTCATTCATTTTAACCTTGAAAAGCACGATGAGTTCATTTTTAAGCACCATATGGAAGTGTTTGATTGTTCAATTTCAGCCTTTCAAAGCAAATGTGAGGTTGTTTGGTTCGATTTTATCTAACTTTGAAAGCTAATTCATTGTATTGTTGATTTTAAGCCCAATTGAAAGATTATTTAACTAAAACATAAAATGAAATAGCAAGTGAGGTTATCCTTTCACTAAGTGTTGAGAAATACTTTTAGAAAATTAGATTAAAAGATGTCATTCCAAGTGTTGATGAACACTTTACTTTCTCAAGTGTTAATGATGGATGATTATAACAACAACTTGAGATAATGACAAATTTCTCAAATCTTGATCAATTTTAAAATCGTAAAGTGTTTTGGAAATCTAAACATGAGATATTCAAAACCCATAAACATTTCTGCAAAATTAATCATGTACAATTTATTAGAGATGAAAGAAAATCATGCATTTAAGAGATTAAACCCAGAATTAAAAAAAAAATAGAACTAAAATTGCAATATCTTTTTCAATTCTTGATGAAATTGAGTGCCATAAAAAGCTACAGAAAGGTAAGACCAAGGTATAAAAAAAATAGAAACCATTTTACAAGCTTTAATTCGCCCATTTTTTTGTGATTTAAAAAATGTGACGGGCTTCAAGAAAAATTTTGGGTGTAACCTGCAAAATTCCTCCAAAAAACACTCAAAACATTAAATTTTTCCCTCCTTTTAGCGCCATTTTGTGGATGTAAATCTTAACTAAGCTAAAAATGGTTGTAATAATCAATTTAAAACAATGTAATTAGCTAAATCAAGTTACATTCTCAATGAAAATCTTGCAAAGTTAAACTAGGAAGCCATTAAAACTTGAAATAAAGCTCAAATTGCACAAAGAATCCTAATTAAACTCAGCAAACCTCATCCCGTTGGGGGATTGGTGTTGCTTCGAGTGTGGAATTCAGCCCTTTCCCAATTCCATATTGTTAAAATAATATTGGATGATATGAGCTTTATTCCAATCAATTTTATTGAAGAAAACTGATGAAACCGATGAAATGTGTGTGAAGCATGATGCAAAACTAGATTTAAAATACTAAATGCTAAGATAATTGATGAAGAGGATGCAATCTATGTTAAATGTAAAAAAAAATTAAAGATGTAAGCTATAGATTCCAAAATATGCTAAAATGGACGCAAGCTAAGTTACCATGGAAGCTATTAATGGATGATTAAGCTAAATGGATAAAATTAATCTAATATGCTAAATAAAAGTGGTCAATATGGATGCAAGCTAAGTGTGAGTTTCAACAGCATGATTTTTCTATCAAAATATGGATCCCTTTCTCTCCAAATAGTGATCTATTTATAGGAAAGCAAATGAGAAAACAAGGGCTCATATTGAAAAGATCAATTAATGGTCAACAATGAAAGGAGGATGAAACATGGATTGAGGATTCCAATCCATGGTCAAAGTTGAAAGTTGACAAGGATCAACTAATTTAATCAATGGTCCAAATTAGGTTTCAACAAACACACTTCCTAAGAATTAGGAAGAGGATAAGAGATATTTTGGAGGAATGAGTGCACAAAAGGGGATATACCATAGGAATATTCTCTTTTGGAGGAATGTGCAAAGGAGGAATATTCCAAGAATATTCCCTTGCAAGTGGGAGGATGAGGATAATTAGCAATTTAGTAATTAAAACTAAATTTTAATGTGCAAGATGAGGAATGTGAGGATACTCATTAAATTATTGATTTATTTAATGAAAAGGGGATGCAAATATGATATTTAAATAAATAGTTTAGGGTTATTTAATTAAATAAGAGAACTTAGGGGTTAAATTAAATAGTTTTATTTATTCAATTTGACAGGGTGAAATGTTAGTGTGAGAGGAGGTGAATTAACCCAATTAGGTCAATTAGATTAATAAATGAAAGTGACACATTTAATTAAATAATTAGGCTTATTTAATTTAACAAGCGAAAAGAGGATGGGTTTTAAGACGAAATGATGTTAATATATCGGATTCAATTTTGTATATTATTCAAGATATTTTTAAGTTTCTACAGTTGTCACTAGATCTTATCTTAACTTTTGGCATTTAATACTTGTGTCCAAAGTCATTTAATATTTGTTGAGGTAGTTGTCTCATTATACATGATTGAGACACATGTCAAAATCTTATCTAATCCTATCTTACAACTTGCCTTTATATTCAAGGCATCATATGTACATTATATATTCAATTTGGAAATATTGCATCCATAATCATAGCATGATATTTTTGATATTTCTCTCTTATGGAAGTTATTGTTGTCTTGCAGGTAATTTTGGGGTGTTGAGGAGTTCACCGTTAACTCCTACATGGTATCATAGCTTCAATGCTAGAGACTTCTTCCCAGATATGAGGGACCAATCTTGGCTTGAATATTTTTTTGAGTTTAAGTGGGGGTTTCAAGGACCTCATGGTTGAATCCAAGGCATTAGAGAAATTCAATTTTGTCTTTCGTTTCATCAAATTTCATTATGTTTTGATTGATCTATAAGGATTTCAAGTTGAGGGTGTTAGATGCCAAATCTTGGAGGTAGCTAAGTTTTCAAGGCACTTTGGGTCAAATTTGACCCTAGCATTACATTCGAAAGGCTCAAAAACCTAAGGATCGATTGTTAAATTGTCAAATTTTGATATTTTTTTCTTGAGGACATCAAGCAAATTTTTTGGTTTGTCAAATTTTTTCTTACAGATCCATACTCAGACATACCATACAACGCCATCATTTACAATTGCATGGTTGGGTTGTAGAAGAATATTCCATAGGAATCGATATCAAAAAAGCATATTCTCTACACAGGTCAAATCATTTGCATCATGTTCGTACATGGTCTACGAATGGTTATGTCACTAGTACGACTATCAACTTTTATATTAATAAAAAATCTTGGTTTAAATTTTAAAGCCAATAATTTATTTTGATTGGTCGATGGTCATGACCTTGGACCACTCCCAATCCCACCAAGCGGGAGGGGCTTATAGCCCCAGGCGACGCGACCTATGGCCCACTGCCCCCAAGTGCTCTGCCTAGTGTTGCCACTATTGTTAGGGTGGCACTATTTTTTTTAAACTCAATGCTATACCTGTGGTCTTATGGGTGCTTGAGGGCTTAATGCCCATGGGCCCAAATTTCCCTGTTGATGCCTGAATTGAGCAATTTTTTTCAAAATTCCATAACTTGCAATCTAGGAGGCATTTTTCGAAAACAAGATATTGTCATAAAGTTGGCTTTGTGAATTTTACAGTGGTGTAGTTTATTTTCCAAAATTTTGATGTTAGGAGGCATTTATTGCTGATTAAATTCAAATCTTCATTTAGCTCCCAATCTCATAAATTTTTATTATAATCTCTTATTTTCATGATTCTTGCAATGTTGGAAAGGTATTGAGGAGCTATGTCATACCATCCATGCACTTTTTTCAAGTTCAATCCCAAGTATTTTTTATTTAGATTTGTGCATATTCACATTTTGGTTGATCACTTGGACATACTATCACTTGGAAGGTTCAATTTTGATCTTTGCACTTCATTTTAGTTATAGAACAATGTTTTATATCCTGTTGCTTCATTCAAATTCCAATGTTGCTCCATATCGAGAGTTTTCTAGTCTTCCTTGGCATTAGGATTGTTGTTGATTTATCATGATTCTAGGATTTCTCCAAAGAATTTCCAAGATTTCTAGCATCAGAATTATCTTTCCTTTATTGCTTTGATTAAAGTTCCAATGTTACTCCACCAGTGTGCTTCCAGTTTTTCTTTGCAATAGGTTATCTCATTGGGGGGTTGAATGGTATCTCTTCATCTCTCTTATAGGGGGTATTTTTCCTCGCTTGGGGTTTTTTCCCTCTCATTATTCATGGAGATCATTATTATCTTTTCTTTTTTGGGGAGGATTTTTTCCCATTGGGTTTTCTCCTTTTCTTTGTTTGTGAGAGATTACATTGCATATGTGCATGGGTACCTAACATGACCTCATAGCTAGGACCCATATTTTCATCTTTGCATAATAATACTCCCTAAGTTGTACTTAAGGGGGGTGTTGGTATAAATAGGTGTTTTACCTATCTAGGTCATATTTACGTTTTAGTCCACTTAGGTCCTAGGAGGGAATATTTCTAGATAATGTTATTTGTTGCTAGATATTATCTCATATTTTTCCATTTAATGCTTGTGTCATAATTCATTGAATATTTATTGAGGTAGTTGCCACATTGTACAAGATTAAAGCACATGTTAAGATCTTGTATAATCCTATCTCACAACTTGCCTTTATAAGTAAGGCATCATATGTACATTATATATCCAATCTAGAAATTTTGCATCCATAATCATAGTATGATATTTCTACTATTTCTCTCTTATGGGAGTTATTATTATCTTGTAGGTGATCCTGGAGTGTTGAGGAGTTCACCATTAACTTCTATAGAAAATAAATTCCATCATGCTTTCCAAAAATCAAAATAAAGAGGAAATTTATTAACCTTTTTTCTAATAATGGTCCATAAAAAATTCACCAGTGTAGCCTAAATCTTTGTGTTGCAACATGCATTTTTATAAGTGCCAATTATATTGGTAGAATTACAAAATGTGGATGCACTAAACTTAAACAAAGTCCCAAACTAAGAACTATTCACTGTCACCACGTTTATATAGCCAACCTACAACTAGAATTATCAAATATCATATACACTCTAGAATCATTTAATTTAGATATAGAAAGAAGACTCCTTACAAGTCTTGGAGTATGAAAACCACCATTGAGAATTTTCACTCTCCCATCACTAAAATACAACTATACCTTTCCCTTACTATCAATCTAATGTGAACTATTTTTGCTAAGTTATAACTCTCTCCATCTTAAGCTTGGTAAGATGAGAACCACTCCTTATGGGAAGTCATATGGTAGGAGAAAAATAAATCAATAAGCTAAGAATCATCACTAACTACATTTTTTTAAATGAATAAAGTACCATTATCACCATTTTCAAAAAAATTACTGTTATCACTTGAAATTGCACCCTTGTTGAACCTGATGCTCAACACCTCATTGTAACATGGGAATACTTCTAAAGATGTGGGTTTCTTGTAGACAGAGGTCAACCTCCGGAGAAGGCCGGCTTCCTTTGTGTTATCACCTAAAACTACTGATTTTGAAAGGAAAAGGGAGAAGGAGAATGCTTTAAAATTAAAACTAAACCCTATGGTGATACACCTAAACGTTACTTGGATTTGAAACCAGACTTCATACACTTGCTTGCAATGACTGAAGATAAATTTGCACAACTCACTTCTGTATATATTTTTGCAAAAGTGTTTCACAAACAGGTCCTGGTGCTAAGATTCCTAGAAGGAAAGTTAATTTCACATCTAAAATTCATTTTACATCTTTTGACACAATTTGTAACCTGCAAAAAACATAATTTATGCATAAAGGTTCTAAAATCTGAGAAAAAGCACGAAGGAAATAAACATTACCTCACTAAAAGCTTGATCAATTAGCTGACTGAACACAAAAATGCAAAGAGAAAGTAGGCAAGAGCTTCAAATCAATAATAATCAAGGTCTTTACTGAATTTCATCTCCAAAATTGAGTTACAAAAATTGCTAATCTGAGAAAGGACTGCAAAAAGTCACAAACTTTCGAAAAGCATCAGAAGAAACTTACAAAGAGGCAAAAATGTCTTATATACAAAAAGATGTCAGCCCCTAGGCTTACAAAAATATCAGCCTTCAGAAAGATCTGCCCTTAGATTTTTTCAAATGAAGTTAATGCTACATTCATGTGTATCCTTGTTGTCCATGTCGGTGTGAAGGATCGCCCTTAGGAGGATCCTTCAGATCTTTCTGTAATACTTGCATTTACATCTAGCCTTTGTGTCCATATTTGAACCTCCTTGAAGGGCCGCTTTGAATGCTATAAAGAATTATCATTAATGTCGATCCCCCTCTGCCAGTAGCGATCCCAGTTGTCACCACGACTCATGGTTCTTCTGTTTACCGACGACACCTCCTGGATATTGAACTGATTCATCGCTTTATTCAAAGTAGATCCACGTTGCTTATGTTCCACTAATCTTCCTAACAGGGGTCAAACTACCACGGCTCTCCTGTAGCTTCCTCTGATTGGTTGAACAGATGCTACATAAAATCGCCAGACGGTCAAAGGTTGTTCAGACGAAATCGCATGTCGATGAGACACTAATCGTGTCTCCCCGATGCAATTAGACCTTACAGCAGCATTCGGCAAGACATACGATGGTCGGCAAGACCTCATAGCGAACTCCTTTCCTTTCCCTGAGTTCACTTCATTTCAGTAAGACTATCAGCGGTCGGCAAGACCTTATACCGAGCGCCAAACATTACATCGAGCCCTTTTGTTTCGGCAAGACCACCCTCGGTCGGGGAGACATCATAGCGAAGGCACAAGCTTTTGTTGGGACCTCTCCATGTCGGCAAGACCATATAGTGATGATGCCTCCTATCGCCGAGACCACATGCAGTCGAAGAGACACATGAAGACTCATGGTGACCCGAATGTCCTGGCGACGGGTGTATTCAAACAAATAAAAAGTGCTGCTAGTCAGCAAGACAACAAGAGGATCTTGTCGACTTTCTGCTCCAATGAGTTTTATGCCAAAACTAACTAAGGCGAGGCTTTCCAATAGACTTCCCTGTCAGATAAGGACCTTCCCAATGAAATTTGAGCACCTGCACGCTAGGCTCAACCCTTATGGGAGCCACATTTAATCCACATGCAAATTTGAAACATAATTTCCCCTGATTGAGCCCGTAGGTGAAAATTGGGTAACATTTTAGGCAACCTTTGCTGGATGTTTGCCTGCTAAACATAGAAACCAGTAGCCTAGGACTATCCATTGGGCATGGAGTCATTGGGGAAAACTCAGAAACAGATCTAGAGCAGCTTGTACATGGCTACAACGCATTTGTAACTCAAGAACAGATCACTCAGAAATTTATTGAAAATAGGAAACTACATAAGGGAAAACTATCTAACTGTGCTAAAACAGCACTTAGGGAATTGAAAACTTGCAGCTAAACCTACCCTACACTAACCAGTAAGAAACTGGTCAAACAAAACCATTTACAGGATGACTGAAATAGCTGCCCTTTCTTCTCAATATGCAGTGACTATCATGCATGATGGCAGCTACAAGAGGACAATGCTCTAGGAAATATTTAATAAATTGTTGCAGCAATTTATGAAAAAAATATAGAGACTCACTACCCTCCTTAAACAGATCATATGTAAGGTTATTCAAGGGAAGATAAGTGAATTGAGCATACTCTTTTTTAATTTCCAGTGCATTTTGGATACCATCTTCTATTGTGTCTTCATGTATAGGTGCATGATTGGTCATTGGTGTTGTATAGGACTTCATCTAAGTTAGGTATTTGATTGGACAACCTTTGGTAAGGGTAAAGCTTGAACCCTCCTGGCTGATCTCTTGCTGGTGGGTGGCCTCTTCATCACTTTGTTGGCTAGAAAAACCTAATCCTTGTGGCTGACTTGGTGAAGAGATATAAACCTTCTTAGTATGATCATCTTCTGCACAATAGAATGGGAGCTCATCTAACCAGATATAATCTTGTAAGATAGGTTCATGAGGCTCCTCCTGTATTTTCAACATTTCTACAAGTTGTTGCTCAAGATCATCATAACCCTCAACCTCTTCTAATTCTTGGCCATCCAATTTTGAACAAAATTGTTCAATAATACATGTGCACTACTCTTCAAAAAGCTCAACATTGGCTTCCTCACCCAGAACATGCTCAAAAACATCAAAACTCCCACCCTGGAGGATAGAATCAGGGTCAATTCCAGGTTTTTCTTCCTGAATTAAGCCTCCATTGTCTTGCTGGTTGCCACCAATTAGTGACTCACCAATGCTTTCTTGTTGTTCAATCATTTGCTACTATTGCTTTCTATATTCCTCCATAGCTAGATGCAACATATTTGGAATTCCAATCTCCTCCATGGTAAATGAGCTTGAGTTAGTTTGATCAAGGGTCCGCCCCTTTTTAGCTGCAAAACTTTTCTCTTTGAAACTCCCCTCAAGCTGCCTCTTCAGAAACTCCTCCATTAGTTGGTGCTAATAATCTGAGTAAGCTTGAGTATTCTGCACCTGAGCAGACAACAACTTCATTTGTCCTTCTTTAGTAGTTATTTCCTATTTAAGGTCTCCCTCAAACTGGATTCTTTCTGCCACTCTTTCTTGATCATAAAAGTAGACTTGTTCAGCCATTTCTTGTTGTTGCATAATGGTACCTTTCTGCACCTTGATATCAACCAACATCCTAGACAGGCATGCAAGCACCTTACTAATATCATTACTCTTCATATCGTGAAGACCCTGACTTAGATCCCACAACGTATGGTCAATTTGTTGGAGCAGGTCCAATATTTTATGGTATGGATGTGTAGGAGCAACATACTCATAATATGGAGGGTAATAGTAAGCATCTTCATGAATATTTGACTTCTTTTCAGTCAAAGAGCTGGAAACTCAGAACTAACAGATTCTTTTGAGACATACCAACACTTGTGCCTGTGAAATCAGAAGATTTGAGCTCAGAGTCGCCAGGTGTCGTTCAAACTACCTCCAAAGGTTGAATGATACTAAGGTAGACACCAAATCTCTCAGTATGTTGAATTTCTTATTAATGCACTGGTTTTTCTGCTACTTCCCAAACTCAGAGTCACCATGATATGCTGATGTTTACCTCTAAAAGGCCTGAAACTTACTGGTTGCATATCAAAAAACCAGCAATAATATGTAATCTTTAAGCTGTTCTGATTCGAACAGTCCCGCCGAGCGTGCCAAAACTGTTATCACCTAAAATTGCGCCCTTGTTGAACCTAATGCTCAACACCTCAGTGTAACATGGGAAGACCTCTAAAGATGTGGGTTTCTTGTAGACAGAGGTCAACCTCCGGAGAAGGCTGGTTTCCTTTGTGTTCACCTAAAACTACTGATTTTGAAAGGAAAAGGGAGAAGGAGAATGCTTTAAAATTAAAAATAAACCCTATGGTGATACACCTAAACGTTACTTGGATTTGAAACCAGACTTCATACACTTGCTTGCAATGACTGAAGATAAATTTGCACAACTCACTTATGTATATATTTTTGCAAAAGTGTTTCACAAACAGGTCCTGGTGCTAAGATTCCTAGAAGGAAAGTTAATTTCACATCTAAAATTCATTTTACATCTTTTGACACAATTTTTAACCTGCAAAAAACATACTTTTTGCATAAAGGTTCTAAAATCTAAGACAAAGCTCAAAGGAAATAAACATTACCTCACTAAAAGCCTGATCAATTAGCTGACTAAACACAAAAATGCAAAGAGAAAGTAGGCAAGAGCTTCAAATCAATAATAATCAAGGTCTTTACTGAATTTCATCTCCAAAATTGAGTTTCAAAAATTTGCTAATATGAGAAAGGACTGCAAAAAGTCACAAACTTTCGAAAAGCATCAGAAGAACTCCCTTACAAAGAGGCAAAAATGCCTTATATACAAAAAGATGTCAGCCCCTAGGGCTTACAAAAATATCAGCCTTCGAAAAGATCTGCCCTTAGATTTTTTCAAATGAAGTTAATGCTACATTCATGTGTATCCTTGCTGTCCATGTCGGTGTGAAGGATCGCCCTTAGGAGGAGCCTTCAGATCTTTCTGTAATACTTGCATTTACTTATGACCTCCATGTCCATATTCGAACCTCCTTGAAGGGACACTTTGAATGCTATAAAGCATTATCATTAATGTTGATCCCCCTCTGCCAGTAGCGATCTCAGTTGTCACCGCGACTCATGGTTCTTCTATTTACCGATGACACCTCCTAGATATCGAACTGATTCATCGCTTTATTCAGAGCAGATCCACATTGCTTATGTTTTGTTGATCTTCCTGACAGGGGTCAAACTACCATGGCTCTCCTGTAGCTTCCTCCGATTGGTTGAACAGATGCTACATGGAATCGCCAGATGGTCAAAGGTTGTTCAAATGAAATCGTATGTCGGTGAGACACTAATTGTGTCTCCCCGATGTGATTAGACCTTGCAGCAGCATTTGGCAAGACATACGATGGTTGGCAAGACCTCATAGCGAGCTCCTTTCCTTTCCCCGAGTTCACTTCATTTCGGTAAGACTAGCAACGGTCGGAAAGACCTTATACTGAGCACCAAACATTACATCGAGCCCTTTTGTTTTGGCGAGACCACCCTCAGTCGGGGAGACATCATAGCGAAGGCACAAGCTTTCGTCGAGACCTCTCCATGTCGGCAAGACCATATAGCAATGATGCCTCATTTCACTGAGACCACATGCAGTCAGAGAGACACATGAAGACTCATGGTGACCCGAATGTCATGGCGACGAGTGTATTCAAATAAATAAAATGCACTGCTAGCCGACAAGACAACAAGAGGGTCTTACCGACTTTCTGCTCTTATGAGTTTTATGCCAAAACTGACTGAGGTGAGGCTTTCCAATAGACTTTCCTGTCAAATAAGGACCTTCCCAATGAAATCCGAGCACCTGCACACTGGGCTCAACCCCTATGGGAGCCACATTTAATCCACGTGTGAATTTGAAACATAATTTCTCCCGATTGAGCCCGTACGTGAAAATTGGGTAACATTTACCAATGGAGGAATTGTCACAAGTTCTATTCTTGTTTTGTATTCCTTCTTTAATGTTATCACTTTTTGTAGTTTCATCACTTTATGTTACTTGTTGATGGGTGTTTTGTGCACTTTCTCAACACAGGTAGTGCGTAGGTGCACTACCTCTCTTGAAAGGTAGAAATTCATAAGCAAATTACCAATCGCTACCCCAAGGTCTCTCGAGTGTCAAGTCATGACGTGCATGGAATTTCTCAGTTGATGTTCGATGTGATTTTGCTGGTAATCACAAGGTAGCTTACAGAGTTTGGCTGGAGACAAGGTGAATCTTAAAAAGGAGTTCCTGAGATGGGAAGATAGAATGCAATTTGTTGCAGGTTTGAACAACAATCTTAAACTCCTATTTTATCTTAAGATTTGGTTTTACAATGTGCAATGAACCTTAGCATATGCTACTTATTAAAAAAAAGGAAAAGGGCAGGGAAGAGAAGAGGTTCCTAGATCTGAAACTAGCAATGAACAGTGATCATGGAGGGTTCTACTGTGGACAGCTTCCTCAAAATAGAATTTCACTTAACCAGATTGACTCATAGCACCATCAAACTTGTGCAAGCTTCTAAGGACTACAAATATTCAACCATTCCTTAACCATAAGCATGCATGAATAAAAGATAGAAGTTTGGAGCAGCTTTAGTTTATGTCCAGACTAACTTTACACAGCTATCTACCATCAGTAAACATCAAAAAGTATGGACAAGGAAAGCATCAGCACAGCAGAAATCTACACAACCATTGAACAACATTAACTAATCTATCAAAATAATCTAAAACCATTAAGAATAGCAAATTAAATCTATTTAGATCAACTAACTATGGGAGATGAACCATGTAACATGCAAAAGAAACTCAAGAGTCCACCAAAAGCCAATGAACTTCTATTAAAATTTATGCAGCATGTCTTTACAACAAC
>VDFB02000003.1:529695356-529718195 GCA_007258455.2 Sequoia sempervirens | reverse complement strand
ATTGATGGGTCTTTGTCTTTGTCTGAAGGGCTTGGCACCTGGCTTGAGAGGAATGGTATGTGTAATAATTGAAGTATTATAAGTCTTCAAATCCTCATAACTCTAAGCTATTACATTTTGATATGTATGCACTGCATCTATGATTCCTCTCTTTTCCTCTAGGGTACATACCTTTCTAATAAAGACATTCTTTACATTATCTTGAGTCCCCATGTTGTACGTATCACACAAACTACTAATGGACTCCTTCTTGGCTTCCTATTCCTGATCTTTTATCCTATCAAAATCAAAAATTCTTTCTACAGTAAACTTCTTCAATCTTGAAAGTGACAAGGGTTGTAATGTACTAGCTTCTTGAGCCAAAGAATCTATAGTTTGGCTCTTGCTACAAGGTATCAACTAAATGTTGAAAGCATCGAACCCCTCAATAAGATCCCATACTCTATGCCTATAATTGGTCATTATTCTATCATGACAGGAGTACTACTTTCTAACTTTCCTAACTACCAATTTCGAGTCTGAAAACACTTGTAGAATTTTAACCTTTTTCTTAACGCCATTAGCAATCCATGAATCAAGGCTTCATATTCAGCTACATTATTAGTATAATGGAATTGAAGTCTATGAGCAGCAAAGAAGGTTTTACCTTTAGGACTAATTTACTCAAATCCAGCTCTAGCGCCTTGCTTTGACTTGAATCCATCAAATCTAAAATTCCAACAGCTAGTAGTTCCTATTATTTTTTATTTGTCTTTTGTTCTGCTACTACTGGGAGGTTCCTCGAGAGGCATCAAGCTTTTACCTTTGGGATCATCTTGAGTACTTTGTACATCAATTCTATCAGTTGAGGTTGGATTGATACACCTCTATATCTGTTCAACTGTTGTTTGGCATAGGACACATTCTAGCTTTGAGTGGATAGTATTGTGAACCCTGCACCAGCTTGGAAGAAGCAACTCTTCAAAATTCATGTCCCTACCCAATTGGATCTGATCTTCTATGCATTTTTGGATAAATTCCTAAAAGTTATCCAATAGGTTGAGTTGACTATCTTCCTAGTCTTCACCTTCCTCTATTAGCTCAACCAATGCCCCAGTGTTGCTGGGTTCAGATGTCTTGACACTTGAGAACTAGAAGTCTTTCCAAACACTTCACTAGTTATCTTTTCTTAAGGAACTACATTAGGCCTAAAGGCTCCTAAGACTGCATTTCTGATTGTAGGAACTCTTAGTAACTCAAAAGCAGAAAGACTTACCTTTAATTTCTTGAGTTCTTCAGCTTCATAATCACTTAACTGCTCCACATTCATGTCAATATGCAATTCCTTGGGAGGACTCATTAGGTTCTCCTTGCCTTCGTCCATATTCCTACCTTCAGTAGAATCAGATTGTCCTCCTTTCGACAAATATTGCATGGGAACATGAGGATAGGATGGATTATTGCTTGCATTGGGATTCAGAGGTGTGGTGAAATTGTTTAGAGGGATTGATGTAGTAAATGGGCCTCTACCTGGTAGATTTCTATTGGGCCTATTCTTGAAGTCATATCTTCTTGTAGGCTATTGGAGCATCTGAACTTCTTCAATGCCATTTTCTTCTTCATCTAGAGGACAATTTTCATTCTCTGTTTCTTCATTGAACAATTGTGAAACTTCATCTCCATTGTAAACTTGTTTTGTTTTATCATCCCGTTCACTTACCTCTTCTTCTAGCCTATTCTCTTCACTTCGTGGGAAAGGAGCGTGATTCAACACCATCACTGATGAGTCATATGGCCCAAAGGGTACCAATTCCTTATTGTTGGAATTGTTTTCCATTTCAAACTGAAAGATGGATGCAGCAATCTGAAACTCAGGGTAGTCCAACTTAGAATGTTGATTTATCTTGTGGATCATACACCACCCAAATAAAGCTTCCTCTGCTAGATACACACCACTCAGAGGATTCTCTTGACTAGGAGGTTGATCCAATTGAGTAGGGACACCTCCATTATTCGGCCTTGTGTTCCATGTTCTGTTTAGCCTAGGTGGTTGTCTTCTTTCAAATCCTTGTCCACTTATTTGTCCTCTATCAAAATTCTGGACAAATGATTGCCCTTTGTCAAAATTTTGCCCATGTCCTTGTGCAGAATCCTGACTCTCCCTATTATAGTTGGACTGCATATTCCTCTGAGTAGCTTGGAGTTGACTGTTCTAATTTCTCAGGTATGTTACTTCCATTTTCAACTTCTTCACCTATTCTGTCAACTCATCCAATCTTTCCTTGTTAGGATTACTATAATGAGTTGAATTCACATTGTTCTCGAGGTACCCAGCTACTACTCCCAAACTCATAGAGTGATTTAGTACTTTAGAATTCTATAGGTATGTGGGAAAACTAGCCTATTGTTGTGGGTGAAGGGGTTGATTAATACTTTGTTGGGGATAACTGGTTACTGGTGGGACTTGATTCATAGGAGGACCTCGATGTGGAACTAAAGGTAATTGTGGCACTAGATTCATTATGGGTGTATGATTGGTCAGAGCCTGGTTAATGGCTTGGATCTATCTCGAGTGAGCAGTACGCCACCCTCAGGATGGAAAAGGTCCACACAGATGTCTCAGATTAGTGTTGACCTTGACAGCCTCTGTGTATGCATTGACCAACCTATTCAGAGGATTTGGTCTCCATTTAAGAAAAGTGGTTGTAAGACTGTCAAGGGCTTCATAATATAATTCAAAGGTAGTAGCATCATCTATAGCATAAGGGGACTGCAACCTGGTATAGTCTCGATGAAATCTATTATTGAATGAACCTATAGACTCATTAACTTATCTTTTAAACTTGGTGAATTGCAGGTACAGCTCATTAGCACTAATAGGGATCATAAACTTCTGCAGAAATGCATTTTCCAGTTCAGTCCAGTTATGAATTAACCTGACAAGCAGATGATTATACCAATAAAAGGCATCTTCTCCTTGAGAATAAGGGAAAAGTCTACATGCAACATCCCCATGATTGATTCCCCTATCCCTGAGACAAGTCTGAAAAATTCTAATGTGCTCCTCTACAGTTCTATTGGGATCATTAATGTGAAACTTGGAGGAGAAATGCTCAGGATTCCTTGGCATAGCATTCTAATTATTGAAAGATAAGGGAGATGGGTTGCTTTCCAAGAAAGACATTGGAGGAGGTGGAGGTGGTAAAGGTTGATTAATGACTGGTTGGGGTTGTTGAATGGGAATAGCTTCATAATCAGATGAGGATGGACTTGATGAAGGTGAGGATGACATGGATGATGGAAATAGTGGGGTAGACGATGACTCTTCCCTTCTACTGGTCCTCCTTGATCGAGTAGGGGCTTGCAATTCTTGAAATTCTTCCTCTCCTTGTGTAGATCTGGTTCTTCTTTGAAATCTCTCAAGAGAAATGGTAGATAGAAAATGATCCAGTTTGCTTATTTAGGACCTCCTTCTAGAGCCAATACTTTCATGGTGTTTTCTACATAGCAACAACTCAGACAGAATATAAGTATCATATCTCTCTTGAAAGGTAAATCTCTATTAGCAAGCCTCAAGAGATAACACCAAGGTTTCTAATGTTAGGCCTTGACAATGCATAAATAGCCCAAATAAGATGTGAAATCTTTGGTAATCACAAGGGGCCTTACAAAACAAATGTTCGAAACTTCAAACTTATCAAATCTTGCGATATGGTGATACTTTGAATCCTAAATCTAACTCAGATTTTGAAAGAAATAACAAAAGATAAGGGTTTAGAGAGATCCCAAGATTAACTAACTCCTAATACCAACAATGCAAATGATAAAACACTTAAAGTGGACCAATCCTTCAAAACCAATTTCTTCTTAACCCAAATCTAATTTGCAATATTACAGAAATAGTGCACTCTTCTAAGGAATGAAATATTTTTAGATCATGAAGCATTCACTCAATCCAACCTTATTTAAAAATTGAAATGAATAAATATCCACAGTTGAACTTTAGCACAATTTTAAGGCCCTAGCTAACTTTACACAGCAACTTACAATTATCAAGCTCCTAAAAGTATGGACCAAGGATTGCTCATACACTTTAAATATCAAACCATAAACACTATTGCATCACATCTAAATCTAAATATAACATTTAACCAAAAATATCAAATCAATCTTAAAGATATGGAATAACAATAACCATGCAAAATGAAACAACACAAGAAAGAGCACCAAAAGCACAATGTCTTTACTTATATTGAGTCACCCAAATATTGCAACAATTCAAGTATCCAATGTCGCAGCACTTGCTCTCAAAAATTCTAACCCCTAACCTTGCTCTAGCTCTTCCAACTATCACTTAGCTTTTCTCTAACTTATAACCCCTACAAATAAGGCATAATGCCCAATTTATAGAAATTTCCCACTAGGTCGGCCCAATCTAGGGTTACATCAAAAGGTCGGCCAAAAACAAGTCGGCCTAGAAGGTTCTTTTAATAAAAAAAAATTGAATTTAATATTTGAGGCTCCTTCTAGGTCGGCCTGGATCTTCCAATAGCATTCCTTTTGATGGCACAAAATTTAAGGTCACCCATCTGGATGGCTGGGATCACATGTTTGGCACAAAAAACTAGGTGGCTAATTGCTAATTATTCTCCTTTTCTCCCGCCTGATTGGCTCCCAATTTATTAAATAATTCCTTTTCCTTTTCTAATATTTCCTTCATTTCTTCTAGGTCTACAACTAGAATAAATTTAATTCTGGTTTTATGATTTTTAAATTCCTCTAAATATTGTGGCATAACTTTATTTCATTCCACTTGTAGCTTGTGGTATTTGTCTAACTTGGAGATTTTCTTTGGTGATTGGAGCACCATCAAAAGGGGCATAGATTTCATGCCACTATCCCTGTAATCTACCAATATTTATGTTCTTGAAAAATTTCCTCCTCCCAGTAATGATTTTCAGGAAACTTATACAATGATTGTATATTTCTTTCATTTTTCCCTGCAATTTCATTATCTTCTTTAAAGCCTTGGTGAGGAGTTATTTCCCGTAATTCCAAACTTCAACCCACTCCTTCACCTTGACAATATCATCTCGAGAGAGGATGTCCAATTTAGCAGTATCCACCTTTGACACCTGCAGGATCTTCAATTCATCAGCAATTGACTCATCAATTTTATTACAATCTGCAGCAAATTGTGAAGTGTGCTCTAGAAGTCCCTCTTCAAAAACTTGTACATTTTGATGAGGAGAAGGAATGGAAGAATTATTTCTTGGATTTGTTCTCTTTTCTACATCATCCGTAGGTGCCTCTTCATCTTGCACCTCTTCCTCTACAAATCTTGCTCCCTCCACTTGAGCAACCTTTTGCTTAGGAGAGTTTATCCTAACATATACTTGGGGCTTTTCCCCTGAACTTTCCAAATCCACCACTTTTGTAGTAGAAGGAGCATATGTTGTAGCTTCATTCTTGCTTGCTTTTTTAGCCTTCTACCTCTCTGTGAGTATTCTTCTTTTTCTCAATGGTTGTGAGGTCTCTTCTTCTTCAATATTGGTGCTGACCTGGAGATCCTTCTTAACTTTTGGAGATGGATTTTCTCCTTGCTTTACTTGCACCTAGCTTCTGGTTCTTCTCTTAATAGACACTGCTTCTTCAAGAGTCTCTTCATCATGAGGTTCAGTGACTTCATCCTCCTTTTTAGTTTTAGCTTCTTCTTCATCTTGAGACTCAAAGCCCCCCATTAAATCATAGGTGAACTTGACACCCTTTTCCTCCAATTCCAACACTTTGTGCTTAACCCACAATCTAGAATACTTCCTTATAGGCTTAGTGATTTGATTCAAGTCGGTTATCTCCTCTTTAGACCAATTAATTGGAGGTAGTGGCCTGCTTCTGTAGGGTTCATAATCACGGTGCTTAAGGTTTGCATCATCATCCTCCAGTTGATCAAGCACCTCCACAATTCTCTATAGTCTGACTGACTTGAAAGTTAACCTTGAAAACCTTCTCCTAATGACCTCCCATTCAGCCTAGAAATTGGCCCAATAGTCTTCAATGTGGTCCTTATGCCTAAAATTCCTATTAGCCTACTTCATGGCCTTTCCATAAGGATCAAAATTACTTCTATCAGTGTGGGAGTACAATTCAAATTGGATCATTTCCTTCTCAAAATGTTCAGTACTCTGAATAGAAATGAAAGCCTCCAATGCTCCTATTCTCAACAAGAACTCTAATCCCAATCCTTTCTTCTTTATGTTTCCTTGTTGCAAGATTTCTTCAAAACCTACCATCTGTCTTGTCAATTCCAACATGAGGAGTTTGTTGGTGGGATACCAAGGTAGTCTAAGAGGAAAATCTGGAGATCCTTGTATCCGTATGTATGTGAAGCTTTGGAATTGAATGAACCATTGGCCATATTGTTTAATTAAATCCATTGCATTTGAAGAAATCCTAATATGAAGAGCATCTTGTAGCAATCTGGGAATATACATGAAGAAAGCATCATTGGCCCTTTTGTAATTGGATGTTTTATACTGCAATTGTTGATACACCTCCCATATCTTATCCTGCCCTAGCACTCCTTTGAAATTGAGGCCCTTGCACTTAGTCTTATGTGCCAGCATGTACACCAAGTATAAGGTCATAGTAAACCTATTTGTTTCCTGCACACTCCTTAATTGAGAGTCTAGGTTGTTACTTATAATCCATGCTCAGTGATAGTGTTTGTTTGCTACAATCTAGGTAATGGGATGGAACATCCAAGATTGAAATATATGTGCCTCCTCCACTCCCATAACTCTTCCCAAAAGATTGATGATGTCATGGTACTCCTAATTGAATTCACTTCTATGCATCTGCTTGGGCAATTTTGAGTAGTGGAGCTTTAGCTTTAGAATCCAAGCATTGTTCATTATCTCCAAGGCTCTATTGGGGTCTTGCTCATAAAACTTGATATCTTCCCCAATGTTTATTTCTTCAATAATCTTGTGATGGGAGGCAATGTTAAAGACAACTGCAATAGAATCCTCTGTCAGTTTTTCCATAACTCTACCTTGTGGCCCAATTATGATTCTTGTCCTGGAGTCATAATGCTTTGCACATTCTAAAACTAGCTTCAGACATAATTGTGTGGGTGGGAATCTTGTTGCTTTTACCAATCCGGTGTGAGTGAACTTTTGAGCTAGCTCAGTAGGTGCTTTCCCAAACATCCTCTATTGGAAGTCACCGTAGTCCACATGGCCCATGTTAGTATCTACAATCTTTGACCATGCAAAAGCAATATTTGTCTCTGGCCATATGCCCTTGAAGTCATACTTCATCCTCTCTTGCCTCTTTCTAACTTCCTCTTGTACTTGAACAGCCTTTGTCTTGATGGTTTTATCAGGACTAACCTATGCCTACATCTATTAGAGACAAGACCATAATCACCAAAATGAAAAAGCACATATTATCCATTTCATGAAGTATTAATATGAGGTGATAATGCCATTAACTTAAGCAAATTAACCGTTCAACTTCTAATGGCAATAAATACAAGTAACATCATCAAATTACAAAATGATACATGAGAAAATCAACTCCAAATAGCCCGATATTCATTAAGAAGTGCCAAGAAATCGTCATATGTGAATCACTAATCAGCGAGACTTTTAAATCCAAGGCCAAATAAAAGTTTGGATAATCCAAGCAGGCTCAAATTTTCCAACCCGACAATGGTTCGGCTAATCCAAGCTAGCTCGGATTCACTGAAATCTATCCATTAGTTGCATTTTGGATGAAAAACCATTGCAATTCTTGATAGACCGTGTTCAATACCATACTAGATCACATTCAATCACTGATAACTTCCCAAAGACTTAGTGAATTATTTTCATTCAATTCCTAGATGATTTCATAAATTTGGCTCGATCATCCACAAAGCTCGGGTACTTCCAAAGACCTTGAATTACCCAGATGAACTAACGTTCGAGTAATCAGAGCATCCTTGAATTTACCGATTGAAAGCTAGACCTAAAATTCAACTAAGTATCTATCGACTAGGTTTGGGATTTTGGGTTGCTCAAGGAACACGGATAATCTTAGGGGGCTTGGATTCTCCAAGGAAATTAGGGCTTGGAAAAACTAAGGTCCCTCAAAATTTTTGAAATAGGCTTGTCTTCGCAAAATTTCACTAAGTGTCAAACTTTGAGTTCTACAAATCAAAAAACAATGAGCTTTCAATCCCTCTAAGAGTTCATCATTAACCTTACATGGTGGATTTTAACCCAACAATTCACTTCATAAACATTAATATCGATTGCTTCACTGAATTCCAGGATGAACAAGTAAACTAGGGTTTCGGTGGCATTGCTCAACACAGAGGAATGGTTCACTTGATCTCAATACCAGCAACACAATGAAGGCCATGAATGAATTTCAAGAGAAATTAACATGTTTCTCACACTAAATATGCTCACATTAAAACTCTCATTTTAGCTCCGGTGAGATATCTCTTTTAATTGCCAAACTCAAATGTTGACATGAAAATTCACAAATTCAAAGCATAAGAACCAGAAGGCCGACCTTCACTACAAAAAGCATCATCGATGGAGCTTCAAATGAAATCAACCCACCAGCGTGAAGATGAAAGGGGGATGCCTTTAAATAACGTGCAGCAAATGGAGAATGCAACTGAAGACTATGAGAGGAGGTTGCCAAACCCTAGGATGATCACTTGAAACAAGCAAATCTTCACAATAGAGCCGAACTCCACCAATGGATAAAAGGCACTCTCTCAACTTTTAACTCGCAAGGATACAAATGATTCAAAATGAAGGTAAAAATCCAAATATAAAGTCGTTCTCACACAATAAATGACCCCCATTAATGCTTGAAAAGATGCTTGAAAACATTGAAAATGCAACATGAGCCTGGATTCGAGTAATCCAAGGTAGCTCGGGTTATCCATATGGACTAGAGTTTAGGTAATCCGAGGTACCTCAAAATTACCAAAACTCTCCATAACTTAGCCAATTTTTCCCATTTTTAAAACTTTTGATCATGAGATGACTTCAAAGACCTAGACCATTACTTGGAGTTGCAAGATGACATCTCAAATGCAGGATCATTAAGCACTTGGGTGAATCAAGACCAAGACCGAGTGACTCGTCCCTTAAGGGGAACAAAGTCAAGACCCTATGAAAGCAAACAAGAAAGAAAAGCAAGAAAAAGAGGGTCCTTGCTTTCAGTAGGGCATGTGTGCAAAAACTGCACAACACTTCCCACCAAAACTAACTTTCAAGTTCCAACTGACCGTATGGCTTCTCAAAAATTGCATTTTTTTGCATTTTGCCTTGACAACATTTTGACAACTTTGTCAATTTTGCAATTTGAGCTTCCCAACCTCCTAGTGACCACTAAAACAACTCACATGACTCATTACATAATAATAATTGTCTAATAAGACCTTATTTACCAAAAACCAAGACTCAACACACAAAAATCTATTAAAGACCCTTAATTACCAATTCTTGTTTTGGTGCCCCTGCACCTTACAACCGACCTTGAAAAAGACTCATGTCCCATGAGGACTAGATACTACCTTGAACCCTTCTCCTTCATAGCATCTCTTTGTCCTCCAATTACTCCTTGGTCTGTAAATCTCCTCCATGGGATCAAATACCCTATTCTTGCCTCATGATTTGCATTGTTGAACTTGATTCTTCCTTGCCATTACCTCTCCTTTGCAAACAGACCTGTCTCATGCCTTCCACCACTAATATCATCTGAAACTGATGTCATCTTAGCTTGATCACCTACAAACAACCCTTTTCCAACATTATCTTTAGTTTTCCATTCTTTCATTCTTGAAACAGACTTGCATTCTTTCAAATGTTGTTTCCAAACATCCTTATTCACAACACCCTTTTCCCTCATCACTGTCATTAGGTTCCCTACATTATTAGACCTACACACCACTGTATAATCAAACTCACAAGTCATTTTCTTGATTGAACTATACTTCCCCTTAACTTTTCATAAAACTAAAGGACAAATCACTACCCCAACCACAATTTCTCCTCTCTCTTTAGACCCATTTTGAGCCTTCTCAAGGAATTCATCCTTGACCTTCTCTATCTCAGACTTGGTCATCTTCTTCTTATCTTTTCCTTTCAACATTACATCATTATTTTGACCTTCCTTTGATATTAACATACAATTCTATCCTCTATTTGTTGTCCTAATAGCTTCAAACTTTGGAGTGGCTGCAACCCCTTTGTTTTTGTCCTTCTTAAACTTTATGTGCTCCTTCCTACCAAACACAATCACCTTTGATGCCTTTGACTGATCCTCAACACCTTCTTGCCATGGAATGAGTTTAAAACTTTTTCCTTCATGCTTAATGTGATAACTATTGTTTATACAATTATATATTGCATGCTTGTCATATTGCCATGGTCTCCCAAGCAAAACATGACAACAATTCATTGGTACATCACAAACAACTTGATCCTTATAACTTCCAATATTGAATTCAATCAAAGCTTGTTCACAAATCAAGATGGATTGGTTATCATTCAACCATGATATCTTATAAGGATTTTCATGAGGAAATTTTTGCAGCTTCAACTTATCTATCATGTCACTAGAGACCATATTCTTTGTGCTACCTGAATCAATGACTACTTTGCATACCTTATTCTTGCATTAGCATGTAGTTCTGAATAGATCTCTCCTTTGCATTGGGTCTTTCTCCTTTGTTTCCTTGAGGAGTTGTCTTCTAATCATCAAAGAGTCCCCAACTTCTAGAGCAGCAACTACATTTGGAGAACTCACACTCTCACAATCATCTTCATGCACCAATTACACTCTTTTGTCACTCCTCCTTTCACCTCTACTTGATGTAGAACCAAAATTTTTAGGGCACTTGTAGGATGGATGACCAAACTCATTGCAATTTTAGCATCTTCCTATAAATGTATTTGAACTTCTTCCACCACTAAATTTTCCTCTTGCACTTCTAAAACCACCACGCTAATCAACAAACTGTCCTTGTTCTTTATGTGCATCTCCTTGGCTTCCATTGGCTTGTCTTGGAGAAGAAAATATACCTTTGCCTCTTGAAGTGCTACCTCTTCCCCTACTTTTCTTGTCTTGCCTTCTTTTCACTTTTTCTTCTGCCCTTATAGCCATTTGGTAGCATTCTTCAATTGTCCTTGGATTATGCAAGCTTATTTCATCTTGGATGTTAAACCTTAATCCACTAAGATACTTAGCCACTTTTTATACATCATCAACCATATGTCCTACCCTTATGCTCAATTTATAAAACTCATTAGTGTAATTTTTCACATCCATTTCCCTTTGCTTTAACTCTTGAAGCTTTTTAGACATTTGGATAGCATAATCACTTGGCAAAAATTTTCCTTTTAATTTGGCTACCATCCTATCCCATGAAACAATTTTAGACTTACCTTTTCTTCTCCTTTCAGCCTATTCATAGTCCCACTAAACTAATGCATGCCCTTTCAATTTATTCTTTGATATCTTTACCTTCTCTTCATCAAATACATCCTGGCATTCAAAAAAATTATCTAAAGATGCAATCCAATCTAATAGTGCTTCCTCATCAAGAGTACCATCATACATGGGTAAATCAACTTTTACCTTATGTTTATTACCTTTTATTTCCTTTAGGAGCCTTGCCATCTTTTTCTCTTCAACATCCAACTTTTCATCTACATCTTCAATGTCTTCTTCTTCTTCTTCAAATTCACTTTCATCTCCCATAATCATTCCTATTTTTTGTCATGTTTCAACACTCTCCAACCTTGTTGCCAATCTATTTTGCAATTCTTGCAACTTTCTAATCTCCCTCTTAGTACTCTCTTCCATCTCTTGCATTTCCCTTGCCATATTATTAACCTTTGGAGGCATCTTGACACTTTGTCCTTTCAACTTCCAAGTTTCCTTTCTTCAATCAATAACTTCAACACTCAAAATACCTATTCCCTATGCTCTAATACCAATTGATGTAATGCAAGGTGGTGAATTGTTTCCAATCACAAATTGAACCAAAACAAACACTCTCTCAAACCTTACAACCTTGACTTACCAGCGCTTCACCAACTCACCTAGTTTCCTTGTAGGTGTCCAATAGAGGTTTTTTGACCTTAACTTCCCAAACTAGGATCAAAACCACTAACCAAATACCTTTTTAGGTACCCATTATGCCCTTATGCAACATATCACAAAACTTCTCACAGTTCCTTCATAACAAAACCCTTAATTTAATGCACTTACGTTGTCTTGGCCCTTTATTAGGGCACTTTTACAAAGGAAGTGTAAACCTATCTATCTTCCAACCCCCAAAACCTATGGGTATTCACCCCCAAATCAACAATTTTTAGCACCAAGAAACCCCACTATGACACTTATCCACTGAACCCTCACTTTTCCTTGTTTTTGGTAGGGTTTATTGAAAAACCTTGTTCCCAACCTCTTCACACCTCACAACTGCATCAAACACTCTTCATATGATCTGCATATGCCTAATCAATTATAAAAACTTGTTTCCTCCAATAATTTCTACACTTGCCTTCACAAAACCCTCAAATTTCACCCAAATACCCAATTTTGACACTTAGGGCATCATACCCAAATTCACAATCCACACGACCTTCTCAAATGCATTCAAAACACCTAATTCCTAACTATTTTGTACCATTCCATTTAGTTACAGGGGTTATAGTCAAATGGAATGGGCCATATTCACCTTTTAAGCCTTCAAACCACAAAAATGAATGTACAGACCAACCTGTCTGTCAATAAAAGCTTATAAAAGTCACAAAGTTCAATAAAATTTGCTCAAACCACCACCAAAATTAAGTTGGCAGGCTGCCCCTCCAATATCAAATCAATGCATATTTTCTACAGCACGTACAATACCGTACAAGCCTGGTAAAGACAAAATTTCTAAAAAAGAACACATAATTTAATGAAAAACAGGGGATTATTTATTGTTTCTCCTTCAAAAACTTACAAAAACAACTTGCATCAAGTTTTTAAATATTTATAGACCTCCTTCCCACCAAAAAAAACTTTCAAAACCGACCAAAAAACTTTCAAATCCCAACTAACCATTGGGCTTCTCAAAAATTGCATTTTTTTGCATTTTGCCTTGACAACATTTTGACAACATTGTCAATTTTGCAATTTGAGCTTCCCAACCTCCTAATGACCACTAAAACAACTCACATGACTCATTACATAATAAGAATGGTCCATAAGAACTTATTTACCAAAAACCAAGACTCAACACACTAAAATCTATGAAAGACCCTTAATTACCAATTCTTGTTTTGGTTCCCCTGCACCAATTAAGGGGCAAGTGCCCTATATAGGTATTAGACACTTTATATTAGCTTCCCCTCATGTTAATATCATTGTTTTAAGTTATACAAGGATGGTACATATAATGTGACATATTGTGGTTGAATGAGTTTCAATTATCATAAGGGATCCTTCAAGGTAGATAAATATATGGGAGGTGGTAATTGGTTCGTAAGTAGTTGCCATATTAGTTCTAAGTAAATAAATATAGTAGTTGCCATATTGGTACTTGTTATAATTTTAGTTAAAAAATATAACTAAATATCATTTGAGAATGTGCAGACCATATCATTAGGCTCAGCAGTCTCAAATGTATTGTGGTCAGATTCTAATCCTCAGAGTCTGGAATGTGTGTCATTCAATGGTGTCTGAGCCTCAGAATCTCGATGACAAGGATTTTACAAAGCATGCAAGCATTTCTAAGTGATTATTGATGCAATTATTAAATGCATAAAAATTGAGTCTTAGTAGGGTAATGTGACAATATATTCTCATATTTAAACTTGTATAAAAATATATTAAAACTGATTAAAATTGTTTGTATACTTTGTAAGTCCATTTGTGCTTTTATTAGAAATTAATATGCACTAAATATATTATAGAATAAATAATTAATCATAAAATCTAAGTAATATTTAAGTAAAAATAATTATAATTTTTTATTTCTTTAATATTTTTTATTTAATGAGACTTTAACAAAATGCACAAGTCCATAAACCATAATTTATATTTTGTATAAGAGATATATTTAGCATTAACAAATTACATATTAAACTAATATTTTAGTTTATAAATAAATAATCACTTCTTCCATTCTTCTTAGGCCAACATAGTTTATCAGATGTAATGAAATTTCATTTATTTATTTAAATTTCTTATATTTATTTAGTTTATGAAATTTATATTTTTACTACTTGAGTTATATTTGTAACTGTCTAATTATCCTTAATTTAATCATTTAATATATAATTTAAAAAATAATCATATTTATATTTTTTAAATTATTTAGTTATGGGCTCTATAGGGGGGCACACTTGTAAAAGATAAAAGATTACAAGAAATCTATTTTTATTTAAGAAAGATGGTGCCTAATATAAAATCATTATCTACCTAGACATAGACACAAGTATCACAAAAAACCAAAGAAGGATAAGGTCTCAAGATAGAAAAGAGTAGGAATTACATAAACTACATCATCTTTCACCAATATAATAAATTGGTTTATACAAAATATGTTGAATGCACAAAACAACTAAGGGGAGGTGAATCAATTGTACCTTAAAACTTCAAAACCCTTATTAACATTCAGATCCACATTCATTCATTAAAACCCTTAAATTTGTTATGATAAAATAGCATGAAAAGAAAATAACAGAAATTGAAACAACTTAACACCATATACTTGAAAAGAGCACAAAATTTATGTGGAAAACCCAAGAAAAGAAAAATGAATATTAGCTCACAATATAAGTAATATCGACACTGAATATAATAGGGCTCACTATCGGAGGGCTCACTACCCAAAGAAGAAAGGCTCACTACCATAATAGAAAAGAAGATAGAGAAGAAATGTTACATAGAGAAGAGAATCTCAATGCAATAGAGAATCCACCACAAATACATCAATACCTTCGCAATCGGATTGAAATATTGTAGCCACTTTATGCTCATTGCATCCAACCAACTAACACATGAAAGCTCGTACTACATTACTCAATTTTGCACTCTAACACACTGCACTTCATATCATTTTCATCTCTCACGTCTATCTTAACATCCTTCAATAACTCAACTCATAATTATACAATATTCAACCTTGAAACCTTCTCCAAGGTTGGCTATGCACTTCAAACATGCAAATTCAAATTAGGTCAGCACCAAAACACTTTCGTGTCAAATAGAAGTGAAAGCGAACCACATCAAACCTTAATTGAGAACCAAACCAACAACACCATGCTACAACACACTTCCTTTGATCTCACCATAATTTGTGGACAAAAAATTTCACCTGAACATACTCTAAAATATTCCAAAAATATCCTGAAATCCAACAAACTCCTTCGCAACAACTTTCACCTGAAGAATGTACACACCCAATACATTCAAACAACATTGCCATACACTATAACTTAGAAAACCATAGTATGAAACACCAAACCTCAAAACACCTTGACTAAGGTAAACTACCAACACCATCAATACACCTTCATAATCACAAGACCTAAAAATACTTTGTAGAGAAATGCAGAGCAAAGACATTTCTCCCAAACACCTCTATAATGCATTGTCACACATTGGTGAACATAAATTTTGTACAACGATCTAACACACCAAATCTTGAATATAAAACCTCTGAACTATTCTCACCAACATATTTGAATCACACAGGTAGATCTTCAACCTAGAAGAAATACAAAGCAAAACCAAAACACAACTTTGTCACCTAGAACACCACTACAACACACGATTTCCTCTTTTTATCAAATTTTCTCAAAAGCACATGGAAACCAAGAACCAAAGGTACATCCTCATCATCTTCAGTACTTCCTCAACCATAGAAAGAAGCTTATCAAAGAAACACTAGAGGTTGACCACAGTAGCTTTACTAATGACAACATAATGAAACTAATCAAAGCATGGATAACATCAACTACTCATATTCTTGCAACAATTTCACTCAATTAAAGACGTCAATGACAACATAGACTTGTTGACATCAATGACAACACCAATTGTTCATACTTGCAACAATCTCCCCCTTTGTCATTGATGGTAACACATGATGTGAAAAACCATCAAAGACACAATAGCTTTGAATACCAACACACTGCAAGTCTTCATATTACTTGTCCCCCTAAATTACTTATCTTTTACACATTGTTCTCTCCCCCTTTGTAGCTTTCCTTCTTTACTTATTTCTCTCTTCTTGAATGACTTGCTCCTTTTTCACATTACTTTCTCTCCCTTATTACTTATTCTTTTTTCACTTGTTTCTCTCTCCCCCTTTGGCATCAATAGCAAAGGACATAATATTTGTATTGTTTATTCTCTTCCTTTGACTTCAATCAACTTGCTTACTTCTGCAACTTCTTTCCTTTATTGCTCTGTATACTCCTCCTTAGGATTACATATCAATATATACCAAACCAACAACCACTGCACAATGACAACACACACTCTTCCGACTGCAACAACTAGCAATGCAACTACCTACTCCCCCTAAGAGGTAGCCACCAACATCAACCTAGAAAAAATGAATGAATCTTGAGATCCACTGGATTGATTCATTTCCTTATGCATCTATTTTTAAAAGGGTAAATAACCCCCAACTTCTCTTGGAGATTCTCAAAAGTATCCTTAGAAAGAGACTTCATGAATATATTAGCAATCTGACCCTTTTTAGGCACATATTCAAGATTCACTTCATTCTCCACAACCTTCTCTCTTAGAAAGTGATATCTGGTTGAAACATGCTTTGTCCTTGAATGCATTATAGGGTTATTTGAAATATTAATTGCAATTTTATTGTCATAGAAGATAGAAATAGATTCATCATACACCACTCTAATATCCTTCAATTTTTGTCTCATCCACAACACCTAGGTGCAGCAAGATGTTGTTGCAATGTACTTAGCCTTTGCAATAGATAAAGATATTGAATCTTGTTTCTTACTTAGCCATTATACCAATCTACATCCAAGAAATAATGCACCACCACTTGTAATTTTCCTATCATCCACACAACTAGCCCAATTTTCATTTGTGTAAGCACTCAAAGTGAATTTAGTATCCTTTGGATACCATAAGCCATGATTCAGAGTGCCCTTCAAGTATTTGAATATCCTTTGAACACTATTGCTACATGTGACTCTCTAGGATCTTCTTGAAATATAGCCACAAGACAAACCGCATGCATGATATCCAGTCTAGTAGTAGTTAGATATAGCAATCCACCAATCATTGATTTGTACTTGCTCAGCTTGCAACCAATAACCATAGGAGTACATATTAGTTTGGAGTCTTTCATTCCAAACTTATTCAACATCTCTTTTACATACTTTGATTGTGTCTCTTCAAAATATATTCCTTCAACTTGTGGGTAGCCCTTACACACATGCCATGCTTTGTTCCTTACTACTTCTCCATTCTCATTGTAACAAGCCCATTGTTCTACCCAATAAAAAATTTATATGTTTTACCCACAAGTGAATAGTTTATGCATCTAACCTTTAAGAGCAACAAATTTTTTCTTTTCCTTTGAATATTAAATGCACATTTGAAACATATTTCAAACTTTCCCATTGCATACATAAGAATTCCTTTCATTAATTCAAATAATGATGATACATAATTTCCATATGACATTTCATATTTAAAATTCCCATAAACATGGATACAAGATACACACATGGCTTACACAAGCTTACAAAATATATATAGTAAAAATGGTCCAGGAAGTACCTCTCAAATATTTGCCACCAACTAATGAGGAGAAGCATCACTCAAGCACTTTTTCACCAACCACAAACTTACTATGGTCCCCCACACATCTACCTAACTGGTAAGATGGCCCTACCCTTCGACAAAGGGATTGGTTTGATAACCTCATAACAATAGCCTTTTTTGAGCCTAGTGTTGTGTCCTATGTGTTTCTAGAACTAACATACAGTGGCTAACCCCTACATGTATGTACATCTCAACCTAGTATGTAAGCGCAGATCATAGTGGAACTGATAGTGTAAACAGTGGCTACTTACACTACTTTGGCCAAAGTTTTCATCACCCAGAACTTAGAGTGGATGTCACATGTTCACCCACCTTCCTAGCTTGATTTGGATTAATGACCATTCATACTGTATACCTAGGTTACCCCCTTTCCCATGGATTATAAAAATACCAAGAATAACCCACATATCATCTCATAATCAAAGTGACTTAACTACTATCTCAAAATACACAGGTTATTCCCTTTCCCATGGATCAAACAAACCCTAAGAATAACCTATTCAACCATACGGTATTCATAATGGCACAACATCAAATGACTTTATTTTAAAAAGTATAATCTCAACAATAAATGTCTCTATTGAAGAGTATATATATATCAACAATTAAATGAATCCCATCAAAAGTATAATCTCTTCAATAAATGACTTTAATCAAAAGTACAAACCTCAACAATAAATGACCTCAATCAAAGATATAAACAACAATCAAATGGTCAATCCATTCATATAGGTTAATCCCAACATATTTGCTTCAATCAATGATCAAATAAACATCCCAACCAAATAGGTTATTCTCATCCTAGGGTTTCAATTGAAAGTGATGTAAAGTTCATTTGATCATAAATAAATCACAAAACCTCTCTTTCCATATACCTAAAATATTCTCATGTTTGCAATGTTCACTATATTTGATTATAATCTAGAGGACATTAACCTAAGAAGGGTATGTGCTTCTGCACCTTCAAGTCCTCTTCTCAACATGGCTTTGGGTTTTTCAAAACATATGTCCTCTTGAATTCCATGAATAGTAATAGACCCTTAATCAAAATAATATAATCATATAATAAATTTTATCAATCCTATTGTTGAATATTGATATAACCATCAAATTTATACCCTAACCCTAGGGATAATATTTTCTTCCTACTTTCAAGGAATCACAAGTAACCTATCAAGTATAAACATACTACGTGTAGGATAAATATATTGCATTTATACAACCTCCCATATATAGGGTACATACACATCTATATAAGTATAAATCAATATGATAGCTTTTACAACATAATGCACAACCAAGAAATATGCAATCAAACACCACAACATATTCAAAGGCATTCTTTTCCAACATAGTAATAAAACTAATTTAGTCTTTCCAACATATTGACAAAGGTATAGAAACTAGCATGCTTGTATAATACTCCAATTGATTAAACTTCTTCCTAGCTCAAATCCTCAAGCTCACTTGATACTTCCTTCACGATCAACTTGATTTCCCTCTTCTAACTTCTCACTAACTCTCACAATAATCAATAATATGAAATAGTAAACAATGCTCAACTCACAAGCTCTCAATTTACTAACTCAAAAATCATAGAAAAATTAACATCAAGATAATCAAAATGATCAGTGTAGCAATTGGTAGAATGAGCACCTCTATTTATACTAATTTGTTAGCAACCGAAAGCTTAAAATAGGTTAGTATTTTTGCCACCTTTCTAACCTCATGCAATGACTCATTAGTCTAACTCATAGGTTTGCAACACATCACAGTCCTCACCATTTAAATGGCTAATTCAACTTGAGATATGGGACAGAAAGCTCAACACAAGTTTCCTAATTTGAATTCCTTTACAAAATGCTGCCAAGTTTGCACTTGAAAAAGTCTAAACACTATTTATAGGTTTATGCAAATTCAAAGACTTCTTTTACCTACCAAACACTAGCAAATACAGTGCCACCTCTTTGTGTTTGGCACCACATTCATAGAGCGGTCATTTGACATATTCTACAGGTTTCAAACAACATTTAATTCCTTTTAAAAATGTTTTACACAGTAGTCAAATTCATACATGCTTTGTTATTTATTTTGACTTGGTCTTACCAAACATCATGCGCTAGTTTATATTCCACTTAATGTTGTGTTTTATGCTTTATGTGCCACATGCTATAATATGTGCTTTGCTTCACAATATTAATAATAATAATTGGCTCTATCTTATGAGCTTGAGGTTTATATCAATAGCTTTAATTCACATATATATATATATATTCATTTCATAAATTTTACCAAATACATTTTATTAGCAAACATATTTATATATTTCTTTAATACATATATATATATATATATATATATATATATTATTATATATATTAATATAAATCCACTCACTCAAGATTATCAAATGTATTAATTGTCAATCGATATATATATATATATATATATATTATTAATATGTATATATAATATAACCTCCTTTGTTACACTATATATATTAATATTATATATACATATATTTATTTGCATTGATCAAATCATTATTCACCATTCAAATATATATATTTAAGTAATTATATATATGTATATACATATATACGTATACTAATATATAATTATATTTAGATACATGAACGTAACAATATACTTATACATTAATATATGTATATTTTAATATACATATATCATCACTTTAACATCCAAAGACAAACACATATAGTCCCCTATTCATCAATTGACATATATACATGAAGTGCATACATATATATGTATATGTCACATTTATCCAATTGATACTCCCTTGCATATGGGTTATTGAGGACATGTACATGTATATATATTTATACATTCCAGGTCTATACCTCATCAATTATCATCCAAGTAAGAACACATAAAGAAGAACTTTTTTTTGACATAAAGACTCAATCACGAAACCCCAATCAAGAAAATCCACATAAAAAGATCATAACCTCTTCTAAATCATGCACAAACAAGACTGAAGATTACTTACCTGATTCCACAAACTAACCTAACTCAACTAACCCAATCTAGGATGTGAGTGTGTGTATACTCAGTTAGGCTTATTAAGGGTTACCAGACCAAGCTCCTCTCGTGAGTGATACTTTCCCTCTCTTTTGGAGGTTCGAACCTATTCATGCTTTCAACTTAGTACAGTAGTTATTCATTCTCATGAAATTAATGTAATCATTTGCAATTCATATTCATTCACCATATTTTCCATTAGTACAATCATTCCTTTAAAACTAATTACATCATAATGCATATTCAATATTTCATCATATTCACTCATAGGGTAAAAGTAACTTAGTAACTAAGAGATGGGGTGTAACACTCATTCAGTTTGTTTCTATACACCCACTTAGATCCAATTATGTTCTTGTTTGCAGGTCTTGGGAAATGTTCCCAAGTCTTATTTTTCTCAATCTGTAGTAGTTGTTCTTCCATAGCTTTCATTCAATGTTCATCTTTGTTTTCCTCAATCATTGTTTTAGGTTCAACTTCAAAAAGTAAACACAAATTTAACTCTTCTTCAATAGCTTTCCTTCTTTTAACACACCTTTTCTTTTATCTCCAATGATATGTTCTTCAAAATGACTTCTCTGCACATACTTAAGGGTTCTAGGTGTCTTTTTCAGAGCTTCTTCCTCTTCAAATTGTACTTAATTTTCCTTAGATTTTTCTCTTTCTCTGCAATCAGGCTCATCTAATTCATATCCATCTATCACCACTAAGTTCTAAAAACATTCATCAACCTTGAAACTTGCACTTTCAACAATCTTTTTGTCTCTTGTTGTAGAACTAGTAGGCTTTGATTTTAGTAGAGTATCCAAGTAAGATTCCTTCATCAGACCTTGCATCAAACTTTCCCAAGTTTTCTTCATCTCTGCTAATATAATACTTGCTTCCAAACACTAAAATATTTGATAGTAGGGATCCTTCCATACCATAATTCATAGGGATTCTTTGTGTTGTTTTATTTTTCTTAAACTTTGTTAAGCATGTAAACAACAATATGAATTTCTTCTCTCCAATAGACTTCCAATAGGTTAGCTTCTTTCATCATAGTCCTTGTGGCTTCTTGAATAGTCATGTTTTTCCTTTCAACTACTCCATTTTGTTGAGGAGTCCTAGGGGCATACAAGTGCCTCTTTATGCCATGATTCTCACAAAGCATGTTAAATTCATTGGAGGTGAATTTTCCACCTTTTTCAGACCTCAAACACTTGATCTTCGTATCCATTTCATTCTTAACCATAACTTTAAATTTTTTGAATCTATTTATGGCTTCATATTTTTCTTTAAGAAAAGTAACCCATGTCATTCTAGAATAATCATAAAAAAATCATGAAATACATGTCACCTTGAAGACTTATTATTCTTGTGGGACCACAAATATTTGTATGAACCAACTCCAACAATCCGGTAGAAGATTGTTCCTTTCCTTTGAAATTGTTTCTCGTTTTCTTTCCAATCTGACAATCCTTGTTGATAGCATTGATAGGCTTTGTAATCTTTGGAAAATCTTTCACTACTTGAATTGAATTGACTCTTACCAAATTATCAAAATTAATGTGACACATCCTTATGTGCCATAACCAACTTTCATTAATCTGAGTCATAACCATCAGCACCCTTGAGTTGATAAACATTTCCATTTGTCCTTCTAGCAACAATCATAGTTTTGGACCCTTTTTTATCTCACATCCATCATCTTGAAACATAAGATTGTATCCTTTGCTATAGAAATATCCAACACTCAAGAGGTTATGTGTTAGACCCTTAACATAGTAAACATATTTAGTATTATGCTTGCCATCCATACTGATTGAACATATTCCACAAATCTTAGCACTTGAATCATCACCAAATCTAACAAGTTCTTCATCATACTTTTCAATTTTACTATTGTTTCTGGTCATATTATTAGAGCATCCATTGTCAATGATCCAATAGTTCTTA
>VDFB02000003.1:529592229-529695256 GCA_007258455.2 Sequoia sempervirens | reverse complement strand
TCATCAAGATTCCCAATTTGATTCTTTAGTCTTCTCTAATTTTGCAGCGTTAAAAGAAGTCTCAACTTTTGCACTATTGTTAGTATCAAATTCCCTCATTTCAAATGCAATTAAATAGCCATACAATTGATCTCTAGTATGATAATCTAGATTTTGAGATTCCTCAATAGCAAAAAATTTATGACTGTAAGACTTAGGAAGGGTTCTAAGAATTTTCTTTACCACTTTTAGTTCTTTAACTTTTCCACCAAGACCTCTGATGGAGCTGACCATTTCATCTACCATCTGCATATAGCTTGTAATGTTTTCATCTTCATACATCCACAAGTTCTCAAATTTGATCTTTAAATTTTGCATCTTACCTTGTTTGACCATATCATCTCCTTCATAAATACTTTCCAAATTTTCTCAAATTTCCTTACCATTTTTCAAATTCATAACTTTCACTAATTTAGATTTTTTTTACTGTACTCAAGAGAGCATACCTTGCTTTACTATTGCTTTCATAGGCTTTAAATTTAGCTTCAGTGCTCGAACCATTTGTAGGCATAGTATATCCATGCTTAACTAATTTCCAGATATCATATCCCAAACTCTCTAGAAATCCTTTCATCCTTGTTTTCTAGAATGCATAGTTTGTTCCATCAAATATAGGGATCTCTTTCTTGTGTGCCATCAAAGACCTACTTTAAGCAATTAAGCTTTCTTCCAAGGAACCTTGCTCTGATACCAATTATTGAATGCACAAGACAACTAAGAGGGGGGGGTTGAATCAGATGTACCTTAAAACTTTAAAACCCTTATTAACATTCAGATCCACATTCATTCATTAAAACCCTTAAATATGTTATGATAAATTAATATGAAAAGAAAATAACATAAATTGAAACAACTTAACACGCTATACAAGAGAACACCAGATTTACCTAGAAAACCCAAGAAGGTAAAAACCACAGTGAGGATTAGCCCACAATATAATTAATATCAACACTGAATACAATAGGGCTCACTGTCGGAGGGCTCACTGCCCAAAGAAGAAAGGATCACTACCAAAATAGAAAAGAAGATAGAGAAGAAATGTTACACAAAGAAGAGAATCTCAATGCAATAGATAATCCACCACAAATACATCAACACCTTCACAGTATGATTGAAATATTGTAGCCACCTTTTGCTCACTACATCCAACAAACTAACACATGAAAGCTCGCATTGCATTACTCAATTTTGCACTCTAACACACTACACTTCACATCATTTTCATCTATCACATCTATCTTAACATCCTTCAACAACTCAACTCATACTTATACCATCTTCAACCTTGAAACATTCTCCAAGGTCGGCTATGCACCTCAAATATGCAAATTCAAATTAGTTCAATGTCAAAACACATCCGTGGCAAATAGAAGTGAAAGTGGACCACATCAAATCTTAATTGGGACCCAAATCAACAAAAACATGCTACAACATGCTTCCTTTTATCTCACCATAACTCGCGGACAACAAATGTCACCTAAACACACTCTAGAACATTCCAAAAACACCCTGAAATCAAAACAAAAATAGCAACATCCTCAAAATGGTCATTAGAAGAAACTAGTGGGACATCAAAGATACCACCATGAAATTAAAAATACAAACCTCCAAGACTAGTGATAGAATCAAGGATATGGAGAAAAATGAATGGCAACCTTTTTCTTGTAACAATACCTAAATACTCTATCAAAACCAAAAAAAATAACACAATACTACACAAGTATGTGCAAGGTTCAATAACACTTTTATAAAATGAATAGAAATCACGTGAAATTATTTAAAGGTATACAAATTGATTCAAATAATATTTATTACATATTTAATTTAACATAATATTACAATTATTTTATTTATAGCTCTTCTACACACACACAAAAGATAAATTTACATGCACAAATTTGGAAAAAATATTTTAGAGTTTCTTGTTGCAAAAATAGCATTTAGAACCACAAAAGAACACTCTAAACAACCTATAACAATAAGCACTAACTCTAGGCTCTAAACACCTACAAAATAAAATATAACTTCCACACTCTCTTCCTTAAAGATACAAGCACTAAATAAAACCTTATCTATATTCCCTTTACTTGAAAATGATGAAGTTTCACACACAATCCCTTCAACCTATAAAACAACTCTATGGAATCTAACTATTGTTCATCTATATATGGGATTTTATGCTCCATCCTCAAAATACATGTCCCAAATTAAGATAGGATTAAAACATGGTAATATATAACTCTAAATCTCCTCAATGTGGAACTCAAATCAAGAAAAATCAAGTGTATCTCCAATACCAATAAGTAATTCAACCATAGGTTTAAAATATCCCAATGGAGTGTCTCCTCCAAAATTCATCAACATGCAAGTCAAAATTCATAACATGCATCTTTGTACCTCTGAGTATTCAAATTATAAAGTAAAATTAGACTATTCAAAGACGCCTTCCTACATTTAACTCCTCATCTATGACATATCACATATGCTCTCATATATAGTAATGGTTTTCATGTATAATACTTTTCATCAAGAGGTTTCATAAATATTTCATTATTAAGATAAAAAAAATTCTAAAGGAATCTTCAAGTCTAAATTCAAGTGGGATGCCCAAAATGAGAGGGAAACCATTTTTTATTTTAAAATATTGAATTTTAAACATTACCCCCACACCAAGGAACCCAACAGTAGAACAAAAAGAATTAAAAATGAACATAAAATATTTTTTTATGATATAAGATTACTCTACTATTAGGATACTCTTATATTATGTAACCCACGTAATATTTTGTGACCATAGTGATTATAAATTAGGGTTGGGTAGTAGAAATACTATTTTAGTAAGTGGATAAAGCTTAGTGTGCCTTATCACAAGATATAGGTTCCTTAAAAGAAACATTTTCCTTCACCTCTTTTAGATTTTTGATGGATCATATCCCATCTTCCACATGGTTTTTCCATCATCTTCATCCCCCTTATGATTCTCTATTTAGCACAAATCAATGTCCTCCTTTGAATCATTCTCCTTGACTTCCCTTTATTGTAGAAATTAAATCTATTTATCTTTGTCTATAGCTTTTCTTTTTCCCAATAGAAATATTTCCCTATGTGGAAAAATTTCCCAATTATTCCACCATACCAACTTTGGATCCAATATATAAAACATGATTCAATCATCAAAACCACTTAGGATTATATGTAATAATTCCTCCTTCTCAAGTGAAAAATCTTCCTCTTGACTCCACTAAAGGTACATGAAAGAATTTGAAAAGTTATCCATCCATTATTATTCACCATATAATACTCTCATGATCAATATCACATCATCCTCATCTATATCCATCTTAGGTCACATATCTATAACTTTTATAAATGGTATCATCTCAATCCTCATTATGTATATTATCAAGCTCTACTTTCATTTCCTCACATGAATCAATATTCACTAAACATAAATTCATTTCCTCCAAAAAAATACCTCTACTACCTCACTTTCATTATCAATTACTAATGTCTCAATATCCTCCATATTAAGTATTTATTTTTCTACATCATACTATTATTCAAGTACCAATATCTCATATTTTACCCTTGTCCTTGGACCTTCCCTTAATCTAGGAAGAGAATTTGACCTTAGTTGCAACATGTTCATTTTCTCAATCCATTTCATCTTCAATGTAGAAACTATTATATATCCATAAAATATGAGCTTGCCAATATTTGCAAGATCCATCTAGCCACTACAATAGTAGCCATCATGGCTCACCTTGATCAACAAATCAATGAGATACTCTATTTTGCATGCTCTTAATAGAAACACCTCTTATCACACACTTGAGAGTAAGGTATCATTTCATACTAGCCAAACAAACACACTTTAGGACATTTATAACAAGTTGAACATAAATTGAGTCAACACCTTCTATAGGAAGATTTTTTCCACTATTTTTATCTATAAGATAAATAACTTATAATACCATATGCACAAACTAACAAATTACACTTTTATTAGGAACTAAAAAATGCATTCCTCTTCTCCCATAGACCCCACTCATATTCACACATATTTATAATATTTGGAGTAATTTTCACACATTGTAATAAGATTTAACTAACTCTCACATGCATACTCAAACTCGTAATAAGATTTTTAGACCACCCCTCTATCTAACATGACCCTAGAAATTGGACATGAAATTTACACACATAGTGTCCAAAAGAACCAAACCTCTAATACCATTTGACTTAGTTAAAGAAATGAAACCAAATGAATTTTGAGTAATATTGCCTAACTTATCTATCATAGCAAAAGAAAATTTCAAAATAAGACTATCCAAGCATATGCTATATTTAAAAATGTTGCAAGGTATGCACCCCTGATCTCCTTATGCTATGTAGTGTAGTGCTTGGGTTCATGACATGGCTTAACCACCTCCCACAGATTTAATAACTCTGGCAGTTGTATCAAGCATTAACGAGTCAATATTTTGGTGTAATGGCAACCGTCTATTCAACAATTGGTATTAGAGCTTGGATCACAAGTTTGAACCCCTCGCTTATGCTAGGGGAGATTTTTGCAAGGTGTGTGCCCTTAGTCTCCTTGTATTGTTCAATGTAGTGCTTGGGTTTGTGACATGGATTAACTACCTCCTATGGATTCATTAACTTTGGCAGTTGTATCAAGCATTAACAGGTCAATATTTTGGTGCAACGGTAACCACCTGTGCAACAAAAAACACTTCAAAAAAATTGAGTGGAAACCACACAAGACCATTTGACCACATTTAGTCTATTGATTCAACAAAAAATTATAATGATCATGTTTAGAACTCTCCTATAATCTAACAAGAAAAAAATTGCATCCACAAATTTTGGAAAAATAGTGTAGTTTCACCTTGTAAAAATAACATATAAGCCTACAAAAGAATACTTTAAAAAAGCTATAACAGCAAACAATAAATATAGGATCTAAAGGCCTATAAAATAAAATTAAACTTTTGCATTCTCTTCCTTCAACCTACACTATAGATATCTTTATCTTTATTCCCTCAACTTGTAAACAATGAAACAATTTCAATGTAACCCTTCAAATTCATAAAAAATTATCCTTCATCCTAATTTGGGATTTTATGATTTATCCTTTGAATGTGCTACTTAAAATAAGGGAGGGTCAAAAACATGGTAAAATGTAACTATTTGTCTCCCAAATGTGGTATCCAAATCAAAAATAGTCAAGTGTAACTTCCATCATCAAGAACTAACTCATCCACCAATTGAAAATAACCTAATGGTGTGTCCCCTCCAATATGTATCAACATGAAACTCAAAATTTATAGCTTGCATCCTCATGCTAAAATAGAGAACTTTTATTCCAAGATGGAGTTGTACTAGTTATGCATGCCCTCCTACAAGTAGTTCCTCATCTAGGGAAAATTATAGATGCTCTTATAGGTAGTAATAATTGTTATATGTAACCTCCTTCATAAATAGGTGTCATAAACAAGTCATTAGAAAGTTTACAAGTGTCTAAAGGATTTTTCAAATATTCCAACAATTAGGATGCTCAAATGAGAGGGAATTCATTTAAATTTAAAAAATTTGATCTCTTTAAGGTGAGAATTAGAAAAATAAAACTAAACATAAAATATTTGTATATTACATGCAAGATTTCACTATCCCCAAGATAATTTTTCATCAACCAGGTTATAACATTTCCTCCTTTGAACTCCATATTATGTTAAACACTTATATATAGTAAGAGATAACAAATATATAATCCACTTCCTTACCACATGATCAGCAACCCAAGCCTATAATTTTTTATAAAAATTCTTATCTATACATTCCCTAGTACACATGGCTCTAGTCCTCCCCAAATAATCTCTTCCAATAATTTTTTTAATAAATGGCACCAACGCAGTCTTTGATATGTAAGCTTACTTTTAGATGGAAGGGGAAAAAACATCATTATCTATAGCATAATGACTTCGCTTACCCCTTATTATTTCACTTTCCAATATAGAATTGAGATCAAAAAGGTTATAGAAAATATATCATTCATATGACTCACAACACTAGAAAGAAAGCATTCACACTACACCCTTTTAAATTATTTAAGCTTCCAAGTCACATGATAAAAAAATTACCATCTTGTGTGTAATAAATGTAATTCCATGGAAATCCATATGAATGGTACAAAATGGGTTCATCACATAAATAATACCCCAATAGTGATAAAGTAAAATCATTATTTTATAGGAGATCAAAAATTAGGTAAAGGTGTTAGAGAAATATGTTATTTTTCAATCTAGAGATCATTACCAATTTATCGCTCAATTAGTTATACATTAATATTTTTTAAGAATGGATGTTGAGAGATGCCTACAATCCAAGTGGTCTATAATTATATTACTCTCCTTATAATAATGTGAAGGGTTCCAACCATTAACATCAACCAAGTAATATTTTTTTATTACAATTTTAGATTTTTATGATATAACCCTATATTTATAAGTGTAAGTGGAAATATCTAACTTACATTTTTCCTCTTTAATTTTCATGTTAACCTTTGGTTGGAAACTTTGAAAGGCCCATTTGACCCTTGTTCATGAAACCTTGTGGAAATTGAAGAATTGCAATATCTCATAAGGGCACTTGGTGTGGTGGGATAGTTGCTTGTTAATTATTTGAAATATAATTTATTTTATACTTATTAGGGTTCTCTTGTGTGAAGGAGTTATAACTTGGAATGAACCTTGCATGCTATGTGTTAATTGTGTTGACTAGGTGAGAATTACATGTTGTCTCCACCATTCATTCCTTAGACCTTAATTTGGCCACCATGTTTCACATTTTTAATGATTTTGGACTTAAAATTTTTATCATAATTAATTATTACATTTATTTTGACACATAATTTGGAGAGACATTCATAGAAACACAAGAATTGGAATTAGAAAAGTTATCTCTCATGGATTTTCTTGCATGTTGAAGAAAGAGGGGATGATTTATTCATGTGTGCAAATTTCAAGGAGGTTCTTAGTTGGTCATTTATTTCTTTATAAACTTTTTTGGTGTTTAGTATGTGCTTCATATGTAACCTTGTGAGGCTCAAAGGAATAGTATGTTGAAATTTCAAATAACTTATGACTAGTTAATTTGTTATCATTGAGTATTGGATCTCTTAATTTAGAAATTGCATCTATTATGGGGTGTTTCAGATCTCTTTTGTATTATTTTTATATGGGTAAATTATATTCAAATTCCTTCATGGATTTTTATGTAATTTTATGAACCCTTAATAATGAAATCAACACCTGAACAAATCCTTGCAATTGGGGAGAGCATGTCACTCTCCTCAAGACCAATGAAGAACATATCTTGGAATGTTAGGGGCATTAATAATCCTAACAAAAGATTCCTTATTAGGCATCAAATAGATCTAACACTAACATAGTTTTACTTCAAGAAACAAAATTCTCTCAAACTCAAAATTTAGAGATCTTTCAAAAGTGGTCAAAATTAAGCCCCTTTTTTACTTCGACTATGGGTGCTTTAGGTGGCTTGGAAATTTCATGGGAAGCTAAAACAATACAATTGGAACTTATTGCTTCCTCTCAACATTTGATGTTGGAAAAATTTTCTCATTTGATTCCAGTTTTTGGATGTTCAACATTTATGGCCCAACACAATAATGGGGAAAAAATCTCTTTGAGTTTCCATGTCATCCATCTTGGAAATCCTAAAAGATGAAGTAGTTATCTTGGGTGGGGACTTTAATGCAATTTATAATCAAAGGGAAAAAATGGGGGGTATGAATCCCCCACCAAAAGTAGCAGAAGACTTCAATAATTTTGAAAATGATAATTCTTTATTAGACTACCCCCCATAAATGGTTCTTTCACATGGACAAATTGTAGAAAAAAATTGTATGATTGTAGAGCGGTTAGATAGGTTTTTGGTTTCCTCAACTTGGTCATCCTCTCTAAATTCTTACAAGGCTTCAACATTGTCCTATACAAGGTCGGATAATTTTCCAATTATGTTGAACTTTTTCAAAGCCTGGAGTAGTCACCAGACATCCTTCAAGTTTGAAGAAATATTGTTTCAAGATAGTTTATTTTTGAAATTACTAGAATCCTGGTGGGAAAATATGTCGTTTGTGTCAGGATCAAGAATATTTTAGCTCTCTAAGAAATTAAGTTTCATCAAGAACCGGATTAATGAATGGAATTTCAATCATTTTACGAACACTTTTAAACAAAAAGAACTTCAAATTTACTTATAAATTTTGAATGATCACATTATAAAATTTGGGATGAATGATTCTTCCTTTCAAACTCAAAAAAAATTGCAATTGGATCTAGAAGAAATCCTAGCTAGGGAGGAAATAAATTGGAGGCAAAAATCAAGAGAGCTTTGGTTAAAAGAGGGGATAGGAACACAAAAAAATCCATGCTTCAACCAAACTGAGAAAGCAATCAAATATTATTTTTTCGATTAAGTCAAGTTTGGGTAGGAGCTATTAGATGAAACAAGTATCCAAAAAGAGGAAATTTCTTTTTTTTAATCTCCTTTTAGCACCTCCCCAAGATTTAGGTACTTTTCCCCCCAATATATATTAGGTAGAATCCTTGGTGAGATACCCCAATTGGTAAGTAGGGAGGATAATGATGAATTAATGAATCCATTATCCATGGAAGAGGTTAAGGAAGTAGTATATTTGCTTCCTTCGAATAAAGCACTAGGTCTAGATGGGTTTACTAAATATTTTTCCAAAAATATTGGTCTTTTATTAGAAGAGATATTTGTTTAGCCTTAGAGGAATCAAGAAGGAATGGTGTCATTCTAAAAGCTTCCAATACACCTTTTTAGCTTCAATACCTAAAAATCCTAATCACTCTTATTTTGCATATTTTAGACCCATTACTCTTTGTAACATGTTATAAAATATTTAGAAAAGTTATAAGTTTGAGGCTTGCTAAATTAATCCCTAAAATAGTTTCAGAAGAGAAGGGTGGTTTTGTTCCAAGTAAGGAGATAGCAGAAGGAGAAATTACTGCTCATGAATTTTTAAACTTTGTTTATAGTGAGAAGCTTCATGCAATGAATATCAAACTGGACACGATAAAATCATGTGATATGGTAAATTGGGACTTTTTAATAAAATCTCTAAACAAGTTTGGTTTCTCTAGAAAATGGTGCAAGTGAGGTTTTTCAAGTTTATCTGGTGCAAAAAAAATTGTAATTATCAATGGGATCCCCACCAATTTCTTTAGTTCATCTCAAGGGGTTAGACAAGGGGATATTTTATCCCCCTTCCTGTTTATCCTAATGGTTGAGGCTCTAAGTAGATACATATCTGCAACACACTCTAAGGGAAAATGGAAGGGGATTACCATTCCAAAAATGGTTATTTCAATGACTCATTTACTCTTTGTTGATAAACTTCTCTTTGGAAAACATCATACTTAGATCTAAGAAAATAACCCAAGTGTATCTTGGATAATCATCTATGAATGAAACATAAAATAATGATTTATGTATAGAACCCACATTCACTGCACCAAACACATTTAAATGAATGACTTATAAAATATATTTTTCTCTAGTACTTTTAGGAGAAAAATGTTGGTGTAAATAGGTGTTTTACCTATCTAGGTCATGTTGATGGTGTTTTTAGCACTTCACAACACAGATGGAATACAAGTATCCTATCTCTCTTGAAAGGTGGTTCCTATCAGTAAACTTCAAGAAATAACCCCAAGGTCTCTAATGTTAGGTCTTGACAATGCACAAACAACTCAGTGATAATGTGATTTGCTAGTATCACAAAGGGAATTTATGGTAAAACAAAAGCTAAAACAATTTTCCCAAATCTATGATCTAAAAATGATACTTTCATCAAATATAGCAATTCAACTAATGCTTTTATGCTAACCTAACAATAATCTCAAAGAAATATCAAAATATAAGGGTTTTAAGAGAGATACCTAATTTAAAACCTAAGTGTTATAATGGAAAAAATACAACATTCAAGGTGGACCAATATTCAATAACCAATTCCTGCTTAACCAAGATAGAATCTATAGTATAATAGAAACAGTGCAATCTCCAATGGTATGAAAGATTTTCAGACTATGAATCATTCAAACATACATCCAAAATGACATGAAATGTATAAACACCCACAATTGAAATATTGCAATAAGAGTAGGCCCAAGCTAACTATACATAGTAACTTACAATCAACAAGCCATCAATAGTATGGACCGAAGATTCCTCAAACACCTCAAATACTTATCATCAACATGAAAGAACTGAACTAAATTTGAAAACCAACCAGCTAAAACAGCTTTGAAATGTAGGAATCATGCACATAGATGAGATAACACAGAAAAGATCACCAAGACAATGTATTCTCATATATTAACTTCACCAAAATTTACAACAATTCCAAAATTAGTCTTACAAATGAGGAGAGACCTTGTATATATAGAGTTTTACATCACATAGGTCGGTCAAGACAAAATTAAATTAGGGCACCTAACTTAGGCCGGCCCAATACATTTTTTATTCCCATTTAATTTTAAAACAAAGCATTTAAAATTGTTCCTCAAATGATACACCAACATTAGATAAAATGCCTTGGCACTATTCTTTAGGTGGTCGATTTGTTTATCCAGTTGGTTGATGTAGTATGCACAAAAATTGAGGTAACTGCCTTTAGTCGTCCTCTTTCCCCATTTGCTGCTTCTTAGAAAACTCTTGAACCTTGTGGAATACTTTATTGAGATCGTCCTGACAGGGAATTAGGATAAACTTTAATCTCAAATTGATTGAATTTAATTCATCTTCATATTTTTTCAAAGCATTATCCCAATCAATTTTCATTTCCTGATACTTATGCAAAACAATGATGTACATAGATGCATCCTCCAAATGATTTTTGTTATTGATCCATCTTCAACCTAAGAATACACCTCTTTCCACCATTATTTCAACTAATCAATCTCCAAGTATTCCTTATTGATTTTCCTTCTAGTCATGATATCCAAAAATAATATGCAGCCAGCAAGAATATCATCCAATTTATTTTGCATCTCTAGAATCTGTTCTAATGCCTTATCCATGATCTCTCTTTTGAATTTAAAGGCCTCAATCCATTATTTTGGCTTATCTATATCCTTAGAGGCTAAAATATCCTATTTAACCAATATTTCTCTAGGAATTCCTATTACCTTTATTAATCTTGTCATGGATTTATCATCAACTACTTTATATTTTGTTGTCATTTGTTGCACAGTACCTTAAAAAGAAGAAGTCCTCTCATGTAGTTGCAAAATATCCTCAATCAAAATAATGCCCTTTTGATATACCCCATTTATCCATTTTTGGGTCACTTGTATAGACGTCTTCATCTTTTCCACTTCATTTAACATCTTTAGACAATATATTGGGTTGGGTGGATGTACCTACTTGAGCTTGATTTTACAGAGGTTTGACAAGGTGTTGGATATACTTCTGCAATTCTTCAACCTATTTTTGTAGCTTTTCCTTTGCTTGCACCTCTTTGTCTAATCTCTTCAAGACTGCATCTATAGAATCCTTTAAATCTTTAGCTTCTTGCTTCTTTGTAGATGGTCCCAAATCAATGGTCTACACATTATAATTTGCATGGGTTTCCTCTTCTTTATTCTTCTCAATAGTAGGGTGGAAATATGTAATACCCTATTATTAGACTCATCATTTGTAATCTTGGAGATTACCCTAGCTTTCTTTTTCTCCTTAGTCCTTCCTAAGCTTGTCAAAAAACTATCCCAATCTAGAACTATCTCTTCAATCACCGCTGGATTAGGCTCTAGAATTTCTTTTAGCCAGTTTGGAGTAGTTGAATCTTCTAAATTTATATCAATATGAGGACTATTTTATCCTCAGAGGTCTTCTAACTTATCCATTTTAGGATTCTCTGATTATTCCTCCTCCTTATTCACATCTTTATCTAATTCATGTATTCCCTCTTTTCTTGGTGATTTATCAGGCACCTCTTTTGTCTTTTCAATCTCCTTTTCTTTCTATTTTTCAAAAGCATTCTTCTCCAATTTCTCTCCAATGTTGCTAAGCTATCCATCCTTAGGAGTCTTTGGCTCCTCTTCATTGAGCTCTTATTCTTTGGAGGCCTCTACTACATTCTTTTTTATCTCACCTTCTACTTTATCAAAGTGATTATCTTGAGGAGGTGATTTGGGAGGAGTACCTTCTATAGTTACCTCTTTTGTGACTTCCCTCCTTATCAAATTTTGGCTCATTTGTAGCCTTCTCCATTTCTTCAGCCACCCTCTCTAAGTTTTCCAAATTTGGGAATGGTATCCTATTCTGAGGAGAAGCCTTCCTAGTATATACTCGAGTTTTATCTCCAGAGCTCTCCACCTCAATTGCCTCTTTAGTTGCTTGTTGCTTCTCTCCACTTTATCATTCTATTGTTTCTTTGAAGGAGAAGCACCCTTATTTCCTCCTCTGACTAACTTTCTTCTCTTAGGGGTTGTGCTTCTTCTTTATCCTTAGTGGCTCCTTTGGTGGGCTTCCTTTTCTTTGTTATTGGTTGTCTTTTGCCCCTAGTTCTTCTTTTGATAATGAGAGGCTCTTCTTCAAATTCTTCTTCTTCTTGAGCACTAGGAACATTCTCCTTTGTTTTCTCTAAATCATCCTCTAAGGAAGACTAAGAATCCAAGTCTCTCATTAGCTCATATGTTGGCTTAATCCCATCTACTTCCATCTCCAATGTCTTGTGCTTGGACCATTGCTTTGAATAATTGATAATAAAGGCATTAATTTGGTCCAACTTGACTAATTCCTCTTTAGCCCAATCTATAGGAGGTAGAGGCTTGTTCTGATATTGCATATAATTATGATATTCTATTACCTTATCCTCTTCCTCGATTTGATCCAAGATTTGCACCACCTTATATAACCTTATCATTTTCAATGAAATCCTAGAGAACTTCCTCTTGACTACCTCAAATTCATCTCTACAATTGGCCCATTAGTCTTCTATATCATCTCTATGCCTATAGTCTTTGTTAGCCATCTTTTGAGCTACTCCATATGGATCAAAATTGTGTCTAGTAGAATGCAGAAGCAAATGGAGGTGTGCCATCACAGAATCTGAATGTTGGGTACTTTAAATTGATGGATAGGCCTCCCAACCATTAATTGTCATTGGAAATTCCCCACCAACTCTAGTCTTATGCATACTTTTCAAAACTTGATCAAAGGCAACCAACTATCTTGTCACTTCTAGCAATACCACCTTGTCTATTAGATACCTTGGGAGTTTGTATGGAACCTTAGGATTGCCTTGGATCCTGATGTATGTAAAATTTTGGAATTATAAGAAACAATACCCATACTTCTTGATAAACTCCATGGAATCATTAGAAATCCTTACATGTAATGCCTCTTGCAAAGTTCTAGTAATATGCATGGTAAAGGCATCATTTACCCTCTTGTAGTTTGAAGTATTCAGATGGAGCTAAGGGTAGATGTCATATACTCTATCTTGACCAATAATACCTCTGCAACTCAAACCTTTGTACTTATAATGTATTTCCAACATATAGACCACATAAGAGGTCATAGTAAACTTTCTTGTGTCTTGCACAACTCTCAATTGCTTGTCCAAATTATTACTGATCAAGCCTACCCAATGATAGTTAGCTCCCTTCTAAATTTGTGCTATTCAATAGAACATCTAGTTTTCAAACATTGCAACCTTCTCTAATCCCATCACTATACTATGAAGAGTGATCATATCATTGTACTCCAACTTGAAATCACTTCTATATAATTGCTTGGTAACTTGGAGTAGTGGGATCTAGGCTTGTCAGTCCATGAAGCATTCATTATTTCCAGTGCTTGACCAAGATCATCAGTATGAAACTTCCTCGTTGTGTCCATGTCGAACTTCACCAGCTTCCTGTGTGCATCAATATCAAATGCTTCTACCAAGGACTCTTTTGTTAGAGTTTCCATTATTATTCCTTGCGGACCAACTATTATGCTTCTATCTGAATCATAATGCTTAGAACATTCCACAATCAATTTTGGGCGCTGCACTGATGGAGGAAATCCTGCAGCTTGTGCCAATCCAGTCTTCACTAATCTCCTAGCCAATTCTGTGGGAGCATTGCAATACATTCTTTGCTTGAATTCCTCATAATCAACATGTCCCATAATTGTATCCCCAACTCCTACCCAATGAGAAGCTATCTTGGACTTCAAGATCCTTCCTTTAAAATCATACTTCATTTTCTCTGCTCTGGATAGCTCCTCCTTGACTGGTTTAGTGTCTTTCCCTTAGTAGCCTTGGCCTTGCTAGACTCTGCCTACATCTAGTTATAACAAACACCATAATCACTCAAATGTAGAGCAAGATTAATCATTACTTCATTGCATCATTAGCTTAATCATCATATTTCACAAGCAATATGTAACATTTCATTATTCATTGCTAAGCTCAAGAAACCAAGTTCTAAATCCTCAAAATACAAGTTATAGCAACTTTCGGGTTTTCACACATGTCATGGATTTTGGGAATTTTTGGCTCCTCATGGATTTTTGAGAAATCCAAGCCTCCATGGATTTTGCAAAAAAATCATCCTTTAGAAAATCCATGGGCACACGAATTCCATAAAACACAATAACACATGGGCAAAGTGATCACCAAAAATTAAGTAATATCCCTTATAATTCAAATGCATTTGATAACTTGGATTTAAAACCTTGAAAGCATGAATCACAACTCAAATGACCTCCTAGCATTCAGCACAGAGATAATCATGAAGCATTGGGAAATCCAGGCTGGCATGGAATTAGAAAAATGATAGTCATTAAGGAATCCAGAGAGCCATGGATATCGTGAAAGAGAAAAATTTGGGGATTCCATTAGGATGTGGATTTCACGAAGGGACAAGGACTTCAAGGATTCCATTAGGATGTGGTTTTCGTGAAGGAACAAGGACTAGTGTCTATACATGCAACAATTTACTCAATTAAGAGGCCTCTTATCCCTTAGAAAGATCTAAGGGTTTTCACGTATCACATGGATACTAGGGGAGACTTCCGTTAGTATAGAGCATTTGTATCAGCTAGTTAATGACTTTCGTCACACTAATTATTTATATAGCAGACCGAAATGAAAGTACCACTTGGTTCGTTCCCTCTCACAAGTCAGGAGTCAGGCCCTCTAAAGGTAAAACATGGTGAAAAACTCAAGATGTACTTTGAGTATACACAAGCAACAAAAATAAAAAAATAAAAAGTATACTTGAGTGTTTCTCTTCACCCAAGATCACACGAAATGCAAGGGGAGTGGATACGCACTACAAGTGCAATCAAGAAAAGCAAGCACTCATTCATTTTAACCTTGAAAAGCATGATGAGTTCATTTTTAAGCACCATATGGAAGTGTTTGATTGTTCAATTTCAGCCTTTCAAAGCAAATGTGAGGTTGTTTGGTTCGATTTTATCTAACTTTGAAAGCTAATTCATTGTATTGTTGATTTTAAGCCCAATTGAAAGATTATTTAACTAAAACATAAAATGAAATAGCAAGTGAGGTTATCCTTTCACTAAGTGTTGAGAAATACTTTTAGAAAATTAGATTAAAAGATGTCATTCCAAGTGTTGATGAACACTTTACTTTCTCAAGTGTTAATGATGGATGATTATAACAACTTGAGATAATGACAAATTTCTCAAATCTTGATCAATTTTAAAATCGTAAAGTGTTTTGGAAATCTAAACATGAGATATTCAAAACCCAGAAACATTTCTGCAAAATTAATCATGTAGAATTTATTAGAGATGAAAGAAAATCATGCATTTAAGAGATTAAACACAGAATTAAAAAAAAAAAACAGAACTAAAATTGCAATATCTTTTTCAATTCTTGATGAAATTGAGTGCCATAAAAAGCTACAGAAAGGTAAGACCAAGGTATAAAAAAAATAGAAACCATTTTACAAGCTTTAATTCGCCCATTTTTTTGTGATTTAAAAAATGTGACGGGCTTCAAGAAAAATTTTGGGTGTAACCTGCAAAATTCCTCCAAAAAACACTCAAAACATTAAATTTTTCCCTCCTTTTAGCGCCATTTTGTGGATGTAAATCTTAACTAAGCTAAAAATGGTTGTAATAATCAATTTAAAACAATGTAATTAGCTAAATCAAGTTACATTCTCAATGAAAATCTTGCAAAGTTAAACTAGGAAGCCATTAAAACTTGAAATAAAGCTCAAATTGCACAAAGAATCCTAATTAAACTCAGCAAACCTCATCCCGTTGGGGGATTGGTGTTGCTTCGAGTGTGGAATTCAGCCCTTTCCCAATTCCATATTGTTAAAATAATATTGGATGATATGAGCTTTATTCCAATCAATTTTATTGAAGAAAACTGATGAAACCGATGAAATGTGTGTGAAGCATGATGCAAAACTAGATTTAAAATACTAAATGCTAAGATAATTGATGAAGAGGATGCAATCTATGTTAAATGTAAAAAAAAATTAAAGATGTAAGCTATAGATTCCAAAATATGCTAAAATGGACGCAAGCTAAGTTACCATGGAAGCTATTAATGGATGATTAAGCTAAATGGATGAAATTAATCTAATATGCTAAATAAAAGTGGTCAATATGGATGCAAGCTAAGTGTGAGTTTCAACAGCATGATTTTTCTATCAAAATATGGATCCCTTTCTCTCCAAATAGTGATCTATTTATAGGAAAGCAAATGAGAAAACAAGGGCTCATATTGAAAAGATCAATTAATGGTCAACAATGAAAGGAGGATGAAACATGGATTGAGGATTCCAATCCATGGTCAAAGTTGAAAGTTGACAAGGATCAACTAATTTAATCAATGGTCCAAATTAGGTTTCAACAAACACACTTCCTAAGAATTAGGAAGAGGATAAGAGATATTTTGGAGGAATGAGTGCACAAAAGGGGATATACCATAGGAATATTCTCTTTTGGAGGAATGTGCAAAGGAGGAATATTCCAAGAATATTCCCTTGCAAGTGGGAGGATGAGGATAATTAGCAATTTAGTAATTAAAACTAAATTTTAATGTGCAAGATGAGGAATGTGAGGATACTCATTAAATTATTGATTTATTTAATGAAAAGGGGATGCAAATATGATATTTAAATAAATAGTTTAGGGTTATTTAATTAAATAAGAGAACTTAGGGGTTAAATTAAATAGTTTTATTTATTCAATTTGACAGGGTGAAATGTTAGTGTGAGAGGAGGTGAATTAACCCAATTAGGTCAATTAGATTAATAAATGAAAGTGACACATTTAATTAAATAATTAGGCTTATTTAATTTAACAAGCGAAAAGAGGATGGGTTTTAAGACGAAATGATGTTAATATATCGGATTCAATTTTGTATATTATTCAAGATATTTTTAAGTTTCTACAGTTGTCACTAGATCTTATCTTAACTTTTGGCATTTAATACTTGTGTCCAAAGTCATTTAATATTTGTTGAGGTAGTTGTCTCATTATACATGATTGAGACACATGTCAAAATCTTATCTAATCCTATCTTACAACTTGCCTTTATATTCAAGGCATCATATGTACATTATATATTCAATTTGGAAATATTGCATCCATAATCATAGCATGATATTTTTGATATTTCTCTCTTATGGAAGTTATTGTTGTCTTGCAGGTAATTTTGGGGTGTTGAGGAGTTCACCGTTAACTCCTACATGGTATCATAGCTTCAATGCTAGAGACTTCTTCCCAGATATGAGGGACCAATCTTGGCTTGAATATTTTTTTGAGTTTAAGTGGGGGTTTCAAGGACCTCATGGTTGAATCCAAGGCATTAGAGAAATTCAATTTTGTCTTTCGTTTCATCAAATTTCATTATGTTTTGATTGATCTATAAGGATTTCAAGTTGAGGGTGTTAGATGCCAAATCTTGGAGGTAGCTAAGTTTTCAAGGCACTTTGGGTCAAATTTGACCCTAGCATTACATTCGAAAGGCTCAAAAACCTAAGGATCGATTGTTAAATTGTCAAATTTTGATATTTTTTTCTTGAGGACATCAAGCAAATTTTTTGGTTTGTCAAATTTTTTCTTACAGATCCATACTCAGACATACCATACAACGCCATCATTTACAATTGCATGGTTGGGTTGTAGAAGAATATTCCATAGGAATCGATATCAAAAAAGCATATTCTCTACACAGGTCAAATCATTTGCATCATGTTCGTACATGGTCTACGAATGGTTATGTCACTAGTACGACTATCAACTTTTATATTAATAAAAAATCTTGGTTTAAATTTTAAAGCCAATAATTTATTTTGATTGGTCGATGGTCATGACCTTGGACCACTCCCAATCCCACCAAGCGGGAGGGGCTTATAGCCCCAGGCGACGCGACCTATGGCCCACTGCCCCCAAGTGCTCTGCCTAGTGTTGCCACTATTGTTAGGGTGGCACTATTTTTTTTAAACTCAATGCTATACCTGTGGTCTTATGGGTGCTTGAGGGCTTAATGCCCATGGGCCCAAATTTCCCTGTTGATGCCTGAATTGAGCAATTTTTTTCAAAATTCCATAACTTGCAATCTAGGAGGCATTTTTCGAAAACAAGATATTGTCATAAAGTTGGCTTTGTGAATTTTACAGTGGTGTAGTTTATTTTCCAAAATTTTGATGTTAGGAGGCATTTATTGCTGATTAAATTCAAATCTTCATTTAGCTCCCAATCTCATAAATTTTTATTATAATCTCTTATTTTCATGATTCTTGCAATGTTGGAAAGGTATTGAGGAGCTATGTCATACCATCCATGCACTTTTTTCAAGTTCAATCCCAAGTATTTTTTATTTAGATTTGTGCATATTCACATTTTGGTTGATCACTTGGACATACTATCACTTGGAAGGTTCAATTTTGATCTTTGCACTTCATTTTAGTTATAGAACAATGTTTTATATCCTGTTGCTTCATTCAAATTCCAATGTTGCTCCATATCGAGAGTTTTCTAGTCTTCCTTGGCATTAGGATTGTTGTTGATTTATCATGATTCTAGGATTTCTCCAAAGAATTTCCAAGATTTCTAGCATCAGAATTATCTTTCCTTTATTGCTTTGATTAAAGTTCCAATGTTACTCCACCAGTGTGCTTCCAGTTTTTCTTTGCAATAGGTTATCTCATTGGGGGGTTGAATGGTATCTCTTCATCTCTCTTATAGGGGGTATTTTTCCTCGCTTGGGGTTTTTTCCCTCTCATTATTCATGGAGATCATTATTATCTTTTCTTTTTTGGGGAGGATTTTTTCCCATTGGGTTTTCTCCTTTTCTTTGTTTGTGAGAGATTACATTGCATATGTGCATGGGTACCTAACATGACCTCATAGCTAGGACCCATATTTTCATCTTTGCATAATAATACTCCCTAAGTTGTACTTAAGGGGGGTGTTGGTATAAATAGGTGTTTTACCTATCTAGGTCATATTTACGTTTTAGTCCACTTAGGTCCTAGGAGGGAATATTTCTAGATAATGTTATTTGTTGCTAGATATTATCTCATATTTTTCCATTTAATGCTTGTGTCATAATTCATTGAATATTTATTGAGGTAGTTGCCACATTGTACAAGATTAAAGCACATGTTAAGATCTTGTATAATCCTATCTCACAACTTGCCTTTATAAGTAAGGCATCATATGTACATTATATATCCAATCTAGAAATTTTGCATCCATAATCATAGTATGATATTTCTACTATTTCTCTCTTATGGGAGTTATTATTATCTTGTAGGTGATCCTGGAGTGTTGAGGAGTTCACCATTAACTTCTATAGAAAATAAATTCCATCATGCTTTCCAAAAATCAAAATAAAGAGGAAATTTATTAACCTTTTTTCTAATAATGGTCCATAAAAAATTCACCAGTGTAGCCTAAATCTTTGTGTTGCAACATGCATTTTTATAAGTGCCAATTATATTGGTAGAATTACAAAATGTGGATGCACTAAACTTAAACAAAGTCCCAAACTAAGAACTATTCACTGTCACCACGTTTATATAGCCAACCTACAACTAGAATTATCAAATATCATATACACTCTAGAATCATTTAATTTAGATATAGAAAGAAGACTCCTTACAAGTCTTGGAGTATGAAAACCACCATTGAGAATTTTCACTCTCCCATCACTAAAATACAACTATACCTTTCCCTTACTATCAATCTAATGTGAACTATTTTTGCTAAGTTATAACTCTCTCCATCTTAAGCTTGGTAAGATGAGAACCACTCCTTATGGGAAGTCATATGGTAGGAGAAAAATAAATCAATAAGCTAAGAATCATCACTAACTACATTTTTTTAAATGAATAAAGTACCATTATCACCATTTTCAAAAAAATTACTGTTATCACTTGAAATTGCACCCTTGTTGAACCTGATGCTCAACACCTCATTGTAACATGGGAATACTTCTAAAGATGTGGGTTTCTTGTAGACAGAGGTCAACCTCCGGAGAAGGCCGGCTTCCTTTGTGTTATCACCTAAAACTACTGATTTTGAAAGGAAAAGGGAGAAGGAGAATGCTTTAAAATTAAAACTAAACCCTATGGTGATACACCTAAACGTTACTTGGATTTGAAACCAGACTTCATACACTTGCTTGCAATGACTGAAGATAAATTTGCACAACTCACTTCTGTATATATTTTTGCAAAAGTGTTTCACAAACAGGTCCTGGTGCTAAGATTCCTAGAAGGAAAGTTAATTTCACATCTAAAATTCATTTTACATCTTTTGACACAATTTGTAACCTGCAAAAAACATAATTTATGCATAAAGGTTCTAAAATCTGAGAAAAAGCACGAAGGAAATAAACATTACCTCACTAAAAGCTTGATCAATTAGCTGACTGAACACAAAAATGCAAAGAGAAAGTAGGCAAGAGCTTCAAATCAATAATAATCAAGGTCTTTACTGAATTTCATCTCCAAAATTGAGTTACAAAAATTTGCTAATCTGAGAAAGGACTGCAAAAAGTCACAAACTTTCGAAAAGCATCAGAAGAACTCCCTTACAAAGAGGCAAAAATGTCTTATATACAAAAAGATGTCAGCCCCTAGGGCTTACAAAAATATCAGCCTTCAGAAAGATCTGCCCTTAGATTTTTTCAAATGAAGTTAATGCTACATTCATGTGTATCCTTGTTGTCCATGTCGGTGTGAAGGATCGCCCTTAGGAGGATCCTTCAGATCTTTCTGTAATACTTGCATTTACATCTAGCCTTTGTGTCCATATTTGAACCTCCTTGAAGGGCCGCTTTGAATGCTATAAAGAATTATCATTAATGTCGATCCCCCTCTGCCAGTAGCGATCCCAGTTGTCACCACGACTCATGGTTCTTCTGTTTACCGACGACACCTCCTGGATATTGAACTGATTCATCGCTTTATTCAAAGTAGATCCACGTTGCTTATGTTCCACTAATCTTCCTAACAGGGGTCAAACTACCACGGCTCTCCTGTAGCTTCCTCTGATTGGTTGAACAGATGCTACATAAAATCGCCAGACGGTCAAAGGTTGTTCAGACGAAATCGCATGTCGATGAGACACTAATCGTGTCTCCCCGATGCAATTAGACCTTACAGCAGCATTCGGCAAGACATACGATGGTCGGCAAGACCTCATAGCGAACTCTTTTCCTTTCCCTAAGTTCACTTCATTTCAGTAAGACTATCAGCGGTTGGCAAGACCTTATACCGAGCGCCAAACATTACATCGAGCCCTTTTGTTTCGGCAAGACCACCCTCGGTCGGGGAGACATCATAGCGAAGGCACAAGCTTTTGTTGGGACCTCTCCATGTCGGCAAGACCATATAGTGATGATGCCTCCTATCGCCGAGACCACATGCAGTCGAAGAGACACATGAAGACTCATGGTGACCCGAATGTCCTGGCGACGGGTGTATTCAAACAAATAAAAAGTGCTGCTAGTCAGCAAGACAACAAGAGGATCTTGTCGACTTTCTGCTCCAATGAGTTTTATGCCAAAACTAACTAAGGCGAGGCTTTCCAATAGACTTCCCTGTCAGATAAGGACCTTCCCAATGAAATTTGAGCACCTGCACGCTAGGCTCAACCCTTATGGGAGCCACATTTAATCCACGTGCGAATTTGAAACATAATTTCCCCTGATTGAGCCCGTAGGTGAAAATTGGGTAACATTTCAGGCAACCTTTGCTGGATGTTTGCCTGCTAAACATAGAAACCAGTAGCCTAGGACTATCCATTGGGCATGGAGTCATTGGGGAAAACTCAGAAACAGATCTAGAGCAGCTTGTACATGGCTACAACGCATTTGTAACTCAAGAACAGATCACTCAGAAATTTATTGAAAATAGGAAACTACATAAGGGAAAACTATCTAACTGTGCTAAAACAGCACTTAGGGAATTGAAAACTTGCAGCTAAACCTACCCTACACTAACCAGTAAGAAACTGGTCAAACAAAACCATTTACAGGATGACTGAAATAGCTGCCCTTTCTTCTCAATATGCAGTGACTATCATGCATGATGGCAGCTACAAGAGGACAATGCTCTAGGAAATATTTAATAAATTGTTGCAGCAATTTATGAAAAAAATATAGAGACTCACTACCCTCCTTAAACAGATCATATGTAAGGTTATTCAAGGGAAGATAAGTGAATTGAGCATACTCTTTTTTAATTTCCAGTGCATTTTGGATACCATCTTCTATTGTGTCTTCATGTATAGGTGCATGATTGGTCATTGGTGTTGTATAGGACTTCATCTAAGTTAGGTATTTGATTGGACAACCTTTGGTAAGGGTAAAGCTTGAACCCTCCTGGCTGATCTCTTGCTGGTGGGTGGCCTCTTCATCACTTTGTTGGCTAGAAAAACCTAATCCTTGTGGCTGACTTGGTGAAGAGATATAAACCTTCTTAGTATGATCATCTTCTGCACAATAGAATGGGAGCTCATCTAACCAGATATAATCTTGTAAGATAGGTTCATGAGGCTCCTCCTGTATTTTCAACATTTCTACAAGTTGTTGCTCAAGATCATCATAACCCTCAACCTCTTCTAATTCTTGGCCATCCAATTTTGAACAAAATTGTTCAATAATACATGTGCACTACTCTTCAAAAAGCTCAACATTGGCTTCCTCACCCAGAACATGCTCAAAAACATCAAAACTCCCACCCTGGAGGATAGAATCAGGGTCAATTCCAGGTTTTTCTTCCTGAATTAAGCCTCCATTGTCTTGCTGGTTGCCACCAATTAGTGACTCACCAATGCTTTCTTGTTGTTCAATCATTTGCTACTATTGCTTTCTATATTCCTCCATAGCTAGATGCAACATATTTGGAATTCCAATCTCCTCCATGGTGAATGAGCTTGAGTTAGTTTGATCAAGGGTCTGCCCCTCTTTAGCTGCAAAACTTTTCTCTTTGAAACTCCCCTCAAGCTGCCTCTTCAGAAACTCCTCCATTAGTTGGTGCTAATAATCTGAGTAAGCTTGAGTATTCTGCACCTGAGCAGACAAAAAATTCATTTGTCCTTCTTTAGTAGCTATTTCCTATTTAAGGTCTCCCTCAAACTGGATTCTTTCTGCCACTCTTTCTTGATCATAAAAGTAGACTTGTTTAGCCATTTCTTGTTGTTGCATAATGGTACCTTTCTGCACCTTGATATCAACCAACATCCTAGACAGGCATGCAAGCACCTTACTAATATCATTAATCTTCATATCGTGAAGACCCTGACTTAGATCCCACAACGTATGGTCAATTTGTTGGAGCAGGTCCAATATTTTATGGTATGGATGTGTAGGAGCAACATACTCATAATATGGAGGGTAATAGTAAGCATCTTCATGAATATTTGACATCTTTTCAGTCAAATAGCTGGAAACTCAGAACTAACAAATTCTTTTGAGACATACCAACACTTGTGCCTGTGAAATCAGAAGATTTGAGCTCAGAGTCGCCAGGTGTCGTTCAAACTTCCTCCAAAGGTTGAATGATACTGAGGTAGACACCAAATCTCTCAGTATGTTGAATTTCTTATTAATGCACTGGTTTTTCTGCTACTTCCCAAACTCAGAGTCACCATGATATGCTGATGTTTACCTCTAAAAGGCCTGAAACTTACTGGTTGCATATCAAAAAACCAGCAATAATATGTAATCTTTAAGCTGTTCTGATTCGAACAGTCCCACCGAGCGTGCCAAAACTGTTATCACCTAAAATTGCACCCTTGTTGAACCTAATGCTCAACACCTCAGTGTAACATGGGAAGACCTCTAAAGATGTGGGTTTCTTGTAGACAGAGGTCAACCTCCGGAGAAGGCTGGTTTCCTTTGTGTTCACCTAAAACTACTGATTTTGAAAGGAAAAGGGAGAAGGAGAATGCTTTAAAATTAAAAATAAACCCTATGGTGATACACCTAAACGTTACTTGGATTTGAAACCAGACTTCATACACTTGCTTGCAATGACTGAAGATAAATTTGCACAACTCACTTATGTATATATTTTTGCAAAAGTGTTTCACAAACAGGTCCTGGTGCTAAGATTCCTAGAAGGAAAGTTAATTTCACATCTAAAATTCATTTTACATCTTTTGACACAATTTTTAACCTGCAAAAAACATACTTTTTGCATAAAGGTTCTAAAATCTAAGACAAAGCTCAAAGGAAATAAACATTACCTCACTAAAAGCCTGATCAATTAGCTGACTAAACACAAAAATGCAAAGAGAAAGTAGGCAAGAGCTTCAAATCAATAATAATCAAGGTCTTTACTGAATTTCATCTCCAAAATTGAGTTTCAAAAATTTGCTAATATGAGAAAGGACTGCAAAAAGTCACAAACTTTCGAAAAGCATCAGAAGAACTCCCTTACAAAGAGGCAAAAATGCCTTATATACAAAAAGATGTCAACCCCTAGGGCTTACAAAAATATCAGCCTTCGAAAAGATCTGCCCTTAGATTTTTTCAAATGAAGTTAATGCTACATTCATGTGTATCCTTGCTGTCCATGTCGGTGTGAAGGATCGCCCTTAGGAGGAGCCTTCAGATCTTTCTGTAATACTTGCATTTACTTATGACCTCCATGTCCATATTCGAACCTCCTTGAAGGGACACTTTGAATGCTATAAAGCATTATCATTAATGTTGATCCCCCTCTGCCAGTAGCGATCTCAGTTGTCACCGCGACTCATGGTTCTTCTATTTACCGATGACACCTCCTAGATATCGAACTGATTCATCGCTTTATTCAGAGCAGATCCACATTGCTTATGTTTTGTTGATCTTCCTGACAGGGGTCAAACTACCATGGCTCTCCTGTAGCTTCCTCCGATTGGTTGAACAGATGCTACATGGAATCGCCAGATGGTCAAAGGTTGTTCAAATGAAATCGTATGTCGGTGAGACACTAATTGTGTCTCCCCGATGTGATTAGACCTTGCAGCAGCATTTGGCAAGACATACGATGGTTGGCAAGACCTCATAGCGAGCTCCTTTCCTTTCCCCGAGTTCACTTCATTTCGGTAAGACTAGCAACGGTCGGAAAGACCTTATACTGAGCACCAAACATTACATCGAGCCCTTTTGTTTTGGCGAGACCACCCTCAGTCGGGGAGACATCATAGCGAAGGCACAAGCTTTCGTCGAGACCTCTCCATGTCGGCAAGACCATATAGCAATGATGCCTCATTTCACTGAGACCACATGCAGTCAGAGAGACACATGAAGACTCATGGTGACCCGAATGTCATGGCGACGAGTGTATTCAAATAAATAAAATGCACTGCTAGCCGACAAGACAACAAGAGGGTCTTACCGACTTTCTGCTCTTATGAGTTTTATGCCAAAACTGACTGAGGTGAGGCTTTCCAATAGACTTTCCTGTCAAATAAGGACCTTCCCAATGAAATCCGAGCACCTGCACACTGGGCTCAACCCCTATGGGAGCCACATTTAATCCACGTGCGAATTTGAAACATAATTTCTCCTGATTGAGCCCGTACGTGAAAATTGGGTAACATTTACCAATGGAGGAATTGTCACAAGTTCTATTCTTGTTTTGTATTCCTTCTTTAATGTTATCACTTTTTGTAGTTTCATCACTTTATGTTACTTGTTGATGGGTGTTTTGTGCACTTTCTCAACACAGGTAGTGCGTAGGTGCACTACCTCTCTTGAAAGGTAGAAATTCATAAGCAAATTACCAATCGCTACCCCAAGGTCTCTCGAGTGTCAAGTCATGACGTGCATGGAATTTCTCAGTTGATGTTCGATGTGATTTTGCTGGTAATCACAAGGTAGCTTACAGAGTTTGGCTGGAGACAAGGTGAATCTTAAAAAGGAGTTCCTGAGATGGGAAGATAGAATGCAATTTGTTGCAGGTTTGAACAACAATCTTAAACTCCTATTTTATCTTAAGATTTGGTTTTACAATGTGCAATGAACCTTAGCATAGGCTACTTATTAAAAAAAAGGAAAAGGGCAGGGAAGAGAAGAGGTTCCTAGATCTAAAATTAGCAATGAACAGTGATCATGGAGGGTTCTACTGTGGACAGCTTCCTCAAAATAGAATTTCACTTAACCAGATTGACTCACAACACCATCAAACTTGTGCAAGCTTCTAAGGACTACAAATATTCAACCATTCCTTAACCATAAGCATGCATGAATAAAAGATATAAGTTTGGAGCAGCTTTAGTTTATGTCCAGACTAACTTTACATAGCTATCTACCATCAGTAAACATCAAAAAGTATGGACAAGGAAAGCATCAGCACAGTAAAAATCTACACAACCATTGAACAACATTAACTAATCTATCAAAGTAATCTAAAACCATTAAGAATAGAAAATTAAATCTATTTAGATCAACTAACTATGGGAGATGAACCATGTAACATGCAAAAGAAACTCAAGAGTCCACCAAAAGCCAATGAACTTCTATTAAAATTTATGCAGCATGTCTTTACAACAACTCAACTCTCTCTTGAAAATGAGAGGAGACCCCCTATTTATAGTCTTCAAAAAGCAAAATAAATGGCCAAGATTGATTTTCATTATGTGGCCAAGATTCACTACAAACTAGGGTTTCACCTACCCCCAAATATATTACAATTTAAAATTACATCTTTGTTTTTTCCCTATTTTGTCCTTATATGGCAGCACTGTAGCACTTTGTCTTCTAGTTGATTTCCTTTGTTGTAGCTGATGAGCTTAGAATATGCTCATAATTTGAGTATTATGATGTATTTTTAATATCTCTACTCTTATTGCTAATGGATGTTTTAACTCTTTGATTAAAGACTTTTTATCTAAAAATGGGTAGTATCCTATAGCAATACATTCCTATATTCCTGCAGCTTAACATATCTATGTGTCTTGTTAATTGCCCTGTTTGACCTCCCGAATGACTGATATAATGCATGTGGTTTTTGAATGATGAAATAGATTTAATATGTGATTAATGAATATATCGTGTTGTTTTCCACGCATGCTTTCTTTCGCTTATGTTGTCATGTGCATCGCAGGTTGTTGAAGAGAGCATGAACAAGTCAAGCACAGCAGACTTCGGCCTTGCAGTAAAGTCCATTTGCAGCACGGCATCGAGGAAGTTGTTCCAGTGAAAACTCTATGTCCGGGTCGTTGGGAAGAAATCTAAATGATTATTAAATCTGGGAAGAGTGGAATGCTAAATTCTCTCTAGATCGTGTTGAACGGATATGCTTTCATTTATGAAAGTTTGTTCTTCGGTTTCAGGATACATTTATGTCCACGTCTTTCTCGGTTAGAGTTAGGTAGTTAGTTGCTTTTCTGGTTTAAATAAGTGTTCCTCCTGCGCGAGTGAGCAACCAAAGTATGTAAAAGTTAGTATTATAATGAGAGATAGTATTTTGTGTTAGTTTTCATATAAGCAGAACAATGTATACCATTTTGAGTTTATGAATAAAAGTTGATGAAGTTTTGAATTCAATTCTTGCATAACTAGTTTATGCTTGCTAAGGGGGCCCACTTAGTAAGTATCTGTAGTTAGTTAGTTAGTTGTTTATTTCTTGTTGATCATAAGTTAGATTTCATTCTTGAAAGTTTTAGTGCAAACTCAATCTTATATTGTTTCTGCAGCATCGGGAATCCATCCCTGTGTTTGTTCCTGCAGCATAAGGCCAGTTCATAGTTTGTTTCTTAGTCATAGTTGTCATGATTTCTGCTTCACATTACATTCATGTAGCATAAGTAAAGTTCCTTTCACGCATTTATTTCTGGTAAATTGTAATTGAAACTGGTTCTTAGTGCACATACAGTGTCGCTCCATTTCAAGTATACATTCCCTGGTTTGACAATGTAAATGAACGACCATAATAAGATGTTAGTCGCCTGCTGGAATGTCTAATTCCTAGGTTAGGATTTACCGTGACTTTTATATCCTTTTGTGGGCGAGACCATTTTTGGCGCCATTGTCGGGAATGGTGTCAAGCTAAGAACCTGTCATAGTCATTGTTAGTAGTAGTTTAGTCTGTTATTCAAGCATTTTCAAACCCCCTTCAATTTATAGTTAACTCTATTGCATGCATAGAAGAAGAGACGCTCTAGAAAGATTCCTCCCTAACCTTCCATTCCTTGATAACAATTTTGAACCAGCTTATAATCTATTTGAGGAAGGAGGAGACCAAGATATCAATCCATTTACTGAAAACCTGCTTGTTGAATTGCCATTTGATCTAGCTGACGAAGAACCTGAAAAAAATCCATTTGCTTTGATACTCCATCAAGCAACTATGGCACGTAATCCACCTAATCGACCTCCTGCTTTTAAATTCCCCATCATTGCTCAACAAGATAACGATAACCTTAAAAATATTCCTTCTTCATTACTTCCCAAGTTCTATGGACTAGTTACAGAGGACCCATAAACCTTCTTGTTTGAGTTCGACATCCTCTATCGCAACTATGATTACACTTCAGATGCTCACATGTTGAAGTTGTTTCCTGCTACTTTGAAAGAAGGAGCTCTAAGATGGTTCATGAGTTTGGGGAGGGGTGTTGTTGATAGTTGGGCAGTCATGCAAACAAAATTTCTTAAGAAATACAAGGAATATTGTAAGAGTGGTAGCAAGGGTGATGATATATTCAGAATTCAACAAAAGGAGGATGAGAGCCTGGAAGACTATATCTTAAGATTTTTGTTTTCCCTGAAAAAGAATTTAGACCATACTCTCAATGAACAATCTCATAAACTACTTTTCCTAAGGGGAATCAATGACACCTGTATAGATGCCCTGGACTTGATGGGAGGAGGAGATATAACCCAACTGTCTTGGGATGATATCAAGAAAATATGTCTCAACTACTCTCGAGCAATTGTTAAGAAGGGTAGAGGTCATCAGGCCATAGTGGGAAAGTCTTCTACTAATGGAGTTTCATGGATGGAGATCACAAATTTGTTGTCTGATTTCAAGCAGGATATCATAAACAATATAGCTACATAGTTGGATACTATGCAAGTTCGGAAGAAACATGAGGAAGCTGAAGCAATTTTGGCTGAGTTATGTCCACATTATAGACAGAAGAAACGTGACTGCAGATGTAAGATGGTGGCTAACCTGGAGGCTCAGCAGTTACCTACTAACTTTAAGATAGTAGAGAGTAATGATGACCAAGTATTATTCGTTGCACAAAGGCGACCATGGGCTCAAAGACAAGGTATGCCTCAAAACCCTTTGACTTTTGGTAATCCTTATTCTAATTACAATAACCAATGGCAACCTACATATGGCCCATCACCACCTTGGAATACTTCTCAACCTCACTTGCCTAACTATCAGAGTCTTTAATGGCAATCTCCTCAAGGAGGTTGGCAGCAGCCACCAAGACAATGGACTCCACCCCCAGGTAACTGGCAGCAGAATCCTCAATGGAGAAGTCCACAGCAATGGCAGAACCAATCCCCTGGCTCCCTGCAACTTCAGCAACCACAACCTCTGTCCCTCATGCCACCTCCTGCAGCACCTGCAACAAATACTGGCCCTCCAAAATAAATGCCTATGCCTGCTCAACCATTGTCAAATCCTAATAATAAGCAGCAACAGCCACAACAGCCTATGTATCTTGCATAACCCAATCAATATCCAGCATATGCCCTGAATATTCATGATATCCATCTTAGGTCTGGAACCACTCTCCCTGCTCCACAGCTGCCTGTAATTACTGAGATTCCAGACTGTCTCTGAACAGCCTACTAATCCTGCAGAACATATACCTATATCAGATACTATTTCTAAAGAACCGGTCCTACAGCATCAAGCCAAACTGCCTTTTCCTCAAATATTGCAAATTACTACATCCAAGTCTATGGAAGAGCCTACCTTTGATATTTTGGATCAGCTAAAGAATGTACACATTCAAATTCATCTTTTTCAAGCCATTAAAGATGTCCCAATTTATAGAAAAGTCATTAAGGAGGCCTATTTAAAGAAGCCAGAAAGAAAGAAAAAGGATCCCCAAACTATCCATGTTCTAGGACAGTTGGCCGATATTATGTTAGGGAAGGTAGTCATTCTAAAATATACTAACCATGGGAGTCATGTGGTACAAATAAATATTAATGGTCAAATAGTAAAGAATGTTTTGATAGACCTTGGTGTAGTCATCAATGTAATAACCAAGCATACTATGGAGTGTTTGAAAATCCCAACAATTCGGTCTACACCTACCATCCTACAACTTGTTGATAGTTCCACAGTAAAACTTGATGGAGTGGTAGAAGATATCATTGTCATCCTTGAGTCTTGGGAATACCCAGCAGACTTCACCATATTGTCTACTAAGGAAACTTTGGGGGGATATCCTATTATCCTAGGTAGACCATGGTTAGCTACAGCTGATGCTTTTATCGGATGTCGTTTAAGAGATATCACAATTTCTGATGGTTAGTCAAGAAAGAAATTGGCTTTATATCCACCTGCCCAGCCTCAGCCAGACTTGTCTGAACCAATTTGGCTAGATTTAGGAGAGGAAAACTGAAGAAGTTAATTCATTAGCTCAGCTAATGATGTTGCACACTAATCCATTTTCACAACTTCAAAGTGAATATGACCTGCTTTTACACATTTTGTAGTCCAACTCTTATCTAAGTAGCCCATCTCCTCCAGATAACTGTCCACAGCAATGTTTCCTGCAGCAACTGAATTCTGAGAGCATGCTGCCTGAATCTTCTGCAGCTTATCACAACTTGCTTCCATATAAAATACAAACACCACCTTTGTAAGTAGCCTCCATGAATGATCTTTACCAAGCAAGTAGAAGTATCTCCAGGCCGCTGTCTGAACGTCAATAATAAGTTGTCTCAATTTCAACAAGCTGCCCTAGTCACAATGCTGCAAGATCAACACAGAGATTTTGCATGGGACTATGGGGATATGAAGGGAATAGATCCTCAACTCTGTACTCATAGGATATACATTAAGGAAGACTGTTTACCTATTAGACAACCTCAAAGAAGGATAAACCCAGCACTTAGGGAAATAGTTAAAACAAAGCTCCAAAAATTGTTTGATGTTGGTTTTATCTACCCCATTTCAGACAGTAAATGAGTATCTTCATTGGTGATTATTCCTAAAAAAGGTGGAAAATGGAGAGTTTGTGTGGACTATAGAGAGCTTAACATAGCAACTAAAAAATATCACTTTCCACTGCCCTTTGTTGACCAAGTACTAGACTCATTGTCTGGTAAAAAGTATTTCTCCTTTTTGGATGGATATAGTGGGTATAATTAAATTAGAATTGCCCCTGAGGATCAAGACAAAACAACTTTTACCAGTCTATGGGGTACTTTTTCCTACTCCGTCTTACCTTTTGGACTGTGTAATGCACCTGCAACATTTCAAAGGGCAGTAATCAGTATTTTTGCTGACATTTCTTATGATTTTATGAAGATCTACATGGATGACTTCACTACTTATGGGGTTACTTATGAAGAAGAACTAGCTAATTTGGAAAAAGTGTTGAAAAAATGTCAAGAGCAAAAATTTTCTTTAAATAGTGAGAAATATTTTATGATGATGTAAGAGGGAATTGTTTTAGTCCATCATATCTCTCAAGTAGGAATTCAAGCTGATCCTGCAAAAATAGAAATTATTCTAACTTTGTCAACACCTACAAAATAGAAGGATGTTAGAAGCTTCCTAGGACATGCTGGATATTATAGAAGTTTTATCAAAGATTTCAGCAAAATAGCCAGTCCATTATATGCATTATTGAATAAGGATTCTGAATTTAACTGGACTAAGGTCTGTGACAAATCTTTCCTGCAGCTTAAAAACCTACTTACTCAGGCACCTGTTCTTCAAGGACCGAAGTGGAGTCTGCCCTTTCATATACACACAGATGCTTTTGATTATGCCATAGGGGCATTTTTAAGACAGAAAAGAGAATTTCATTGAGCATGCCATCTACTTCATTAGCAAAAACCTTCAAGACCTTGAATTAAACTATACTGTCACAGAGAAAGAATTGCTAGCAGTTGTGTATGCCTTGAACAAGTTTCGACATTATGTCACTGGTTACCAAATATTTGTCCATACAAATAATGCAACAATAAGGTACCTCATGAATAAGCCTGTCATATCTGGCAGATTAGCAAGATGGCTCCTATTGTTGCAGGAATTTGATATAACAGTTATTGATAAGCTAGGTCGAGCTAATGTGGTGGTTGATTTCTTGTCAAAGCTTCAAACAACTACACCTCCTGTGGTAATTGATGATAGCTTTCCCGATGAACATCTATTTTTTATTATTGCTCAAACTCCATGGTATGCAGATATTGCAAATTATTTAGCAGCCAACAAAATCCCAGCCCACTTCTCACCAAAGGAAAGGCAATTTTTGGTAAAGAAAAGTTTTAACTTTTCATGGATTGCAAATTGTTTATTTTACACATGACCTGACCAAGTCATGAGAAGATGTGTTAGGGAAGATAAGACCTATGACATTTTTCATGCCTGTCATGATGAGCCATGTGGACGGCACTTTGCAGCCAAGAGAACATCTATGAAAGTGCTTACTATAGGATACTATTGGCCCACACTACACAAAGACATTGCAGCCTACACCAAGAAATGTGACATATGCCAACAAATGGGGAGACCAACAAGGTCTGATGAAATTCCCTTGAATCCACAAGTGGTAGTCAGTCCCTTTGACAAATGGGGCATGGATTTTGTTGGGCCTATTGATCCTCCATCCAATGGGAAATCATACATTTTGGTTTGTACTGATTATGTAACCAAGTGGGTGGAAGTGAAAGTAATGACACATGTCTATGATAATAAAGTTGTTGAGTTCCTGTATGAGCAGATTTTTACTCAGTTTGGAGTCCCAAGGGAACTTGTTACTAATCAAGGAGCTCAGTTTACATCCAACTTAATCACTGAATTGATGAATGATTATAAGATCAGGCATAGAAATTCTAGCCCCTATCACCCTTAAGCCAATGGTCAGGCGGAGGTTACCAATAGAGAAATCGAGGCAATCCTTACAAATACAGTCTAATTACACAAGAAGGATTGGAGCAGTCGCCTTCCTGAAGCAATCTGGGCCTATAGAATAACATGGAAAACAACTACAGGGTTTACTCCTTTTGAGTTATTCTATGGAAAAATTGTCATGTTGCCAATAGAGTTTAAGCATAAGACCTTGAGGACTACTCTCTAACTTAACATTGATATTTCAGAGGCTAAAAAAGAATGCCTCCTGCAACTGAATGCATTAGATGAGATAAGGAAAGCTGCCCTACAACATACTGAAACTATCCAGCAGCAAAGAAAAAAATGACATGACAATCATATCCGAACTAAGCAATTCTTTGCCGGTGATTGGGCATTGTTATATGACTCCAAATACAAGAAAAATCAAGGTAAACTCACCACAAGATGGCTTGGTCCTTATGAAATAGAAACTGTGTTGATAATGGTTCAATTCAGTTAGCTACAATAGATCCAGTCCGATTCAAGCTTCTAGTTAATGGACACTGTCTTCGGTTGTATCATAAGCCAGCATCTAAAGAGGAATTTATGAAGCAGTTTGTCTCGGATGCGGCCACTGATACTCCTGCAACAAAAGGCTTCGGCCTTTCTCCTGCAGCATCTCTTTAAAATTCCACGTTGCATACTCATAATAAAGGTTTCCTTTTCAAGGAAGCCATGTTCTCTATTTTTCATCCATCGCCACCATTCATTTCCTTTTCTTCCACATCATCCATCCTACCATACCGCCCTCATTTATGATTTCAATTCCAGCTGTCATTTCATGTTGCACTATGATCTTTCTCAGCATGTACAAGCATTAATTACAAAGGTATGCGATATCTTTTGTTATCACATCATTTATTTATTTTATTTATTCATTAACTACTATGTACATATCAGTCATTATTGCCTATTCTTCACCTCTCCTTTCACACATGTGTGGACACATGCCAAATTTTTAGTAGGGAGCGGGGATAATCCATTTCAAACCTTTTCTTATGTCACTGTCACAATTGATAAGATATTTTTATTTTCTTGTACTTTCAAAATATGACTGCATGTTTTATCCTAAAAACAATAATTAACTGCTTGATTTGGGTAGTTCGTAACAATCATTTCATGCAAATATTCTTTGAGTCATTCTTGGAAAAGTAGAGAAAGTGACGATAGGATAGAAAGAAGCAAAAAGAAGCAGAGTAGAAAAAGTTTATTTGAATTTTCAGAAAAGGTTTGAGTTTCAGGAATCTCAGCAGGGATAATTTGTGAATATGGGTGGTCAATTAGTAAGACATGAGCCTGTAGCTCATGAGCTCTTGACGCAAAATCCTCAAACAGTTCAGGCATTCAACAATTGTGGTTGGCTGAATTATTTTCTGAGGTTAGATTCTTTTAATGAGGAAACTGCGGGTGAGTTTTTGAGGACCCTTTCAGAAGGAGAAGCTACAGTGTGGGGTTTGACAGTGGTTGTAATAGAAGAACGGATTGCAAAAGTAACTGGGCTTCCGGCAGTAGGAGAAAATTTTTCTTCAGATGCTGTCTCTGCTAGGGCAGAATTTACAATACCAACTAATGGACCCTTTGAGGTTTTTAAACAAGGATGCAAACGAGTGTCACTGCTTTTTCCATACTCAGAATATTCCATCCTCATAATTAGGTACTTGACTTGTGAGGGACATTTTTCCTATTTACATTCTTACCATTTTAAATTATTGAGTCATATGAGGCATGGTTTAGCTGTTAATGTTCCAAATTTCTTGTTAAACCTTTTGAAACAATGTGCCCATGAAACCCAGAGGGGTAGGGACAACTCTATTGCCCATCATGCCCTCATTAAACTCTTGATTAAGCATTCCCTGAGGGATGTGTCACCCCTTTCTTTGCAAGAATTTGTTGCCCAAAAGAGTTTGCAACTTCCAGAGCCTCCTAGAGCACTCCATGCAGCACCTGCCCCTGCAACACCTATTCCTGCAACCACCACACCAGAGCCCTTTAACCGTGTACAAACCAGGTTTGCTAGTAGAAGAGAAAAAGGAAAAACGAAGGTAGGAGAGTCATCTAGGGTAGAAAAAACCCCAGATTCTGACCCTCATATTCAAAAACAACAGTGTTCCTCTCCTGCAGCATCTTCTCCTATAGTAGTTCCTCCTGCAGCAACACCTGTTGCCACTGCAATTTCACCATCATCTTCTTCTGTTGAGTCTGAATCCTCTAGGCAAGTCAAAAAGAGGAAAGCCACGAGAGTGCCTCCTGCAGCTGCCACATTGCCAAAAAGAGTTCCAGTAAGGAAACAACGTAAATTCACCTCATCGTCTGCTCAACCTAAAGTTATAATAATTTCAGAGGACTCTGAATAATACAGTCATGATGATTCTCAGAATGTATCTAAGAATGTTCCGCATAGCCCACCTGTTGTTTCTGAGGAAATACAAAATGATCCAATGGGAGTTGAAGAAGCTGAAAGGGATGAGCCTATCCCAATGTGACCTGAAAGCTCAGATCCCTATACAATGTTGAAAAATTGGCTTACTGTCGCATATGGGTTCAATAATCAAACAGAAAGAATAAAAATATTTGATATCAGAAAGCAAGTGTATGAAGAATTCAAAGGCCAACCGTATCTGTTTTGGAAGCTTTCCTCTTCCAGGATTGAAAAGAGATGGGAGAAATTGACTGTTGGGCTGAGAAAATCTAAGCCTCACAGCCCCCTGAATTTTAAAGCAGCCCTTGGAAGGACAAAGAAGTACATACAGCTTGGTCTTCAGAAGAGGTTTGAGTTATGGTTGCCAATAACATTTCGACCTCCAATTTTAATTTGGCCACTTTATCCCTATCAAGCTGCAGATATTAATAAGGATATAGAAACCCGCAGATATGAAAGATGGCAACATTTCAGGGGTTTCTATTATAAATTTGGAACTTCACCATAGGGCCATACTGCTCCTACAGATTTCAGAGAAACAACCAGGAAACTTAATGCTAGTGGACCATCATTAGGTTAAGTAGGGGGCAGATGATGAGCTCAGAATATGCTCATAATTTGAGTATTATGATGTATTTTTAATATCTCTACTCTTATTGCTAATGGATGTTTTAACTCTTTGATTAAAGACTTTTAATCTAAAAATGGGTAGTATCCTGTAGTAATACATTCCTATATTCATGCAGCTTAACATCTCTATGTGCGTTGTTAATTGCCCTGTTTGACCTCCTAATGACTGATATAATGCATGTGGTTTTTGAATGATTAAATAGATTTAATATGTGATTAATGAATATATCCTGTTGTTTTCCACACATGCTTTCTTTCGCTTGTGTTTCCGTGTGCATCGCAGGTTGTTGAAGGGAGCATGAACGAGTCAAGCGCAGCAGACTTTGGCCTTGCAGTAAAGTCCATTTGCAACATGACATCGAGGAAGTTGTTCCAGCGAAGACTCTTTGTCCAGGTCGTTGGGAAGAAATCTAAATGATCATTAAATCTGGGAAGAGTGGAATGCTAAATTCTCTCTGGATCGTGTTGAATGGATATGCTTTCATTTATGAAAGTCTGTTCCTCGGTTTCAGGATACATTTATGTCCATTTCTTTCTCTGTTAGAGTTAGGTAGTTAGTTGCTTTTTTGGTTTAAAATAGTGTTCCTCCTACGCAAGTGAGCAACCAGAATATGTAAAAGTTAGTATTATAATGAGAGATAGTATTTTGTGTTAGTTTTCATATAAGCAAAACAATGTATACCATTTTGAGTTTATGAATAAAAGTTGATGAAGTTCTGAATTCAATTCTTGCATAACTAGTTTATGCTTGCTAAGGGGGCCCACTTAGTAAGTATCCGTAGTTAGTTAGTTAGTTGTTTATTTCCTGTTGATCATAAGTTAGATTTCATTCTTGAAAGTTTCAGTGCAAAATCAGTCTTATATTGTTCCTGCAGCATCAGGAATCCATCCCTGTGTTTGTTCCTGCAGCATAAGGCCAGTTCATAGTTTGTTTCTTAGTCATAGTTGTCATGATTTCTGCTTTGCATTACATTCATGTAACATAAGTAGAGTTCTTTTCACGCATTTATTTCTGGTAAATCATGATTGAAACTGGTTCTTAGTGCACATACAGTGCCGCTCCATTTCAAGTATATGTTCCCTAGTTTGATAATGTAAATGAATGACCATAAGAAGATGTTAGTCGCCTGCTAGAATGTCCAATTCCTAGGTTAGGATTTGCCATGACTTTTATATCCTTTTGTGGGTGCGACCAGTAGTTATTTCGTGAGGAGCTTGTCATCAATGATTGGGTTTCCTTCTTGCTTCTTCAAAGTGGCATACTCCATCAACTTGTTGATTAATGCTTGGAGCTTAGCAATCTCCATTATGTTAGATTGGAGCACCTGGTAGTTCCATTGCTTCGATCGGCCTGTGAGCATATCTTAATCTCCATCATACTTAGCAGTGTTATCCCTGACCTGTTCAAATTGGGTGAAAGCCTGAGTAGCAAAACTCATGAAATATGTGGTAAGCTCACCTGACATTCCATCTTCCATCTTCTTATGGAAATAAGGATTTATCTTTTCTAGATCAATCTCGACGACGGACATGTCATAACCTGTCATTAACTTCAAATACTAAACACAATCTATCCTAACGTCCTTTTCCCAATCAATGTTAGGTTCCACCTTGTAGAACACTTGTTCTAGTATTTCTTTTCTATGATCGAAGTCTAGCTTCCACGTATCTACCAGCCAGTGATCGTCCTCTGTCAGTGCAAGTTCATTTTCCCATGTTTTCTGAGGCAGCTTGAGGATGGCCTCAATTTTAGGATAAGTGGACCTATATATTCCGAGGAAGTTAGTGCAGAACTTCTTCATGCCTCTTAGGTTTCTTTGTACTTCCAATAACTTATTTGTTGTCCTGACAACATGACTAATGCCCATGTTTCCAACATACAAGACCTATCTGAACCAATCCTCCGTAGTCTTAGTTGAGTTCTTTCTCTTCTCAAGTTTTTCAATTTGCTCCTTGGACAGCAGTTGTGGTGAAGCCAAGGATGTCATGGGCAGTTCTTCTGTGGACGACCATTGTTGAATATAGTCAGTCAAATTAGCCACCTGTGCTTTTAGTTCTTCCTTGGAGATCTTGTCCTTGTGCATTTGATGCACCACTATGGCAACCAACTCCTAGAGGTGATCTATCTTCTGATCCCTAATGGATATTCCCAGGTTGATAGTGGAGACATTGTAACTTATCCCTTCTTCCCCAACAACTGGCGTAGCAATTTGTAAAGTCCTAGACCCAGAAGCATCCATGGTCAGCTTGGATCTGACTTTAGGCTTCTTTTCTTTCCTCATGTTGACTTGTACTGGAGCTAAGGTAGCCTCAAGTTTTGCCTTGGGATCTCTTGGAGCCGAGGTCTTCTTCTCTAATTTCTTTTCCAACCACTCGAGCATCTGAGACTCTTCCCTAGGTGATTCATGATCACCTTCCTCTTCGTCCTTCTTGGCTTCAATCTCTTTATCACCTGGAGCTTCTTGATATGTCCTCGTGTCTTCTCCTTCTTCATCAGAGTCTCGAATAAACACTGTGTCTTTGATCGGGGACTTTGTGGGTGTGGGTTTCTTGGGGTTGTCTTCTTCTTTATAGGTCTTTTCCTCTTCTTCAGCCTGATGCCTATGTTCCTCAAGGTGTTCCTCTTCTCTGTGGGACTCTATCTCAGGCCTACTCGTTTTAGACTCTTCTTCGAGTTTATCTTCTTTTTTATTCTCCTCTTCCTCATGCTAAGGTGGCACATCTTGTTCTTTCTTTTCTTGTTCTTGTTTTGCCGAGAGAGGCATTCCTTTATCATGCTTGGGGCCTTCATCGTGCTCCCCAATTGGAAGTTCAATGTCTTCCATTTTATCACTTGACTCTCTTTCTTCCTCGGAAGGTGTCCTTTCCACTTCCTCTCCATCATCCTTCAATTGTCGAGCCAATTCCATAATGTATTTGGTGTCATCCTCTTCTTCATCATCCTTCAAGGTCTACGTCAAAAGTCTCCATAATGTACTTGGTGTCATCCTCTTCTTCATCACCCTCAAAGGACTCCATTTCTTCTCCTTCGCGGACCATCTTATCAATTTGCAAATGTTGGTGCTCTGGGTGTTCATGGTAGTCATTTACTTCCTCCTTCATCCCCTTGGAAGCTTCCTTTTCTCGTCTTTCCCACTCCTCGGATATTTTCATTGTGGCTTTCATCTCTAGTAGTTTAGTTGGAGGAGTTGAGGAGGGAATGTTGACTAGAACTTGTTCCAGGGCATCTTGGATAGTTGGATTCATCAATACTTCAGAAAGCTCAGTGGAAACATTCTGCATATGTCGAGAGAAGGCCTCTGGAAGTGAGAGTGTAGGCATTGGTATTGTTGTTGTGGCTAGAGGTAATGATGTAGTTGGAGACATGGAAGCAAAAGAAAGTGGAGAAGTGGTGGTGGAGGAAGAGTCGACGGTCACAACTTGCACGATGGGTGGAGAAGAGGCAAGGTGGACCGAGATGTCCACCGCAAGTGGGGAAGTAGCTACCATTGCCTGAGAAGTAGGCGGAGGGACAGTAGTAGTGGAGGCATCAGGTGGAGATTTTGGTTATTCAACCTCCATTTCCTCTCCCTCATGGAGCGGATCCTCTTGAATAGTAGGCATTTCAATGAAACTGCCTGACTTCTTATGTTTCTTAGAAGGTTCTCCCTCTGAAGCCTTTCTCGCGTACACCTTAGAATTGGGTTGTTGTTCAGTAGTCTCTTTTCTCTTCCTTAATCTAGTGGATGTAGGGGATTTTGAAGTCTCTCCTAATGGGGCAGCAGTTTTCTCACTGTCCATTTCACTTGCAGGCTCGTTCTTGAGCCCCTCATAGGTCAAATTGACCCCTTGCTGCTTCAATTCGGAAACTCACCCATCAATCCATTCTTTTGCTTGGGCCTCGACGGGCTTGGTTAGAATGTTGAGGTCATCAACCTCCTGTTCATCCTAGTCAATTATGGCAGTGGGAGATTGGCAACTACATTGTATCGATGATCTATCACTGTATTTTCATCTTCTTCTACCTAATCCAATACGGGGAATAGATTGACCTTTACGAAATATGCGGTCATCCGCATATATTTCCTCATTCGCACTTCATTATCATCTTTGCAATTAGCACAAAAATCCTCAACGCTATGTAGATGGGCATATTCAGGTCCAAGTGCCTTCTTGAGTTTGCCACAGGGATCCATTCATGGTCGAGCAGTGTGGAGCCTTGAGTGATATTCCGCCAGTTCCTTTTCTGAATTATCAACACACTGAGAGGTATGGAGTTCGTATAGCCCTTGGATGAAGGAGAGGGGATAAGGAATCCCTGCCCTATGTTTGCTGCTTAAAAGGGTGTGCACATGTCGTAGCTGCCGAGAGAGCTCTAATAGTATGATTTGGTCATTGGGATACCGGGGTAGCTTGTAGGGTCTTTCTAAAAAGCCTTTTGCATGAATATATGTGAACTTCGAATACTGGATGAATAAAAAGGTAAATTGCTTCAGAAATGCATTGGCAGTGTGAGAGACTCTCCTCTCGAAGTCACCCTCGAGCAATCTAATGATATGACCTATGAAAGCATCATTGACCCTGCAATAATCCCTCTTTAATTTTTTGAGTTGTAGCTGAGGGTATTTGTCATAGACTTTCAACTCCCTACCTGGTTCCTCATCTAGAGCTCTGAACAAACATCTGTACTGCACTCATTTGGCCAGTGAATAGACCAAGTAGGATGTCATGTAAAACCTGGAGGTTTTCTTTACAGCCATAAATTGCTCGTGGAAGAGGTCACTGATTATCCTTGCCCAGTAAACATTGGTTTCTCCATGGAGAATCTCTTTAACGAAGTATAGCATCCATTCTTGGAAGTAAGTAGTAGTAGGAAGGCCCATAACTCTTCTTAGTAGGGTCACCAAATCATGGTAATCTTCATAAAAGTCATTGCGAAAGAGCTCCTGGGGAACCTTTGCAACACTACCCCTCTTTTCCTTCAACCAGTATTGATTAATAAGTCTTTTAAATTTAAGGGGATCTTCATCCCACATAGCCTTTCCATCACTCATGGTCGGTAGTTCCATCTCCCGAAAGGTAGGGATATGAAAAGTCTTTGTTATTGCCTTAGTAGACATGCCAACCAACACGTTTCCATCTCTGTCTACTATGATTTTGGTTTCCTCTTGATAGGTCTCCCTGCACGCCATAACAAGCTCAGGGGCGACGAGGGCAGGAGGAAAGTCCATAGCCTTAGCCAGCCCATTGCTCCTGAAATTCCTTACATTCTCTATTTTTGGGCTGATTTGACTCTCTGTTTGAATTCATCGATGTCTACTTGTCTGATGTCTGTGTCTATGACCTCCTTCCAGGTTGAGGCGAATTTGGATTTCAAAGGTTCCCCTTGGAATTGATACTTCATTTGGTCCTTATCTTCTTTTCCATGGGGTGCCTTAGTTTTCTTTCCTTTATATTTCTCTATGACCTCTCCTAAGGGTCCTACACCTAATTCCATATATCCTGCGGGCAAAAGAGAGGTGAGAATATTCAAGCACGAAAACATGGAAAAGTTAGCCAAATCCCTGCAAACAGAGTTAGATTGGATAATTTAGCATTTGAGAAATCTAACATATAATCCAGATTGTCATTAGCAGTTCACAGGAGGGAGTTTGGATGATTCGGGCCCCAGGGGTCGGACTTCTCTGGCCTGATGGTTGTTTTGTAGTTGCTACAAGAGGGACGACAATCAGGGCACAGTGGCCCACCTGTCTCGACCCGCCTTAAGATTTGGCCACTTTGAGGAGTCCACTAAGGGGAGTGCCTTATTTTAACATGTGGGTCGAAGTTAATTTGGTGATTAGAGAGCATTTGGATCATCTTTTGAGCACTCAGAGCCAGGAGGAAGATTGGTCGTTTGAAACGGCTTTGGTAAGACAAAATTCTGGGGGCAGAGTTCTGACTGGCAGGACCCGCAGGTTTGCAAGAGGGTCAATATCCCTCATTGGTCTTTTAGGTATTTCAGGTTAGAGGAGGTAGATGTCCACGAGGTGATTGTTGTTGGAAATGGCGGATGCCACATGAAGGTTCAACGGGGGCAATCTGAGGAATTAGGTCTGACCAAGGGCTTGGATTTCGTGTTTTCTTTGTTGTTTTCACTTGGGGAAGCTCATCGGAAAACAAGAGGTCGAGTTCCGAGCAATGAAAGGATGGAGGCGGTTCTCCCTTTCGCAACGGCTGGAACGGGGCAGAATCCCGACGACGGAGGTCCGTGGGGGATGACCTGCCAAATGTTGACCACTTGGCACTTTTTAATAATTTTGTTTGATGGCCGCGAGGGAGCCGGGAGTCGGAGTGCGGAGGGCAGTCACTCAAAAGTAGTAAAAGATGACATTGTCAATGCAGTGGCCTGCGGATGAAGGTCCGCCAGCTAGGACCCGAAGGGTGTTTGACATATGGTCACTTTCAAGTTCGATATTACACAGTGACGAAGGAGCAGGGCCCTAAAGACGAACGGTCGAGCTGAGAAAGTTGCTCAAGATGACGAGACGTAGACGAAGTTCTGCCAGGGGAAATCCGCGAGGCAAGATCCAAGGCAAGCTGGGACTTTAGGAATTTCAAGCATGAGTTTTGGACACAGTCAGCAAGACGAGACCTGAGCATCAAAAATTTGTGGCTAGAAAGTTGTTTGGGGTCGGCAAGGTATGAACAGCGCCCCGAGGACGGAGTCCCATGAGCGTAGACCCGAACGAGTCAATGACCTTTTCCCCAGCTTATGAAATTTAGTGGTTTTCAGATGACAAAAGGAAGGGGTCCCTCCACGATGGCAAACCCGAAAGAGGCATTCACCGCTCATTGAAGTTTAGCTTGTTTCAAGGTCATCGGCGGCAATAAGGAGGTTCGAGCCCGTAGAGTGTGAACGCTCTGTCTAAAGAATGGCACCGAGAGGATAAGGTTTTGCAGGCAATGTTTGGGTCGATTTTGAAGTTTTGCGAAGATTCAAGCATATGGGTTTTGTGCGCCGTGTTTTTCTCTACCTAGTTCATGTATTTTTCCTCCTTTTAATTCACCAATTTTCCTAGAAATCAAAGAAAAACATGAAACGTGCACGGGCGGCGAACTCACCTTGAGAACCCAATGAAGGAAGCAAAGGAAATCAACAGGTAAACAACTTGAATTGGCATGGGGACTTGTCGGGCTTAGAGGCAGCGTGGGGAGATAGCTCTCTAATTGGCTTTGATTCGCTTTGATCAAACTGACATGTGAAAATGACAGTTCAAAGCCGGCTATATATAGAAAAGGAGCCATTAAATGCAGTCATTAAATGCCCGTACGAATGACCCAAGGTTGGTAAGCCACAATTTGAAAATGGTCGGGGGAGCATCGGGGTTCGACAGTCAGGCAACTATCGGTGGATAGCCGATTGATTGCTTATCGAGAAATGAACGACGTTGGAGGGGTCGGGTTCTGACCGGCGGAAAGCTATTGGGCATTGGACGTTTGAAAGTTTAGCGCAAATCGGACCGCGCCGGGAACACCAGGTTTTGATGGGCGGAAAGCCACCAGATGAAAGTTGTAAGGGACATCGAAGAGATGTCAAAAGTCCGATAGGGGAGACCCAGAAGGGCGGGCCCGATGGGTCCCATGGATGCTAACTTTAAAGCACTAAGGCAAACACCTTATGGGAACCCACAAAGACTTAGAACTTGGAAATTTTGAGGGAGTAAAACATGTTCGATTTAAGATGACTTCTTTAGGACTCACTGGCCATTTTGGACACCAAAATAGGGGCATGCAAAACAAGACGACAACAAATGACCCAGCGAGGTGAAGGAAAGAGAGGGTCCCCATTCTGAATGGGGCGTGTGTGCTAAGGGCACAACATTACTCTTATCAAGGTTTTGTATCATCCTTTATAATAATACCTATCCTTTAATTTCTTCCATCCACTTTAGACCCACCTACATTTTTATCCTTCTTTGAACATGCAATGCATCTCTTGTGCCCTCGTGCATGATATTTGTCATTATCTATTCACTAAACAAAGTGGAAATAAGTGAACCCATTTTTTTTTAATCCATCATAGAACCACTCAAAGCAATGGTTATATTTTCCTATGATTTGGACAAAGAATAAAGAAACAAAATATACTTATTCTCCTTGTCTAGCTTAAGCGCAATGTAACCTACCTAACTCAAAATTAATATAAAATTATTCAAACAAGTAGCAACAAAATCTCCCTTTAATTTTTAATTGATATCATTATTAAATAAAACTTTTAAAAAACTCTTTATTTGATAAACATCATATTTTATCTTCCATAAACTATATGTGGCAAACTCTTTTGAGACATTCAATAGAAAAAAATTGCAACACAATCGAATGGTTCCTTGTGCCTTCTTGTTAAACTTTGTGATATCTTCATCCAACATACCCATATATTTTCCTTTATAAAAAATCTCCATTGATCCCTTCTTCCAAGAGTTCCTCTATTTTCAACTTCCACATCTCATGCCTAGAACCATTGAATTTATTAATGTTTGGTTGAGATGTGTTTGTCATGGCTTCTCTAACCACAAAAATCTCTACAAAATTTAATAAATTAAATACTCACAACACTTCTAAAAATTCATCCCTATCTAATCATAGTCATCACTTTGATACTAGATATTGAGAAGCTAGTAAACAAATATAGTGAAAATGTATGTATAAAGTTATTGAATATAATTATCTAAAAATATAAATATGTGATTAATTGTTAATATAAAGTGTAACATAGAGAGATAATTATAACAAAAAATATAAATAAAAAAACAATAAATTCATAACACCATAATTTACATGGAGAAACATTTTTGGAAAACATTTTTGGAAAAAACTCCACCACTAAAGGGATATTGAGTGTGTATAAATCAAGAATACATCTTTAAAAAAAAAAATCTAGGAGATATATTCTTCAATCCAATAATATTATAGTGTCAAAAATTAATCTCACTTGAAAAAGGTACAATACCTACATCCCATGCCTCCAATTTTTAGAGCTCAATGAAAAACTATAAATTAGAAATAGTTTTAAAAACTAGTGGCCAAAACCATAGGCCCAAAACTCGGTATCTTTCTTCTGCAAGAAAAAATTCAATGATCCATATTCATAAAATATCATATCCCATAATATTTAATAACTCCCATGAGCAAGAGACCTCCACCATAATGCTAGAGAGTGTCGAATTGTAACTCCAAATAACCCCATTATGCAACTATTTACAACTCATGATTCATTGTATTCCATTATGACCTTTCATCTTTATTTTCCTCTTTTTATACCTTTTTACAATAATAAACCCAAATAACTAGAGAATAGTAATTAATATTACTATTCTCACCACACTTGCCCATCCAAATTTATATATTTCATGTACTAAGGTGCAAATAAATTAATTATTTATCCACATAAATAATGAAACACATTAGAAAAATGGATTTTCAAGGTAGATATTACCTTATCCCATCAATTACAATCTAATAATAGGTAACATCAAGCAACCTCAGCATAGGCATTCTCTAAACTTAATATATATGGCCCATTAAGTGAGTAAGGGTTCAAACATAACCAAATGAGTACCTACATGCTTCTAAGACTTCCTTGTCATCAAGGATAATCAGGAAGATGTGCCTATTACCTTATAGGTAATATTATAGGCTTGTAATTGGAAAGAGTGAAATCATAAGATAATGCAAAATAAGACCAAGACCAATTCGATGCTCAAATTCTACCTATTCAAAACTTATTAGGACATAGAGATGATTATCTTATGATAGTAGGGATCTCATGGGTTGGTATAGTCAAATAATGTACTAGCAACCTATAATTCTTACTAGGGTGAAAATAATCAAAGTGTAGCCATATAAGAAAATACAATATAATAGGAAAAATGATATATATATATATTTTTACTTTATATCTAATATACCTTGAGGTGGAACATATTGACAGTTTTAACAAATTCTTTACCCTTCATAGTACACAAAAATAAATCACCATTCTTCAAGTTCTCTTTGATTAGGTAGCTACCATTTCAATTACGTTTTAATGTATCACCTTCATCAAATATTTTGTTAATAGATCTATCAATATTAAGTATGAGATCTTCTACTTTGAGAAGACAAGGAGGTATTGTTTTTGTTATAATGTTGATTTATACAAGATAGATAAGCTTTTTGCATTTGCACTACTCCAAGTCACTTTTCATTAAATATATCTAGTTCTACCAATTTATCCATTTGAAATGATTTGTGATTAAGAAGACCTTGTGGAGAGACTTGGAGACTAGAAATTTCAAAAGAGGAAAAACTTCTTTGGTTGAACTACAACTACAAGATAATGGGGTTTTTTCCCCCTTGTGTTCACACATTAGTCCTATAAACCTAAAGGAAGAGCTAAAGCTATAGATTTCAATCCTTTTGTGAATATTTTAGGGTTTTCACCAATATTGAATTTAACATACATTTTTAATTTCTTTTCTATTTACTTGAGGATATAGATAGAGGTTGAGTTATGGTTTCGATAAAATTATTCTTGAAGCTCTCGCATTGGTGGGTTATTAAATAATGGAGCATTATATGTGATAAGAACTTATGGAAATACAAATTAAATAAGGATAAATTTTATAATAATTGATCTTAAGATGGTGCTTAGAGGTATTTCATCTACCCATTTTGTAAAATACTCATTTGCAATTATGATTAATATTTGACCATCAAAAGATGACAAGGAATTTTCCCAACAAGATCATATCCCCATATAGAGAATAGTCATAGTTTCACTATAGGTTTAACATCATACATGGGGAGATGATACATTTGTTACACTAATAATCATGGCAAAGCAGACAAAGGGTAGGATTGGGTGCATATGCAGTAATTTGAATTTTGTGAAGGAGGGCAAGGGGATTCGAAGTCTGAAGACGATGATGGCGATCTAGGAACATTTGGGTTTGCTTTTTTTCTTGTTGTGTGTGTGGTGGTTATTCGTCCCTACCTTGTGGCTTCTTGTAGGGACTCCATGTCTGCTCATGTGGCATTTGGGGATTTTGCATTGGTTGTTGCTCCCTTTTTGGCTCATTTTTGGTGGTTGTTGATGCTTGGATCTTTGGTAGGGGGGTCTCTCTTCCTTTTCATGGTTGTTTGGCTTTAGGCTTGGCTCCTTCTTGCTTAGGGATGTTCCTTTGTTGCCACCTAATGTTATTTTTTGAGCTTCGAGTTGTGCTTGTTGTGGCTGGCAATGGCCTCTGTTGGCCTTTGTTGTTTCCCTCATAGATTTTGGGCCATTGGCTTGGTACTTTGGGTTGGGCGTATGATATTTGGGTTTTCCATTTTATAGATTATGTTGTTTTTGGGTTGGAGGATTCGTTGTCTAGTGTGGTGTTTTGAATTTGACCTTGAGTTGGTGTTCACAAGCTTTCCCTATGGAGCTAGGTGGATCTATTTTTTCCTTGGCTGCAACTTTGTGGTTTCATGTTATGCTAGTTGGGTTGGTTCCTGTTGGTTGATTTGTTGCAACTATTTGAGGATGTTAGACCCCTTCTAGTTTGTGTTGATTATTTTTCTCAGGGGGTTTGTTTTCTTAATGGACATGTCTCATGAGGCTTGTATAGGCTACTTGGTTTGTGCTTTGCTTCAGATTTAGTGCTTAGTTGTGAACCCTCTTTGGTTTGTGATGATTCTTTTAATGATGGGGGTTGTTTTCTCTTTATGAATTCTAGTTTATTGTTGTCTTCCTTGAGGGTGGATAAGGGAGCTTGTGTTGACTTTTTTTTTTCCTTTGTTGTCTAGGATATATGTAAATTATTTCCTTAAGACCCATAAATGTAAGATTTGTGTTATTTTCAACCCCTTTTGGGCTATGAAGATCTTATTGTAGGTTGGGGTTGTTTCCTTTCTATTGGTTGAGCTATTCCAAATATCTATTTTGAAGGATCGAGTGTGTTTGTTTTTACTATTGATGGTTGGGGTGCTTTCAATGTCTTCCTTCAAGTACTAGGAGCTCGTGTTTCCAAAGGATGTTGTGACAACCCTTTCTATTGGAGTGTTTTTTTTATGTTGGGTTCTACAGTTGGTTTCTTCTATTGAGGTGGAGACTGCTCCTATTGAGGCAAAGTTGGATGTTGTAGAAATGGTGGGAAGATCTATTCTCTTCTACCTATCGAGATGGAGCTTATGTGTGTAGAAGAGTGGTGACTTTGGTGGTAAGGGTTCTCATATCATCCTCCCTTATAGAGGGGAGCTCTCTCCTATATAAGTGGAGTTTGGGTTGGTGAACCAGGCAGGATGGTGCTGCAAGAAGGTTGATCTTCTCAGTGTTTAGTTGTGCTCTCTAACTCTCCTATTGAGGTGGGGAGTTTGGATTTGTTGGAACTATTAAAAAATGGTGGTATTTTGGTGTTCTACACCATTAAGTTGGTTGTTTTCCTTAAGCAATAGCAAACCACTCGATTGATTTTGGCTCAGCATTGGTTGTTCTAAGAAGTTGGTTAGTTGTGGCTTGGCTGATACAGGTTGTGTTTATGATCAATTAAGGGTTCAAGGTCCCTGTAAAAACCTGGTTGTAAAGGGTTCAAGGTCCCTTCAAAGCCTATTTTTTGCAACTTGAGTAATCTTTCTTTCCTTTTGGTGGCTATTATTGTTTGGCTATTGTTGGTATGTGGATTATCTCTTTTGTAGCATTCTTTATTTTGATAGAGTTTTAGGTCCCTTCAAAACTTGTTTGTAATGGGTTTCAGGTCCCAACAAAACCTATTTTTCTTCTAATAAAAAATATCCTACATGGGGAGTGTGACACATGTGTATGGATATTTATCATTTAGGGAACTTTTTCATAAAATTTATTATATATGTTAAATATTTAGTAAATAAAAATGGAAGGGTGCACTTTCTTCCTTGTGGCATGACTATCAAAATGTCCCCACAAATACCACTATAGAATTCTCTACTCAACTTATTCCTTATTAATGTAATAGAGTAGGATCTTATCAAGGATTCTATATATAGTGTGTAATTAACAATCACATTATTTTCTTCCTAGACACATTTCCATGAGGAGTGGAGTTTTAAGGGTAGGTTTGATTGATAAAGTATATAATAATATGTGTGTACCATGGAGAGGAGGTATATTTTGTGTTCTCATAATACAAGTCCTTTTGTTAGGGAAACTCTCACTTATTAGCTCATCTTGAGGAACTAGATTATTATATAACCTATGGATTATCTCTTTTGTAGCATTCTTTATTTTGATAGGGTTTCAGGTCCCTTCAAAACCTGTTTGTAATGGGTTTCAAGTCCCATCAAAACCTTTTTTCCTCTAATCAAAAAAATCCTACATGAGGAGTGTGGCACATGTATATGAATATTTATCATTTAGGGAACTTTTTCATAAAATTTATTGTATATGTCTTAATATTTAGTGAATAAAAGACCAAGGGGTGCACTTTCCTCCTTGTGGCATGATTATCAAAATGTCCCAAAAAATACCACTATAGAATTCTTCTAAAATCTACTCAGCTTATTCCTTATTAATGCAATAGAGTAGGATCTTATCAAGGATTATTTATAAAGTGTGTAATTAACAATCACATTATTTTCTTCCTAGACACATTTCCATGAGGAGTGGAGTTTTAGGGGTAGGTTTGATTGATAAAGTATATAATAATATGTATGTACCATGGAGGGGAGGTATATTTTGTGTTCTCATAATATAAATCCTTTTGTTAGGGAAACTCTCATTTACTAGCTCATATTGAGGAACTATATTATTATATAACCTGTGGATTATCTCTTTTGTAGCATTATTTATTTTGACAAGATTTCGGGTCCCTTCAAAACTTGTTTGTAATGGGTTTCAAGCCCCATAAAAACCTTTTTTTTTCTAACAAAAAAAATCCTACATGGGGAGTGTGACACGTGTGTATGAATATTTTTCATAAAAAAATATTGTATGTCTTAATATTTAGTGAATAAGAACCCAAGGGGTGAACCTTCCTCCTTGTGGCATGACTATCAAAATGTCCCCACAAATACCACTATAGAATTCTTCTAAAATCTACTCAACTTATTCCTTATTAATGCAATAGAGTAGGATATTATCAAGGATTCCTTATAAAGTGTGTAATTAACAATCACATTATTTTCTTCCTAGACACATTTCCATGAGGAGTGGAGTTTTAGGGGTAGGTTTAATTGATAAAGTATATAATAATAGGTGTGTACCATGGATAAGAGGTATATTTTATGTTCTCATAATACAAATCCTTTTGTTAGGGAAAATCTCACTTACTAGCTCATCTTGAGGAACTAGATTATGATATAACCAATCAAGTATAACTTGTCTAGGCTTCATTAAATTTTAGTTTACATAAGTTCAAATTCATCGAGTAAAGTGAGAAAGTTTCCAAACCCTTCATATCATGGGTTGTGTGAGGCTTTTTCTCAAAGGTTCTAAATTGGTAATGACTTTCATGTCTTAGTTTAGGATATAATGATATAAATGTCAAGTTGCAAATACTATCACTAAGCTCTCTATCCCTACCTAGGTGAAATTATTTTTGCAATTTGGAAGGGGTGATTGATGAAATATATCTTTCCTTCTCATCATTTTCTTCTTGTGCTATCATACTTGCTATAGAAAAAATTTCCCTTATATATAAAATTAGTTGGTGATCTTCTTTCAACCTCACGAGCATTAGGGAGAAATAACCTTTTAACTTGGTTGAAAGCATTTTGACAATCCATAGTCTATGCTATTTACGTTTAGTTATTAATTAGATGAATGAGTGTAAGATTGAGTCTAAAGTGTCAAATGACCCTAAATTGGCCTAGAAAATTCTTAATTTTAGATGTAGTAGCAAGGGAGTTACATCCATGAAATCTTTCGCTTTAGCAAGGTTGATTACAATTTTCTAGTTTTTACTGTAAGTACATGTCTCTAGATTTAATTTAGCTTCGCGCTCACAAGGTCTAGTAAAAATGATGTGTAAGTATTTTATATGATTTTCCCTTTTCCTCTATTTTACTAGTAAATAATCAACATAGGATTCTACTACATTATGGATGATGTGATGAAAAATATGAGTCATGGCCCTTTAATATGCAACACATAGTTTTTAACTCAAAGGTAAATCCACCCATAATAGAAATTCCCCCATGGTGCAATGAACTTCATTTTCTCTGGTTGCTCTCTAGGACACAAATTTGATCATAAAAAATCCATTCATAAAGGACAACATTTTATAATTAGTTGTGAATTTGATAACCTAAGTAGTGGAGGGGAGGGGAAACTCATCTTTTGGAAAATATTTATTATTTTCCTTAAATTTAATTCTTCTTCTTATTTTCCCATATTTATTTAGCATTGGGACTATGTTTAGTATCCAAGTTGAATAGTCCATGGATTGAATAAGTGTCACATTAAGAAGTTTCATTAATTCCTCTTTTACCATTATGGTAATCTTGAGATTAATAGGCCTCAAAAATTGCTTATTTATTTTTGTATTTATTTTGGTGACCAAGTTATGATCGGTGACATCAAATTCCAACCCTAACATGTTCAAATAATCCTAGGTAAAGTAATTTACAATCTTGATGAAAAGTGATATATATATTTGTAATTTTACTTATGTTAAATAAACTTTGAGTTTAGCCATTCTCAACTCTTTTGGTAAGTTAATTTTAAATCTAATAATGTCACCTATCAAATAGGGGTGGCCTTCTTTGAATTATGGAAGGGTGGTAAGTAACTATGTAATATATATTGTGTGTAAAATATTTATCACCCCTTTGAAGTAAGAATCTAGATGAGATATTAAACAATACTTCTTATTATGGTAGACTCATGGGAGTTCAACATAGGCATGGATAATTTCTATTATAGCCTCTTCATTCTTTGCATAGTCATGTCATGTGGAAGGTTTTTCTTTATTTTTTGTGTAACTAAGGACATATGACAAAGCACTTATTTTTATTAATGGCTTCAACATAGACTTCTTAAGGTGTCATTATATTCTATCTACCTTTTATGTGAATTTCATGACATATTTTTGTAATCTTCATATAAAGTATAACACTATTCATCATAATATAACTTCTATTATGAACTCCGAGTTCTACAATGATGCTTGATGTGAGAATATAGTGGAAGAGGTGGTGGCCATGGAGTCATCCATTTGATTATCTTCTCTTGGTGTAGATTATATTTAGAAGTAATCAAAATAATGCATTATAAATTGCATTACATCTTTGTAAGGTCATATATGCTCAAGCTTTGGTCTCTTAGTTTTTAGATTTGATTTATGAATAGTTGAGAATCTCCAAAAAATATTATTGCTCTATGTAGTAGACACCTAAATTTTTCCATACCAAACCACACTTGACTTTGCCCCATCCTAGTCAATTAAATAAATGTTTTTTATTTATTTAATTCATCCTTTAGCTTTATCCCTCACCCTTAATTAAATAAATTTATATTTATTTAAATAAGTTCAATCCTCACCTTTATCCCTGTCCTTTAATTAAATAAATTCATTTATTTAATTAAGTTTACCCTTATCCTCCAACTAAACCAATTAATTAATACATACTTAATTAATTGATTTAGGTTAATTAACCTTCATTACCATTTTCCCTAATATTTAATTTCTCCTCACCCTCAATCCTAGTCATTTGATCTATCTACATGGATCAAGATCTAAACTTCTCACTACTTAACAAGTGTCCTAACCTATCTACCCTATCCCTTTCTCACACATACATGAGAATATATCTCACATATGTGAAGCCACCCTACCTTTTATACATGTTATAAAGTAGACACCATACCTCTTACACATGTCATAAGGTACAACCACCCTACTTCTTACACATGTTATAAGGTAGCCACCTTACCTCTCTCACTTGTCACTTTCATGAGCCTCCCTGTGTGTGTGCTCGCACATGTGTGAGCATACCTAGATATTACACCTATGACACATACCATTCACATACCTATGTCATAAGGCTAAGACCTTAATCCATGTTGTTGTTCTCATTCAATCCTAGCCATTCATTAATCAATTCATCTTAGGCATGGATTTACCTCATGGAAAATCTATAAATGAAGGCCTTTTCTCTCATTTTTATCATTATCTATCATCCTAACTACATGTTTTCCTATCTTCTATCCAATCCATCTTCATCATAACATCATTTTGTTGTCATAAGAAACCACATTCTACCATTCATCATCCATTCGAAGGAGAAAACCAAGTGGAAGAGGGTGCATTCCACTTTAGCTCAATCAAGAGAACAAGGTCACTTGAGGTAAAAGACTTTAGATTTTGCTTCATGTTTTTGTCATTTCCTCATTTGATTTTGTTTCTTCTCACTGTATTTCTAACCTTAATACTAACATGACACCTAAGGAAAGGTGTTTGTACTTTGTGATATTATTGGTGCAAAATAAATTGAAGTAGAATATAAAGGGTGGGATTCTCCCTTCGAGAGGTGAGGATAATTCTTGCTCTCACCACTAGTTGATATCAAGCCTCATCGAAGTGAAAGGTCCAAGGGTTATCTAGTGAAGAAGTGGAATTTGATTATGTTTCTATTTTTGGTGTGAGTTTTGGTTCATCTTCTTCTACATCAATGGTAGGATCTACCAGGTAAAAATTTATTGTTTCATTTATAAGGAAATTCATCATACTAAAAGGAGAATAATTCCCATTGAATGGGCATCAAAAGGGAAACTAAATAGATCATTATTTCCTAATAGCTAAGCTATTTGTATTGTTTTATTTTTTGAAATGGTAGAAACCCCTCCTAAGATTTATCCTCTTCAAGTGTGGATGCTTCTTGATTATTAACTATATTTTTAGGCTCTTCTCCCTTTTTGGTGAGGGTGACCTATGAGGTGGGCACAAGAATTGCAGATTTAATAGTGAGAAATTCATGATCGATCAATACCCCTAACCTATTATTGGTTAGATAATTTTTTACCATCTTAAATGGATTTGGATACCCTTTTGTGACATATATCTCTCCTAAATTTATTAGCCTAACCTCCCAAAACAAATTAGATGTAAAAAAATCATCTTGTGTATCTAAGGTATTCCTAATAATTAGTTATAACCTATGTCCTTTTTAGCGATATTGAACAAGGTGAGGATCACTTTATGACCAAGGGTTACTAGAAGAATGATCTTTCCTATCATCATAGATTTCAAATTGTCATAACATTGAGGATTGTGTCTCTATATGGAGTGATGCTTGTTTTGCTATATCCCATTCATTATAAAATAAAAAAAGGTGGTTATGTTTATTGTTACTCCATCATCTACCAAATTTCTCTTAATGTGTGTATTATAGTTTCAAACTTACAAATGCAAGGAAATGTCTTCTCTTATGCTCATTTCATCCTCTAAGATATTTTATTGAGGTCAAATAAAAAGCCCATACCTTACAATTTAGATTTTGGAGGGTAAAGATCCAAGTCCACTTGATTTATCTATGAATCTAGATGTAGGTTTATATGAAAAATATTTTAATTGTATTACTTCCAAAAGTGTTACTTGGTGGGGTTGAGAGTTTCTTAAGAGATCAAAAAAAGAGTATATGCAAATAATTTCTTCAGCTCCTCTTTCAAGTCATAACGGACAATTAGGTGACGAGTTGGTTGAATTGAGCATACTACATATCCTTGTATTTTTGTTGATTACCCACTTGGAAGCATTCATTTTGGACAAGATTGACCAAGCCTAGCATCTTTGTTTCTACTTTTACTCTTAATTGAGGTGCTATATTTATTTCCTCAAGATTTGTGATGATGATTGAGCTTGACAGTGAAGAAATGGACAATCCTTGTTATGTGTTTGTTTTTGCAACCATTGTGTAAGAAAGGATTGTTAAAAATACTTAGATTCAAACTTTAAGGGGAAACCCGCCCCTAATATATTTTAATCAATATTTTGAGTAAGATTTGAATCAAGAATAATGTAAATCTTTAATCTAAATAATAATAAAGAAATTCTAAAACCCTATAGCTATATTTCCCAAAATCTAAAATCTACTCATATTTCTTTCACAAAGATTGAGCAATTTAACTAACAAAATAAGTATACTCTAAAGTAAAAATAATCTAAAATTAAACCACACATAGGACTAGATTTATCCAAGGTATGACATAAATTAAATGGTTGATAGTAGTTCTCAAGAACCCAATTATATCTTTTTCCATCTCATTTTCAACTTGTGAAACTCTTTTTTAATATATTTTAATCAATATTTTGAGTAAGATTTGAATCAAGAACAATGTAAATCTTTAATCTAAATAATAATAAAGAAACTCTAAAACCCTACAACTATATTTCCCAAAATCTAAAATCTACTCACACTTCTTTCACAAATATTGAGCAATTTAACTAACAAAATAAATCTACTCTAAAGTAGAAATAATCTAAAATAAAACATCCACACAGAGGACTAGATTTATCCAAGGAACAAAATAAATTAAATGGTTGATAGTAGTCCTAAAGAGCCCAACTATATCTTTTTCCATCTCATTTTCAACTTGTGAAACTCTTTTTTGGTGAACATGATGGACTAGATTGACTAGAATTAATGCTCTAAACATTCATAGGGGTTGTATTGCAGTGTCCAAGAATTAAAATAGAAGATTTAAATTTATTGACTGTCTCAAAATTTGGTTTTATCTAGTGCTCTCGATGCAAAATTTCAAACCATTAACTTTGTTGGGATATGGTGTTGTACACCATTGCATAAAATGTTATATTATAATGTTGTAATTAAATAATTATTTAGTTGTAATGCACCTAGGAGGTGTGGTTAATCACACAAGGGGACCGTTTTATGTTGTATTGTAACATTGTATTATTATTTAATGTGTGAGAGACATGGGATACTAATTTGATATTGGGAAAATATTTAATAAATTGAAAATTTAGTACCCAATATTAAATAAGGGGTTAGTGGTTTTGTATTCACATGGTTTTATGGTACATGGTTTTATCTTACCACTTGGTTGTATTTGTGTGAGCTTGAGTCTATAAAAGCAAGCACATGTTTAGTGGTTAAGGTTGGATGGGTGAGTGGTTTGTTGTTATTGAGTCTTTCTGAGGAGTGCATATGTGAATCATGGCATGGGATGTGTGGATTCATGCTTGGACACATGAGGTTGCATTGGAGAGGCTTGTTGCTTTAGAAGTATTCATGGAAATTCTTGTAAGTGTGTGTATTATTTTATTGATGGATAATAGATGGAGTATGGATGCTTTTGGAGGTTGGTTTTTTCCATCTTGAGGGTTTTCCTAGGGTATATCTTATGTTATATTGTGGCTTTTCTATTTTGATCTATGCATTATGGTTACTTGTATGCATGTTTACCTCTCATGGATTATGTAGGAAATGGATTAAGAATGTGGGTATGATGAATTATTTTATAACAAGTGGTATAAGAGATTTCATGGTTGATGGGAGGTGTGAGCTTCCAAGTTTTTGTTATAACCCTTGTTTCAATAGATTTGGTGCAAAGTTGAATCCATGTCTATATAGGATAAATTTGAGGCCTTACAAGGTATGGAACACATGTTGCAGGTGTTATTATGTAGATTTGGACTTTTGGGTTATCAAGATTTGTTGGGTTTATTGTAGATCTGAGATATACAAAATTTGGGTCAAAAAGGTTTCTTGGATTGAGCTTTCATACGAGGGCTTTGTAAAGGAAATTTCATGGATGACCTCTTGAGACAAAATAAACCTCACCATTGGATCTAGGATGGCCAAGAAATGACGCTTCATATAAATTTTTCCCTATTTTAGAAAATTTGAAAAAAAATGCAATTTTTTTTAGCTCAGCCTGGTCATACGACCATCTAGGGCGACTTGTTCCCAAGCTCGGTTCCATGGGAAGCTTTTCCCTTGTGCACCCAGCCACCAGGACATTAAAAAATAATCTGCTAGTCTTTTAAACTATAATTTATAAAATTTTACATCTACCACAATTAAAGGTTTTTAAAGAAGATTTTTTTAAATGAAATTTAATAGCTTTTCAATTCCACTGCCATGGGAAAAGTGCCATTGTCACTAGTGGCTCTGCTTGAGGGCCACCAGCTTTGCTTTATAAGCCAAGTTGGAGGACTTTTTTTCAAACATGCACAACTTTCACCCAGGGTGTGATATTTTTTATTTCTTATACTCGTTCGAAAGGTGGTTCCAAGCACTATGCAATGGTATAGGTTTGGTTCCATGATTTTTCTATTTTGATTCCTTTTTGGAGCCCAAAAGTTACATGTTCTTGGTTTCATAGTTTTGAGCATGAATTTTGCATATGAAATCATATTTTTGATTTCAAATAGGCGTTAGAGAGCATGTACAATGTACTACATGGTGAATCAAATAGTTTTTCAGTTTGTGGTACAAGAAATGGATTGTACTTGTTTGATCACTTATAGGAGCTTGAGATTCAGGGTGTGATTGCATGAGCATTTGGATGAGTCAAGAGGCGAAACCTTAAGGGATTACATGTTTTTATATGATATTTATGATGATATAGTTAATTATTAGTTTCATGCTTCCTAGTATGGGTTTATATGTGTTTTTAGAATAAGACTTTGATGGTGACAAGTACATAGTTATCTTTGGTTTTGAGGACATGAATTAACACAAGTTGAGACTTGGAGTCTCATATGGGTGATAGTTGAGTGCAAGTACAACATTGGATATGGTTACGGTGTTATGGATATGTAGGTACATTTGAGCATTGACATGACATGGTCATGCATGTGATTATTTGGTGGTGATATGGTTTAGTGTTAGGAGGTTGTTCTTATCTCATAGATGCTTGTTTGGTTCCTTGACTATGGTTACTCATTTGTGGACATGTTTGGTAAATCAAATCTATGGTTGATTTGGTGTTTGAGTCTTGATGTTTACAAGATTATCTTCTTTGATATCTCAGTTTTTAGGTTATTAATGTGATGATGAGTTTGCATGTTTCAATGTTGGGATCTACGAGTTATGCAATCCTTGGGTAAACACAACTCATTGGTTGTAGTGGGATGACCCAATGTGGACTATCTATATCCATGAGATTATTCATTGTTTATGCAGACTTTGTTAATTGGCCTTGTCTATGGTCATTTATGCATTGGTATGTTGCTTTGAGATGAGAGGATGGATGGTTAGAGTAGTTGATTAGTCAGTTGTTGGGACTTGTAGCATGTGGTTTTATTATGATGTCATGATAGCTTAGTTATTTTAGTAGGATATTTTGATAGTGATGACTTGGTGGTGTAGGATTGGTTCCTGATGGTTTGATGGTAGTTGTATCTTCTTAGCTTGGAGATCTTGGTTCTACTTGGTATGATTGGCATTTCAGTTGCATGTGTGGACCTAGGTGATCTTCATGGAGGAGATAGTTATTATGATGCAATGTGTAGCTCGATATCACAGTTCAGTGGGAGTTGTTGGGGTGATCCCACAATACTAGTTTACAATTTTTGGCCAAACTGGGCATTGAACTAATTTTTTCTAACTAAATCTTCACTTTCGAGAACCTATAGCGGCTAAAATATGAGGAATTTGAAGATGATGCAAACTAGTGATTTGTGACATTTTGTCTGTAGATTCTAAATATATTTTTTTCAATTTTTTTGGAATCATATTGCACTTCTTTTTCCATCTCCTTTGAATTTTTTTTTTTTCAATAAACACCATTTTTAAGGAGTGACACTCACCGTATAACACATAACTTTTTTTCCATGAAGGATAATTTTATTTTTTTTTAATTTAGATTTGTAACTATGATATTTGGTGCTTCCAATTGGTTTCATAGTGTCTTATTGAATATTTTTTTCCTTAATCAAGTTTCGAAGTCAAACCAATTACAATTCAAACATAGGCGGACTGTATAACACAACTTTTTTTGTATGTATCGAAATTCATTTTAATTTTTTTTAGATCAAGGACTTCAATATCTAGTGGACTCATATTTTTTTAATTTTTTTTTATAATATTCTATTTTTCCACATGTGTAGAATAGAGAGCTTGATTTTTGGTGAAAAACCTACATTCACAAGAAATAAAAAAAATTAATATAATAATTAAATTAAATTTATTTAAAAATATACTTTTTGGGAAGCTTATAATAAGTACTACATACTTACAAAAAATAAATTTTAAATGAATTCATTTGATCCCCCAAAAGGTAAATCAAAAGTGGTTTTTTATCAACATTTTGATAGGTGTAAAGGTGACTCTATTATAGCTATGGTTTAAAACTAGTGGGGTTTTATCCAAGGGGGTTTGATCTAAGGTAGTTTAATCAAACCCTTTTCATTTTGAATGCTTTAAATGGAACTTTTTAAGGCTTAAATCATTATATTTTCTAAAAATATCTGATTTCAGCAAAAAATAGAATCTCCCAAAAATTGTAAACCAACTTTGTGGGATCACCCGTTGGCAATGACGTGATTCATCATTGGTGATGGTTATCTTCATGTGATTAGAAATGTGGATTCCTAGTTTAGAGTGTGATTGGTATTATGTCACGATGTACTCTTGATTGTAGATTAGAGTTTTGACATGGTACATGTTCTCTTGAGACTAGGATGTATGCATTGGTGTATGTGATCTCCTAGGAGGAGATGGTTGGATCATGATGTCATGTTGGGTTCCTAATTATGTAGTTGGACCTTTGACATTAATCTTGTTTTTTCTCTTGGTATTGAGTACATTGATCATTTGCTTGGGTGCTTCATGGTAGTGCAATGTTACATTTAGACCTTAGCATGGATTGATCAGTTGGAGGTGCTCATGGATACTTAAAGACATGGGTGAGGTTGGAGTTCTCTTGTGATTAGAGATATTTGCTTGAGATGGTTACTCTTTGGAGGTTTCAACAAGAAGATTGAGGAGCCTTCACCTAGATATGGATGTGAGTTCATGATGGACCTATAGAGGAGATTGTTCTTGGAGTGAGTCATGATGACTTGGTTATCCTAGAGGAGCATTCTCATTCCCCACTCTTGGTCTACTCAGTGGTTTATCATCTAATAGGTATTTCTCATCCTATTTTTGATGTGATTATGTTTTGTGCTTTGATTTCTCTTGAGAATGAGTTGAGTCATAGTGATTGGTTTTGGGAGACTCATTTGAGGATTATTTAGAATGATTTTATATTGTTTTATCCTTCATGGATATGGATCTTGAGCTATGGATAGTTAGTTCTAGAGGATTCATTTTAAGGGATGGTTAGCATGGTTATCTACTTGTGCATTTAATTTTATGCTATCATTCATTGATGAGGAGTTTAGGAGATGCTTATTGGGTTGATTTCCTTGTTTTGGGATTTGATACATTGATTTTGATCTTCTTGATTAGAGAGGCTTACATCCATGTTGGCATTATATATGATTTATATGTTGTGTTTGATCTAAGAGATTGAATATTGTTTTGGGTGTTGTTGAGGCTTCTCATTTGGGGTTATTAGGAGATCATACTCAATGTAGAACATTTCATTTTGAGGTGTTAGTAGGACATATTATGGTTTATAGGTTTTCTCTCTTCATTCTATGGTTCCTTCCTAGAGGTTCATGTTCATATGATTTGGGAGGATGGTGGTGACATGTTGTGAGAGAGTATGTAGTTTTTGGTGTTGCATGTGTAGATCATTCTGATTGACCTTGGTACTTCATGTTTTTATTATTTATCACACCTTGGTATAGTGTTGTTTGGTAGAATTTATATGCTTTAACATTACCCATGTAGTGGGAGTTCTTGGATATGTATGTTCTTCATTGATAGGTTTGATATAGGGAGCTTTTGATTGAAAATTATGGGTTGCATATGTTTTTGGCATAAGTTTACAGATGTTATTGATACCTAGGAGGTATGAATGGTTGGATGTATTAGCATGTGTTGTGGATGTTATTTCTGATCACGTGGGTTTTTCACCTATGACAATGCTTGTTTAGAGCCTTTGTTATTACATGGATTTGATGCTTGTGTTCTTGGATTGGTGCATCTTCACCTTGGCATGTTCCTTTTCTTCCATAGGTGGCACGTTGGAGGATGAGAGGAGGTCTTTCTTGAGATGGTGGTCACTTTGGTTTTATTGCAAGTATCTTGATGGAGCATGAGAGGATGTTGGAGATTCATGTAATTTCATGTATGGCTATGATGATGCATTTTATTGATTGATCCATTATGCAGTATATACAACAAGTGGGAGAATGTTGGTATATGGTGTTGTACACCATTGCATAAAATGCTATATTATAATATTGTAATTAAATAATTTTTTAGTTGGGATGCACCTAGGAGGTGTGGTTAATCACACTAGGTAATTATTTGGGGACCACTTTATGTTGTACTATAACATTGTATTATTATTTAATGTGTGAGACATATGGGATAATAATTTAATAAAGTGAAAACTTAGTACCCAATATTAAATAAGGGGTTAGTGGTTTTGTATTTACATGGTTTTATTTTACCACTTGGTTGTATTTGTGTGAGCTTGAGTCTATAAAAGCAAGCACATGTTTAGTGGTTAAGGTTGACTGGGTGAGTGAGCTATTATTGAGTCTCTCTGAGGAGTGAATATGTGAAGCATGGCATGGGATGTGTGGATTCATGCTTGCACACATGAGAAAGCATTGGAGAGGCTTAATGCTTCAGAAGTACTAATGGAAACTCTTGTAAGTGCATGTATTGTTTTATTGTTGAATAATAGATGGAGTATGGATACTTTTGGAGGTTGGGTTTTTCCCTTTTGAGGGTTTTCCCCTAGGGTATATCTTGTGTTATCTTGTGGCTTTTCTATTTTGATCTATGCATTATGGTTACTTGTACATGCATGTTTATCTCTCATGGGGTTATGTAGGAAATAGATTAAGAATGTGGGTATGATGCATTATTTCCTAACAAACTTCAAGGGAGAAGAGTGAATGTATAGGAAATAATAGAAAATATTTATTCTAATGATATATAACTGAGAAATTCTAAATATAACTTCCCTTAGATAGGCATCAATTTGGAGTTGAAACAACTAGAAATAAGAAAAAGATCACATATCAACTAACTCGAGTGTTTGGTTTTAAACCTAGACCACATATCTTGCAAGAGAATAGCTAAAAAAAGTGCCATGATAGAGGCAAATTATAAAAAAAATTTAAAACACTATTGCACAACATGTAAAAGGAGTGCTTTGACCAAGTAAAAGGCATGCGATATAACTGTTTGGAGCCCATGACTTGGGGTGACCGAGTAAGAGGTAAAAGTTGCATTTGATTGGGACTTATATGTGCTATTTGCAACTTTTTTTTGTGTTAAAAACTTCCAGCAAGTAAGAAGGTTGTGCCCAACAAGCCAAGTCGATTTGGAAGGTTATAAAGTTGGTTTATTGATTCATGCTTGCAACTAAAAATTGCACAGCTAGCTGTTATGACTAGTAAAGAAGTTTTAGAGCTGGCAACAAATAAGGAAGACATAGCTATCTTAAAGGGATCAACCACTTATCCATTACATTATAAATGGATGCAGCTGCTCATAGTTTTGTTTTTGTCCTTGGTGCATTCGTATTATTATTTAAAGCATTAGATAGGTGTGAGATAGTTAGAAAATGGTGTATTGTGAGAAAGTATATTTGGAAATCTGTATTTTCAAATGTCAAGAGAGAGTGGAAAGGTTGTTCATTCATGGTACATTTATAGTCCTTTATCAATTCATTTTGCACATTCATTTTGTCATTTAAGAGTTGAGATTAGAGAAGGCAACAAGCTAAACTATTTTTTTAAATCACTGGCATATTGACAATGAATTATGAAAGCAATTAAGTGGTTCATAAGTATTATGAAAAAAACTGTATACTCTCATGTGAATTATCAGTTCAACACAAATTTTATGTATTAAGGATCTATAATGTATATGATGAATGCTTTATGAATATTATCATATGAATATTTGAAATTTCCCTATATATTTTAAATTGACCCTACAAAGAGAAGGGTAAAAACAAAAGCTACAAGGGAAAAGTATATGGGTGTGAATGTGGAGGATGATGAAGAAGAAGAAGGACCATAATTGGTCCAGAAGAGGATGTTCAAGGCCACTCGAAGATAAACATGCCTCCGAATAACACTAAAAAATTTGTGGATGATGTGAAAAAGACCAAGAATTCATCTGGTATTGAGGAGAGGAAGGATGAGGAAGAACCGAACAATGCTACTTAAGAGGGGAAATAAAAATTTAGAAGACAACATTGGTGAAAAAGGAAAAGCTTTGGAGAAAGGAATGTAAAGGAGAGTGTGAAGATAGTTGGAGAATCTTTCGGAACTTTCGGAGTTTCATTGAAACATTTGTTAAGTATGCAACTGTAATTTCAAATGGTAGTATCTGCACAGTTATTGCAACTTCTGATGCAACATGGGCAAGTAGACATGGAAAAAAATTCTCTGTTGCATAAACTTCAATTAGGTGATGTCTTTCATGCTTCTACACATAAAGAAATTCCATAGACACATCAAAAAAGTGCAGAATTGATTGATGAGGTGGTAAAGATTTTACAAGAGAGGATACCCGATGTGAGCATTGACAACTCTTTATCTGGTATGGACAATCTAAAGTTTTGCTTGATTTGTTTAAGGAGTATTCAAGTGGTTTGAAAGAAAAATTGGAGAAGGAGATAGATAAGAAAGTAAATGATAAGAGATTGATGGACATAACAGAAAAGTGTGCCATCACACAAATAAATTTCAAAATAATCTCAGAGATGTTCAAGATTGTGTCATGAAAGCCAAGGTATTGTTCTAGTTTTGGATGAAATGGCCTAGTTCCACGAATAGTATTAAGGATGAAATGGACTCCATTGAGTCCCAAATTGAAAAGAAATATGGTGCCTATGATCCGACGGTTGATGCAGATGGAAGCACACGATTAGAAATTGAGAGCATACATGAACAATTCTTCCAACTACAAGAGCAAAGAGAAAATTTTATTATGTAGTTTGGACATCTTAAGGGATATGGTGAATGCAAAATATACACCTATTTCCAATGCCCTCGTATGTATAGAAAAAGCAATCAAGCTGATTTTGGTACCTTTCACTTTGAATGATGGAGAAGAACTCCTTATGGAGTTTGAAGCATAGATTTGCATGCTTGGCACAACCAAGAAGGAATGGGAAGAAGGAAAGAAAGCTTGACAAGCACACCTTGCAAAGTTGCAGGTGTCAAATACTTCTTCTGCTTAAACAATGTATATTTCTTTCTTGTTATACATTTTAGTTTCTTAATTAGATTTCATTGTATAAATGCGGATGGTAGAGATAGGGGGATTTGGTCAAAATTTGTGTTACTCTAATTCCTACATGTATATATCAGTTAGGGAGAGTCTATATGTAATTCAATACATATGAGTAGTAGTTTTGTGCCCTTTACCCTTGATGTCAAAGGGGGAGAACAATTCTAGGAGAACAACTAAGGCCTGTTTCCATTAATGACAAAGGGGGATATTGTTGAAAGAATAAGAAGTTTGTCATTGATGTGTTTATTGGCAACATGAGCACGAGCATGGGTTGATTCAATGTTGTCATTGATGTGAACATTGTGATCATGTATGAAGATCATTATGTAGACCATTTTGTATAGCTTGAGCATGTTTGAATATGGTTATAAAAGTGTTTATTTACAACGAGGTTTGATCTGATGCAATCAATTAAAGTGGTAAATTGGCTAAGTGTCAAAATAGGTATTTTTGTGTACAAGACATCCGGTATTTTGGTCTGCATTGGTCCGCTGTGTAGAATCTTGCTTTGCGGTTTTGGTGCAATTTTTTTAGATGTTAGAGGAATTTAAATCTAGAGTTTCATAGTGTTTTAGTCTATGATGAAGAAGTTATGAATGACAGAAGTTCTAGTTTGCTAGTGATAGTGTTTTCGATATAGTATGTATATTTTGGTGAATTTGCATTTCTTTGTAGATTGGTATCTAGCTTTGCAAATTTGTGGAGATGTTGACATGTGTTAGTAGCACCTATATTCCAAGTGGCATGAATTTGGGAGGTTCGTGTGTCCATTTTTTATTAAACAGTTGGTGAATTTTGAGGTTAGGTCAATATTGGTGCTGACCTAATATGATTTGAGTATTGCAGAGTTTTGAGATGTATTGATTTGTTATGTGGGAGCTATTATAGGTCCATGTTGACCTATTTGGATGTGTTAGATGTTTTGATTCATGGTGCCAAGTGTGTATGTGTGTATGTTGACCTGACAAGTTATATTTTATATATTTTGTTTGATACATCTAGTTAGGCCAACCTAATTGATGTTTGAGGTTGTGATGGTTATATATGTGAGTTCATTTTTGATATCTTGTATGTATGGATGTAATGATAAGTATTTGTTGATGCGAATTGTGCAAGTATAAGGCAAATGTAGAGCAGAGTAGGGTGTCAGTACATATCAATATGAAGTGTATAGTCTATGTATTGAACTTTAATGGAACTATAATCCATGCATATGATAGATGCAATTATAACAGTTCAAATCTTGGTTGTGATCCACCACTCTCTTCTATCTTTTCTTCTTTTTGTGGGCAGTGAGTCCACTAGGATAGTGAGCATTTATGTAATATCTTATAACTGGTTATAATATATTTTGAGCTAACCCTCACAGTGGTTTTTCCCTTTTGGGGTTTTCCATGTAAAAAATTGATGTTCCTATGGTATGTGATCTCGTGGTTGATTTCATGCTTTCCTTTATTACTACAAATTGAATAGTCTATGTGGAATGAATATTTAAATGTTTAAGTGGTTTCAGCCTCAGTATTTTGGGTGTTCAACATACTCGACTTGGAAACTATAATGATCACTGAACCTCAAGGGTTACATCCACAATCGAGGTTTAACAAAAGTGATAACACAGTAATAGTAACATCATAGACTTTAAAGGCTTGACACATCCACTAGATTACCTTTTTCCACAGCTCTAAGGTTTACCCCGAGATTATCAACCACAAATAAGGTTTCATCTAGAGTGATTCAAGTCACAAATACTAAATTAATAGTCCAAATAAGTTTAATCACAATCACTTGAATACCCGGTTACATGCTTGTAACACTCCGAGTTAGACTTCTACCTCCTAATCAAGATCTATCCTTTTAATCGTAGAAGTAGATACTCTCTTACTTAAATACACAATCAATTAATACTAATGATTCCACGTCACTGACTAGACACATTTGGTCTTAATCTAAAACACAGTCAATATGTCAACATGTATAATAAATCAAAATTAAACTTGATTCAAGAAGATTACTTCTTCATATTGATTTTTTGACTCTTGGTTGTCATATCTAATATGGTTCCATCCCTCTAGGGCACCATAACCAATCTAGTTATCCTTTAAATAACATATAAAGTCTTATAATAATAACCCATAATATGTCAGCACAATAACCTATCAACTTCTAATAATTCATCTAAGAACCATTTGACTGACCTCTAAATCCCTCGTGGTCCTTTTTGAGTTATCTGTTACATAATCTAAACAAAGTTCCTATGTTTGTAAATAAGTGAGCAATCATATATCCTTTCTCTAGTTTCTATCTAGTTTGGAGGACATCTTCAGCTTGGGAGGAGTCTGTGCATCCACACCGTAAAGTCTCATCGTATTACGACTTTGGGTTGCTAAGACGTACAATCCTCTTCTTAAGACTAGAGTACCATGAAGAGGCATAGACTCTTGGTCAAGTATTTAAGATAATAGCCATTTAGAAAGGTAATTGGAATACATACATTTCTAATACGTTCTTTAACCTTATTGTTGAATAACCATATAATCACATCCAAATGTATATATATCTCTAATATTTTTTACAACTCTATTACTGCATGCCATTACAATCAAGTGTACACCCTAACCCTAGGGAATATATTACCCTAATCTCATACTTGGTATATAGTCATTCGAGAACGTGAGTTCTCTACTCAAACAATCTAACCAATACATAGGTATTTCTATCATAATTTCATTCGACCTATTTCCATTAAGAATCAAATTGACAAGACAATCACAAAGGAATCATAAGCAACAATCCCTAACATACCTTCCAACCCAAAAGGATAACACATGGTTCCACAAATAGGTCAACACAAACTCTTCAAGGTTACTCTACTTGGTGCAATACGTGTGTGCAAATACTCAGATGATCATGACCATGGTTTCGATACCAACATCTTCTCTTGGATGATACTCTCCCTCACCCTTTGGAGGGTTCGAACTTGTTCTGCATCCAACATAGAGCAACAAGAACGAATTTAACTAATAACATAAAATCATATTATTCATGTATTATTTGCATCGTTAAAGTAGTAAAAAAGGAAATCTCATCATAATGCATATTCGTACATTTCATTCATCTATTGTCACTTTCATCAAAATGTAATCATTTGTTATAAACATATTTAAAGTCACAATTTACATTAAAAACATATTTACTCACAAAAGTAAAAGTAGTCTAGTAGTTCAGAAACAGGGTGTAACAAAATTGGTACTTAGATCTTGATGTTGGGGATTGGTGTCTCTAGTAGGTCAGCACCCACAAACACAATTGGGGATTGATGTCTCTGGTAGATTGGCGCCTACTTCATGATTGTAAGATATATTTTTTTTGAGGTTGGATTTGGAAAGTAGCTCCAAGCAGCTCTTCTCACTATGGTTTTTCCCATTTTAGGTTTCCACGTATATTTGGTGTTCTTTGTGTGAATGTGTGCATCTATGTTGCTTAATGGTTAAGGAAATCAATACTTACTACTTTGATGCTTTTGAGGTTCATTTTTTGAGAAGTTACTAATGGTAATTAATGTTGAATTAAAGAGTTTTTGCATATACTGATTCACCCCCTTCTCAATATATTGTGTGTCCTTCAGTATAAACTATATTCCAATTATTGATTATAATTTGTAGTTGATCATCTTGCATTGACTACCAAAGATCGACAAAACTAAGTTAACCTACTCTACCGATCTCATTTGTATTTTTATTTAGAGTCTAAAAGTCTATTTATGTATAATTGATCATTTAATATTTATACTAGTTTGATAGGTTTAAATTAGTATCAAGTTCCTTTATTTCTATATAATTTAAATAAAAATAAATTATTTGTATTCTTTACTTTAGTAAAACACAAAATGCCTTAATATAATTTGCTTACTATTTCAGTTGATAAATTTGATATTATTGTTACCCACTTTTTAGTTACAGCTTAGGTCAATGCATGTTTATTGGTTTAGTTTCAACATTGTTGAGGAAACTGAAAAGCAAAGGTAGAACTGGATGAAGTTCATTGTTTTTAGGTACAAAAATTTTCATGTTTTGCTGATTGAGTGTTCATTGATCATCATTGAGACCATCTTACATGTGAATCATAGTTTATTGTGCAAACGTTTAAAACAAAAAATTGAAAAGATTTGCATAGTAATGCTTTTATTCATTTTGTAAAAATGTTGAATCCCACACAAGCCGTGGAAGTAACTTTTTCTAGATTTTTTACAATCAAATAAAGAATGCATAAACAATGGTATGCTATACAACTAAAAATAACAGAAACATAGGGTAGGAGGTGATTTGTCATTGCCTGGAATGACAAATCGTTGACAGCTGAGGTTTCCAGTCGAGACGTCAGCTCTAACTCCATTTTTAGTTTCAGCTTCCGTTCCAACTCCAAAAGCGTCTGCAGGGAAGATAAAAAATGGCGTCAGAGATAATCTCTAAGCAGTGACGGATCAAATCTTATCATATATCTACGCTACCAACAGAAATATAGGATACAGTCGATCAGGCATCCATCAGATAATTGCAAAGAATCAGAGAAGAAGGAATGTAATTCAATGGAAGCTTTCAGCTTCTTATATTTTGCTAACATGTTTGTTTCAGTATGTAGAAACAGGTTCATCGTGTTCAAGATCATTTATCAGATATGTGGAGTAAAACGGGCTCCCACAAGGGTTGAGCTCGACATATCAAAAAGGACATATTCACAATTTTCATACAAAGCACATGAATATTGATAACATATATGTAAAGCAGCATATTGCACTCATCTATTTCATTTTCTGTTCAGCTCTACTTTGTTTTTGAAGAGAAACAAAATATTCAAGTATAGGACAGATTTGCAACAATTTAGTTTTCTATAAGTTCTTCAACAGAAAGCAGCAAATTATGTTTTAAGTCAGCATCTAAGAATAATGGAAGATACAGGTGTGCATTATCTTTTATCAAACAGGCAAACAATGTCACAAGTGCCAAGGAGATAGTAATGGAGTGAGCTTTGACATTAAATGGAGTATCTGTTTTCAATGATAATCATTAGTTACAAAGTTGTTCAAGAGCATAAATACAACAATGAACAGGGCCAACGAACAATTGGCAATACCTCATTAAATGCCTTATTTCTATTTTTTTAGTCAAAGTGAGCTTTGAAGGATCAAGTAACAGACATATAGGTATGATGTTTTTAGGTTGCTGAATAGTGATGAATACACATATAATAGAACAGCAGTAAAGAGCAAAGCCATTTTTTGTTACAGCAAAAGATTAAGCAATAAATGCTATAGGTGTGCATTATAAACACAGTGTTCAATTCATATGTTTAAGCCAGTTTTGAACAATTTCATAACAATAACACTGCCCCATGAGATAGAGGTCACTTTGACTTAATACTCAATATCAACATAGCTCTTTCATCAAGTCAAGAAAGGAGAATGACATTGCTCATTATATGCATTTTACAGTCAAGGAATATGAAAGACAACAACAACATTCATGATATGAGAGATGGTCATAAAAATCTCTTGCAAATGAATTCCAAGAAAATAAAATGTCAAACAACCAACAACTATGGAGATACAGTGACCATCAAGCAAAAGAGGAGATAGTGAAACAGTGAAAAGTATTTCCAAGTAATTGTACTGGAACAACAATATCAATATATTTAAAACAGTTATAAGCATGTTGTAGCTTTGGTCAAGTGAATCAACAATACAAATTTTTTTGTTATGGATGTTAACATACTCTTGATCAAGTTTATGCACATCGGTATGGAGGACAGCAATGACAGCCATTTGAAAGCTTGTTTTGTCAAGAACAATAGAAGAATAGCACGGCATTGATCTCAGATTCTGAATGTATGCATATTCATGAAAGTCACAAAGTGCATAGAAACAGATTTATGTTTTCATGGGTAAGTATTTCAGATTTAAATCCATCATGCACAGAATTGAATTTGCAAGGAAGAAAAGAAAACTCTTGTACAAGGAAAAGCTTTAACATCCTCTAGTGATGTATGTGAAGCTATCTTCAAAAGCAAGAGTATTAAAATTGCAGGGAAGGAAGGAAAAGAAAATTTCTGCACATGATAATGCATTAATGCACTCAAGCAAAAAGAGTGAAAGTGTGTCTAAGAGTAAAAACAAAATGATTTTCCAGAATGTTAATAGTAAGTCTGAAAGCCATGATAGTAGAGTAGTACCAAGGCAGGTTTGGAGAGCTCATTTCAAACAAGAGATGTTAATAATGCAACAAACAAATACCTTGATATTTCAGCTGCTTATTATATTTTACTTCAAGAGATTCTGAGATTCTATCATTCAGTTAACTCAATGGAAAGCCATTTCCATAAGGAGCACTTGATACTGTTTTCTAGTTACATGTGTTTCTTTGCAAAAATTATTGAGTTTACTACTGGTGGCTATCGACATCAAGTTCATAGCACAGGAAAACATGAAAAGAGCTACAACAGTGAAGATTAAAGAAAACAAAGACCTGAAAATGAAGGATATCCAGTACAAAAAGCAAGATAACTAATTTTCACTTCTTTGCAGGAAAAGGAAAATATACTTTTGTTTTATATTTTCATTGATTTCAAGCAAGCTCTTAGCTTCAGATTTCTGAGCTAATAGAAACAAAGAAAATGCAGCCTGTAGAGTTATGCAGTGAGAAAGATTAACAATAAACTGGAGGGGTTTTCAAATTTAAAAGCTTGCTTATTTTCAGAATAGAAATCTCAAATATTTATGAGAGAGGAAAAAATGCCCAGATAAAAAAAAAAACGTGGCTGTATTTCCACAAAGAATCGAAGTATTTCATCTCTTATGAGTTAAATGAAACGTTTTTTGCAGAAACCAGAAATTTATGTCCATGGCGCAGCTTACAAAAGTGAAGTATTGCAGATTCAAAGAGAAAAGAGGCCAGATTCAAATTTATAGCAAGTTTGTTCTTTATTTCTGGAGAAAATCACTTCAAGAACGTTCATGGCGGTGTAGAAGTGTAGAAAACTTTCATAAATTCATAAAAAATCTGACTGATATCTAAAAGTACTTGATAAAAATCTCCATGTTTCGAATTTAAGGAAGTCTTTTAAGCAAGTTTGTGGCTCAGATGTTCATGGTGGCCAAAAAAATGCAGATTTCGAGCCAAGTTCGCAGCAAAATCACAGAGAAATGAAAATGCATCACTCAAAACAGAAAATCGCACCACAAAATGCCTCCACGTTTTTAAAAAAAAAATGTCATATGCTCTTGTTTCGGCCCAAAAGACATTCAAAATCCTTCATCAATGGCGAAAAATACCAGAACAAAGAATGGCGCGGCTAGGGTTTCAATGGCGACGCCCAAAGAGAAGCTTTCAGCATAAAACAAAAATGATAATAAGCTCTTCTTTGTTTTCTTTTAGGGTTCGAACCCTAAAGAATTCGACCTATTTGCAAAAGGTTAAAGCTTTATTCATTACTTTCCAAAGCCCTTAAAATCTAAGGCTTTTATTTTATTTTTTCAAATGAAAGCTTAGATTTTATTTTATTTTGCATTTTAATCTAAAATGTATACCATTTATTAAAAATGATTAACTAATCTTTTTTAATAAATGATTTTATTTAAATGCAAAGTTAAGCTTAGAGTCTATTTTAATTTTTGCATTTTAAATAAATTGTAAAATCTTTTTTAAAAATGATTTGTTAATCATTTTTAATAAATGATATTATTCAGATGCAGAATTAAATTTAATCTTGGTGGTATTCCAACTTGCATTTCTTTATAAAATTGTAAAACTTTATTTTTAAAGTGATAAATTATAAATCACTTTTAAAAAATAAATGTTATTAATGCAAGTTGAAGATATTTGATGTATTCTTTAAAAAAAAACCTAGTCAAGAGGAGCCTTTAAGTGGAGCATTAAATCTTGGAGATATGACAATATGTTTATGTCAAGTGGAGGTTTTGAGTTGCTGGATTCAGGGGAGGAGTTTTTGACTGATGGGACACCTTTTTTGGAGTCTTTTGAGTCCTCTTTACGAGGATTTTTGTTCCTATCCGGGTCTGGGAGACTTTTTCCTATTTTGGGTAAGTTGTTGATAAGTTTGAGAGCCTTCTTTTAGGGCTTTTTTACCAAATACGACCCCCTTATTTAGGTGGGGCCCTTTTTCTAGGGTTAGGGTGGAAAGTTTGAGCTTATTTATTCTCTTCTTCATTTCCTTTTATGGATGCAAAATTCTGGAGTGGAAGAGACTTTGTACTTTCTGGAGGACATGGTGTTATTTTGTTCCAAGCTTTGTATCAGACTTTGGAGTATGCATTTCCAGGGCCTTTGAGAGCCTTTATACAACATCTTTGATCTATTTCTGGTGTCATATTTGTATGCAGATTGGTGATTGATCTTTCTTTTCTTTGTTTCTTATCTGAAACCTTTTAAGTTTGTCTCATTTTGGCATCTTTGTGACTAGGAATTCTCTTCACAGGTCAGGGGTTGTATTAATTTCTAGATGTATTTACTGTGATTAACATCCTTTGAATATTATTCTGATTTCAGATCTTCCTTTGAAATATTTATGTGTTGAGGGTTTTACCAGTTATTGCATCATTATTAATGGCTATGGGTTCATTCTGTGCTAAGGAAAGTAATTTTGGTGTATCACCCATTAATTAGTTTTAATCCTTAAGTTCTTTTTATCTCTTTTCTTCCCCTTCTCCTCTTAAGTCTTCAGGTTTGAAGAGCAAAAATAGATGTTTATTTAACAGGAACCGGCCTAGAATCCGGAGGTCTCATTTTCAATATTGCATATCCCACATGTAGAATTTGAGTCCCATGTTATGCCAGATTGCTGAGCTTGAAAATATCAGTAGGATGCAAATTTGGTGCATAACAATTATATTTAAGATAACTATTCACTCATTTAAATTAATATTTAAGAAAAAAGAAAATTCATTATCAATTATCTCAAATTTATACCTTGTACAAGATTTAATCTCACACATCAAAATTAAAGTTGCAAGCTAAATAATATGACAAGGAAAGAACACACCATCTAATCTTTCATGTTAAACATATTAAGCTAGAGTCAAGCTAATTAATGTTAAGAGGGAGTAGGGCATATTTCTAGAGCCTCACAAAATAACCAAAGTAGAGAAGAAATGGGTAATACAAACCTACCTTTGATCTAATAGGCCAATAGAAATAAAAGGACCTCAATTCAAAGAAGGCACACACCATACATATCTAAAATAAATGTAATGGATGTATGCTTATGTGTGTTATATTAACTTTTTGTAATACATTTATAATTCCTGATATATATAATAATTGAAGGCACACACCATACATATCTAAAATAAATGTAATGGATGTATGCTTATGTGTGTTATATTAACTTTGTGTAACACATTTATAATTCCTAATATATATAATAATTTTTTTTTTTTAATTAGATGAAACTAAATTTAAGAACTCCTAGTTGTCTGTGAGATACTTTATCACCAAACTACAAACCCTCTTTATGAATGAATTTTTTGATAGCCATATTTTTATGGTTGGAGCTCCTAATACTATGCATTTATCATAAGCTAGATAAAAAATAAACCTAAGACATGGGAATTGTGTATTTGAATGGTCTACTTCTAAACTACCAACCCTTCTTATAAACATTTTTTTATGGTAGAGTATTTTTTATAATTTAAATGTGGCCTTTTTTTTAATTTCTCCAATAAACTTTTTCTATGTATTGATCAAAGATGTAAGAAATATTTACAAGTAAATATAAATAATTAAAAGATATAGTTGCAACTAATTAGGCTCAAAGATTAGAGCTAAAATATTAAACAATCCATCAACGAGGAACTATTCTTCAATCATGAGAGTGGAACTATCCACACCCAACTTGAAATCCATCTTTTGCTCAATTTAGTGAATTTTTAAATAGAACACAGTTAGTTGATATCTCCTTCACCATAAATTGAAGTACTATCGATAAACATGGATGAGGTGTTAAAGGTAACAATTTTTATATGCCTATACAACCTATCCTAAGTATATTTCGGTTTCTTGATTTGGATTTGTTGCATCTATCGCTCAAGTTGTTGATTCACTTGGAGTGCATCTTGTAGGTTTTTAGACATATCTTCCATCTAAAAAGTAACATTATCACAAGGATTTTGAATGAAATGTCCCAATAGAGAAAATACTTATTAAAATGGTAGTACACCACTCTTTCTATAAATGCTTGATCACAAATTGTCTAACAAAATCAAAGATCACATTATTGTTGATACCAAATCCCAACAAAATATTCTTCCAATAGAGTTGGCAACAAAAGTTGGAAAAAATATCTTTATACAAATTTATAGGTGTGTTTAGTAATAGGACAACCCTATAATACATTCTTAACATGTTCAAGCTAGAGCAAAAGGGACATAAGATGGGTTGAAATTATATAACTTATAGAGTCTATCACCACTTGAAGTTTAAAATGTAATAATTTTCAAGCAAGGGTTTGCGTATTAACATCAACTTTAAAGAGGTAAATGCACTTAAAATGCAATAATGAAAGCTACTCATTGTTAGGCCAACACTAATCTTTGAGGAAATTGTGAGGAATGAGTGCAAAAAACTTGGTGCAAAGCTTAGGGGGCAACCAAGGAAACAATAAGATGAATTATTTTTTTATATTACTAAGAGAGACCAAATAGGGTTTGAGTCTGTTTTCATGAGTTCCAAATAAGAGACTAGAAGTCCTAGCTTAATTGCTAAAGGTTTGCACATCTTTGAGAAAAAATATACAATGATTGTGAAGTTTGAGTGAGAGCAAGAAGCAAGTTGACATCCAAAATGAGCCTATTATTCCAGATAAAAGAAGTAGATAAATTATATATCCACCAAATTGAGAAATGAAATCAAAGCTATATTTGAAGAAATGATCACACCATTCCAAAAACTTGACCACATAATTGTTTGAAATAGGATGACATTTAATTATAATCCTAAACATTATTTATTTCATGTATCTCCTAAGTCCTTGGAAAGTGTTCTCAAACACAAGGATTAGAAAGAGATTAATTTTGAATGAAATAATCATGTTAAATTGACATTTGTAATTAATTCTAAATGATAGGAACATATGAGGGTTTCCAAGATGAGTTCCTAAATAATAGGAGCGCATGGGGCACCCACATGGAAGGTGGAACCCACCTTGAGTTAAGTTAATTGTTTGGAGTAAAAGATAACACTTTTGTAATGCATGTAAAGATCCTAGGAGTTAGGGATTGATGTTTACATGCACGAAGTTCAGTTCAATTAAATTTAGATCAGTTCAGTTCAATTTAGTATCAGTTTAGTTTAGTTCAGTTCGGTTCAGTTATGGTTCAGTTATCTTCAGTTAGTTTTAGTTGAATGCTAGTTGACTTCAGTTGACTTGGAATGCATGACTAATGACTTGAGTTGCATGACATATAACAAGTGACTACTTTTAGTTAATAGGGGATGATCATTCTTGCATGAATGGTGGAGAGATATGTTTCAGTTAATAGAGAATGACTTGGACCCACCTTGGGTGCCCAAGTTGGCTTCTTGGAGTTAACACTTTTGCATGCTAAGATATTTCAAAAGGCTGAGTTAAGTGGGTTCATTCTTGGGTGCCAACTTTGAGGATAAGCTTTGAAGATATATTCAGAATAAAGGTTGAGTTATTACTTCAGCTTGGGATGCCCAAATGAATGATGGAGTTGATTTGACATTGTTCTTCACGGTAGAACTCTACTTGCAAGAGATAGGCATAGATTTTTGGTGATACGCTTTGAGCTTTGTAATTGTAACTCTTTGGAGTTTACAAGGTTGATTATTGCCTATTTATCTCAAGCAAGTTGAAGAGAGTTTGTATCAATTTAATTGCAAGTTGCGAAGAAGATTTGGTGAAGGCAGAAGAAGCATTCTCAAGCAAGGATTGGAATTATTGTAGTCTACTTTAGAGATTAAATAATACATTGATTCTTGGTGGATTTTTTTCCTGAAAGGGTTTCTCCATGGTATATGTTGTGTATCTTCTAATATCCTATCTAATTCTTCTACAACCTTTTGTCTTCATTCTACAAATGATAAAATGGATTAATCAGATAATCACTCACAAAGAATACATATTTAGATCAATAATCATAATTTTTTACAAAGTATTAAGCTAAGAAAACACCTCAATTTTCAACATTTGGTATCAGAGCTGAGGTTGGGTAGAGTATTGGGACACTTTTCTCTTAAAATATTAAAGGTTTTTTGGCTGTAGTGGGAGTTTTTACTATTTTTTGTTATTGCTGATTTTAGAAAATAAGTTTGTTACAATGAATTTTCATTTAGATATTGAAAGGTTCAATGGATCTAATTATGAGATGTGGAAATTAAAAATGGAGGATCTCCTTAAAGAGAGAAATCATTGCTTAGTTGTTGGTAATGAGACAAAGTCACCTACAACGATGTCAGGTGAGGATTGGGCTAAGCTTGATAAGAAGGCAAGATGGACCATAAGATTATGTCTTGCTGATGTTGTTCTCTTGAATGTTCTAGAAGAAACTACTGCATAGAAGCTATGGAAGAGAATAGGTGATATTTATCAAACTAAAAGTCTTACTAATAAGTTGTATTTGAAAAGATAGTTGTATTCTTTAAAGATGAAAGATGGTGATTTTGTTGCAAATCATTTGAATGCTTTTAGTTTGATTCTAAGTCAGTTAGCATCTATAGATGTAAAGCTAGAAGATGAAGATAAATGCATTTTGTTACTTTGTTCTTTACCAAAGTCTTGGGAAAAATCTAATTGTTTCTATCAGTGGTAGTGGTGCGGATCCGAAGATGGATAATATAATTCCTACTCTCCTATTAGAGGAGATGAGGAGGAAGTCTAAAACAGAAATCCAAGATGCCTTTTTTGTAAAAGGTAGGCCTAAGAAAAAGGAACCTAAGGGAGACAAGGAAGGAAAGGATAAGTTAGAAGGACAAAGTAAGGTAAAGTGTTGGAACTATGGGAAACTGAGACATGTGAAGAAGGATTGTAAGAACAAGAAAAAGAGTTATGATTCTTCTACAGAGGAATCCTCAGATGACAGTAATGATGCATTGGTTATTTTAGCTAATACTGTTTGTGATAACTCTTTACTTGATGTTACAGAGTGATCTTCATGGAGAGGATGGTAGTCACAATGCCATGTGTGACTCAGTACCATGGTTCGGTGGGAGTTGTTGGCAGTGACGCAGATGCATCATTGGTAAGGTTATCCTCATGCGATTGGGGATATGGTTTTTTCTTGGTTTAGAGTGGTTGCTATTATGTCATGGTTTACTCTTGATTCTAGATTAGAGTTTGGCATATTACATGTTCTCTTGAGACCAAGATGTATGTTATGATGCATGCGATCTCCTAGGAGGAGATGGTTAGATCATGGATGTCATGTTTATGTTCAATCTTGGAGCTTTGACATTGACCTTTTGTAGTTTTCTTAAGTATTGGGTACATTAATCATTTGCTTGATTACTTCATGATAGTGTTGTGCTGCATTTGGAGTTTGGCATGGATTGGTTGGTTACAGGTCCTCATGGATACTTGGAGAAATAGGTGAGGCTTAAGTTCTCTTATGGTAAGAGATATTTGTTGGAATGGTTACTTGTAAGAAAAGCTATTTTCAATAGAAAAGACCAAGAAGCCTACACCTTGGTTGGATGTGAGTTCAACACACTTGCCAGTTTCATATGCCTCCAAAGAGGCAGTTTGGATACAGAGACTTGGGAAAGGTATTGGTGTATTAATTGAGAAAGTTGACACTTTAATTAATGTTGTAGATTATCTTATGAAACCAGTTCCTATTGAAAAGTTCTCTTGGTTTTAATCATTTGCTTGGAGCTTCATGATTATGCAAGTTGCATTTGAAGTTGGCATGGATTGATTAGTTGGTGTAGGAAGGCCATTGGCCTTGAGTCCCGTACTTGATTTATAATAGTTATTCCTTGTTTAGAATAATAGCAATGTATAATGTCAAGTGGGAGAATGTTGGAAATAGGATGCTATTTAATTGCAATCCTAAACATTATTTATTTCATGTATCTCCCAAGTCCTTGGAAAGTGTTTTCAAACACTGGGATTAGAAAGAGATTAATTTTGAATGAAATAATCATGTTAAATTGACATTTGTAATTTATTCTAAATGATAGGAGCATGTGAGGGTGTCCAAGATGAGTTCCTAAATAATAGGAGCACATAGGGCACCCACATGGAAGGTGGAACCCAGCTTGAGTTAACTATTTAGAGTAAAAGATAACACTTCTATAATGCATGTAAATATCCTAGGAGTTAGGGATTGATGTTTACATGCATGAAGTTTAGTTCAGTTCAGATCAATTCAGTTTAGTTCAGTTCAGTATCAATTTAGTTTAGTTTAGTTCAGTTATGGTTCAATTATCTTTAGTTAGTTTTAGTTGAATGTTGGTTGACTTCAATTAACTTGGAATGCATGTCTAATGACTTGAGTTGCATGACAGATAACAGGTGACTACTTTCAGTTAACAAGGGATGATCATTCTTGCATGAATGATGGAGAGATATGTTTTAGTTAATAGAGAATGACTTGGACCCACTTTGGGCACCCAAGTTGGCTTCTTGGAGTTAACACTTTTGCATGCTAAGATATTTCAGAAGGCTGAGTTAAGTGGGCCCATTCTTGGGCACCAACTTTGAGGATAAGCTTTGAAGATATATTCAAAATAAAGGTTGAGTTATGACTTCAGTTTGGGACGCCCAAATGGATGAAGGAGTTGATTTGACATTGTTCTTCACAGTAGAACTCTACTTGCAAGAGATAGGCGTAGGTTTTTGGTGATAAGATTTGAGCTTTGTAATTGTAACTCTTTGGAGTTTACAAGGTTGATTATTGCCTATTTATCTCAAGCAAGTTGAAGAGAGTTTGTATTAGTTTTATTGCAGGTTGTGAAGAAGATTTGGTGAAGGAAAAAGAAGCATTATCAAGCAAGGATTGAAATTATTATAATCTACTTCAGAGATTAAATAATGCATTGATTCTTGGTGGATTTTTTTCCCGAAAGGGTTTCTCCACGGTATATGCTATGTATTTTCTAATATCCTATCTAATTCTTCTACAACCTTTTGTCTTCATTCTACAAATGGTAAAATGGATTAATCAGATAATCACCCACAAAGAATCTATAACAAATAATACATGTTTAGATCAACAATCAAAAAGTTTTACAAAGTATTAAGCTAAGAAAACACCTCAATTTTCAACAATAATGCCAAGCTTTTAATATTTTATGAAGGACTCCTTGTTTATCAACATATACATCTCTTATACTATCATTATAAATTTCTAATATATGTGTCACTTTCTTTGTTAATGCAATACACAGTTCATAACATAGGCTTTAATATTAGTTTTACATGGTTTTGTAGTTAGTTTGTTCTTAATAGATGTGATATTTTCATAGTCCATGAAAATTGGTTGAGAGAGCTTGTGGAAGCAACTATATAGTAGATGTCCATTGGGTTACAGTGTAATGGTGATAGGATGCTTTTAAAAGTGAGCAAATGAGATTCAAATCCCTTTTGTATTAAGATAATTTACCACCCAATGAAATCCACATTAATATGGCATGTGATAATACAATTAAGTTTGTGGGCATATTGAAATATTTAAATACCCATTCGTAGATGAGTGCTACAATTAAACTATGAGGTGATGGTCTCTAGTTAACCTTAAAAAATAATAACTATGTAGTCATATTTACATTAAATCACACTTTACGATCCGTTATTGGTATGATAAATAATATGATGATAGATCACATAACATAATATGAAATGATGCAAAAACTAATACATAGATATTTCCACAAGCTTTCTTAAACAATAATCTATTCCTTCTAAGTTCTTGTGTTCAAAAGTGAATTTTATTCATAAAATAATTGTTAAAGAGGGGGAAAAAGAACCCTATATAATTTTAGTTAAATAAAAGAATGTAATCTTTGCTTGACTGAAACTAATTTTAGTCGAGTGGTTCTTGTTCTATTGTAAAGTTGAATAACTCACAAATAGTCCTCTAGGGATCAAGCCTTGCAAACCTTGCGAAACTTTAAAAGGATATAACTTTGGTCAATTTTGGTGACTTTAGCAGAATGGATACCCCTCAATCATGGGCAAAAGAAATCAATTTCTATGCGACTTCAATTTTAAAAATATGTCACTTCGATTGTGACTTTGGGAGAACAAATACCTCTCAATCCTTGACTCTTCGTGAAAAGAAATCAATAATTTATGCGGCTTTAATTTTACATATATGGAACTTCGGTCACAAATTTGATGACTTTGGTTGAAGAGATACCCCTCAATCCTTGACTCTTAGCCAAAAGAAATAAATTATTGATGTGAATTTAATTTCAAATATTTGTAACTTTAGTCACAAATTTGGTAACTTTGATAAAACAATACCCCTCAATCCTTAACTCTTACTTGAAAGAAGTAAACTATTTGTGCAACTTAAATTCATACTCCCAGTACCAACAAATTAGGAAAACGAAAGAACAACTTTAATTTGTACTCCCAATACCAATAAATCACGAAAACGATAGAAAATGTCACTATAGAACCTTATAAAAAAGATATAAAAAACAGTTGCTATAGAACCTCTCATTTAAAAAAGAAAGAAAAGAAGCTGCTATAGAACCTCTCATTTAAAAAAACATAAATAAGAGTTGCCATATTATAGGTGGAGAAATATAAAAGGAAAGGTAGATTTAGTTGTATAGATGGCGAAAGAGGTTAGAGTGATGCATATTCCACAAAATCCAATCCTGGCAGCATTATTTGGCCGTCATCTCAAAATCCTGAAAAATCCACCCATAGGTGAAGAAAAGGAGGTCCTCCGGAGGACTGAACCCCACCAGCATAAATTGTCCCTTTCTTCCCACCACCATTAACGTTAATATAGTGCAGAGAGCATGAGGGAGCGATAATTATTTTATTTAAAAAGATTGAGATACCATAATGCCTTATAACAACCACGCTTAGTGCGCGCATTCGAATGCCTCTTCTCCGCCCTTTACCTTTACAAATCTTTTTACTGAAACAGGTCAAATCAGAGGCATAAAAATGAAAAGAAAGAGGGAAGCCGTCAAAGGCACCGTGCTCTTATTTTAACCCCCGTTCCGTACCCTGACACAGACTAATTAATAGTTTAGCGGCACATGTCCCATCAACATCAATCCAAGAGATGGAGCTTCCGCAAAGGGTGCAGATGGAGATCGACGGCGCAGGACCACTCCGCAGGGCGATCCTGCGGCCCACAATAAAGAGCCTTCACACACACAAATATTGCCTTTTGCTACTGTTTCTGCAGCTGCTTTCGATTTTTTTGAGCCTTTGGGCGAAAATTTTAAAGGGGAAAGGAACTATTGTGTAGAACAGACCGCCATTGATCAATGCGTGAGCTCAGTATGCAGGTTTGAGAACGGAGTTGTTGGCTGTCGATCGATGAAGGAGAGATACAGGGGGAGGAGAGGAAGCGGGGGGATTTATGAAGGTTTCAATGAAGAAATCGCTGCTTAAGCTGCCCTCGGATCGAGTGTCGTGGAGTTGTTCTTCTGTGAAGATTACGTGAAGGTGTTTGAGCTTGAGCCTGGCTTTTCGCTTGTAGATGTTGTTTGCGCTGTGCCTTGGTTGTAGTTGGCTTTGTACGTGAAAGGTACAAGAATTGAGGGTTCGAAACCCCGGAAGTGCGAAAGAGTGAAGAGGTTATAAGCAGTAAGTGAGAGACTATAAATAAGTGAAGGAGAAGAGGTGCTTTGGGTGGATTATTGTAGGTGTGCTTTGTAACGGTGGAGACTATGGTAGAATATGGTTGTTGTGACACCTAGGGGTTTCGAACGAGGGATCTGGATGGACGAGCGTGATTCAGTTAAGCTGTAGCGGAAATTTTCCGTAATGCGTTGTTTGAAAGCTTAAGAAAGGCCTCTCTGCTTTTCCAGAAGGTCGCAGGTTCGAAACTTGGGAGAAAAGGAAGGGACAGACGAGCAGGGACCTTGCATTGTGGAAGCACAGACGTTCTGTCAGGTTTTTGCCTTGCGGTGGCAAATCTGGGCGTGAAGGCTCTGCGGCTGCTGGAGTTATCGTGAAAGCTGGGAGTTTGGCTGTTTTGGGGGCAAAGATGTACGAATTTGAGGGATTGCCCATTAAATACTGTTAAATCTAGTCTATTTCGGGCTGCGGAGAGGCATTATTGAAAATCTGAAAGCCGGTTGTTCAGTTTGTGTATATTTAATTAAGGAGAGATGAGGCTTTCGTCTCCGGGCTTCGGTCAGCAGGCCCAGGAAGGTAATGAACCTTATGTATTTCGCTTCATTGCGCTTCCTACGAACTATTTATGGTCGATCTTGGTCTATATGCAGCAAAGAAAGTATAATGCCAGATACTGTTGGTATTTGTTGTTGCTTTGGCCTTGTCTGCAAACCTTGCGGTTAAAACCTCTGTTGTTTTCAGTCAAGCAGCCCAAATTAGGAAGGCTAACAAACAATCAAGTACTACAGTCGTTTCGAGGTGTCCATCCGACACCGTCTGTCTTGGAAAACTGCTACTTAGACAATACTTTCCCTTAAAATGAGCCGAGCTGCTCTTTACTAAGTCCTATCAACTTGTTTAGGAAACTTAAAAGTGTGGCAAGAAGCCCATGCATGATTTGTAGCTATTATCTTACAGTTTTTCCTAATTTGTCGAACTCCAGTCGGTCAATCTAAGACAAAAGAAGCTATGTCGTTTACATGGCGACGCCCTGACTCAACTGATAGACCACACTGACAGGACCTCTTACCCCAAAATTTCAGTAAGAAAAGTTCGTTAGAAATCTTATAAGAATAAAACCTATCTCTTAATAGGTTTGCTCTGTTCGGATAGGCTTTGTTGAGGGCACAAACGTTGGTGTAACGTTGGGATGGTTAATTTTCCTTAGACCATCTAGGACTCAAACCTAGGACCTGGGTGTTCTGCTTCTCTTAGGCTGGATTGTGGGTTGGTTCCAACATGGGCCTCCAAGGAAGCAAAGTGGGTAAACTGATCAGGAATGAGACTCATACCCGGGCTCAACAGATCCCTGCTTTACCATTGCTTAATGGTTGTACGCTTTCCTCTGCAGCAAATTACGTGATAACTGTGTCCTGATTTCTCTTAGTAGGATAAGGACATCCGGAATAAACCAAGAACTGCACAGCGGCTTTTAGCAGTGTATGGTCTTCTAGTACACCTATTCAATAAATAGCCTATTTATTAAGCAGGTGTTAAGGGATTAGGCGTATTTATTTTATGTTACTAGAAATTGCATATCATCTATATTTATATTCAAGCAATTTTCCTATTTTTACTCAACTTAGCCAGAAGCATTTTAATATTTGCATTCAATCACTTTCCTCGTTATTACCATTTCAGCCAAAAACATTTAAAGCCTTCTTGTAGGATATGATGCTAAGTCCATCCTTCGTGCTTTCTTTTTTCTCACCTTGATTTCAAAATTTTCTCAAAGAGGACTATTTCAGTCTGCTTCTAAAAATGTGTTTTAACAATTCTCTTATTTAGTAGCTTGCTTAAATTTAGCAAGACCTATTTTTCCGGACAATTTTATCATGAGTACCTCAAAGTTGCTATTATTTGTTGACTTGGGTATTTTGGATTAAATTTGGATGCTTGTTCTATTTTCAAGTACTAGGTGCGAGTTCCAGACCAATGTTTCTTCAAAATTTAACTAAGGCTAGTCATTTTAGTCATAAGATCATAAGTGAGAATGGGCTGCACAAAGTAGTTTATGTCCCTTCTCTTTTGAGGGCTGAAGCCTTTGTATTTAATCCCTTTTGTTTTAGCTTTCCATTATGGACTTCTTGGCATAAAGAAAGCTTTGAAAGAACTTTTTAGAAGATTGTGAGCACACCCATATCTTTGTCAGGAATACTGGCCAATCATTATATTTTTAAGTGCTTTCAGGGAATGCCTACTTCAAATTTATGTACTCTGCATTTCTTTGTAGTTCATGTGAACTACTTTCCTAGGGTGGGTTTGAAGGGGTCTCCATGAGCTCTACCATTATGTGATTATGTTTAAGAGGCCAACTTTGTGAGGAGACAACATTTTTCTGGTAATTCATGTTCGATTTCTTCCTATTTTAGCTTTTTTCAGAACTTATTGTTCATTATCAGAACTTGTTAAGGAGCTCTACCACACTGTAATCAGTTTTAACAGTTCAACCTTTCCAGGAAGAGAACATCTTGCTGGTGAGATGTGTTTGATTCCTCTCTATTTTGTTGCTAAAGTGGAAATTGTTCCACCCTGTAATCAGTTTTAACGATTCAACCTTTCTAGGAATAGAACATCTTGCTGGTGAGATGTGTTTGAATCCTCTCTATTTTGTTGCTAAAGCGGAAATTGTTCAGATTTGGCATCTGTTTGATGGTTGTCTGGTTGAAATCTTTGAGGAGCTTCACTTGAAAATAGTTCCTGGTTGAATACTTCTGGGGCAAAAAAAGCTGAGTCACCTCATCTCCTTCTTGTGTTCCCATTTGATTCTTTTATTGAAGGTGATTATAGTTTTTGATTGTCAAACATTTGAATCTAGCCTTTTGCTTAGGTATCAAGCAGAAATGTGTAAGTAACATTTCTGGCAAATGCCATTACCAGAGAAAAAATTGCTGCATGAAGATATAGAATATTCTCTTTCCTCAAAGTTTATTGAATTGCATGTTTTCTTTGCTTTATGGTGAAATTTCTGCTAGAAAATCTGTAGGATATACCCAATTTGATTATTCACCTTTCACCACAGGAGAAAGGCGTTGTCTTAACTCTGAGCTTTGGCATGCCTGTGCTGGACCACTGGTGTCCTTACCTGCTGTTGGGAGCAGGGTTGTCTATTTTCCACAGGGTCACAGTGAGCAGGTAAAATTTTGGCTTTGTAAACTTAAGCTCTTGTTTTATGTACAGTATGTGAAACATGTTCAACAGGGTGGTTGAAGAAAGTAAGTGAATGGATACTTCTCTCTATCATTTGTTTGCACCCAATTTTTGGAAAATGCAATCTCTACCAGTAAAGTTCATATTTTTGAAAATGATTTCAGGTGGCTGCCTCAACAAACAAGGAGGTTGATGCTCATATACCAAATTATCCAAATCTCCCACCTCAGTTAATCTGTCAGCTTCACAATGTCACTATGCATGTGAGTTTTTTCTGTATTTCATCTCATGTTGGACTCATAATGCTTTATTCCTTGTCATTTTGTACATTTACAAGCTCAAAAGGTTTGATAAAATAATGCTTCCATGGATGCCAGGCAGATGTGGAGACAGATGAAGTATATGCTCAAATGACATTGCAACCATTGAGTGCTGTAAGACATTACGAATTTTGTATTTTTTGCTTATGTCCTAAATGCCATCTTTGGCATGACATACATATATTTTTCTGTTCTATGATAAGCTAAAAACTAACAATGATGTGCAGCAAGAGCAAAAAGATACCTATCTCTCATCTGACCTGGGTACACCAAGCAAACAACCAACCAATTACTTCTGCAAAACTTTAACTGCAAGTGACACTAGCACACATGGTGGTTTCTCTGTTCCACGCCGAGCAGCGGAGAAAGTTTTTCCCCCCCTTGTATGTCTCCTCTCCTCCCTTAAATGTTGCTTTCTCTTAGATTTGATCTACTTATGTACAAGTTTTGAGAGAGCTTTCAAATGGACATGATAGTTATTCTTAAGTAGCACAAGTGAAGGATTATTTTCTAGAACCAACTCATACTAATTTTATTGTTGGATACATGTTTTCTGTTTCATTTTGTCCGCAGGATTTTAATCAGCAGCCACCTGCTCAGGAACTAATTGCCAGAGATCTTCATGATAATGAGTGGAAGTTTCGGCATATCTTTCGGGGTTAAGTACCAGAGCAGTTTTTGAATTGAAAACAGTAAAACATATTAAATTGTTTATTGATTGATTTAAGAAATGTATTTATGAATATTTATGTTCTCTTTCACTGGAATCAAGCGAGTAGATTTCAAGATACCTTGCTGTAGAGAATTATTTGAAGTAAACTCGGTATTTATATGAATGACAATATATAATTGGGTCTATGCGTGTGGGTCTATCTCAAAATTTTCTGATGTTACTCTGTGGTTTTCCTACTGTAGCTTCCTCTGTGAGTGTGAAGTGGTCTTCTATTCTATAAGATTTAAGTGCATTTTGCTGGATAAGATTTGTTTTTCTCTGGTTATTCTTGTTTTTCGTTCCTCCATGGTAGTGGTCTTCTCTTCTATAGTAAGCCTTTAACTATTGTCATTTAATATCTGGTAATAGAGTCACAATTAGAGGCTACCTTTTATTCAAACTTGTGTTGGCAATTTCATACATCCATACAAAGGTAATTCTTTGAAAGGGCACAAAATGCCTAAACAAGAATTTGTGAAAAGGACTTGAATTCAACAAGTTGTTGCCAAAATATCTTATTAATTATGTAAACATCAGAGTAATGTGGGTTGTTTGAATTGACTTTTGGTTGTTTTTGATATTGATAAAAGCAGGGCCTTAACCCTTGTACAACAGAGCAGTCAGATGGTAGACAGAGCAAGTCCCATGAGATATGGGACAAACCAAACAGCCCAACAAAATCATTTAGAGTGATATACAACTGCAGCTCAGCTGCCATACACAATAACAAAAAAAACTAAACAGCATGGGACCCCAGGGCCCAAATTTATCATTGCCAGACCCAACCCTGTTCAATCTCGCATCCTTCACTCTAGTATTAGATTGGGAGATAGATTTAGGAAGACTTGTCTTCTGCCTTTGTACAACCGTCCAGGAAATATTTTTAAGTGCATTTTGCTAGATAAGATTTGGACAGAGAAAGGATGGCTAGGAAAGGAGGAGAAAGATACATACTTTTCTATTTGGATAGAGAGAGATGTATATTAACATGGAACAAAGTGGGCCATTTTAAGAAAATACATCTTCGAAAGTGTCATGTCCCCAAAATTGTAATACATTGAAATGCAAATAAATGAAAAAATAACAAAATTCATATTAGCGATTTAATTCTCTGAAGTATTGAAATACAAATAACTAAATAAAATAAATATCAAAATATAAATAATGGCAATCCGAATATCATTATAATTATAATTATCATAGATAATATTATAATTATAATACAATTATCGCAATAAATAGAACAATTAATGTTATTAGTTGTAAATATTTACAAGAAACTAATATTATCTATAAATATGGCTATGCCTTAGGAAATAAATAAATGAATCTAAAAAGCATCGATTAAAAGGCAGATTAATTATCTTTAAAGGAGCAGCGATCACTACTCTATAAGTCATGATTAGAGAACTGCAGTGATTCAATAAGGTTTAAAATTTAGTCAACGATTTCCAAGGGAACAGCGATTAAATGAGGAAACATGTCCCAGTCAAAAGGTGCAGGGAAAGACTATGCCTTTTCACCAGATCGGGGGTATTTAAGAAGATCATTTTCAAAGCAAGAGGATTATCAATGGGAAAATAAAGAAAGGACAGATCAACCAGCAGTTATAATCTGTCAGGATTAATTATTTTATGATTTCAGAAATGTGAAACCAGTGTATCAGTTAGTTTAAATTATTGCAGAATTATAAATCAATCTATATTGTGGCAGGATATTAATAGAGGATTATAATTTATCATTTAAAATGATTCATGCGGATTACCTTATGGTAGCATATTCATAGTTCATTATGTATTACTAATGTGATTATTGCAAATACGAATTCAATTAGTTTATAAGGTTCCCATTCATGAGGAAATGGAAGGGGATGGATCAATGAAGGAATTGGAATCCTCACTGAATAGGCCACCTCATGTGAATGGCATGTGCCGCATGAGGTCACTTCATATGAATGGCATGCGCCACATGAGGACAAGAAGGCCACCTCATATGAATGGCATGCGCCACACGAAGTCAAGGAGGCTAAGACACCTTGTCAGACTCCCCCCTCTTCCATCCTCCCCCATGACCAAATAAGAGGGCACCCTATTAAGGGAGAATTACTAATATTTAATTATGATATTCAGCTAATTAGTATTATCGTGGTAAATGGTTGTAATCTGCTAATCAGTGTGATTGTGGTAAGTGGTTTCTAAATTGTGTGCAGGGCTTCAATCAAGTGAAAGGTATTCTCTAACCCATTTGTTTATTTGGAAATTAAGGATTTAGGGCAAATTTAGGGCATTCCCAATTTAGGGACATTACATAAGGTGATTATGTCAGTTGTAGAATCAAAATTTGGAAAGTTACTAGTTGATTGTTACTTGTAAACATCTACATGACATTTCCTTGAAGTATTTCACTATAAAAAGCAAACTCAAAAAAATATGAGTTGTAGAGAAAAATTGTGGTGACACTATTGGAATGCATGTGATGTGGCATTTGATTTAGATTTAAAAATGTGTTATGATTTCATATATGTGGTAATTGAATGAGCTATGGAGATTTATAAAGAATGGTTCATAAGGCACAACATTTGTTGAAGATTTTGCAAATGGATTAGCAAGCTAAGTTGGCTTGGTTGTGGGGGAAACTCCTCAATTAAGTGCACTTGAGCTAGAGTAGCATTGGGATGGTGACACCTCAAGAATTTTTGGTGCTTCATCCTTGTGAGCATCACCTAGATGCAATGAGTGGTGAGTGAACCATTCATGATCATGACAAATGAGTTCTTGTGAACCACCACTCATGAAATATGGGTTAATGAAGAAGGACTTGAAAATATATAGTGGAAACTTGACAAATCATTGCATCATGTGTTACGAAAGTATACACAATGCTAAATATTGCTTGACTAGTGAATTAAAGCAGCCTTATGTTGGACAAATGAAACTTCTCTTATTAGGCTATTTGAGTTGTCAATCTTGTGGGGCATGCCTTTGAGAAACTTTTATTGGACCATGGTCCATGGAATGCTTATAGTTCTTGTGTCATTTTGGTTTTTGTTTACAAATAAATGGGCTATGCATTTTCTATACACATTAACATACATGCAATTGTAATTAGACTTTTTGCATTGAATATTCTTGTCTTTGGATGCCCTAAAAGGCACTCTCTATATCTTTATGCTCTCTTCTACACTTTTTTCTTTTGGAGTTTTGTGTATGTTGCATTGTTGAGGTTTTACACTTAATTCTCACATGGTATTCTAGACTAGGGCTCAAAACTTCTTAGGCTTTGGTCATTTGCTAGCACTTATTGTGAGGAGGTTTGGCAAATAGCATGAGGATGTTGATCATAATTTGCATTTTGTAGGAGTTGATTTTTTAGAGAAGGCTATTTGTTAGAGTAGTGGAGCAAAAGACTTTTCTCTCGAGCAAATATCTTCTTGCACATTTTTTATTTGTATAAGATTTATAGATTTATGCTACAATCCCTTTCATTAGGTGTAGTTTTCAAGATTTGATTGCATATTTGGATTTCTTTGAAAGTTTTGAGTTACTTTTCTTTTTTGACTTTGTTATTTAGGTGCTCAATTAAGTTGTTCAAATTTGATTAGTGGAAGGTGAGGAATGGGCCGTGGCACTTTTTAAGTGGTGGTGTGATGATACATTGGTTTTGTTTAGATATTAGTCTAAGTACTATTTCTTGGTGGCTCTAAGTAGGATCAAAGACACCTATAATCCGTGAGCATGTTTATCGGAGGCCATGTTACGATTTGTGCAGCTCCATTAGTAGTGGCATGACTATTGGGGTGCAATTATTGGTGATTGTGGATTGTGTTGTTGCAACTAGGTGAAATTGTTGTCCTAATTGGAATGGTTGTAGGAGGAGGTCCATTCCATAGTCAAATCCTCAATAAGAGTGACATGCACTATTAAGCAAAGGCTTGTGCTTTTGTGGGTGATTAGGGCATTCGTACACCACCATGGAGGTCTTAGGGCTGAGTCTTACAAGGTTTTTTGTCAATTGTTGGTGGTTGATTTGATGTTGATGCCAATCGCAATGTGGTTGACATATGTCAAAGTGTTGAATATGGTTTTGATTATTTATAAACACACCCAATTCACATAATTTAATCTAATAAAAAGCATCAAGTGGCAATGCCATAAAAGAGAAATGCACAATCAATAAAAGCAAGGTACAATTATTAGGGTTTGTCCAACCAAGACATGGTCATTAAGTTTCTAGAATGTATAAGGGTTGTAGAAGTAAAAGTTGACTACATAGTAGTCACTAATCCAACAAATCAAGTAGTTCTAATTGGTTCATTAAGTGATTTCTCCCCAATGTTTGAAGCTTTTGAGTTCTTCAATTTTTTTTAAAATTTGAGGAGGAAATGCAATTTTCACTCTTTCTATTAAAAGGCATGACTTGGTTGTACCAACCTCTTTCGACCTTTTGTGAATGTAAGAAATGTGTTTTAGGGATTATGAATTGGTACCATTAATTGTTTTTACATGTGGGCACTATTGTATTATTTGTTCAAAACAATTTAGGAATTTGAGACTAGTGAAGGTTTAGTAAAATCAATAAGGGAAACGGCTTTGCTAGGTAAGGGAGCACTCTCATCAATAATAAATTATCTATTGCATAGGATGGATGGGTGGCCTCGCCTAGTGAGTGTGAACCATCTCATGGAGTTAGCATTAGTTGCATTACTATGTTGATTTTATCTTTTTGCTTCTTGCAGTTAGTTTTGTGGGATGGTGTTAAGGTCATTTACATGAAGAGGTTTGACTTCATTATTTGTTCATGGTTGTTATGATTGGTTTGAGGCTTGTCTTTTGATCTTGCAAACATTGGCTAGGGTCATTGATTGTAGTCATAAGATTGTTGTGGTGGCTTGAGGCTTGTTGTCGTCTTGGAGACCAAAGATCTTTCTAGTGTGCTTGTGGCATATTTGTTGATGGTTGTTTTGGTGCCATGCTATGTTTTTGGTACACGTTGTTGGTTGGGGCAAGCCTTGGGAGCTCATGCATGTTGTTGGTAGCTTGTGGTGATCAACTTGTTGCTCAATTCAACTTTGGATGGCAGGTTTTAGTGTGTTGTTTCAAGTTTTTGGTCAACATCTTTGGATTGTGCTAGTTTGGAAGTGGTATCTCGTGGTGATCAACTTGGTGTTGGGTTCACAATGAGATTTAGTAGTTTGGCCTTCATCCTCATTCTATTGTTTACTTGTTTAGATGGGTGATTGGAGGATTATAACGTTATTATTGGAGAGGTTTGATAATGGGATCTATTGGCTGATTGACTTGTTTTTGATTCATGATTGAATTTGACAGTTTGTCTCATCTTCATTTTTTGGATTCGAAAATCTTTCATTAAGTGACACTTTTAGTGTCATGTCACTTTTTGGATTAGGAAAGCTTTCATTTGGGTCTTGTAGAGTCATGGTTTTTGAAGTAGGTTGGAGTAATAACACCGTAGTTGCTAGTGTTTTAGTGTATGTTTAGAAATTGTATTGGGATATGGGCCTAGAGTGTTCAGTTTTCCATGTTATTCTTTTTGTTGTATAAATATAACGGGGCTATGCTTCTTTGTAAATTAACATACTTAAAGTTGTATTTTTATTATTTTCTCTATATGGAGTATTCTTTTGTTTGAGTAGCCTAGAAGGTATTCTGCATGTTTTGGTGTTCTCTTGTGTGATTTTTGGTGCATGTTGAATTTTGTTTATGGTGATTTTGGGATCCTGCACTTGATTTGTAAAGCTTAGGGATATATTGCTCTTGGCATCATAATGAATACTTCAATTTTATTTGTATGTTATCCAAGAAAAAGAAAATACTTTGCACTCAAGCCAAACAATTTATTTTACAACAAACCATTGGATGCATCAATTTCTTGGCAAGATGCTTTCATAATTCTTTCATATTAAAAATGATGCATGGAGAGTCAAGTGCATTCAAGATAGGTTCTCACCTCTAACAGGGATATTCACACCTCTCTTAAACTATTTGCAAGCCCTTTGCAAGGTATTACTAATTCCACCTCTCAACTTACCTTTTTACCTACTCTTGCAAACAACACCAGGAATTACCCATCACACCATCCATTACTATGTGAAGTGTGAACTACTAGATAAGTCAAGATCCACAGGTACACACTTTCATCTAGGTCAAAATCTAGTTGAAGTGGTTTGAATTCAAATGGATTTTGTAATTGTTCTGTCTTGTAATTGAATGTAGAATCTATAACTTACATTGCTGTCCCTTATTTCAATTTGAATGTGCCATGGTGCTATCACATTTGTTTGTACATCTTCAACGTAATTTGTAGGTTAATTAAGTACAACTCTCTCTTAGTTTTGGATTGTCCTTCAACTCTTGGACTTGGTACACATTGTTGCTACTAAAGTACAATCTCTCTCCCCTATGCCCAAGTCATGCATTGCTACTCACTTGTAGTTGCAATACTAGAAAGAAGGTATACAATGCAGTTTTGTATAGAAGAAATGTGACATAAGGAAAAGATGTTCAATGATGTATAGAATTCAGCATCAAGAGAAGCTCAAAAGAATTCAGCATCAAGAGAAGTTCAAAAGCTTCTCTAGGAAGCTTTGGAAGAATATACAATGGAGTGGTTTTGAGCCTGTATACTCTTAGTCCAAGTTGGTTGAAGTGTGAACAGTATGTAATATCCCCTTTTAGCCGTATGCTTTTCAGTGGCTGTTAGCCTATTTTTGGAGACTCGAAGGCGATTTTAGGGTTTCCAAGATTTTTGGAGGTTTCTTGTCTGCATTTTAGGATGTTGTTGCAGGAGTTTGCCAGAGGGGTTTCTGGGTCTTTCTGGGTTTTCTAAGATCCTTGGTGGGTAGTCATTGCTATTTTTAGCAGTGTCTATTTTTAGTACTTACTATTTTTAGTAAGTCACAACTGCATCTCAGAATGTGCTTATTTTGAGTTTGGACACACTTACTATTTTTAGCAGTATGCTATTTTTAGTAACTGCTATTTTTGGCAGTGGTGGCAGTTGCAGTGGTGACATCTTGATATTTTTAGGAGTTGGCTTCTCCACCATCCTTAGAGTTCGAAAATGGAAAAGTTGGCAACTTAAGTTTATTTTATAATATTAAGTCACCTTTTGACCCCCACGCCTAGGATGCATACCTTAAGTTGTTTTTAAAAGGTGGACTTGAGCTTGGACGCCAAGATGGAGACTTAAGTTATTTTTAAAAGTAAATTTTATGCATAACCAAGGTGGAATCCCAAGTGAAGATATTAAGTGATTTTAATAAAGTATTTTATTCCCCAAATGTGGCGTCCCATTTTGGAGGGAAAAAGCATTCAAACTTCTCGGTATCAAAGTCTATATATACTCCCTCATTTGCTCTCATTTGGATATGCTAATTTGATATAACGAAGTGTTGCCAAAATGCAGAGAGATCTCCTTGGGCTTTGAGGACAAAATCCCTCTAAGTCGACTTTAGTTTTGAGATTGCAAGATATCTCCTAGCTGAATAGTGTTGTAGCTCTATCTCAAGGGTTGCAGTTGAGCTAATGTTGATGATGGCTATCTTGTTTCTTTCAGTTCTTGTTAGTTTTGATGTCTTCTAGATATATTTTGGTGTGTGTGTGATGATTTGCAGCTTTGGAGGCATTTTTGGTGTGTTTTATCAGAATTGGGTGTTGCTGGTTCGTGCTTAGCTGACCCACCTTTTTGTTCATGCTGGTCGGAGAAGCTAATATCATTTTGTGGGTGTTGGTTCATTGCATTCCTTAGGCTTGGGCGCCACTTTGCTCTAGTTTTGGTGATTTTTGGTTGAGTATTGGATTTTCGTGAGTTGGACGACCTACCTAGGAGGTCATACAACTTGGCTGGGGGTTGTTTTGGCATGTGACGTTGTTGGTCAGACTTGGTGGCTGCTAACTACCTTGACTTGGACGCCTAGCATTGTTTGATCATTTACAAGTGATTTGGGATAATTCTATTGAGTATCAGAAGGGTTATGCTCATTTGATGGTTGCTGGTTGGGGTTTTAGGCCTGCTGTTCGTGTATATCAGACTGCTTTCCAGTGCATCAGACCTGTTGCAGCTTAGGTGACCCTCTATCGACCTCTGGTGGACATATCTTGAGGTATACTGTTTTAGTTTGTTTGGGGGTTCTCATACTTTCATTGTAGCATCTTGGGGGGGGGGGGGAGTTATACTTCCTATTCTTATCATTTCCTTCTATAACAGCAGCATATAATGGTCTGATATAATTTATGTTGAGCTGATTGTAACACAATCGGTAGTACCGTTGGTGAATGCTCATGTATTTGCATTTGATACTCACCCCACTGAACAAGTGGTTGCTCCCGCTGAATAAGTGGTTGAGTTCTTTATTTGTTTTCTTGTTATGCTCACTGAACAAGCAGAGGATTGTGTGATTGGTTGGCTTGCTGCCAAGTGCTATTTCTCTCTTGTACTTCTCGCTAATTAAGCGGATGTTTACTTTCACGCACTTGGTTTTGATTACTCACCCCACTGAATAAGTGGTAGCATAGAGAATTTCAAATATTGTAAGCCAACCATCGTATGCTCTCACCTTGCCCATATCAGGATCTGGGTGATCAAAAAGTGGAGGTGTTTATTTCCAATTAGCTTGTCTTTCCAGTAATTGTAAGATCCCCTTTCATCGTATGCTCTCACCTTGCCCACATTGGGATCTGGGTGATCAAAAAGTGGAGGGTTGCTTATTCAGTTGCTTATCTTTGCATTTTAGCTAACGCTAACGGGTGAAATTTGTGGAAAAAATTGGGTTGGTTATTGCATAGTACTATCATCTAAAACATCACTATAATGTGTACTAGAGGTTCTAATTATTGAATTGAAGCGTCCAATTGGTGTCAAAATAGATAAATGAGTTTTATGAACTATACACATGCTGAGTCTGAAGTATACCTATAGTCTTTTACTACATACAAGCCGCTGTGGGGTTCTCACTTTTGAAATATTGGGGGGAGTTCACTAACATGCTATCAAGATTCAGTATGAAGCTACATTGAAGCAGAGATCAGCTTTGGTCCTTCCCACAAGAAGAGTTCTTCAGAAGAATTCTCAAATTTGCATCACACCATAGCAAGACAGCCTTTATCTAAAATGCAAGTAACTACATAATCAAAACACCATACCCCATAGCAAGCCAGAAGGGAAATAAATAGTTTAATCATCACAAAGTTGAAACCCATAGTGACTGAGAGTGCCCTGTGCTGAAGGTTGCTTGCTTAGACTTGCTGGTTGCCATGATTGATTGTTTGAGTTGATCTCCAGTCACCTTGCTGGTTGCCATGCCTGATACCTGAGAACACAACATTGTGGATTGGGTTTGGTAGTATTTTGCCAATTTAGAATCTGTACTTAGCTACAATGCTTCTGCACAAAGAAACAAGTTGATAACTTCTATATATAGGATAAGTTCTCAACAAGCTTAGCTACATATGTGTTTCTTTTCACACGCCCCACAATAGGCAGGCCAGTACAAATCAGCTAGTTATATTTTAGTGTCAGAAACATCAGCCGCACTTCAGTACTTCCATTGGCTGCAGACGACAAAGATTTTGAGGCCCATATCAAGCCTTGGGTACCTTTTAGCATAATCAAATTGGTAGTTCTATGTAGACCATGGGAATCTGTTAGCATGGATTCTTATCTGATATCTGGCATGTCAATGACCAAATATCAACATGAGTTTGTGTTTGTTGTAGTTGATTGTTTTTCAAAGATGGCAACCATGGATGAACACAGTCAAAACACCTTAGACAACAAAACTCTTCTTCTAGCCTTTGCAAATACACTGAGGTTCCTCTATTTATTGTATCTGATCAAGATACCAGATTTGTTAGCCATTTTTGTAAAACTTTGTGCAAAATGGTAGATACTTAGCTGGGACTGTCAATGTTATAACAGCCTTAAACAGATGGACAAACTGATGTTGTTAACCATACATTAGTTCAATTACTGTGAATGCACAACGATTGTCATATTGTTATACTTGGGATGATAGGGTAGTTGACATTCCATAAATCTACAGCAAGGCTAAAGATCTATTAGTAATTACTAATTTTCCATTGTAGAAATGTTATGGCTTCCAACTTTTGATGCACTGGGACAAGCAAAGGAATCAGACAAAGTGGAAAAATTCTTCCAGTGCATTCAACAAGTGTGTCAATAGGTTCAACAATTTTTCAGGGAAACCTGGGGATATGTCCCCGTTTTTGAAATGTATCGGGGAATGTGGAGAACGCCTAGGGGAACTCACTGAGCCGCCCCCAATTTTTGGAAAAGCACAGGGGATGTCCCAGAAACTTGGGGACGTGCCAGAAAAGAAAAGAAGACGGTCAGCCATCCCCAAGACGGGCAGGGACATCTTTGATGTCCCCCAACCGTCCCGGGGATGGCTGGCCATCCCCATAGAAAAGCAACATTTAAAAAAAAATAGTAAGTGCTAAAAATAATTTATCCCATATCACCTTATTTCTGCAGTCCATTTATGTGTCCTCAGTTGTTTATGAAAGTTGACTAGATCTGAATACAGTCCATGAAGGTGATATTAACAAGGAGTTGTCAAGAAATTCAACTATTTTGTAACTTCATTTTGACATGTACTATGGAAGATATATGATTTCTTCCATCCAAAATTAGTGTTATTGTTTCAGGCTTTCAGCCATGTTTCAATTTATCATTATCCAGAAATGTCAAAATAAGGAAACATATATTCATACTTTCAGTTCAGTACAGTAGCTGTTTGTGTTTATTTTCATGTTCGAAGTACTCAGGAAAATACATAAAAAGTTAAAACACCAGAATACAAAATATCAGAAATACAAAAAGGGGACATCACAATATGGCACATCTATTCCCACTCTTCAGATTATTTAAAAGTTGATGTTCTTTGTAAACATCTTTTGTTAGTAGAGTATTCTAGCTCCTTGGAGTGCTGGTAGAGGTCTAGTATTAGCATTTTCTTTATGTACATTTCAGTGGATACCCCTAGCCCCAGTCTTTAAGGGTCGATGTAATTGTGTGTTCTGAAGCAATTAATGAAAGCTTTTGTGATCATGTTCTACGCTTGATTTGAATTTATTTGTGGATAATTAATCTGTTCTTTGCTAGATAAAGAAAAGTGACTTCACATGCCAACAACCCCCACACCCCAGCTTGCCCTAAATGAGGAGGAAATAAAATGGAACTTTCTTTGTTTTTGTATTTTCATATTGTAGTTGAAAGTGAATCTTGCAGCCTTTGAGCATTTTGTTGTAACTTGTATACTATTTTTTAAAATCACTGGCATATTGACAGCGAATTATGAAAGCAATTAAGTGGTTCATAAGTATTATGAAAAAAACTGTATACTCATGTGAATTCTCAATTCAACACAAATTTTATGTATTAAGGATCTATAATGTATATGATGAATGCTTTATCAATATTATCAAATGAATATTTGAAATTTCCCTATATATTTTAAATTTTCCCTATTTTTATATAGCCATCCCCTTTGCTGCCCCTTGCCATCCCCAAAAAGGCCCAAGAAAAAGCTGTCCCTGAAACTCATCCCTCTGTCCCCTGCCTTCGCCGTCTCGGAAACTTGGGGTAACATAGCAATTTTTAAGTTGCCAGCAACAAAAGTACAAGGAATGTCATGATTTGCATTGTTCATCCACATTTCTTAGATCAGTGACAAAGTTTTGTTGCACTTGTTGGAATAGCAATTCCAACATATTCACTATAAAATCAAAACAGTGTTTATGTTCCTTTTGCTGTTTTTTGCACAAGTGGGCATTCATCCGGTGTTCAGTGTTGACTCCCTTGAACTAATGTGTGCTAGATAATTATGTATTTAATTTGCTTTGGAAAATTAGTTCAAAAATTTGTGAATGGGATTTGTGTAAGGAAGCTTCAAAACTCAACATTCGAATATTTCTAATGTTTGTTCTCAATAATGGTATACCAATGCAATTTGCTACTGGTGTGCTATTTGTGTGTAACATTCCAAAGTTTTTCTTAGCTTTATTCTTAGGTCTCCTTTTCTGTTTTGGGGGGACTTTTCTAGCGTTGCACTCTTTTATTGTAACTTAATGCACTTTTGAGTCCCATTGACCTACTTTGCTCATCTGTGGGCAAGTTTTTTTTCATCATTTCTTTTTCGCTCCAAGTCTTAGTTGCTATGTCTATGCTATTTCATTCAATCCGATACACAGAACACATGAAATGTAATGAGGATTATATTTTTGAAGCTATTTTTTTTAGACAATAAGAATAAACACATACATGTATGTATTGCATAACTTCCTATTTTAATTTAGGCTAGCGTTCAAGTTACTCTAATGCCATTCTTATTCTCATTGGGATCAAATTCCTTTTAGGTGTAAAATAAGAATGCCTTAAAAATATGCATATCTCAAGTGGATTACTTTTATGATAAATAACTTTGACATTATATTCAATCTACAGGACAACCTAAAAGGCATTTGCTAACGACGGGCTGGAGTGTTTTTGTCAGTGCAAAGAGACTTGTTGCTGGAGATTCTGTCCTCTTTATTTGGTAAGTGTTCAGTTCCACTCTGTAATGCTTGATCTGGCTTCTCTTTGTCATCCCTCTTTTTGACTTGATTGTGCAGTGTAGCTGAATGAATGATTTATTTGTGCGATTTCTTTAATTTTATGCTATCTACTACTGCTTGTCAAGTGAAACTTGTCAAGTGAAACTTATGATTGCTTTTAAATTGTTGTATTCTCAAATGTCAAACCAGGAATGAGAAAGGACAATTGTTGTTGGGAATCAGACGGGCAAACAGACCACAGACTGTTATGCCCTCATCAGTGCTTTCAAGCGATAGCATGCATATAGGACTTCTTGCTGCAGCTGCTCATGCTGCTGCTACAAATAGTCGATTTACTATTTTCTATAATCCAAGGTAGCATGTTTTCCCATTGTTGGCATCTAAACTGCATTGTCTGTATTCTTTTATTTATTATTTCATTAGTATTGATATCTCTACATTGTGGGTGTAGGGCAAGCCCATCTGAATTTGTTATTCCACTGGCCAAGTATGCTAAAGCAGTTTATCATACCCGTGTTTCTATTGGGATGCGTTTTAGGATGTTATTTGAGACAGAAGAGTCGAGTGTCCGTCGGTAAGAATTTGATTTCTTTTTATCAGATATATAACTTGATGGGTTCAAAAGTTACATGTTCAACTTTAATTGAAGTTGAGTTTAATGATGGAAAATGCATGTGATAAGTTTTGTGTGTAATTACTTTTCTGGCATAGTAGCCATCTTAACTATTCAAATTTAATAGCAAAAGTAACACATTTTTAGTGAGCTAATCTATGCAGGACAAAATCAAGAAATAGATTATAATCAGGCAATCTTAGCCACTTTGTATATGGACGGAGAAGTGTCCTCACCTTGTTGGTACCAATTTGTTTTAATCATTTTTGGTTGGGGAGGGAGATGATATGGCCTAGTCTTCTACATCGGGTTGGAAATTTGAAGTTTAATTCTGAAATTTTACCCTTAAGGGAACTGGGCCATTTGAAACTAAAAATCAACAGAGAAGATGCACCTGCACCTTCTCAGCCATAAAACGTCCACTTTTAAAAACTTGCATGAAAGGAAGATCCTCCTATTCTGTTGAACTTTCACTCTTCATTGAAGAATGGTTGGTCACCGTTTTCTTAGAGCGAATTTTTATTTTCTGGTTCAAAATTTCATCTCCGACTTTACCACCTTGGGCGAGATGAAGAAAGTTGCCTGTGCCTCCTTGTGTTTGTGCCAAAATGGAGACACTCCAGACATCTTGAACTGATGAATGGCCCCTAAAATAAAGGATGCTTACGGATGCCCCTGCCTTTTGTTAGTATTTTAATTGGCTTATTATCTTCAAAATTGACTGCAGATGTATCCAAGTTTATAGGTGGTAACATAATTTTTTTTCAAAAATTAGTCTCAGAGTATTTCTTTATAGGGCTTAGACTTCAGTAATGATACACTATTTGAACTAAAAGAATCAAAATAAAACAGGTCCTGTTTAACTGAAAAGAAATTGGCGGACCCTGGTTAGATGCAAATACGTTTTATCTGGACAGCTTTGGGTAAAAACCAGATTAGATATAATTCTTATAATGATTCTCTCTCTCAAATTGGTAGACCCTTTCCTATGCTTTCTTGACTGAATAGTATTGACAATAATGCTTTGACTTCCAGCCAAGGTCCCTCTGTTTGTACAAGATTTTCTTGTTATTGCTGTTGGCTGTCATATGTTATAAACTTATAGATTACAAGTTGTAGTAGTCTCCCAGCTCTTCAAATTTTGACTGATTTGGGTCCTTTTGACTGGCCAAATAATTCTTTCTTGAAAGAATAAATTGTAAGCGCAGATTCACCATGACATATTACCTTCAAGATGTTCCATTAAACGGTAAACTTCTTAGTTTTTCAAACATTTCATTTTCCTGTCAATTATAACCTGGTCCTTCAATTCCCTTATTCCTATTTTGCTTGTTTCTTTATCAGGTTACTTTGGTGTTCATCGTAGATTGCACTAATCACTTATATGACTAGTCTCTAAACTTTGTACTTTTTCAGTAACTACTTCGTTAACATACATACAATTACTTCTTCTAGGAGCTAAAAGGAAAAGTGAGACAATGCAAGGATAGGAAGGAATACGTTGGGGAATGACCACTCTTATGTGTGGAGAGATGCAGAGGTTGTGTGCTCAAGTTGTGCTGCCCTGGTGAAATGATTACCAGTACAGAGAAGGTTCATAAAAAATGTAACAAAGAATTTTCACTTGGCATTGTTTGCTTCTACGCAAATATATTGGTACAGTGCCATTTGCAAGCCCGGTAGTCAATCTTCTTGGAAACTGAACACATGCAAAACTCATGGTAACAGGCAAATGCTAGAGTTTTTACTCTCATATGCCTTCTCATCTCTCTGATATGGCATTTAATTATCAAATTATCAGCTATGTTTGGTATTTAAAATTGAATAGTTTGTGCAGATTATGGCTATATATATCCATAATCGAATGACTTCACCAAATCCGGATAAAAAATATTGGTGAACCACTTTACCATAACCTGATGACCCAGCAACATAATAAGTTATAATCAGCAATTATCGTATGAAGATATTGAGGTAGTAAAATCTTTGTACCTACTTCCTCAATCAAATAAGCTCTAGACAAAACAGAGAAAGCAAATGCAATTCTTTTCCAAGAAATCTTTTGGTTTTACACTTTCTTTTTAGGGGCAACTAAGAGAACTCTATGTAGAGCAAGCGTGGGATAGCATTGTCCAGAAGCAAGGGAAAGCTGTTAGTTGGATCTAAATTCAAATTGCATGATCATTATCAACAACATAGCCAAAGAATGATACTGCTTGGAATATTTGAAATAAAACAATTGGAATCAAAATAAATTGAGGAAATCCCAAGGGGCTTCAAACTGATATGTAACCTTCTTTTTAGAAAATGTAATCCAATTCTCTAGGCAATTAAAGATGAGTGCAAACTACTTCTTTCTGAACAATTCTGCTCCATGAGGATTTCATTTGTTGATCTCTCCACCCCCTATTAGAATTCAATGAATGTTGAGGTTTGGAGGTGGGCTTCTTTATCTATACTTTTAACTCTCCACCCCCTATTAGAACTCAATGAATGTTGAGGTTTGGAGGTGGGCTTCTTTGTCTATACTTTCAAACTGTTGAGAGAATAATAATCCACGATGTAGTGCTAACTTGTAAAATATATTGTCTAGATATGCTGGTTGACTTGTTAATCAAATTCAACAATTATTTGATCAAGGCCACACCCAATTCAAAAACATGTAATTGAAAATACAAATTGAATGTATGAGCAATTGAGAAAAACGAAAGTGCAAGGGAAATGCAACTATACCAGTACTAAAAAAGATTCTCCGTGTTAATTCAAGTAAAATATA
>VDFB02000003.1:529459926-529592129 GCA_007258455.2 Sequoia sempervirens | reverse complement strand
CACCCAACTTGAAATCCATCTTTTGCTCAATTTAGTGAATTTTTAAATAGAACACAGTTAGTTGATATCTCCTTCACCATAAATTGAAGTACTATCGATAAACATGGATGAGGTGTTAAAGGTAACAATTTTTATATGCCCATACAACCTATCCTAAGTATATTTCGGTTTCTTGATTTGGATTTGTTGCATCTATCGCTCAAGTTGTTGATTCACTTGGAGTGCATCTTGTAGGTTGTTAGACATATTTTCCATCTAAAAAGTAACATTATCACAAGGATTTTGAATGAAATGTCCCAATAGAGAAAATACTTATTAAAATGGTAGTACACCACTCTTTCAATAAATGCTTGATTACAAATTGTCTAACAAAATCAAAGATCACATTATTGTTGATACCAAATCCCAACAAAATATTCTTCCAATAGAGTTGGCAACAAAAGTTGGAAAAAATATCTTTATACAAATTTATAGGTGTGTTTAGTAATAGGACAACCCTATAATACATTCTTAACATGTTCGAGCTAGAGCAAAAGGGACATAAGATGGGTTGAAATTATATAACTTATAGAGTCTATCACCACTTGAAGTTTAAAATGTAATAATTTTCAAGCAAGGGTTTGCGTATTAACATCAACTTTAAAGAGGTAAATGCACTTAAAATGCAATAATGAAAGCTACTCATTGTTAGGCCAACACTAATATTTGAGGAAATTGTGAGGAATGAGTGCAAAAAACTTGGTGCAAAGCTTAGGGGGCAACCAAGGAAACAATAAGATGAATTATTTTTTTATATTACTAAGAGAGACCAAATAGGGTTTGAGTCTGTTTTCATGAGTTCCAAATAAGAGACCAAAAGTCCTAGCTTAATTGCTAAAGGTTTGCACATCTTTGAGAAAAAATATACAATGATTGTGAAGTTTGAGTGAGAGCAAGAAGCAAGTTGACATCCAAAATGAGCCTATTATTCTAGATAAAAGAAGTAGATAAATTATATATCCACCAAATTGAGAAATGAAATCAAAGCTATATTTGAAGAAATGATCACACCATTCCAAAAACTTGACCACATAATTGTTTGAAATAGGATGCCATTTAATTATAATCCTAAACATTATTTATTTCATGTATCTCCTAAGTCCTTGGAAAGTGTTCTCAAACACTAGGATTAGAAATAGACTAATTTTGAATGAAATAATCATGTTAAATTGACATTTGTAATTAATTATAAATGATAGGAGCATATGAGGGTGTCCAAGATGAGTTCCTAAACAATAGGAGCACATGGGGCACCCACATGAAAGGTGGAACCCACCTTGAGTTAAGTTAATTGTTTGGAGTAAAAGATAACACTTCTATAATGCATGTAAAGATCCTAGGAGTTAGGGATTGATGTTTACATGCACGAAGTTCAGTTCAATTAAATTTAGATCAGTTCAGTTCAATTTAGTATTAGTTTAGTTTAGTTCAGTTCGGTTCAGTTATGGTTCAGTTATCTTCAGTTAGTTTTAGTTGAATGCTAGTTGACTTTAGTTGACTTGGAATGCATGACTAATGACTTGAGTTGCATGACATATAATAGGTGACTACTTTTAGTTAATAGGGGATGATCATTCTTGCATGAATGGTGGAGAGGTATGTTTCAGTTAATAGAGAATGACTTGGACCCACCTTGGGTGCCCAAGTTGGCTTCTTGGAGTTAACACTTTTGCATGCTAAGATATTTCAGAAGGCTGAGTTAAGTGGGTCCATTCTTGGGTGCCAACTTTGAGGATAAGCTTTGAAGATATATTCAGAATAAAGGTTGAGTTATTACTTCAGTTTGGGATGCCCAAATGAATGATGGAGTTGATTTGACATTGTTCTTCACGGTAGAACTCTACTTGCAAGAGATAGGCATAGATTTTTGGTGATAAGCTTTGAGCTTTGTAATTGTAACTCTTTGGAGTTTACAAGGTTGATTATTGCCTATTTATCTCAAGCAAGTTGAAGAGAGTTTGTATCAATTTAATTGCAAGTTGCGAAGAAGATTTGGTGAAGGCAAAAGAAGCATTCTCAAGCAAGGATTGGAATTATTGTAATCTACTTTAGAGATTAAATAATACATTGATTCTTGGTGGATTTTTTTCCTAAAAGGGTTTCTCCATGGTATATGATGTGTATCTTCTAATATCCTATCTAATTCTTCTACAACCTTTTGTCTTCATTCTACAAATGATAAAATGGATTAATTAGATAATCACTCACAAAGAATACATATTTAGATCGACAATCATAAATTTTTACAAAGTATTAAGCTAAGAAAACACCTCAATTTTCAACATTTGGTATCAGAGCTGAGGTTGGGTAGAGTATTGGGACACTTTTCCTTAAAAGATTAAAGGTTTTTTGGCTGTAGTGGGAGTTTTTACTATTTTTTGTTATTGCTGATTTTAGAAAATAAGTTTGTTACAATGAATTTTCATTTAGATATTGAAAGGTTCAATGGATCTAATTATGAGATGTGGAAATTAAAAATGGAGGATCTCCTTGAAGAGAGAGATCACTGGTTAGTTGTTGGTAATGAGACAAAGTCACCTACAATGATGTTAGGTGAGGATTGAGCTAAGCTTGATAAGAAGGCAAGAGGGACCATAAGATTATGTCTTGTTGATGTTGTTCTCTTGAATGTTTCAGAAGAAACTACTGCATAGAAGCTATGGAAGAGAATAGGTGATATTTATCAAACTAAAAGTCTTACTAATAAGTTGTATTTGAAAAGACAGTTGTATTCTTTAAAGATAAAAGATGGTGATTATGTTGCAAATCATTTGAATGCTTTTAGTTTGATTCTAAGTTAGTTAGCATCTATAGATGTAAAGCTAGAAGATGAAGATAAATGCATTTTGTTACTTTGTTCTTTACCAAAGTCTTGGGAAAAATCTAATTGTTTCTATCAGTGGTAGTGGTGCAGATCCGAAGATGGATAATATAATTCCTACTCTCTTATTAGAGGAGATGAGGAGGAAGTCTAAAACATAAATCCAAGATGCCTTGTTTGTAAAAGGTAGGCCTAAGAAAAAGGAACCTAAGGGAGACAAGGAAGGAAAGGATAAGTTAGAAGGACAAAGTAAGGTAAAGTGTTGGAACTATAGGAAACTGAGACATGTGAAGAAGGATTGTAAGAACAAGAAAAAGAGTTATGATTCTTCTATAGAGGAATCCTCAGATGACAGTAATGATGCATTGGTTATTTTAGCTAATACTGTTTGTGATAACTCTTTACTTGATGTTACAGAGTGATCTTCGTGGAGAGGATGGTAGTCACAATGCCATGTGTGACTCAGTACCATGGTTCAGTGGGAGTTATTGGTAGTGACGCAGATGCATCATTGGTAAGGTTATCCTCATGTGATTGGGGATATGGTTTTTTCTTGGTTTAGAGTGGTTGCTATTATGTCATGGTTTACTCTTGATTCTAGATTAGAGTTTGGCATATTACATGTTCTCTTGAGACCAAGATGTATGTTATGATGCATGCGATCTCCTAGGAGGAGATGGTTAGATCATGGATGTCATGTTTATGTTCAATCTTGGAGCTTTGACATTGATCTTGTGTAGTTTTCTTAAGTATTGGGTACATTAATCATTTGCTTGATTACTTCATGATAGTGTTGTGTTGCATTTGGAGTTTGGCATGGATTGGTTGGTTACAAGTCCTCACAGATACTTGGAGAAATAGGCGAGGCTTAAGTTCTCTTATGGTAAGAGATATTTGTTGGAATGGTTACTTGTAAGAAAAGCTATTTTCAATAGAAAAGACCAAGAAGCCTATACCTTGGTTGGACGCGAGTTCAACACACTTGGCGGTTTCACATGCCTCCAAAGAGGTAGTTTGGATACAAAGACTTGGGAAAGGTATTGGTTTTAATTGCAAGTAAGTTAAACGTCAAGAATGTCATAATCAGAGTGCTATGTGTTTAGCCAAAAATCCTATGTACCATGCTCGTAAAATGGTTGAGAGTGGGAAGGTATTAATTGAGAAAGTTGACACTTTAATTAATGTTGTAGATTATCTTATGAAACCAGTTCCTATTGAAAAGTTCTCTTGGTTTTAATCATTTGCTTGGAGCTTCATGATTATGCAAGTTGCATTTGAAGTTGGCATGGATTGATTAGTTGGTGTACGAAGGCCATTGGCCTTGAGTCTCGTACTTGATTTATAATAGTTATTCCTTGTTTAGAATAATTGCAATGTATAATGTCAAGTGGGAGAATGTTGGAAATAGGATGCTATTTAATTGCAATCCTAAGCATTATTTATTTCATGTATCTCCCAAGTCCTTGGAAAGTGTTCTCAAACACTGGGATTAGAAAGAGATTAATTTTGAATGAAATAATCATGTTAAATTGACATTTGTAGTTTATTCTAAATGATAGGAGCATGTGAGGGTGTCCAAGATGAGTTCCTAAATAATAGGAGCACATGGGGCATCCACATGGAAGGTGGAACCCAACTTGAGTTAACTATTTGGAGTAAAAGATAACACTTCTATAATGCATGTAAAGATCCTAAGAGTTAGGGATTGATGTTTACATGCATGAAGTTCAGTTCAGTTCAGATCAATTCAGTTTAGTTCAGTTTAGTATCAATTCAGTCCAGTTCAGTTCAGTTATGGTTCAATTATCTTTAGTTAGTTTTAGTTGAATACTGGTTGACTTCAGTTAACTTGGAATGCATGTCTAATGACTTGAGTTGCATGACAGATAACAGGTGACTACTTTCAGTTAACAAGGGATGATCATTCTTGCATGAATGGTGGAGAGATATGTTTCAGTTAATAGAGAATGACTTGGACCCACCTTGGGCGCCCAAGTTGGCTTCTTAGGTGCTGCATGCTAAGATATCTCATAAAAGAGTGTTTGGGGATTAAGTAGGCCCATTCTTGGTAACTTTGAGGATAAGCTTTGAATATATTGGAATAAAGGTTGGTGTGACTTGATTTAGGGCCTTAAATGGATGAAGAGTTGACATTATTCTTCTTGATAGAAACTCTACTGAAGGCCATTTTTGGTGATAGATTTGACTTTGTAATTGTAACTCTTTGGAGTTTACAAAAGGTTGATTATTGCCTATTTATTTCAAGCAAGTTGTGAAGAAGATTTGGTGAAGGAAAAAGAAGCATTATCAAGCAAGGATTGAAATTATTATAATCTACTTCAGAAATTAAATAATGCATTGATTCTTGGTGGATTTTTTTCCTGAAAGGGTTTCTCCACGGTATATGCTATGTATTTTCTAATATCCTATCTAATTCTTCTACAACCTTTTGTCTTCATTCTATAAATGGTAAAATGGATTAATCAGATAATCACCCACAAAGAATCTGTAACAAATAATACATGTTTAGATCAACAATCAAAAAGTTTTACAAAGTATTAAGCTAAGAAAACACCTCAATTTTCAACAATAATGCCAAGCTTTTAATATTTTATGAAGGACTCCTTGTTTATCAACATATACATCTCTTATACTATCATTATAAATTTCTAATATATGTGTCACTTTCTTTGTTAATGCAATACATAGTTCATAACATAGGCTTTAATATTAGTTTTACATGGTTTTGTAGTTAGTTTGTTCTTAATAGATGTGATATTTTCATAGTCCATGAAAATTGGTTGAGAGAGCTTGTGGAAGCAACTATATAGTAGATGTCCATTGGGTTATAGTGTAATGGTGATAGGATGCTTTTAAAAGTGAGCAAATGAGATTCAAATCCCTTTTGTATTAAGATAATTTACCACCCAATGAAATCCACATTAATATGGCATGTGATAATACAATTAAGTTTGTGGGCATATTGAAATATTTAAATACCCATTCGTAGATGAGTGCTACAATTAAACTATGAGGTGATAGTCTCTAGTTAACCTTAAAAAATAATAACTATGTAGTCATATTTACATTAAATCACACTTTACGATCCGTTATTGGTATGATAAAAAATATGATGATAGATCACATAACATAATATGAAATGATGCAAAAACTAATACATAGATATTTCCATAAGCTTTCTTAAACAACAATCTATTCCTTCTAAGTTCTTGTGTTCAAAAGTGAATTTTATTCATAAAATAATTGTTAAAGAGGGGGAAAAAGAACCCTATATAATTTTAGTTAAATAAAAGAATGTAATCTTTGCTTGACTGAAACTAATTTTAGTCGAGTGGTTCTTGTTCTATTGTAAAGTTGAATAACTCACAAATAGTCCTCTAGGGATCAAGCCTTGCAAACCTTGCGAAACTTTAAAAGGATATAACTTTGGTCAATTTTGGTGACTTTAGCAGAATGGATACCCCTCAATCATGGGCAAAAGAAATCAATTTCTATGCGACTTCAATTTTAAAGAAATGTCACTTCGATTGTGACTTTGGGAGAACAAATACCTCTCAATCCTTGACTCTTAGTGAAAAGAAATCAATAATTTATGCGGCTTTAATTTTACATATATGGAACTTCGGTCACAAATTTGATGACTTTGGTTGAAGAGATACCCCTCAATCCTCGACTCTTAGCCAAAAGAAATAAATTATTGATGTGGCTTTAATTTCAAATATATGTAACTTCAGTCACAAATTTGGTAACTTTGATAAAACAGATACCCCTCAATCCTTAACTCTTACTTGAAAGAAGTAAATTATTCGTGCAACTTAAATTCATACTCCCAGTACCAACAAATTAGGAAAATGAAAGAACAACTTTAATTTGTATTCCCAATACCAACAAATCACGAAAACGATAGAAAATGTCACTATAGAACCTTATAAAAAAGATATAAAAAACAGTTGCTATAGAACCTCTCATTTAAAAAAGAACGAAAAGAAGCTGCTATAGAACCTCTCATTTAAAAAAACATAAATAAGAGTTGCCATATTATAGGTGGAGAAATATAAAAGGAAAGGTAGATTTAGTTGTATAGGTGGCGAAAGAGGTTAGAGTGATGCATATTCCACAAAATCCAATCCTGGCAGCATTATTTGGCCGTCATCTCAAAATCCTGAAAAATCCACCCATAGGTGAAGAAAAGGAGGTCCTCCGGAGGACTGAACCCCACCAGCATAAATTGTCCCTTTCTTCCCACCACCATTAACGTTAATATAGTGCAGAGAGCATGAGGAAGCGATAATTGTTTTATTTAAAAAGATTGAGATACCATAATGCCTTATAACAACCACGCTTAGTGCGCGCATTCGAATGCCTCTTCTCCGCCCTTTACCTTTACAAATCTTTTTTACTGAAACAGGTCAAATCAGAGGCATAAAAATGAAAAGAAAGAGGGAAGCCGTCAAAGGCGCCGTGCTCTTATTTTAACCCCCGTTCCGTACCCTGACACAGACTAATTAATAGTTTAGCGGCACATGTCCCATCAACATCAATCCAAGAGATGGAGCTTCCGCAAAGGGTGCAGATGGAGCTTCCGCAAAGGGTGCAGATGGAGATCGACGGCGCAGGACCACTCCGCAGGGCGATCCTGCGGCCCACAATAAAGAGCCTTCACACACACAAATATTGCCTTTTGCTACTGTTTCTGCAGCTGCTTTCGATTTTTTTGAGCCTTTGGGCGAAAATTTTAAAGGGGAAAGGAACTATTGTGTAGAACAGACCGCCATTGATCAATGCGTGAGCTCAGTATGCAGGTTTGAGAACGGAGTTGTTGGCTGTCGATCGATGAAGGAGAGATACAGGGGGAGGAGAGGAAGCGGGGGGATTTATGAAGGTTTCAATGAAGAAATCGCTGCTTAAGCTGCCCTCGGATCGAGTGTCGTGGAGTTGTTCTTCTGTGAAGATTACGTGAAGGTGTTTGAGCTTGAGCCTGGCTTTTCGCTTGTAGATGTTGTTTGCGCTGTGCCTTGGTTGTAGTTGGCTTTGTACGTGAAAGGTACAAGAATTGAGGGTTCGAAACCCCGGAAGTGCGAAAGAGTGAAGAGGTTATAAGCAGTAAGTGAGAGACTATAAATAAGTGAAGGAGAAGAGGTGCTTTGGGTGGATTATTGTAGGTGTGCTTTGTAACGGTGGAGACTATGGTAGAATATGGTTGTTGTGACACCTAGGGGTTTCGAACGAGGGATCTGGATGGACGAGCGTGATTCAGTTAAGCTGTAGCGGAAATTTTCCGTAATGCGTTGTTTGAAAGCTTAAGAAAGGCCTCTCTGCTTTTCCAGAAGGTCGCAGGTTCGAAACTTGGGAGAAAAGGAAGGGACAGACGAGCAGGGACCTTGCATTGTGGAAGCACAGACGTTCTGTCAGGTTTTTGCCTTGCGGTGGCAAATCTGGGCGTGAAGGCTCTGCGGCTGCTGGAGTTATCGTGAAAGCTGGGAGTTTGGCTGTTTTGGGGGCAAAGATGTACGAATTTGAGGGATTGCCCATTAAATACTGTTAAATCTAGTCTATTTCGGGCTGCGGAGAGGCATTATTGAAAATCTGAAAGCCGGTTGTTCAGTTTGTGTATATTTAATTAAGGAGAGATGAGGCTTTCGTCTCCGGGCTTCGGTCAGCAGGCCCAGGAAGGTAATGAACCTTATGTATTTCGCTTCATTGCGCTTCCTACGAACTATTTATGGTCGATCTTGGTCTATATGCAGCAAAGAAAGTATAATGCCAGATACTGTTGGTATTTGTTGTTGCTTTGGCCTTGTCTGCAAACCTTGCGGTTAAAACCTCTGTTGTTTTCAGTCAAGCAGCCCAAATTAGGAAGGCTAACAAACAATCAAGTACTACAGTCGTTTCGAGGTGTCCATCCGACACCGTCTGTCTTGGAAAACTGCTACTTAGACAATACTTTCCCTTAAAATGAGCCGAGCTGCCCTTTACTAAGTCCTATCAACTTGTTTAGGAAACTTAAAAGTGTGGCAAGAAGCCCATGCATGATTTGTAGCTATTATCTTACAGTTTTTCCTAATTTGTCGAACTCCAGTCGGTCAATCTAAGACAAAAGAAGCTATGTCGTTTACATGGCGACGCCCTGACTCAACTGATAGACCACACTGACAGGACCTCTTACCCCAAAATTTCAGTAAGAAAAGTTCGTTAGAAATCTTATAAGAATAAAACCTATCTCTTAATAGGTTTGCTCTGTTCGGATAGGCTTTGTTGAGGGCACAAACGTTGGTGTAACGTTGGGATGGTTAATTTTCCTTAGACCATCTAGGACTCAAACCTAGGACCTGGGTGTTCTGCTTCTCTTAGGCTGGATTGTGGGTTGGTTCCAACATGGGCCTCCAAGGAAGCAAAGTGGGTAAACTGATCAGGAATGAGACTCATACCCGGGCTCAACAGATCCCTGCTTTACCATTGCTTAATGGTTGTACGCTTTCCTCTGCAGCAAATTACGTGATAACTGTGTCCTGATTTCTCTTAGTAGGATAAGGACATCCGGAATAAACCAAGAACTGCACAGCGGCTTTTAGCAGTGTATGGTCTTCTAGTACACCTATTCAATAAATAGCCTATTTATTAAGCAGGTGTTAAGGGATTAGGCGTATTTATTTTATGTTACTAGAAATTGCATATCATCTATATTTATATTCAAGCAATTTTCCTATTTTTACTCAACTTAGCCAGAAGCATTTTAATATTTGCATTCAATCACTTTCCTCGTTATTACCATTTCAGCCAAAAACATTTAAAGCCTTCTTGTAGGATATGATGCTAAGTCCATCCTTCGTGCTTTCTTTTTTCTCACCTTGATTTCAAAATTTTCTCAAAGAGGACTATTTCAGTCTGCTTCTAAAAATGTGTTTTAACAATTCTCTTATTTAGTAGCTTGCTTAAATTTAGCAAGACCTATTTTTCCGGACAATTTTATCATGAGTACCTCAAAGTTGCTATTATTTGTTGACTTGGGTATTTTGGATTAAATTTGGATGCTTGTTCTATTTTCAAGTACTAGGTGCGAGTTCCAGACCAATGTTTCTTCAAAATTTAACTAAGGCTAGTCATTTTAGTCATAAGATCATAAGTGAGAATGGGCTGCACAAAGTAGTTTATGTCCCTTCTCTTTTGAGGGCTGAAGCCTTTGTATTTAATCCCTTTTGTTTTAGCTTTCCATTATGGACTTCTTGGCATAAAGAAAGCTTTGAAAGAACTTTTTAGAAGATTGTGAGCACACCCATATCTTTGTCAGGAATACTGGCCAATCATTATATTTTTAAGTGCTTTCAGGGAATGCCTACTTCAAATTTATGTACTCTGCATTTCTTTGTAGTTCATGTGAACTACTTTCCTAGGGTGGGTTTGAAGGGGTCTCCATGAGCTCTACCATTATGTGATTATGTTTAAGAGGCCAACTTTGTGAGGAGACAACATTTTTCTGGTAATTCATGTTCGATTTCTTCCTATTTTAGCTTTTTTCAGAACTTATTGTTCATTATCAGAACTTGTTAAGGAGCTCTACCACACTGTAATCAGTTTTAACAGTTCAACCTTTCCAGGAAGAGAACATCTTGCTGGTGAGATGTGTTTGATTCCTCTCTATTTTGTTGCTAAAGTGGAAATTGTTCCACCCTGTAATCAGTTTTAACGATTCAACCTTTCTAGGAATAGAACATCTTGCTGGTGAGATGTGTTTGAATCCTCTCTATTTTGTTGCTAAAGCGGAAATTGTTCAGATTTGGCATCTGTTTGATGGTTGTCTGGTTGAAATCTTTGAGGAGCTTCACTTGAAAATAGTTCCTGGTTGAATACTTCTGGGGCAAAAAAAGCTGAGTCACCTCATCTCCTTCTTGTGTTCCCATTTGATTCTTTTATTGAAGGTGATTATAGTTTTTGATTGTCAAACATTTGAATCTAGCCTTTTGCTTAGGTATCAAGCAGAAATGTGTAAGTAACATTTCTGGCAAATGCCATTACCAGAGAAAAAATTGCTGCATGAAGATATAGAATATTCTCTTTCCTCAAAGTTTATTGAATTGCATGTTTTCTTTGCTTTATGGTGAAATTTCTGCTAGAAAATCTGTAGGATATACCCAATTTGATTATTCACCTTTCACCACAGGAGAAAGGCGTTGTCTTAACTCTGAGCTTTGGCATGCCTGTGCTGGACCACTGGTGTCCTTACCTGCTGTTGGGAGCAGGGTTGTCTATTTTCCACAGGGTCACAGTGAGCAGGTAAAATTTTGGCTTTGTAAACTTAAGCTCTTGTTTTATGTACAGTATGTGAAACATGTTCAACAGGGTGGTTGAAGAAAGTAAGTGAATGGATACTTCTCTCTATCATTTGTTTGCACCCAATTTTTGGAAAATGCAATCTCTACCAGTAAAGTTCATATTTTTGAAAATGATTTCAGGTGGCTGCCTCAACAAACAAGGAGGTTGATGCTCATATACCAAATTATCCAAATCTCCCACCTCAGTTAATCTGTCAGCTTCACAATGTCACTATGCATGTGAGTTTTTTCTGTATTTCATCTCATGTTGGACTCATAATGCTTTATTCCTTGTCATTTTGTACATTTACAAGCTCAAAAGGTTTGATAAAATAATGCTTCCATGGATGCCAGGCAGATGTGGAGACAGATGAAGTATATGCTCAAATGACATTGCAACCATTGAGTGCTGTAAGACATTACGAATTTTGTATTTTTTGCTTATGTCCTAAATGCCTTCTTTGGCATGACATACATATATTTTTCTGTTCTATGATAAGCTAAAAACTAACAATGATGTGCAGCAAGAGCAAAAAGATACCTATCTCTCATCTGACCTGGGTACACCAAGCAAACAACCAACCAATTACTTCTGCAAAACTTTAACTGCAAGTGACACTAGCACACATGGTGGTTTCTCTGTTCCACGCCGAGCAGCGGAGAAAGTTTTTCCCCCCCTTGTATGTCTCCTCTCCTCCCTTAAATGTTGCTTTCTCTTAGATTTGATCTACTTATGTACAAGTTTTGAGAGAGCTTTCAAATGGACATGATAGTTATTCTTAAGTAGCACAAGTGAAGGATTATTTTCTAGAACCAACTCATACTAATTTTATTGTTGGATACATGTTTTCTGTTTCATTTTGTCCGCAGGATTTTAATCAGCAGCCACCTGCTCAGGAACTAATTGCCAGAGATCTTCATGATAATGAGTGGAAGTTTCGGCATATCTTTCGGGGTTAAGTACCAGAGCAGTTTTTGAATTGAAAACAGTAAAACATATTAAATTGTTTATTGATTGATTTAAGAAATGTATTTATGAATATTTATGTTCTCTTTCACTGGAATCAAGCGAGTAGATTTCAAGATACCTTGCTGTAGAGAATTATTTGAAGTAAACTCGGTATTTATATGAATGACAATATATAATTGGGTCTATGCGTGTGGGTCTATCTCAAAATTTTCTGATGTTACTCTGTGGTTTTCCTACTGTAGCTTCCTCTGTGAGTGTGAAGTGGTCTTCTATTCTATAAGATTTAAGTGCATTTTGCTGGATAAGATTTGTTTTTCTCTGGTTATTCTTGTTTTTCGTTCCTCCATGGTAGTGGTCTTCTCTTCTATAGTAAGCCTTTAACTATTGTCATTTAATATCTGGTAATAGAGTCACAATTAGAGGCTACCTTTTATTCAAACTTGTGTTGGCAATTTCATACATCCATACAAAGGTAATTCTTTGAAAGGGCACAAAATGCCTAAACAAGAATTTGTGAAAAGGACTTGAATTCAACAAGTTGTTGCCAAAATATCTTATTAATTATGTAAACATCAGAGTAATGTGGGTTGTTTGAATTGACTTTTGGTTGTTTTTGATATTGATAAAAGCAGGGCCTTAACCCTTGTACAACAGAGCAGTCAGATGGTAGACAGAGCAAGTCCCATGAGATATGGGACAAACCAAACAGCCCAACAAAATCATTTAGAGTGATATACAACTGCAGCTCAGCTGCCATACACAATAACAAAAAAAACTAAACAGCATGGGACCCCAGGGCCCAAATTTATCATTGCCAGACCCAACCCTGTTCAATCTCGCATCCTTCACTCTAGTATTAGATTGGGAGATAGATTTAGGAAGACTTGTCTTCTGCCTTTGTACAACCGTCCAGGAAATATTTTTAAGTGCATTTTGCTAGATAAGATTTGGACAGAGAAAGGATGGCTAGGAAAGGAGGAGAAAGATACATACTTTTCTATTTGGATAGAGAGAGATGTATATTAACATGGAACAAAGTGGGCCATTTTAAGAAAATACATCTTCGAAAGTGTCATGTCCCCAAAATTGTAATACATTGAAATGCAAATAAATGAAAAAATAACAAAATTCATATTAGCGATTTAATTCTCTGAAGTATTGAAATACAAATAACTAAATAAAATAAATATCAAAATATAAATAATGGCAATCCGAATATCATTATAATTATAATTATCATAGATAATATTATAATTATAATACAATTATCGCAATAAATAGAACAATTAATGTTATTAGTTGTAAATATTTACAAGAAACTAATATTATCTATAAATATGGCTATGCCTTAGGAAATAAATAAATGAATCTAAAAAGCATCGATTAAAAGGCAGATTAATTATCTTTAAAGGAGCAGCGATCACTACTCTATAAGTCATGATTAGAGAACTGCAGTGATTCAATAAGGTTTAAAATTTAGTCAACGATTTCCAAGGGAACAGCGATTAAATGAGGAAACATGTCCCAGTCAAAAGGTGCAGGGAAAGACTATGCCTTTTCACCAGATCGGGGGTATTTAAGAAGATCATTTTCAAAGCAAGAGGATTATCAATGGGAAAATAAAGAAAGGACAGATCAACCAGCAGTTATAATCTGTCAGGATTAATTATTTTATGATTTCAGAAATGTGAAACCAGTGTATCAGTTAGTTTAAATTATTGCAGAATTATAAATCAATCTATATTGTGGCAGGATATTAATAGAGGATTATAATTTATCATTTAAAATGATTCATGCGGATTACCTTATGGTAGCATATTCATAGTTCATTATGTATTACTAATGTGATTATTGCAAATACGAATTCAATTAGTTTATAAGGTTCCCATTCATGAGGAAATGGAAGGGGATGGATCAATGAAGGAATTGGAATCCTCACTGAATAGGCCACCTCATGTGAATGGCATGTGCCGCATGAGGTCACTTCATATGAATGGCATGCGCCACATGAGGACAAGAAGGCCACCTCATATGAATGGCATGCGCCACACGAAGTCAAGGAGGCTAAGACACCTTGTCAGACTCCCCCCTCTTCCATCCTCCCCCATGACCAAATAAGAGGGCACCCTATTAAGGGAGAATTACTAATATTTAATTATGATATTCAGCTAATTAGTATTATCGTGGTAAATGGTTGTAATCTGCTAATCAGTGTGATTGTGGTAAGTGGTTTCTAAATTGTGTGCAGGGCTTCAATCAAGTGAAAGGTATTCTCTAACCCATTTGTTTATTTGGAAATTAAGGATTTAGGGCAAATTTAGGGCATTCCCAATTTAGGGACATTACATAAGGTGATTATGTCAGTTGTAGAATCAAAATTTGGAAAGTTACTAGTTGATTGTTACTTGTAAACATCTACATGACATTTCCTTGAAGTATTTCACTATAAAAAGCAAACTCAAAAAAATATGAGTTGTAGAGAAAAATTGTGGTGACACTATTGGAATGCATGTGATGTGGCATTTGATTTAGATTTAAAAATGTGTTATGATTTCATATATGTGGTAATTGAATGAGCTATGGAGATTTATAAAGAATGGTTCATAAGGCACAACATTTGTTGAAGATTTTGCAAATGGATTAGCAAGCTAAGTTGGCTTGGTTGTGGGGGAAACTCCTCAATTAAGTGCACTTGAGCTAGAGTAGCATTGGGATGGTGACACCTCAAGAATTTTTGGTGCTTCATCCTTGTGAGCATCACCTAGATGCAATGAGTGGTGAGTGAACCATTCATGATCATGACAAATGAGTTCTTGTGAACCACCACTCATGAAATATGGGTTAATGAAGAAGGACTTGAAAATATATAGTGGAAACTTGACAAATCATTGCATCATGTGTTACGAAAGTATACACAATGCTAAATATTGCTTGACTAGTGAATTAAAGCAGCCTTATGTTGGACAAATGAAACTTCTCTTATTAGGCTATTTGAGTTGTCAATCTTGTGGGGCATGCCTTTGAGAAACTTTTATTGGACCATGGTCCATGGAATGCTTATAGTTCTTGTGTCATTTTGGTTTTTGTTTACAAATAAATGGGCTATGCATTTTCTATACACATTAACATACATGCAATTGTAATTAGACTTTTTGCATTGAATATTCTTGTCTTTGGATGCCCTAAAAGGCACTCTCTATATCTTTATGCTCTCTTCTACACTTTTTTCTTTTGGAGTTTTGTGTATGTTGCATTGTTGAGGTTTTACACTTAATTCTCACATGGTATTCTAGACTAGGGCTCAAAACTTCTTAGGCTTTGGTCATTTGCTAGCACTTATTGTGAGGAGGTTTGGCAAATAGCATGAGGATGTTGATCATAATTTGCATTTTGTAGGAGTTGATTTTTTAGAGAAGGCTATTTGTTAGAGTAGTGGAGCAAAAGACTTTTCTCTCGAGCAAATATCTTCTTGCACATTTTTTATTTGTATAAGATTTATAGATTTATGCTACAATCCCTTTCATTAGGTGTAGTTTTCAAGATTTGATTGCATATTTGGATTTCTTTGAAAGTTTTGAGTTACTTTTCTTTTTTGACTTTGTTATTTAGGTGCTCAATTAAGTTGTTCAAATTTGATTAGTGGAAGGTGAGGAATGGGCCGTGGCACTTTTTAAGTGGTGGTGTGATGATACATTGGTTTTGTTTAGATATTAGTCTAAGTACTATTTCTTGGTGGCTCTAAGTAGGATCAAAGACACCTATAATCCGTGAGCATGTTTATCGGAGGCCATGTTACGATTTGTGCAGCTCCATTAGTAGTGGCATGACTATTGGGGTGCAATTATTGGTGATTGTGGATTGTGTTGTTGCAACTAGGTGAAATTGTTGTCCTAATTGGAATGGTTGTAGGAGGAGGTCCATTCCATAGTCAAATCCTCAATAAGAGTGACATGCACTATTAAGCAAAGGCTTGTGCTTTTGTGGGTGATTAGGGCATTCGTACACCACCATGGAGGTCTTAGGGCTGAGTCTTACAAGGTTTTTTGTCAATTGTTGGTGGTTGATTTGATGTTGATGCCAATCGCAATGTGGTTGACATATGTCAAAGTGTTGAATATGGTTTTGATTATTTATAAACACACCCAATTCACATAATTTAATCTAATAAAAAGCATCAAGTGGCAATGCCATAAAAGAGAAATGCACAATCAATAAAAGCAAGGTACAATTATTAGGGTTTGTCCAACCAAGACATGGTCATTAAGTTTCTAGAATGTATAAGGGTTGTAGAAGTAAAAGTTGACTACATAGTAGTCACTAATCCAACAAATCAAGTAGTTCTAATTGGTTCATTAAGTGATTTCTCCCCAATGTTTGAAGCTTTTGAGTTCTTCAATTTTTTTTAAAATTTGAGGAGGAAATGCAATTTTCACTCTTTCTATTAAAAGGCATGACTTGGTTGTACCAACCTCTTTCGACCTTTTGTGAATGTAAGAAATGTGTTTTAGGGATTATGAATTGGTACCATTAATTGTTTTTACATGTGGGCACTATTGTATTATTTGTTCAAAACAATTTAGGAATTTGAGACTAGTGAAGGTTTAGTAAAATCAATAAGGGAAACGGCTTTGCTAGGTAAGGGAGCACTCTCATCAATAATAAATTATCTATTGCATAGGATGGATGGGTGGCCTCGCCTAGTGAGTGTGAACCATCTCATGGAGTTAGCATTAGTTGCATTACTATGTTGATTTTATCTTTTTGCTTCTTGCAGTTAGTTTTGTGGGATGGTGTTAAGGTCATTTACATGAAGAGGTTTGACTTCATTATTTGTTCATGGTTGTTATGATTGGTTTGAGGCTTGTCTTTTGATCTTGCAAACATTGGCTAGGGTCATTGATTGTAGTCATAAGATTGTTGTGGTGGCTTGAGGCTTGTTGTCGTCTTGGAGACCAAAGATCTTTCTAGTGTGCTTGTGGCATATTTGTTGATGGTTGTTTTGGTGCCATGCTATGTTTTTGGTACACGTTGTTGGTTGGGGCAAGCCTTGGGAGCTCATGCATGTTGTTGGTAGCTTGTGGTGATCAACTTGTTGCTCAATTCAACTTTGGATGGCAGGTTTTAGTGTGTTGTTTCAAGTTTTTGGTCAACATCTTTGGATTGTGCTAGTTTGGAAGTGGTATCTCGTGGTGATCAACTTGGTGTTGGGTTCACAATGAGATTTAGTAGTTTGGCCTTCATCCTCATTCTATTGTTTACTTGTTTAGATGGGTGATTGGAGGATTATAACGTTATTATTGGAGAGGTTTGATAATGGGATCTATTGGCTGATTGACTTGTTTTTGATTCATGATTGAATTTGACAGTTTGTCTCATCTTCATTTTTTGGATTCGAAAATCTTTCATTAAGTGACACTTTTAGTGTCATGTCACTTTTTGGATTAGGAAAGCTTTCATTTGGGTCTTGTAGAGTCATGGTTTTTGAAGTAGGTTGGAGTAATAACACCGTAGTTGCTAGTGTTTTAGTATATGTTTAGAAATTGTATTGGGATATGGGCCTAGAGTGTTCAGTTTTCCATGTTATTCTTTTTGGTGTATAAATATAACGGGGCTATGCTTCTTTGTAAATTAACATACTTCTTTGTAAATTAACATACTTAAAGTTGTATTTTTATTATTTTCTCTATATGGAGTATTCTTTTGTTTGAGTAGCCTAGAAGGTATTCTGCATGTTTTGGTGTTCTCTTGTGTGATTTTTGGTGCATGTTGAATTTTGTTTATGGTGATTTTGGGATCCTGCACTTGATTTGTAAAGCTTAGGGATATATTGCTCTTGGCATCATAATGAATACTTCAATTTTATTTGTATGTTATCCAAGAAAAAGAAAATACTTTGCACTCAAGCCAAACAATTTATTTTACAACAAACCATTGGATGCATCAATTTCTTGGCAAGATGCTTTCATAATTCTTTCATATTAAAAATGATGCATGGAGAGTCAAGTGCATTCAAGATAGGTTCTCACCTCTAACAGGGATATTCACACCTCTCTTAAACTATTTGCAAGCCCTTTGCAAGGTATTACTAATTCCACCTCTCAACTTACCTTTTTACCTACTCTTGCAAACAACACCAGGAATTACCCATCACACCATCCATTACTATGTGAAGTGTGAACTACTAGATAAGTCAAGATCCACAGGTACACACTTTCATCTAGGTCAAAATCTAGTTGAAGTGGTTTGAATTCAAATGGATTTTGTAATTGTTCTGTCTTGTAATTGAATGTAGAATCTATAACTTACATTGCTGTCCCTTATTTCAATTTGAATGTGCCATGGTGCTATCACATTTGTTTGTACATCTTCAACGTAATTTGTAGGTTAATTAAGTACAACTCTCTCTTAGTTTTGGATTGTCCTTCAACTCTTGGACTTGGTACACATTGTTGCTACTAAAGTACAATCTCTCTCCCCTATGCCCAAGTCATGCATTGCTACTCACTTGTAGTTGCAATACTAGAAAGAAGGTATACAATGCAGTTTTGTATAGAAGAAATGTGACATAAGGAAAAGATGTTCAATGATGTATAGAATTCAGCATCAAGAGAAGCTCAAAAGAATTCAGCATCAAGAGAAGTTCAAAAGCTTCTCTAGGAAGCTTTGGAAGAATATACAATGGAGTGGTTTTGAGCCTGTATACTCTTAGTCCAAGTTGGTTGAAGTGTGAACAGTATGTAATATCCCCTTTTAGCCGTATGCTTTTCAGTGGCTGTTAGCCTATTTTTGGAGACTTGAAGGCGATTTTAGGGTTTCCAAGATTTTTGGAGGTTTGTTGTCTGCATTTTAGGATGTTGTTGTAGGAGTTTGCCAGAGGGGTTTCTGGGTCTTTCTGGGTTTTCTAAGATCCTTGGTGGGTAGTCATTGCTATTTTTAGCAGTGTCTATTTTTAGTACTTACTATTTTTAGTAAGTCACAACTGCATCTCAGAATGTGCTTATTTTGAGTTTGGACACACTTACTATTTTTAGCAGTATGCTATTTTTAGTAACTGCTATTTTTGGCAGTGGTGGCAGTTGCAGTGGTGACATCTTGATATTTTTAGGAGTTGGCTTCTCCACCATCCTTAGAGTTCGAAAATGGAAAAGTTGGCAACTTAAGTTTATTTTATAATATTAAGTCACCTTTTGACCCCCACGCCTAGGATGCATACCTTAAGTTGTTTTTAAAAGGTGGACTTGAGCTTGGACGCCAAGATGGAGACTTAAGTTATTTTTAAAAGTAAATTTTATGCATAACCAAGGTGGAATCCCAAGTGAAGATATTAAGTGATTTTAATAAAGTATTTTATTCCCCAAATGTGGCGTCCCATTTTGGAGGGAAAAAGCATTCAAACTTCTCGGTATCAAAGTCTATATATACTCCCTCATTTGCTCTCATTTGGATATGCTAATTTGATATAACGAAGTGTTGCCAAAATGCAGAGAGATCTCCTTGGGCTTTGAGGACAAAATCCCTCTAAGTCGACTTTAGTTTTGAGATTGCAAGATATCTCCTAGCTGAATAGTGTTGTAGCTCTATCTCAAGGGTTGCAGTTGAGCTAATGTTGATGATGGCTATCTTGTTTCTTTCAGTTCTTGTTAGTTTTGATGTCTTCTAGATATATTTTGGTGTGTGTGTGATGATTTGCAGCTTTGGAGGCATTTTTGGTGTGTTTTATCAGAATTGGGTGTTGCTGGTTCGTGCTTAGCTGACCCACCTTTTTGTTCATGCTGGTCGGAGAAGCTAATATCATTTTGTGGGTGTTGGTTCATTGCATTCCTTAGGCTTGGGCGCCACTTTGCTCTAGTTTTGGTGATTTTTGGTTGAGTATTGGATTTTCGTGAGTTGGACGACCTACCTAGGAGGTCATACAACTTGGCTGGGGGTTGTTTTGGCATGTGACGTTGTTGGTCAGACTTGGTGGCTGCTAACTACCTTGACTTGGACGCCTAGCATTGTTTGATCATTTACAAGTGATTTGGGATAATTCTATTGAGTATCAGAAGGGTTATGCTCATTTGATGGTTGCTGGTTGGGGTTTTAGGCCTGCTGTTCGTGTATATCAGACTGCTTTCCAGTGCATCAGACCTGTTGCAGCTTAGGTGACCCTCTATCGACCTCTGGTGGACATATCTTGAGGTATACTTGTTTTAGTTTGTTTGGGGGTTCTCATACTTTCATTGTAGCATCTTGGGGGGGGGGGGGGGGGAGTTATACTTCCTATTCTTATCATTTCCTTCTATAACAGCAGCATATAATGGTCTGATATAATTTATGTTGAGCTGATTGTAACACAATCGGTAGTACCGTTGGTGAATGCTCATGTATTTGCATTTGATACTCACCCCACTGAACAAGTGGTTGCTCCCGCTGAATAAGTGGTTGAGTTCTTTATTTGTTTTCTTGTTATGCTCACTGAACAAGCAGAGGATTGTGTGATTGGTTGGCTTGCTGCCAAGTGCTATTTCTCTCTTGTACTTCTCGCTAATTAAGCGGATGTTTACTTTCACGCACTTGGTTTTGATTACTCACCCCACTGAATAAGTGGTAGCATAGAGAATTTCAAATATTGTAAGCCAACCATCGTATGCTCTCACCTTGCCCATATCAGGATCTGGGTGATCAAAAAGTGGAGGTGTTTATTTCCAATTAGCTTGTCTTTCCAGTAATTGTAAGATCCCCTTTCATCGTATGCTCTCACCTTGCCCACATTGGGATCTGGGTGATCAAAAAGTGGAGGGTTGCTTATTCAGTTGCTTATCTTTGCATTTTAGCTAACGCTAACGGGTGAAATTTGTGGAAAAAATTGGGTTGGTTATTGCATAGTACTATCATCTAAAACATCACTATAATGTGTACTAGAGGTTCTAATTATTGAATTGAAGCGTCCAATTGGTGTCAAAATAGATAAATGAGTTTTATGAACTATACACATGCTGAGTCTGAAGTATACCTATAGTCTTTTACTACATACAAGCCGCTGTGGGGTTCTCACTTTTGAAATATTGGGGGGAGTTCACTAACATGCTATCAAGATTCAGTATGAAGCTACATTGAAGCAGAGATCAGCTTTGGTCCTTCCCACAAGAAGAGTTCTTCAGAAGAATTCTCAAATTTGCATCACACCATAGCAAGACAGCCTTTATCTAAAATGCAAGTAACTACATAATCAAAACACCATACCCCATAGCAAGCCAGAAGGGAAATAAATAGTTTAATCATCACAAAGTTGAAACCCATAGTGACTGAGAGTGCCCTGTGCTGAAGGTTGCTTGCTTAGACTTGCTGGTTGCCATGATTGATTGTTTGAGTTGATCTCCAGTCACCTTGCTGGTTGCCATGCCTGATACCTGAGAACACAACATTGTGGATTGGGTTTGGTAGTATTTTGCCAATTTAGAATCTGTACTTAGCTACAATGCTTCTGCACAAAGAAACAAGTTGATAACTTCTATATATAGGATAAGTTCTCAACAAGCTTAGCTACATATGTGTTTCTTTTCACACGCCCCACAATAGGCAGGCCAGTACAAATCAGCTAGTTATATTTTAGTGTCAGAAACATCAGCCGCACTTCAGTACTTCCATTGGCTGCAGACGACAAAGATTTTGAGGCCCATATCAAGCCTTGGGTACCTTTTAGCATAATCAAATTGGTAGTTCTATGTAGACCATGGGAATCTGTTAGCATGGATTCTTATCTGATATCTGGCATGTCAATGACCAAATATCAACATGAGTTTGTGTTTGTTGTAGTTGATTGTTTTTCAAAGATGGCAACCATGGATGAACACAGTCAAAACACCTTAGACAACAAAACTCTTCTTCTAGCCTTTGCAAATACACTGAGGTTCCTCTATTTATTGTATCTGATCAAGATACCAGATTTGTTAGCCATTTTAGTAAAACTTTGTGCAAAATGGTAGATACTTAGCTGGGACTGTCAATGTTATAACAGCCTTAAACAGATGGACAAACTGATGTTGTTAACCATACATTAGTTCAATTACTGTGAATGCACAACGATTGTCATATTGTTATACTTGGGATGATAGGGTAGTTGACATTCCATAAATCTACAGCAAGGCTAAAGATCTATTAGTAATTACTAATTTTCCATTGTAGAAATGTTATGGCTTCCAACTTTTGATGCACTGGGACAAGCAAAGGAATCAGACAAAGTGGAAAAATTCTTCCAGTGCATTCAACAAGTGTGTCAATAGGTTCAACAATTTTTCAGGGAAACCTGGGGATATGTCCCCGTTTTTGAAATGTATCGGGGAATGTGGAGAACGCCTAGGGGAACTCACTGAGCCGCCCCCAATTTTTGGAAAAGCACAGGGGATGTCCCAGAAACTTGGGGACGTGCCAGAAAAGAAAAGAAGACGGTCAGCCATCCCCAAGACGGGCAGGGACATCTTTGATGTCCCCCAACCGTCCCGGGGATGGCTGGCCATCCCCATAGAAAAGCAACATTTAAAAAAAAATAGTAAGTGCTAAAAATAATTTATCCCATATCACCTTATTTCTGCAGTCCATTTATGTGTCCTCAGTTGTTTATGAAAGTTGACTAGATCTGAATACAGTCCATGAAGGTGATATTAACAAGGAGTTGTCAAGAAATTCAACTATTTTGTAACTTCATTTTGACATGTACTATGGAAGATATATGATTTCTTCCATCCAAAATTAGTGTTATTGTTTCAGGCTTTCAGCCATGTTTCAATTTATCATTATCCAGAAATGTCAAAATAAGGAAACATATATTCATACTTTCAGTTCAGTACAGTAGCTGTTTGTGTTTATTTTCATGTTCGAAGTACTCAGGAAAATACATAAAAAGTTAAAACACCAGAAAATACAAAATATCAGAAATACAAAAAGGGGACATCACAATATGGCACATCTATTCCCACTCTTCAGATTATTTAAAAGTTGATGTTCTTTGTAAACATCTTTTGTTAGTAGAGTATTCTAGCTCCTTGGAGTGCTGGTAGAGGTCTAGTATTAGCATTTTCTTTATGTACATTTCAGTGGATACCCCTAGCCCCAGTCTTTAAGGGTCGATGTAATTGTGTGTTCTGAAGCAATTAATGAAAGCTTTTGTGATCATGTTCTACGCTTGATTTGAATTTATTTGTGGATAATTAATCTGTTCTTTGCTAGATAAAGAAAAGTGACTTCACATGCCAACAACCCCCACACCCCAGCTTGCCCTAAATGAGGAGGAAATAAAATGGAACTTTCTTTGTTTTTGTATTTTCATATTGTAGTTGAAAGTGAATCTTGCAGCCTTTGAGCATTTTGTTGTAACTTGTATACTATTTTTTAAAATCACTGGCATATTGACAGCGAATTATGAAAGCAATTAAGTGGTTCATAAGTATTATGAAAAAAACTGTATACTCTCATGTGAATTCTCAATTCAACACAAATTTTATGTATTAAGGATCTATAATGTATATGATGAATGCTTTATCAATATTATCAAATGAATATTTGAAATTTCCCTATATATTTTAAATTTTCCCTATTTTTATATAGCCATCCCCTTTGCTGCCCCTTGCCATCCCCAAAAAGGCCCAAGAAAAAGCTGTCCCTGAAACTCATCCCTCTGTCCCCTGCCTTCGCCGTCTCGGAAACTTGGGGTAACATAGCAATTTTTAAGTTGCCAGCAACAAAAGTACAAGGAATGTCATGATTTGCATTGTTCATCCACATTTCTTAGATCAGTGACAAAGTTTTGTTGCACTTGTTGGAATAGCAATTCCAACATATTCACTATAAAATCAAAACAGTGTTTATGTTCCTTTTGCTGTTTTTTGCACAAGTGGGCATTCATCCGGTGTTCAGTGTTGACTCCCTTGAACTAATGTGTGCTAGATAATTATGTATTTAATTTGCTTTGGAAAATTAGTTCAAAAATTTGTGAATGGGATTTGTGTAAGGAAGCTTCAAAACTCAACATTCGAATATTTCTAATGTTTGTTCTCAATAATGGTATACCAATGCAATTTGCTACTGGTGTGCTATTTGTGTGTAACATTCCAAAGTTTTTCTTAGCTTTATTCTTAGGTCTCCTTTTCTGTTTTGGGGGGACTTTTCTAGCGTTGCACTCTTTTATTGTAACTTAATGCACTTTTGAGTCCCATTGACCTACTTTGCTCATCTGTGGGCAAGTTTTTTTTCATCATTTCTTTTTCGCTCCAAGTCTTAGTTGCTATGTCTATGCTATTTCATTCAATCCGATACACAGAACACATGAAATGTAATGAGGATTATATTTTTGAAGCTATTTTTTTTAGACAATAAGAATAAACACATACATGTATGTATTGCATAACTTCCTATTTTAATTTAGGCTAGCGTTCAAGTTACTCTAATGCCATTCTTATTCTCATTGGGATCAAATTCCTTTTAGGTGTAAAATAAGAATGCCTTAAAAATATGCATATCTCAAGTGGATTACTTTTATGATAAATAACTTTGACATTATATTCAATCTACAGGACAACCTAAAAGGCATTTGCTAACGACGGGCTGGAGTGTTTTTGTCAGTGCAAAGAGACTTGTTGCTGGAGATTCTGTCCTCTTTATTTGGTAAGTGTTCAGTTCCACTCTGTAATGCTTGATCTGGCTTCTCTTTGTCATCCCTCTTTTTGACTTGATTGTGCAGTGTAGCTGAATGAATGATTTATTTGTGCGATTTCTTTAATTTTATGCTATCTACTACTGCTTGTCAAGTGAAACTTGTCAAGTGAAACTTATGATTGCTTTTAAATTGTTGTATTCTCAAATGTCAAACCAGGAATGAGAAAGGACAATTGTTGTTGGGAATCAGACGGGCAAACAGACCACAGACTGTTATGCCCTCATCAGTGCTTTCAAGCGATAGCATGCATATAGGACTTCTTGCTGCAGCTGCTCATGCTGCTGCTACAAATAGTCGATTTACTATTTTCTATAATCCAAGGTAGCATGTTTTCCCATTGTTGGCATCTAAACTGCATTGTCTGTATTCTTTTATTTATTATTTCATTAGTATTGATATCTCTACATTGTGGGTGTAGGGCAAGCCCATCTGAATTTGTTATTCCACTGGCCAAGTATGCTAAAGCAGTTTATCATACCCGTGTTTCTATTGGGATGCGTTTTAGGATGTTATTTGAGACAGAAGAGTCGAGTGTCCGTCGGTAAGAATTTGATTTCTTTTTATCAGATATATAACTTGATGGGTTCAAAAGTTACATGTTCAACTTTAATTGAAGTTGAGTTTAATGATGGAAAATGCATGTGATAAGTTTTGTGTGTAATTACTTTTCTGGCATAGTAGCCATCTTAACTATTCAAATTTAATAGCAAAAGTAACACATTTTTAGTGAGCTAATCTATGCAGGACAAAATCAAGAAATAGATTATAATCAGGCAATCTTAGCCACTTTGTATATGGACGGAGAAGTGTCCTCACCTTGTTGGTACCAATTTGTTTTAATCATTTTTGGTTGGGGAGGGAGATGATATGGCCTAGTCTTCTACATCGGGTTGGAAATTTGAAGTTTAATTCTGAAATTTTACCCTTAAGGGAACTGGGCCATTTGAAACTAAAAATCAACAGAGAAGATGCACCTGCACCTTCTCAGCCATAAAACGTCCACTTTTAAAAACTTGCATGAAAGGAAGATCCTCCTATTCTGTTGAACTTTCACTCTTCATTGAAGAATGGTTGGTCACCGTTTTCTTAGAGCGAATTTTTATTTTCTGGTTCAAAATTTCATCTTCGACTTTACCACCTTGGGCGAGATGAAGAAAGTTGCCTGTGCCTCCTTGTGTTTGTGCCAAAATGGAGACACTCCAGACATCTTGAACTGATGAATGGCCCCTAAAATAAAGGATGCTTACGGATGCCCCTGCCTTTTGTTAGTATTTTAATTGGCTTATTATCTTCAAAATTGACTGCAGATGTATCCAAGTTTATAGGTGGTAACATAATTTTTTTTCAAAAATTAGTCTCAGAGTATTTCTTTATAGGGCTTAGACTTCAGTAATGATACACTATTTGAACTAAAAGAATCAAAATAAAACAGGTCCTGTTTAACTGAAAATAAATTGGCGGACCCTGGTTAGATGCAAATACATTTTATCTGGACAGCTTTGGGTAAAAACCAGATTAGATATAATTCTTATAATGATTCTCTCTCTCAAATTGGTAGACCCTTTCCTATGCTTTCTTGACTGAATAGTATTGACAATAATGCTTTGACTTCCAGCCAAGGTCCCTCTGTTTGTACAAGATTTTCTTGTTATTGCTGTTGGCTGTCATATGTTATAAACTTATAGATTACAAGTTGTAGTAGTCTCCCATCTCTTCAAATTTTGACTGATTTGGGTCCTTTTGACTGGCCAAATAATTCTTTCTTGAAAGAATAAATTGTAAGCGCAGATTCACCATGACATATTACCTTCAAGATGTTCCATTAAACGGTAAACTTCTTAGTTTTTCAAACATTTCATTTTCCTGTCAATTATAACCTGGTCCTTCAATTCCCTTATTCCTATTTTGCTTGTTTCTTTATCAGGTTACTTTGGTGTTCATCGTAGATTGCACTAATCACTTATATGACTAGTCTCTAAACTTTGTACTTTTTCAGTAACTACTTCGTTAACATACATACAATTACTTCTTCTAGGAGCTAAAAGGAAAAGTGAGACAATGCAAGGATAGGAAGGAATACGTTGGGGAATGACCACTCTTATGTGTGGAGAGATGCAGAGGTTGTGTGCTCAAGTTGTGCTGCCCTGGTGAAATGATTACCAGTACAGAGAAGGTTCATAAAAAATGTAACAAAGAATTTTCACTTGGCATTGTTTGCTTCTACGCAAATATATTGGTACAGTGCCATTTGCAAGCCCGGTAGTCAATCTTCTTGGAAACTGAACACATGCAAAACTCATGGTAACAGGCAAATGCTAGAGTTTTTACTCTCATATGCCTTCTCATCTCTCTGATATGGCATTTAATTATCAAATTATCAGCTATGTTTGGTATTTAAAATTGAATAGTTTGTGCAGATTATGGCTATATATATCCATAATCGAATGACTTCACCAAATCCGGATAAAAAATATTGGTGAACCACTTTACCATAACCTGATGACCCAGCAACATAATAAGTTATAATCAGCAATTATCGTATGAAGATATTGAGGTAGTAAAATCTTTGTACCTACTTCCTCAATCAAATAAGCTCTAGACAAAACAGAGAAAGCAAATGCAATTCTTTTCCAAGAAATCTTTTGGTTTTACACTTTCTTTTTAGGGGCAACTAAGAGAACTCTATGTAGAGCAAGCGTGGGATAGCATTGTCCAGAAGCAAGGGAAAGCTGTTAGTTGGATCTAAATTCAAATTGCATGATCATTATCAACAACATAGCCAAAGAATGATACTGCTTGGAATATTTGAAATAAAACAATTGGAATCAAAATAAATTGAGGAAATCCCAAGGGGCTTCAAACTGATATGTAACCTTCTATTTAGAAAATGTAATCCAATTCTCTAGGCAATTAAAGATGAGTGCAAACTACTTCTTTCTGAACAATTCTGCTCCATGAGGATTTCATTTGTTGATCTCTCCACCCCCTATTAGAATTCAATGAATGTTGAGGTTTGGAGGTGGGCTTCTTTATCTATACTTTTAACTCTCCACCCCCTATTAGAACTCAATGAATGTTGAGGTTTGGAGGTGGGCTTCTTTGTCTATACTTTCAAACTGTTGAGAGAATAATAATCCACGATGTAGTGCTAACTTGTAAAATATATTGTCTAGATATGCCGGTTGACTTGTTAATCAAATTCAACAATTATTTGATCAAGGCCACACCCAATTCAAAAACATGTAATTGAAAATACAAATTGAATGTATGAGCAATTGAGAAAAACGAAAGTGCAAGGGAAATGCAACTATACCAGTACTAAAAAAGATTCTCCGTGTTAATTCAAGTAAAATATACTTCTGCTTTAGTGATGTCATATCATTTCTCTATAAGTGTCATAGTATTACGATCTTGAGTTGCACCCTTGTTGACTTCAATTGCTAACAATGGAAAATCACAATCTCAATATTCACTTGCTTGAATACAATTGGTCTTTAATGCTTCTATTTGTTCTATGGCTGTTGGCTTGTTGAATGGTTCTTGGAGTTGTGGTTGGTTTTAAGATTTTTGCATTGGTTTAGAGATGACAGACATGGCTGAGGGTTGCCCTCAAACAATGATAGCAACAACCGCTCTATGTTGTTAAAGGTCTTTTTTGAAGGGGCAAGTTGTTTAAGGCAGCCTCCATAAGAAAGAAGAGCAAGACTATCCATTAAGAGACTGGAAATACCTTTGATTGTTGATTACAAATGCTAGAAACATGAGATCCTATTGGAGGTGTGTGGTTTTCTGTGGACTTAGCATGTGAGTCAACAAACTTCCTGTTAACCTTATGCATTATGTGGCAAGGAAACATGCATATACCATTTGGAAATTGTGTTATGTTGTCACCTCAACCTAATAATTGAGCACATCGAGGAAGTACTGTCAAAAGTGGCATTTATCTCATAGAAGATGGATGGAGAGCTAGAGATTTTCAGGTTCCACACTCTGCCTATACGGAACCAAAAATAATTGATGAGCTAGCGAGAGAGACATTGGCTAGCAACGATGGTGGCTTCAATATGGTGTTGAGCACACTCACTGTGATCTTATGGAAGATGGTGGGGATTATGATGTGGCCATATAAATATGTTAAAGATAGTGGCTTCAGTAAGGAACCAAAATGAGTTTATGAGGTTGTGAGAGACACATTGAGAAGCAAGGACGATGACTTCAATATGATGTCGAGCTTAATACACTCACTAATGACCTTTCAAAAGATGGCAGGGGTTAGGGTGTGGCCATATAAGTGGGTTCAAGACAGCTTCATGTATCTAGTCATTGAGTTTGATTTTATAAGTTTTGGGGCCTTATTTTGGATGAAAATTAGGAGGACCATTGAGGCATGATTTTGTTGAGTTGACAATTAAAGGTAAGTCTTTTGAAGAATGGTGAAGCAATAGTGGAGGGCAGTGTGTTTGTAAGATTGCCATGGTGAAGGTCATCACCTTATTTCTCAATTCCTCAATGTATTCATAATGATTTTTGCCCGTAGGTTATCAGGTACCATCCTTAATTGAAGTGTTTGTTAATGTAATCGTTCATTGGCATACCATGTTCTTAAAACAGCGTTTGAGCTTATTCTTACTAAGCCTATTGCTAAAACCCTTGATCATTTTGTTGTTATGTTTAATTTTCATCATATATCGGATGTTTTGAGTTGGTGAGGGAATTGTGATGAAATATAGTGATGGCTTGGTCATAAGGGGGTTATGGTGAACTATAGTGATGGGCATGGTCATATGCATAGTTTTAAAACTCACTGTACTCATATACTTAGTGAGTGCTTGCGAGGGTTAGAGTAAAACAAGTAAATCATGGTCAAACTCGTGACTTGGTAGAAAATGAGTAAAACTGTTATGTATTTTTGTTTGTATAATGCTTGGTTTTATGGAAAAATTGTTTGTTTTGTTTCCACTGTTTTTCCACATGATGGATGGTTGTTGACAATCTCCTTTTAGTAATTTTATTTCTATATGACTGTTTTCTTCTGAAGTACATGATTTTTTGATTTGGAATTGTTTATATGGTTCATGCAGATACATGGGCACTATAACTGGCATGGGTGACTTGGATCCTGTTCGCTGGCCACATTCACAGTGGCGTTCTGTAAAGGTATTGTATACGAAGAAGAACTAATGGAGTGCAAGAAGGAATATGTTAACAAATTTTAATATGTTATCTCTTTATTTGCAGCACACATATGGAAGCCTTTTAATCTCGTTAATGAATGCCTTTCTTCTGACAGCCGGTGTTTGACTGATATAAAGGGTGATGGGTAGAATCAATATAAATTATTGGGCATCTTTTTGTGTTCTGAAGTTATTTAATATTTTATTGTTGGTTCCTGTTTTAAAATTTGTGGTTTTTGAAAATGTCCTATGCTTGTGAAACTTGGATTTCTGGGTATGGATTTTTGATTTTTTTGATAACAATATCAAATTTGGGCTTCCCATCCATATCTTTTCAAACTTAAGAGGCTGTTTTTGGGAGGAATATGCTCCTCAATGTCTAGACCTAGGGGTAGCAATCTGAGCCCACTTTTTGCACAGCTTAGGGTGTTAGAATGCAATACTGGTCAAACTGTCTTTTTCTTACTATGTATCTGTTAAGTTTCTTGACAGTGTATTATCTTATCTGTCTTGCGTCTTATCACTCCATGTATACCTACAATAGAAGGGAAAAATATTACTAGGGTTTGTGTCAGAGATGAGATTATGAAATCTCAACAGGCCTGCAACTTACAAGGAATTACCTTTCCTCCCTTGTATGAAAAAATGCAAAACAATGATTTGTGAATATCATTATTAGAAATGAAAGACATGAGGCGTTTTAACTTGATTTTTCCAGTACTAGCTCCACAAAATTTAGTCAAAATGATTTTCCTCAAAGTTAACTCTGCATATTTTTAATCTGTTCTAAAGAGTATAAATGATACTTTTTATTATATTTGATTCTAGCTTGGTCTCGTGAATAATAAAATGGTCAAGGGATTGATTCTGAATTGACTTCTTAAGCATTCAGCTTCCTGATATTCATTCCAACTTTTTGTACTCTCTGTTGTTCTGCATTGATTTGTTTAGAATTTATGCATGTCATCTGTTGAGGCATAAGCCTGAAACATAGTTTTTTCTGGATATCCTGCATTGCTCCTTTCTGTCTGAATTTCATTCAACCTTCTTCTAAGAGCATGCTGCTTTGCTTGTGGTGCACTTATTTTTTTTTGTTGTGGTCCTTTGAATAGTTCTCTTTTTTGATATTTGAAATCCTTTTTAATCCTTTTGGATGGTTTTTTTCATGGGTGATTATGGGTGATCTCTTGACAAGTATCCCATTCATGGAAAATTCTACAATGGAAGGGAATGAGCTTGTAATTAGTTTGCTGAATCCACTTGAACTGATTGGCTTGAAGTGTATTTCTTCTCAGAAGGGGTAGGATTAAGTCAATTAACACACATATGAGTTTATGCACCAATATTTGTCTCTTATAACTCTTGGTGTACATAAACACTGACAAATAAAGTTGTTAACTTTTTAGAAACAGATTAATTTCTAAACTTGTGACTGAAAACTTGTTTCCACACAGGCGCTATGAGTGATATTTCCTCAGTTTGCTTGAGTCCAGATGCTAAATATTCTATGAAAACATGAATTTCTGCAGTATTAAGGTACATATTCTGCTTTGTTTTGTACGGCACAATAAATTAATGTCCTGGAGATAGGAGGACCTCACATTCTCTCCAGGTTATCCAGAATTGTAAAGCTCACTTATAAATTTAAATCAAGGTTCTTCTCACCAGTTTGCAGTATCAATGTGTATTTTGCTTCAATCCAGTTTAAGGTTTTGACTGTCCTCCAAAGTGTCTGACCATCCATTGTCTGTCCTTCTATCTGGGCTTACCTTCTGCTCATTTGCAGCTACAATTTCCTCTACCACAACCCTATAGGAGGCAGATGACACTGTTATGATCAGCCTGAAATAAGGGTTTTTCTGACCAAATCATGCCTCTTCCCTGAGAGTTTCTAAAGCTGAATCAGATTAGCTTGCAAGTTCAGGATTTGGGAATTTCTTTCACAGAAAAAATTAAGGAAACTGAAGCCATTAAGAAAATAACATTAGAGAAAACCTAGCACAGATTTTTTCAGGCCAAAACCTTCAGGTTACTAATGCTTTGCTCTGTTCGTTTGGGAATAGCTAGGGGTATATTGAAAGCTTGCTTAAACTCTAAAGCAAAGGCCTTTTCTTGTAGGTCTAACGTGTGCATATTTAAGATGGCCATGTATAGTTTGAGAATGGTGTGTACAGTCATGAATATATACATTTTGATGTCTAGGTTGACTTTAGCTCAGAAGATTCATATATGTTGTGCAGAATTTATGTGGAATCTAAATCTTTTGCTCCATTGAATACTACAATAAAGGTACTGTGTGATCATTCAGTCTTTCAAAATTAAGACATCAAAATTTTGTTTCTTTTAGCTTTGGTTGGTCAATCTCTAGGCAATACAGTAGGAGGATGTTGATAAAATAGTCTTATTATAGATAATGATAGGCCACAAAGCATGCCTCTGAATCTGTTCTATTTGTTGAAGTTTGAAACATCAGAGAATATAACAGTCATGCTTGTTTTCAATTGTCACTGTGTCTTATCCTTTTCCACCCCTGGTTATTTCTCATTGACGCTTCTCTGAATTCAATTTCTGACTACTCCTTTTTATCACCATCATTGGTTTCACTTTTTATCTGTAAAATTTGTTTGCATCTGTATTCAAACAAATTGACATATTTTAATGTAAATAGCAATGCAATGCAGAAAATTTATGCATATGCACCTGGGTTAGATTCTATGATTTGATGTAGCTACTGATACTAATAAAGGATTATGTTTGTTTTGGGAATCAGGAATTCGGGAGTCCTGTTCTTTTAGCTTTAATAGTTTTACAATTATTTACTGATAACTCAAACCATGTACACTGGGAGCCAGGATCATGAGTTATGATGAATGGCCGCATTGCACAACTTTATAGAATAGATGGTGTCTCGGTTAGACATCATCTTGTTAAATCATGAATATGGGACTTTGGAGCGATCTTTAAGCATCAGAAAGAGGGTATAGCTATTGCACTACTTGCAGTCCACTTTCAAGTTTCTTACATCTGCATGAAGTGATTACTTGGAATTGGGTCTACAGACAGGCATTTAGAAAGCCATTGGGTAATGTTTGCCCTGAAGTTAAGCTTTTTTCATGGTTACAAGGATATAGGTAGTGGTACTGGTACAGGAGATGGGGATGGAAAAGGGTACACCATTCACCTGGAGATGGTAGCTAGACTAGGAGGGGAATGCCATTATTTTAAAAACATGGTGTGGGAATCCTCACAGATGACCATATTTTCAATCAATTGATAGAACTTCAATGGATCTACACATCTTAAGCCTTATTATTGTTTCTCTTCAGTCTTACCTCTTTGGGATTTAATAAGGAAATTTTCAACGACTAAAAATACTTAAATTTTTATTTTAAAAAATAGAAAAATGACAAGTCTATTAGCGTACTTGTTTAGTTCTTTTAGCTTTTGTAAGCCACATATCATCACTTTAAGAAAGTCCAGTGTAATTTATTTCAGAAACCTTTATATAAAGTTTCCCAATTTTCAAGGGATGCTTATAGTAGATGTATAGATACACAAAGAAACTTAATCAGAAGTTTCCTAATGTTTGGAGATGTCTCCATATGGGTCTTTGAGATGGGTATACATTTCTAGTATAAGAGACGAGTACCGAGGGTCAGGGTATGAGTATCCTGGTAACTATGACTTTTTAATAGTATTAAGATTTCCTCTTATTGTTGAAGAATTCTCCACCATTTCTTCTATATTATCATATGTGCAATACAAACTTTATTGTTTTTGTTAGATGTTACCATTTGGGGTTAGAAAGCATATTTATAATCTTTTATGGTAGGATTGCTCCCTTTTCTATAATATCATCAATAGGAATGGTTATGTGGTTACAAAATAACTTGTTGATGTAACCTAAGTTACTGGTTTGGGTTTGGGTTTGGGAGTGGGGGAAGGGCGGGACAGTGGGGGTTTGGTATGCAGATCTGGCAATAAAAAAAATTGGGGTTGGGTTTATTTTGGGCACATCCTTAGAAAAAGCATATAGAAATCATAAATATATACATATTTTCAGCCTACAAATAGGAATTAAAGTTAAAATTTAAATACATTAAATTAAATAATATTAAATTTAAAATATTGAAATTTAAATTTATTTGTAATAAATTTTAAATTTTTAAGTTTTAATATATATTATATTAAATTTGAAGTATTAAAATTTAATATAATATATTAAGTTTAAAATATTTAAATAAAATGACAGGTGGGAAGTGTTAAGCTTTAACCATTTGGACAAAAGAATAAGAAAATAATCTCAATAGATGAAAGAACAAAAGTTTGAATTTGTGATTGTAGGTATTAAAATAATAACCAATCTAGTATTGGTAAATTCTTTTGACTTCACCAAAGTGGGAGACAGACTGAACTACTTTACACGAGAATTTGAGGCCCCAATTCAGAAATCTTCCATTCAAGACTGCAACTGGATGTGCCCGAGGAACTGCTCCTGTGCAGCATTTTCCTTTGACAATCCCTCAGCTTCCTGTCTCTGTATGTATTCACCTCTCTCATGTTGCCCTATGTATAAATATTATTTGCAGAGTAAAAAAAATATAGATGCCATTTTATCTCTTTGGATTTGCCAGGGTTCGTCCAGGTTCTGTTTGGGTTTGTCTGGGACAAGCCCACAGCCTGTTTGCTGCCCCCTGACCAAATCCCTGGATGCACTGAAGTGGGTTTGAAACAGACCCAGATCCGGGGCCTCTGCTGAACAAATCTGTATCTTAGGAATTAACAATGGCTATATTAGTATATTCCCTTACAAGCAAGACAGATTATTCTGGCATTTAATATGCTGGATTGTTTAACAGTAAGTGATTTTGGGTGGAACTGATTGCTTTATTTTATTATCTTGATATGCTATGGAGGTATGTTTATTTGGGATCTTATTGTAGGATCTGATATTTTTTTCATAATTTCTATTTTAAATTTTACTGTGATTGTGTCAGTTGTAACTTGTAAGCCTCTACATTGATGATCTGGAGAAAGTAGTGTTGAATAGGAAAATTGATAATTTTTCTCTCTAGGATTTGCTAATACATTTAGAAACATTGCATCAGAAATAACACTGAAAAATATATTTAACTGTAGGTTGGTTGGGATGAGTCAACAGCAGGTGAAAGGCAACCACGTGTATCTCTGTGGGAGATTGAACCTCTAGCCACCTTTCCAATGTATCCATCACCTTACCCTCTAAGATTAAAACGTCCTTGGCCACAGGGAATCACTTCACTTCATGGTAAATTCTCAAATTTAAATTCCTTTTCTGTTTAAGTTCTTCAATTAAGTATGGATTTGGTAAGCTTTTACATGGTATAGTTTCATTTTTTATTCTATATGTGAATGTTTCAGTGCCTGCAACACAAAATCCACTTCAAAATGTTGACTGTATTTTGATTTTAAATTTGTTCTAAGGTGTTTGTAATGTTTAGTGCTTATCTAGTGTTGAGGTTGCATAGATAGAATTTGTCTTGGACATCAGCTATACCGGTTAATGAATTTAGCATCAGTTACTTACAATGTAGCGTATGTGTTCCACTCATAAGAAACAAATTATATTAACATCCACTAATGATCAATGTAGGTCAATGGGACTCAAATTGTGTGTCAAGTCATGATAGTGTATCTGGAGTTCCTGAAAGGGAACTTTAACAACCAAACTTTAAATTAAAACTAAGACTAGAATGAAGTAAAACTAAGTAAGAGAGGTGAAGAACAGTGGGTGTTAATTGCAATTGTACAACTCTTGTCAGGTCAGTACATTTAAAAGGCACATGATAATTAACAACCCCATGAAAGGAAGGTCCCTTGTACACGAGCTTCTTACAACAGAGCCAAGGGAAGAGTGCTTCCAACTTTACATCTTAGAAGTGCAGATTGCAAATGCTATTGGAGGAAGTTGATCTAATGGCTTTTTGTGGAAACCAAGGTTGCACCTTTTGCCAATCCTATTTAGTTGGTCAAACATGACAAAAAATTGGCCAAGGCAAAGCGACTTGACCTATATTCGGTGAAGCAACATTTGATCCCACACATTGTAGATAAGATAATAAAAGAGTTGTATGATGCCTCGATCACTTTCTATTAAAGTGTGAACATTAACTGCAAGATGTTGCTAAAAAGCATACTAAGTGCCACACGCATGAGTGATACAAACCCAATGTATTTCAGGTATATAGGTGGAGCTTGGTGATGATGCTACCTATCTTGTTATAGGGTGATGTTCTTGAACTACATAAGTTCTTATATGTTCTTGGTTTAATTAAGAACCTACTTTCAGTGTCAGCCATGATAATAAATCCTAAGTGTGGCAGAGTTTGATGATCAACCAGTCATTATCATAGATCATAGCCAAGATCATGGTTGAATATTAGCCAAAGGTATGCTGGAGGGTGGCCTTTACAAGTTGATTGTTAATTTGATCAAACATGGAGCCTTGGTATGTAACAAACATGTACCTCTCTTGAAGGATATGGTGTAGGAATTGCCTGTCTTCAAGATAGAGAAGACAATAGTGTACAAAGGCTGTGCATTCGACAAGCATGACAAGATTGCATTCCATATTAGTGAACAAACATAATGAGAGATTTTTGATTTGATTCATCCATATGTGTGCTATGCCAACAACTTCATTGGTATGAAACATTTTCCATGTTTCATTTATTGATGATTCCTTGAGGAAAACCTGGATTTAGTTCATGGAGACCAAAGATGAGCTCTTTCGGAAATTCCAAGAGTTAAAAAGTTCTTCTGGAGAGTCAAAATGGGAAGGGTGATTAGGTTTTGAGCTCTAATAATCGAGGTGAGTAGGGATCAAGAGGGACTTGACTATGCGAAGATGAAAGAATCAAGAGGGGGGACTTTGATGCCCTTCTTTCAATAATTTGTAAACCTCTCTCGAAGCTTGCGTAACCCTGGCCTCCAAATTCCTCTCCTCTTGCACCTCTAAAAGGAACTTGTCCAAAACTCTGGCATAGGCTTTTGCAAAAGTATGTCCAGTGATGATAATCCTTTAGTTATTTGGATAGGAGGAATTCTTGGACTTGTGAGTAAACTCAACATACTTATTATTTCACAAAATATGATCTTTCTCATTTTGTAACTTATAAGATCACATTATCAATGATATTAAAGGTAAGTGAGTTGGACTTTGGTGCAATGAACAGTCTGCAAAAAATGCTTAGAATAGATAACCATCCAAAGGTTGCAAGGCTGCAAGTGAGAAGCAATTGGGTTGAATATATGGCTGTATATATCCTCTTCACAGTTTTAATATCGCTGGCATAAGTTTTCCATAGTACATATTGTATTTACAAGAATGTTTTTGGAAGAATCTGTGTGTTTTTGAATCAATGTTCCAGATTGCACTCAGCAATGCATCATCAGGAAGAGGAAGCATTTAAAAGGAGGAAGGCAGTGCACGGAGGTGTTGGTAGGCTAGAGTTAAAAAATGGTTTCAAACTAGTATTGTTGTTAATATTAGGAGAATCAAATAGGAGAACTCACTTTGACGAATACAACGAAATATATTAACTAGAAGTGAATCTTTGAGGGACCCTAGTCGGAAAAGCCTAACTCAAAGAAATTTTCAAGATGAAGATGTTGGTTGCCAAATTCAGGTTGGACAATGCAGTTAGAACTTTGTTTATAAGAGGTGGCAAACTTGAGCACAATGATCTATCCAGTTTCTAATTGGAATCTAGACACGTGCGGTGTTAGAAGGCATTAAACTGGGCTTCCAAATTTCAGATTCATATTGACATCATATTTAATGAACTTTGGATACAAACATCTTTGGAGGGATCTCGTATAAATATATCTTAAAAGCATTGGTACTCCAATGTAATATCCCTAGCTGAGATATTAGCTTATTTTACAAATTTTCAAAAGTAGAACACAAACCCTACCAATTTTTTATCATTGAGATTCCAATGTGAGCAAGGTGAGAGCATACAGTAGCTGGGATGTGAACAATAAGCAATTTATTTCACTTATTAGCCACAAGCTGCACAGTTTACAAGTCATGGAAAATTGGAAGATAATTATGTTGATTACTGCAGCAGGCCTTCTAGAGAAAAGCATGCAACTATCAAATTGGAATAAGAGAGTGCGAATCTTGGTGGCTATACCATCCAATCTCTGTTACAATGTCAATGCAAATATTAATAAGGGATCTGGTGGTAAGCCTTCCAGAATCCACTAAAAATATCAATGCAACTTTTATTTGGTGGCTATGCCTTCAAAATTTACAAATATATGTATCTTATTTCTAGCGAAAGATCACATAGAGCATTACATAATAGATAAGAGTATTTGCAACTGGAATTTTAGCAAGTATTACTCCAGATTCAACCATGAAACATGAAGGTTAGGAAACATACAAATTAAATATGAAAGTTGCAGCTTATATGACTGCTGTAGAAATTCTGTACATGCCCAGAATGGATTGCAGCAGTCCGAAAAACCTTGTTCACACTTCCAAAAAGATGTGGCTGGACTGCTAGAGGAGATGGTAGGTGATAGCAGATCCCCATGCGCTGTAACTGGTGTAACTATCGCTGAAACCCATGTGAAGGCTTAAGAACACTGCACATATTTCCAAGTCTGATTGCAATAATAGGCTGCGGCTGGACTGCAGCACTAGATGTGGATATTCTAATGAAGTAGCAATACAAACTGTAGACTGGTAATTAGCTGATGCTGAAGCTGTATAGCAGCAAATGTGATAATATACTGATGTAGTCTGCCCTCTTTCAACCGTACAGCTGCAGGGAATGCAAGGTACAGTGGTTGTAAATGAATTGGGGACTGAATTGAACAAGATGCTGTATCACTGCTTTAGACAGCTCACAATATTGTGTGCAGATCTGGACCGTCACAAATATGGTCTGCTGGTACAGGGGCACAGCACCTATTCAGCTGGTACAACAGATAAAAGAGGCTGCTCCAAGGAAAATAGCAGAAGACCGCTAAGGCAATATATGCATTTTGTGCAATATCAAACAAGAAAACTTATTTGAATAATAGACTCAGAAATGAGCAGCAATCTGGAATAGATTTTATGCATAAACTCGGTTACAGAAATTAGATGGTGGAATCAACAACACTGTGATTGATATTTCAATATTAAAATATGGTAATCCACTGTACGATATTGATATAAAACCTTCCTTGCACATCTATATCTCCAATGCTACGATCAATATTAGAGAATGTACAGCAGTGAACAATATTAATACAACATTACAACCCTCCACAAATAAAGATTACAACAGCTCACAGCAGCAAATTATATCAATATAATATTAGAGCCAAGATTTGGCAATTACAACAGCAGAGTAAGTGGAAACACTATTAACATAAACTTGGAGATTTGGGAACCCTCACAGAGGACTGTAGTGGTATGGACCACTGTAGCAACGTTATGGATCACTGTAGCAGCAAATAAAATAATAGATATTCTCCCCCAAACTGAAAACTTTTGTTAAAAACCTATACACCAAACACCAAAGGAAACTGGAAACATTCAGCACCAATATGATCCTTGAATGGAGTCACCTCTACAAACAAGAGGGTTTTCGTCCTCTGCCCATCTAGAAATCTAGTGGTTTTTGTGTACCGATCACTTGCACACCAAGATTTTCTGTCCTCAAGATTAAGTGGATGAACATAAAGTCCAAGCTATTGGAGAAATCAAATAGATGAAATATTCGAAATGCCTTTCCCTTGAACCCAACACCTCCTTTTATAGGCTTGAAGGAATATAATATATATATTTTTTTGCCTCCAAAACTTATTTTTGAAGTGTCTAAAAAGGCCTTTTAATAAAACATCACTTTTGACACCCTTTGCCGAATGACATTTTAATAGGTCCTTTATAACATTATGTTGGACCTATTTTTTTAAAATAATAGTAAGTTGCCTTTTTTAAATAATGTTATTAAATAAAATCATTTGGACAATTTAAAACTTTAATTCTAATTATTTCCTTAGCTTTGTTAGTAAGGGGATATGACATCTAAAATAGGGAGTGAGGCATATTCCTTACAAAGCTGTCATTTAGAGGAAGTTCACAATGCAAGTGATATACCTGTAAACTGAAGGCTCAAGTAATTGTACGTGGTTGTGATGTGTACTAGTTTGCCTCTACAGAAAGGAACAGAACTTGATTGTCGTGGCTATGGTCGATGTTTTCTAAGAGTAGATGCATGATACGTGATAAGCTTTCTCAAGCTTTCTTTATGTATTACTTCAGTTCGCTATTTTTTTTCCTATATGTATGCAGTTTCAAGAATGATTTCAAACAGTTGAATAAACACAGAATTTTAATTAACCCCACTAACTGACTGAGCTTCTAAAATCCCTTGAGAATGAACTAGGATTGTATCAACAAGAAAAAAAAGAAAAACTGCACTCCAATCAAGATGTAAAGTACTACGAGTCTCAACATGAGAGTTCTCTTTAAGAAAGTCATCACTTGTTAGTGTGGAGCAGAATAGAATTTGCAAAAGCCATGACATTGCCTTTGTCTCCTATTATTCTTCCAACATAATAAGAAAGTATGTATGCTATTCACAACTAGCCCATCTTTTGGATAGCTTTATGTTGTAAAGCCCGAGTTAACCTTATGGTGACAGCTTGTATATTCCATAGTTAGGTCATATGTTTGAATCCAAAGGGAGGTAGGGTTGTACACCTGAAAAGTGAAAACAGTAGAAAGTAAATGTAAAAGAAACCCACTTGTGAAATGCCTGCATAAGGGGTACTAATACATCAAACTGGTGCCTCGCTTGGCCTGCAACCTAAATATTCCATAGTTAGGTCATATGTGACAGCTTGTATATTCCATAGTTAGGTCATATGTTTGAATCCAAAGGGAGTTAGGGTTGTACACCTGAAAAGTGAAAACAGTATAAAGTAAATGTAAAAGAAACCCACTTGTGAAATGCCTGCATAAGGGGTACTAATACATCAAACTGGTGCCTCGCTTCGCCTGCAACTAAATATTACTTTTTCTTTGCCTTCACCTTTAAAAAGGATGTTTGAGATGCCAATAGTGCATAGCTTTTGAAACCAGTGCTTGGGCACATAAAAAGAGAACGAAAGTATAAGAATGCCCTTTACTGACAAAGAAGGTTAATGGGGCTGGAGAGTACAACCATTTAGAATAGCAAGACAGTAAAAAAATATATTTCAAAATTTCGACATTTAAAATAAATAAGAGGCTACAAGGTTACAGTACAGCAACACAAGATTCTGACTAGAAGGGAATAACTTAAACCTAAGTTACTGGTACCGGTTCCGGTTCTGGTTCGCCGGTTCGGCTAAATTTTTTTTTGGGGGGGTTCGGTTCGTTTTGGGTTTGTTAGTACAAAAGACATGTAAAAATTTTATATATATATGCAGCCTAGAAGCATGAATTAGGATTAGAATATCACATATCATATAAACAACAAAACCACCATAAATTTGAATGTCATTTAAAACATGCATGATAAATATTCATTGTTGAAACTTGAATTGTGGTAGCTTGATATACAGAGTCTATTGATGCCAGGGTTCAATTTGTATGATTTTGAAAAAAAAAGCCAACTGAGTAGAGTTATCAGCATTCTTCAGAAATCATAAGAATTTGTTTAGTATACTAGCCATTTTGATGTCTTCTTGCAGTCTCAAACATTATTTTGTATCATTGTTACATTGGTCTTGAGAGTGGTAGCTTAATATAGCTCCACAATAAAAATCTGGTTTACCTGTGTAGTGTAACAGTGGCATAGGCAGATTTTTCTTTGAAAGAACCAAAGGGTGACTGCACAATTGAAGTGTATAAACACATATCTTTTTGTAATATCAAGGATACTTTTTGAATCTTCCATGCATTGCTAATCTAAAAGGAAAGGTCTTTTGCCTAATCTGTATGCAGCCATGCTTTTGACATTGTCAAAAAGAGCAAAACTTCCCTAATGATGCAAAGGCATGGCCAAGCAATTCTAACTCTCCACATGAGAGAAGAGAGATGTTGGAGAGTACATCAAGTCAGTGAGAACAGAAGTGTAATGTGTTTTAGTTTGTAGTATTCCTCTGTTTCGCTACAGATGCGTGATAAATTTTCAGTTCAATGATGCAAAACAATTTTTGAAAAAAGAAAGTTGTGTCACAGTCCGCTTTCAATCCAACAAGCAAAAATGAAAGCTCAGCCCCTTGGAATGAATATGCTTGTTTGCAAAACAAATGAATAAGAATGAGGTAGTTAAGGTGTTTGAAGTGATTTAGAGGTCACTTTTAGGGTTCCCTTGGGCGTGGGTCAAAGTCAAACTCTATAAAACATTAAAAAAATGCTCAAAAAAACACTTTTTGGATGCCTAGGCACGTGGGTTCTTTCTTGGTTTGCCTGGGTTCTGCCTGGGTTCTGCCCGGGTTCTCTTGGGTTCTGCCTAGGCGAACCAGACCCAAAAATGAAGGACCCTGGTCGAACCGAACCAGAACCCGAACCAGGAACGAACCAGGACCAGAACCCGGGGTAAAATAGAAGAACCCGGTAACATAGACCAATAACATTATATATTGTTTAGTGAGATGCACCTGCCAGCGTCCTTTTGAAACCTGTGAGCTCTATCAGTCATTGACTGCAATATCAGGAAGTATTGGTAACATCATTTTTAGAGCAAGTGACAACTTAGCACTAAAATAGAAATTGTATGCGAACTCTAATTGAATCTGCATTTTGCCTCTATTGTGACTGTTCTAATGTTAGATTGGATATGAACACTTAATAAGTTGAGAAAATGAATTTCTGCTATAGCATATGACAAGCACTATATGTTATCAAGATGAAGATGGAATCATTTAATCAAGTAATTCTTTTCTAAACTATTGTATGTGCAGTTCTATTTTCCTTTTCCCTGCCTTTTATTTTTAGTAGTTAAGAGTATTAAGTGCAGCAATTTTTTTTGCATCATTGAACATGCTTTAATAAAAGAGGTGTCTAAGAAATGCAGGTATCAAGGAAGATGATGGTAGCATGAATACACCTTTTATGTGGATGCGAGGAGATAATGGAGAGCGGACTCTGCAGCCTTTAAACTTCCCAGGAATGAGTGTGAATCCTTGGATGCAACAGAGATTTGATTCTTCTGTACTGGGGGTGCAATCAGATGTTTACCAGGCAATGGCTGCTGCAGCTCTACAGGAAATGAGGAGTGTTGATCCCTCAAAACAGCTGTTGCAGTTTCAGCAGCAGCAACAGCCATCTCAGCAGTTTCAATGTAGACCGAGTCCCCAAATACAGAGGCAAGTTTTTCAACATCAACAGCCGCCACAACAGCATATCCTTCAGCAACAAACTCAGAATTTACAAGAGCAGTTGCCTCAAAGTCATCTTCTGCAGCAGCAGTTACAGCAAAGTTCATCTCCTCATCAAATTTTGCAGCACAAGATGCAGCATTCTTTTAGTGAACAGCAGCAATCTTTGTCTGAGCAACAACAGTGCCAGCAGTCTTTTCAAATTCCAAATGTCGGTGGTGCTTTATCACAGCTTCCTTCATCTCAAACTCAGTCACCACTAAGTTTGCCATCATCCATGTGTTCACCACCAGTATTTACAGATGCTAATGGAAATTTCTCTTCAGCTGTTACAAGTTCAAGTATGTCTCCTCTTCAAAATATATTGAGCTCTTTGACTGCAGAAGAAAGTTCTCACTATTTGAACTTGCCCAGAACCACCCAGCCTGTAGTGCAGCAGCCTGCTAGAACCCTAACGCCTGGTATTTCTAGAGAATGTCAGCTTTCTTCTGGTTCATGGGTTCAAAAGCGGTTATCAAATAATTTGGCTTCCTGCCTTTCAGGTGGACAAGTTGAAGCTCCTCTTCCATCTGGAGGTCAATGTGTTGTAACACAAACTGAATCCTTAGGCCAGTCACATATTCCCACACCTTCTATGTCATTACCTCATTTCCCATCAAGAGACTGCCCTCCAGAGCAGGATGGACTTCATCCCGATTCTCAGAGTCATCTTTTGTTTGGTGTCAACATAGATTCGCCATCTTTGATTGTTCCAAGCACATTGTCAAATTTGAGGACTGAGGTGACGGTGCCATTTAATGTTTCTAATTTCTTCAATCCACCTACTTGTGCATCTGGTTCAGATTTTCCAATGAATTCAAACATAGGTGTCTCTGCTTGTTTGGATGAAAGTGGACTTTTGTCTTCTGCAGAGGACTTGGGACAGATGAATCCACCTACAAGAACCTTCATAAAGGTTATTTTCTTGCTCTTGTAATTCCATATCTTGTTTATCATAATTATTGCTTTTATGTAATGAACTATAAACAAGTTATTGGTGTTTTGATAGGTATACAAGCAAGGGTCAGTTGGGAGATCTTTGGATGTCACACGTTTCAGCAGTTATCCAGAGCTGCGAAGTGAACTTGCCCGCATGTTTGGCCTAGAAGGCCAGCTTGAGGACCCTTTAAGATCAGGCTGGCAGCTTGTGTTTGTTGATAAGGAGAATGATGCACTTCTCCTTGGAGATGATCCTTGGGAGTATGTTATCTTGAAACTTACCTGTTGAATGCTAAATCTAGATGCTGTTGGTTCATTGTGTTGTGCTTTTCATTGCCTAAATTAGAGTCCTCGTTTGTTATCTTCAAACTTATTTACTTGTTAAATGCTAAATCTAGATACAGTTGTTCATTGAGTTCTGCTTTCCATCCCCCAAATTAGAGTCCTTGTTTTTCATTTGCTAACTTTTAATTATCAGTTTCTATTATCATACTCAATCGGTCAAGCCTAATAGTATATTAAAATGTTGAAATTTGATCAGTTTTCATTTGCCAACTCTCAATTGTCAATTTCCATTATCATATTTAATCAGTCAAGTCTAGTAGTTTATTAATATGTTGAAATTTGACATTGCATTTGCCAGGGAGTTTGTAAACAATGTTTGGTTCATTAAAATACTCACACCTTCAGAAGTACAGAAGATGAGTCAAGAAGGGTTGGAGCTCTTGAGCTCAATTCCAACCCAGCGCCAGACAAGCAGTGGTTCTGAGGAATATGTAACCAGACAGGACTCTCGTAATTTAGGTTCTGCCATCACGTCAACTGGATCTCTGGATTACTGAGTATTATGAAATCATTCTGTAATATAATACAGGATTTCATTTTGTGCCATTAGGCAGGACTATAACAACATAAGCACGTATTATGTTATTACATGCTCTGGATCTCTAGAGTATGGGTATTGATTACTGTATTATAAAGTCCTTTTTTAAATGTCCTGAAGGGGATGCTATAGTGTGTTAGTTAATTGAAATAGCTTTGTGCGCATAAACAACTTACATGCTTTCCCCGATGGCTTAGTCCAGATTGTACCCAATTTTCATAGCAGGACAACAAAATTTGTGTTATATATCCCCAATTGCTCTGCTATAGAAAGGGTGTAGGTGATAGCTTTATTTTGTGCGGTTTGGAACCTAGATGTTAAACTTATATTTTTGTTTCAGATCGGGATTGTACTGTATTTTCAATCCAACTTATTTCAGTCTCTATTGTTGGATAGGCTCTTTCTTTTCATAGGAACTATCTTAAAAAAACCCGAGGTTGGTTTGTTTTCTGGTTGCGAGACCAAGTCAGTGCAAATTAATGTTCTGCTCTGTACAAGACCTCTTTCATTGTTCTTATAATTCTTATTGCTCTTTCCTGACATATTGACATGGCTTTTACCACCTGCACGTACCAATTGTTAGCTACATTAATTTTTTGAAAATAGCCATTTCTTTCCTATAAAGAAAAAATATGGTTTGCTTTCAAGAATTTTATACTAGGGGCATGCTATGCTGCATATTAATGCAAATTGGATTTCGGCAGAGTTAAAGTTGGAGCATGAAATGCCAAGTTAGATTATACTAAAATAATAATTGCATCATTTTAAGACTATAAATTCTTGAATCATATTATTTGTTTTAAACAAGTGATTAGCATTATAAGTTAGATTATATAAAAATAATAATTGCATCTTTTTAGGACTTAAAATTCTTGAAATATATTATTTGTTTTAAACAAGTGATTAGCATTATAAGCTATATTATACTAAAATAATAATTGCATCGTTTTGAGACTTCAAATTCTTGAATCATACTTTTTTGTTTTGAACAAGTGATTAGCATTATTAGTTACATTATATTAAAATAATAATTGAATCATTTTAAGACCTAAAATTCTTGAATCATATTATATGTTTTGAACAAGTGATTAGCATTATAAGTTAGATTATATAAAAATAATAATTGCATCGTTTTAAGACTTAAATTTTTTGAATCATATTATTTGTTTAATAAGTGATTAGCATTATAAGTTGTGTGGAATGTCAAATTTATTTTGGTTTGCTTTTAAGATCGTAATAGATATCCATGGGACGTGTTTCAAGCTCAGTGTTAAAAGCCATGGGAATTCCTAGAGAGAAAAAATGATAAATTTCGAAGGGAGATTATCAATTGAGAGCATAATTAAGATTGAGATCTGCATGTGATGTTGAAGTGTAAGAAGGGATTTGGTGAAGTGATTTCTAGCATATGATATATTTCGAAAGTCTAGCTATGATTCCATGTAAAGATCATCACCAAGACATATTCATAATAATAGAACCGAGTCCACATACCCTTGATCTACATTTTAAAGGTTTGTTTTATATTTGTTGATTCTTATATATATTATTAATAAACTAGCACTTGCACCCCAATGAGGTGCAATACTTACGCCGATAGGCTAAGCCCACATTATTTAGGGCTGCGAAAAGCAGTGGATGACATGAAGAAAGCAGTGATCTATCTCACCTATCCCTCTCTACCTCTCTGTCCCTCCCTCCCTCTCTGTCCCTTCCCGCACCTCGCCCTCCCTCTCCTTCCCTCTCTTCCCCACCCCCGTCCAGCTCCGCCCCCTTCCCCCCCCTTTCTCTCTCCCTCTTGCTCTCTCCTTCCCTCTATTTCTCTTTATATCACATATCCCTCTCTACCTATCCCTCCTTCCATACCACCTATTTCTCTCACTCTCCTTCCCTCTCTACTCCTCTCCCTCTCACACTTATTCCTATCTACCTCTCTCTCCTTCCCCTTCTAATTCTCTATATCTCCCCTACCCCTCACTACCTCTCCCACCCTCCCTCTCTCTTTCATTGTCTCTGGTTCTCTCTTTCCTTCTCTACTTCTTTATATCCCACCTCTCTCTCCCTCCCTATCTCTATCTCACTTATCCCTCTCTACCTCCCTCTGCCCCTTTACCCTCCTCTCTCTCTCTCTCTCCTCCCCCCTCTACTTCTTTACCCTCCTCTCTAATTCATTCCAAAAACAACACTTCCTATACAACTTTAGTTATATACCTTAGTGATTATCGCGTCTAGCATATGCCCATGTGTGAAGTCTCCAAGGCTCGATGAATGTTTCTTGCATTACCCTTCACATCACAGAGACAAACATGAGTGTACAACATGCCACATAATAGATCTCGGTGGGGTTCCCCCACGTAATAGTCTATTGGCTAATTATTATTATAGTATATATAAGTTATCTTGTAGTTAAATAGTTATTTTATTTTGCTATATAAATTTTATTTTTATTAAAAAATTATTATATTATTTTATTTAAAGAATCATTTTTATTTTATTTATTATAAATTTAATTTGTATTAAAAATTTATTATATTATTTATTTTATTTTATTTAAAGAATCATTTTTATTTTATTTATTATATAAATTATTTTATTTATTTTTATTTGTTTTTATTTATTTTATAGTATATATAAGTTATTTTGTAGTTAAATAGTTATTTTATTTATTATATAAATTTAAGTTTTATTAAAAAAATTATTATATTATTTTATTTAAAGAATCATTTTAATTTTATTTATTATATAAATTATTTTATTTATTTATTTTTATAGTATATATAATGAAAAACTCTAATAATGTAAAAATAATATGAAAGGAGGCTTTATTACATTGATTTGTAAACAATTATTGCACTTGCACGTGTAAAAGGAGAAATTAATGATCTGTTGAAATGTCACAATTATTTTATTTATTATTCACAATTTTTAGTTACTTTTAAAATTTTAACAAAATATAATAATTTTTTTTTTTTTTCAAATAACAAAGAATTGTTGGTTCACTAAGTTATAAAATAAAGTTTGAGATATCTATTTTAATAATTGAATAGAGATAACCTTGATTCTTCTATAATCGTTCTTTAATAACACAACATCTCCATAATCTTAATAGAAATTGTCTTAATCACTTCTTTATTAAAAAATTAATTTTTGTACTCATTTTATTTAATTAATATCATAAAACTATATTAAAATTTGAAAACTACAATTATAAAAAATAGAATTTATAAATATTATTATAAACACATAAAAATATACTATTTTATAAATTAACTATTACATTTTAAAACACTTAAACAAAATAAATCTAAACTATTAAAAAATACAAAATCTAATTTATTATTTAATTATCTACTAAAAATATCTTAAACAAATATTTAAATTGTACTTTATTTCCCTACATGAGAATTAACTATATAACCTACATTTAAAAAGAAATACGTTGTACCTCACTTCCCCCTCTCACATCACTAAGATTGGATTTGAATGGCAAGATGAGTATAAGGATGAGCCCAAATAGTAAATAAACAAGGCAGGTACACTGTTTCTTTAAGAAACAAATATTTATTATTTTTTTATTAATTTATTAGTACTTTCCGTAAAAGTTAAAGTGATTATTATTTGCCATTCCCCGCCCCTTCGTGAATCTTGGGGCAGTTGTGATAGATAAGTGCGTTTAATGCTTTAATTAGCCGATCGAACATATTGTATACGGTGCGGGAAATCGGTGGTAAAGTCGGACGACTGTGTAATAGCCGGGCACCACTGGGGTTTCCGACGTTAGACTGTTGGAAATTCCGATGGGGTTCCCTAGTATAATAGCCTATCGGCTAATTAAGTAATAGATGTATAAGTTGAAAGCATAGCATGAGACTAAACATACTTTGAATCCTTTGAAGTCCTGAATATCTTAACACTATATTCATTCTGCAAACTGACATGTGTCATCCTGTTTGCAAACAATGTTTCTTGGCTATGAAATTATCATGATTAGCACATTACTTTTGTGTGTTTAATCTATAAGATAAAATGACGCTCATAAATAGTTCAATGGATATTTATTACAATGACCTAAATGTTGAGGTTTTCATGGGTTAGAAACTGTGGTTTAGAAAATGAGTGATATAATATGCATTCATCAGGAAAAGACAGGCAATGTAAGTGTATAAATGCCAGCTCATTAATTAGAAAAAGTCCACAAATAATACACAACTCAGATATGGTTATAGTGTGAGAAAAAATAATACTGTACTTCCAAGTGGAATTATTACTTAGGCCGACAATGAAAATGGCAAGTAGCGTATCTAAAAAATAATACTGTACTTCCAATGAAATTGTTACTTTAGGCCCACAATGAAAATGACAAGTGTTTATTTTTTATAAAATAAGCTAAGGAATATTATGTTTCAATTTATTTGTATTTAAAAATATTTCTTCAAGCTTGTTATAATTTTTCTTTTCTTTTGGAGTGTTGAGATGGTTTTAAAAACATGTGATGCAATAACAATCATGCCATAAATATTAATTAATAAGGAGAGTTTGTTTAGCTTTGTTATTGATGAATGAATGTCAAATTGAGTTGTTGGAGGAGTGGATTTGATCAAGTAATATGAATTGGCAATTACAATCATCTCATAAATATTAATTAATAGAGTTTGTTTAGCTTTGTTATCGATGAATGAATGTCAATTGATGAAGATAGTGAAATATGTACCTTGGAATTTGGAAAAGTTTTTGATAGTTGTGTTTGTGGATTAGATTTGGAATGTTCTTTGCTTCATGTAGGGTTGATATCATCGTTCTAGTTTGTTGTCTTGGATTTTGATTTGTAGCCACACTCTTGCTTTAGATTGTCTAATGATATTTGTATTTGGCTTTGTAGATTCTCAAATAAATGGATTGGTAGATGATAATGATATCTTCTTTCACATTGTTATAATTCTTTTGTCAAGTGGACAATATTCAAAAATTTCTTGACATACATCATGCTTCAAACATGCACATAAATTCTATAATGGTTGCGAGGTAATTACATGTGCCAAGATGAGTGCAATTGCTAATGATTATTTCTTTGAATGCAATGGATCTTAAGATCTCATATAAATTATCTTGATAGACAATCTGCTTCAAACATGCACAAAATTTCTATAATGGTTGTGAGGTAATTTACATGTGCCAAGATGAGTGTGAGTAGGGATGTTAGATTCTTTGTTTGATATTAGAATTTGAGTTCAAATTGCTAATGATTATTCCTTTGAATCCAATGGATTTGAGGATCTCATGTAAGATATCTTGACAGACGGTATGCTTCAAACTTATTATTTAACCTTGTCCAAAATCTTTCTATATTTTCTACTTAGTAACTTTGCTTTAGTGGGTCTTTTATTATTATTTTCATAGATATGCTTTGATCACCTATAAACAAAGTGAATAGTGTGAAATACCTTCATCACCTATTATACCAAGATTAGACCAAGCTCTTATTTAAATTTACTTTTAATTATTAAACAAAATAGTATTTAATTAAAGCACTCAAACCAAACTAAACTAAAATAATAATAAAAGACCCACTAAACAAAATAATAATAGAAGACCCACTAAACAAAATATTTAACCTTGTCCTCCAAATTTTTTTTAGATTTTCTACTTAGTAACTTTGGGTGAATAATTCAGTATAATCCATTACCAACCTATTTGTAGGAAATCTTTTTGTGACATGTTCAATGACATGGTCATGAATGGTGTCAACAAATTGTGTTCCATACACATTAATACTATAAGTGCAACAAATGACAAGGCATGTGTAACAATATGGCCAATACAATAGGATTAAATTTATTAAATCAATTTGAATTTCATTGTTAAGGACATTGTAAAACCATGTCCATGAATCGATTTCAATATCAAATTTTCCATCCACATAATTATGTTTGTCAAAATGAACTCCCCTTCCATACCAGTGTGACTCATAATTCAAAAAACTAATAAGTGTTAATTCTTGGCATAAAAAATTTGAGTTTACAAAGTCTTCTAATTCTTCATAATGCTTAGTCAAAGTAGATAATATTCTTTATAGCCACAAAATAAAATTTGACTTTTCTATTAATATACATTTTGCATAATCATAAAAAATATAATTGAACTTGAATTGAAAAAAATAAAATATAAATTCACTTACTTTTTCTCTTAGCTTCCATGGTATACACCATTTCTTTCTACATATATTTGTACACCTGCAAAAAGAAATCATTCACGAAGAATTGGTTAAGCTAATGGCTAAAAATATCCGACAACATTAATATCTCTAATAGTCTTATTAGAGTGCTAAGAAATTGAAGGTGGCAAAATTCCCTGGTCAAAAGGGGTATCAAACTATAGAATTTTACAATGCTATTTGCTCCTTCAATCCAACTCCTAATCAAATGTTGAAGTGTAGTAAATTCATAGATATAGGAGACCACTCAAAAAACTCAATGGAATGTTGGGGGAGGGAATATCCATGAGAGATTGATTATTTAGGTTCATTGACTCATATAGGTGGAATGTTATTTGACAAAGCTATCACAAATTGCAAGGACACAAACTCCAACTTGTTGTTTGCAAAGAAAGATCAAATGAACATATAGCATTATGGATGTTTTCCTATTGAAGAGGAAAGTATGGTCGAGGAGAGTATGGATAATCAAACTACAATGAATAAGATTGGAAAAATATTTGGCTCATCAACTAAGAAAGTGTTATGAGTACCAAGAATATTTTGACAAATTGCAACTCAACAAAAGAAAATTAGGCCTTAGCTACTCCTCTTGGTGGAAGGTTCTTTGAAAGAATCAATATTATCTATAAGGAAAAAAGATGAAATCTATTCGAGAAGCAATATTAGGTGAGCCCAAAATTTTGTAATTCTTCAAATATTGAAGAGTAGGCGTTTGAAAAGGAGAATATAAATGAGTTGCAAAAAAATATGGTTCAATAGTCAAACAAAAGGATTCAAGAACTCCCAATGTTAGAGCTGGTAGCAAATTTGTGAGTTAGATTTCACTAAGGATTAGCTAGAATCCAAGCAACATATTATGCAATATGAAATCATTTATGACACTAGTTCAATAGAAATAGGCAAAACCATTAATTATGACAAGTAAACTCTTCTCTGTACTTCAAGTTATCTCAAACGAATGGTTGGATTTCACAACCTCCCTCCCTCTTTAGGTAACAAGTAATCGAGGAACGTGCACCTAAAAAAAGTATTTGTTATTTTATGTTGTTGAAGGGTTACAATTTTTCTTTCACTAATTTGCAACTTGCACAAGCTTAGTACATGGTTCGTAAGATGTGTTTTTTGCACATTTGATTTTATCTCAAAGGAATGGTTGGGTTTGAAATCCTTTCTCTTTAGGTGACACAGGTATGTGCATCCCAACAAAAGTGTATTCCTCATTTGTGTAGGATTTAATTCTAAATATGAAGTTGTAGGTTGAACCACACATTGTAATTAGCTGATAGGCTCTTTATTGTGGGCTTTTTCCCATGGAAAAGTCTCACGCCTTAGAGACGACACCCAAATTTTGCTGGAGAATTCTCGCCGAGGCTCCAAGACTACACTTCACACGCCTTGTTTAACAACATACATGCACTTCACAACTGCACTTCACAGGCCTTGTTAACAACACCCCCATTGGATATGCATGTAAAAAAAAACTACAGTTAGGGCACCAACACTGTGGTAACCTCACTGCCATTGTGCTCTTTCAAAGCTTTCCTTCCATTGTGTTCTTTACAAGTTTTACCTTATGTGAATGGATTGAAGCAACAATCGAAGGAGTTTTTCTTGCATATTTTGCTCCTTTTTGCTCATCGACATTGGTGTGCAGACACAATTTGTGCAAAATATTGAGGTAAAATGTTATGATAAGGTTGATTTGCTTTTGTTTGTGCATATTTTTACCTGACTCTTTTAATTTTATCTTGATGGTTTTTTGAATAAACATTGTTCTTGTTTTCCCTCTGCAAGCAAATCAGGGACAATTGGAAGATAGTTGTAGGCATTAACAGAGAAGGAGAGCACATTAGGGTTGTCTGCTTGAGAGAGGTTAGATTCTGAACACACCCAAACTTTTCAATCAAGATTTATTTAAGGAAGAATTAAAATTTTGAAGTAGCAAAGTAAAGTTGTTATTCTTCATGGTATATCACTTCTGCCAGTTTCTTGTATGTACTTTCCTGTGATGGTTTGTCTTCTTGCAACTTTGCTTGAGTCATCACCACTCTTTTGATTACTCATGGTAGAAATATTGCTTAAGCAATTTCTTAGCCGTACTTGCCATAGATGGTTTCTTGAATCTCTTCTTGCAACTTCATCTTCCTTCATTTACTTATTTGGATTAAAATTGGTCTAATGTTAATTTAGCTTTAGACATTTATTGAATGACCATGGTTCATTTGGGTTGTAGAATCAATCGGCCAATAGACTTCAGATTTGTTTTATTACCCAAGAAAGATAGAACTCATGTCTTCATCAAACTTCTTCTGCTTCAGTTTCAGAACATGAACATATGCAGTGCTCATAAAGATTCTCAAGTTCCTCACAATGCCTTGCTGACCAGACCAAGCTTCTTCGGGGCTTAAACCATCCAAAGCTTTGGTTGATGCTCAACTAAACATAATATTCATATGATACTACCTTTTGAGCTCATTCTCCACTATGGCCTTGCAATTCATAGGCCTGCATTTGTAAGCATATTCATAAATCTAACTAATAAATATTTAGTCTAAACAAAAAACATGGAATATTTAACTATGTCAAAAATATTATTTCATGAATCACTAATGAACTTACAACACAGTAGTGATGTAAGTTCATTAGTGATTCATGGAATAATATTTTGTGAATCACTACTGTGTTGTATCTATTGCCTACACTGAGTGCAGAAGAATATTTTGTGCCTCTCATCAATACCAATTCAAAGATACTTATATTTCCAAAACTCAAATAAGATCAAAAGAATGTATCAAGTGAATTTTTTGTTAGAATATTCTATCTTATGTTAATGGTCAATATATTAATGTATTTAGTTTAGTTTAGTTTTGCTTGATATACTGTTTCTACAGTATCTGGTAGGTAGATATTTAATGTCTACTGTTAACCTCCTTTTACAATATATTGTAATATTTTTCTAGTTAATTGAATATAGTTCTTTTATCGAACATTTTTAAGCATTAAAATTAGGTTCAATGTATATTATTATCTTCTCTACAGTTAAAGTATCTGCAAATGCAAGCTCTGCGGTAGAAACCAGATCATTTCACCATAATATTAAATCCAGGAACATCTTTCTGGGATGACAGGGGACAGGAGGCCCTTTTTTGGGGGACCTCAGGGGATGGCAATGAAAAAATAGGGAAAATTAAAAAAATATAGCTAATTTAAATCATTTGTATTGCAAGGCGTTCATCCTATTCATTATAGAATCACATAACATCATAGTTGAATTGGAAATTCACGTGAGAATCAACAATCAAATCTACAACATTTTAACACCAATCTTCAATGGCTGATAAGAAGAGAATTATGGTGATAAAGGAAAGGAAACTAGCAATGATGACTCTGTCCCTGCTTTTATGTTTCGAAAGTGACCTCAAGTTGCCTTCAGTTTTTATTGTTGTTCAGATTCTTTTTGACAAACTTCTGGATTTGTTTGTTTGCATGGTGTATTTCAGAACCTTCATTGGAATGCATCAATCTATGGGCATAGATTTTCCTATGTTCAGGAAAAAACAGATTACTTCACTTCACAGAACTGCAATGCGGACAAGATGAGATCTTCATCTATCGTTCTACACACATATTTCCTTGATTGTGCCCTGTTTGAGGGCTGAACTGTTCCAGGAATCCAACCATTCAAACAGGGTAGTGACAATACTTCAGCACTTTACAGGTGTTTAGAATTTTTTTTTTTCACTACCATACATATTAAAAAAAATTAAAATAGAAAAGAGAACCAAAAAAGGTCAGATTTTTCTGTTTTCTGAGAACAAATTGAGATTTTGTTTCAATGGCCTTGCCTCCACCCAACAAGTTAGAAGTTAGACAAATGGGACCCAACAAAAAATTATTGTCAGACAGTGAAATGCTAGAGACTTCTTGGTGGGAGAATGCTTCTGCTAAAATGATTGCTATCTATATCTTTCTGGACAAATTCTGTGCTTGACAAGGGAAGAATAGTTGGTCAGGTCATTAAGAAAATCAATTAATATCCTCAAAGCAACCGACAATTAGAAAATATAAATACTCTGTGGGGCAGGTTTTGGTTATTTTGGTAGACAAGCAACAGTGTATGCAAATTTGGAAAGTCCAGGTTTAATTTAATTTAGAACGAATCATTTTCCTCTTTAAGACTATTATGACTTATAGAATTTGATACCCCTGCTCATTACCCTGACCTGCCAGTTTCTAAGTTGATGTGTTAACATCGCCCGAATATATGGTAATGAAGTTCAAATATTTGACGCATTGTTGGTTTTGATTGATTATAGCCCCACCAACTACACTGCACTGATCAATTCAGCTTGCATTAGTTGTATTTATGCATTATTCTGAAATGTTCTTCAGTTTGATAGTTAAAAATTAATTTTGATTAATAAAAATAAAATAAATATTAATTATATTTCAGTGTGAATCATGTAAAATTAGTATTAAGCTGTGTATTAAGTGTTTGATCATAAAGCTAATGATGTTTAAATAGAGTGTTATTGATCTATCTTTTATAAAAAAATATGAGTATTAATTTTTTGGATTTTCAATGTGTCATTCTTTTCAATATAGACACTTATTCATTAAACAATAAAATAATAGAATTACCACTACATGACCACTTGTATTTAAGCTCTTTCTGCTCATCTTTCAGAAGCCCTTGGTTACATACAACTGTAACATTCAGATGATATTTCTAATTTTCTACTGTTCATAATGCTTTGGATTATACAGATGTGACCGAGACCTTATTGGTAGAGGTGGATCAGATATATCATTTAGCTTGTCCAGCATCTCCTATATTCTACAAATACAATCCTGTGAAGGTATGTGGTGTGGGTCTTTGCAAGGTTTTTTATATAATATACACTTTGAATTTAATTGTTTAAAACACAGACAATGGTTCTTGAATCTTTTTACTGTATATTTCATTAGTTCTTTTGACCGGTTAAATGTCACATTTCATTGCAATTATTTGATTAAGTAAAATATGCAATTTATTAAAAATACCACTTGCTATATTTATCATTTAAGAGATATATATCGCTAAAAATCCTGTGGGATTTAGGTATAGTCAGCTTTGACAGTATCTTTGTTGATTCTCTATCATTAGTTACTTTCTGCAGCAAATCCTGATACTTGGGACACAAGTAGCTTTTGAAGATCGCATATATTCATTTTTCCATGACAATTATGGGCCAGTGGTTTTGGTCAGAATGGGTTTTTCTTTCTTTGTGATATTTTCAGTCAAAGTTAAGTCTTCTACCCAATGCTATTGAAGATCACATATATTCATTGTGCTGATTGAGTCTTGTAAGATTTAAGTGAAAGTCTTCATTCTTATTCTGTTATGAAATGTTCTTTTTAAAAACTCCATGCCCATTTCTAGTTATGTGATTTTTTTTGTGTGGTATTTTTAACAGGCGAATGCATAATTGTCTTGCAAAGGCAGAACTGGGGTTATAAATCTCTTCATAGAGGTCAACTTTGTTGCTGTAATTTCTCCAATTTCTTCAGGTGAGTAACTTTACTTTCTTTAAATTTAATAGAGGGTTTAGAGGCATTGGTCTGACAGCATATGTTTCAGTTTTTTTCTTGTTGAAGTTTCCCAATATCTGTGTGATTATCTCTTTCCAAAATCTTTAGTATTTTGTGGTAGTCTCTGAAAAAATTGTCTCCTGATAATGGTTGGAAAAGGTGTATTGCTCTTGTTCTAAAAGGGAAAATGGTGAGTGTTGATCAAGCTCCAAATATAAACTGCTATTATCTCCATGTCTTTAGTGTTTTTGGAGCCATCTGTAACTGGTATTTTTCTTGCTGCTGTATAAGTAAAATCCATATAGACTGCCTTTGTCAACATCTTTTCCAACTCGTATGGTAACGGTTCTTTTAACTTTCTATGAGATGCTTATCTCAATCAAATTCAATATTGAAATATTGCTTTACTATTCAACTTAACATTCATAGCTCATAAGTCCATATCTCAATCAAATGACAGACATTACATTCCTCAACATCTTTTGCGATTCACTTTGTAGTGGCTCTTTGAGTTTTTAGATAATTGTCTTATTTATCAAATTCAATGTTGAAATATTGCTTTGCAACTCAAATAACAGACATGCCCGGTACACTTAACACACATGCATCTTTAGCACTTTCTTTGGGATTGTTCCTTGGTTGTTGACTGTATGTGCCCTTAGATACACCATAGCATCTTTCTCTCCTTGAATACTTTTATCTGCCAATGTGTCCTTACTCTTTTCTTTTTCCTAAAATATTGCCCTCATTTGCATATTGCTTTCTTCACCATAGAGCTTGCCTCTTTGCGTCTCCTGCAAGAGAAGTCCTAGTTATTAAAATTTCAAGATTACATACCATCTCTATATAATAAATTGAAACTTTTTAAGAATGCATCCACAGACTTGTAGAAACTTTAGACTTAAGAAATAAAGCTTGCTGATTTTGAGTGTGTTGGCTCCTGAGCACAACACTTTATTTTCTGCAGGAACCTCCAATATGGACAGCTTAATCCATTCCATATTTGGAGATATATTCTCTGTACTCTGCAGCAAGTCAGCCTTTTACGACCAAGATGCCTTACCACAAGAAGTCCTCAATTTTTCTGGACAAGAAACAGACAAATGATCCATACCAAAACAAAATTGTGCATCTAAAAGCCAAATTTTCATAACCTGGATTCTATATGCTATTTTCTACTTTTAACCATATTTCTGTTGGCAAATCCTCTTATAGATCCATTTCAACTAATATGCATGCAAATGTGGAGTGATCCATTTCAACAAATGTTTGCTATCTACAGTAGAATTTATTACAGTATCAGCAAATACTTTAGACCCTTCCCCCATCTTTACCATATGAGCAGCTTCCTTCTTGGTAATATCTTCTGGAGTTTTCCTTGCATAACTTGTAGAAACTTTAGACTTAAGAAGTAAAGCTTGCTGATTTTGAGTGTGTTGGCTCTTGAGGACAACACTTTATTTTCTGCAGGAACCTCCAATATGGACAGCTTAATCCATTCCATATTTGGAGATATATTCTCTGTACTCTGCAACAAGTCAGCCTTTTACCACCAAGATGCCTTACCACAAGAAGTCCTTAATTTTTCTGGACAAGACACAAACAAATGATCCATACCAAAACAATTTGTTCATCTAAAAGCCAAATTTTCATAACTTGGATTCTAAATACCATTTTCTACTTTTAACCATACTTCTGCTGGCAAATCCTCTTATAGATCCATTTCAACACATATGCATGCAAATGTGGAGTGAAAGATTTTCAGTATTTGTAGAAATGGATATTATTTTACTCAAAGAAATTGCTATGCATTCAAGAGCAGATGGAATCCAAACAGGACGAGGTAAATTGGGTAATCTTACCGAAACTGGAAGGATTAGAAAGTTCTCAATAAGAGAATTGAATCAGCATACCAGGGCTTTGCATATAGTGTAGCACTTTTCCAAACCCAAGGGTCCTTTGCTAGGACTACCTCTATCTATTATAGATGTAAAAATCACTATGAAAAATCCTTGAGCACAAGGAAAAATCTCTATTTTACCATATGTTAAATACTGCCATGAAATCCTTGCCTATTCATTTAGCTCCTGCAAATTTGGCCATAAATTATAGAATCTGCAGATCCTCATAGTTTGTTGCTTGTAGCTTTACTTCAGCATTGAGCTCAACAATTGGAATTTTCTTTGTTTGTTTTACTCTATTACTTGAAGAAACACACAAACATGGCTCAACATTGACAAGCATCCTCCTAGATTGAACGTCAGTAGCTTCTGCATATGATCTACACAAATGTTGAGCCTCAATACCATCTGCCTTGCAGCCATTGAGCAAACTACCCTCACACAACTTCCAACCACTTTTAGATTTTAGCAGATCCAATGTTTCTGCCAAAACAAGCCTTTTGCCGTGCGAGCCTGAGCTAACTTGTTGAAGACCTCCTCGAGAAGTAAATTCCATGTGCAAAAGATACAAATCCAGTTCGTTGCCTCCAATAGTTGGAAGCCTTCAAAGCAAAACATACTACACTTAAAATTGAAATATTAACCAATATTTCATTTCTTCAGCTGTAATACTTAGCCATTATCTTTGACTCTTTTACACTATATGGTCTTACATTTCCCATAATTTGCAGGAAACTTAATCAACTACTATTGAACATCTTAATATACTTGCCAGAAAGACCACTAGCAAAAAAGTATTAATAGGTAAGTGGCTTCAATGAAATTCTTAATTTCTGGAAAATCAATCGAGGGCTCTTCCTATCTTATCTTTTTGCTTTACAAGTCTTGTTGGGAAGCTGAATTTTGTTTCTAGATTGCATAGTTCAGTAAATAATATTTTGAAAACATTTTTTCACTTCATTTTTATGTCTTTTGTCTGCAGCTCTTGCAGCTCTTGCAGCTCTTTCAACTCATTTCAGACAGAGGTAAGCTTGCTTTAACAATATGTCAAATATATTTAAATAGTGGCTCTTGCTTTACATATAAAGATTCAGTTAAAAATGCATTTGCTTTTAATTCCTATTGATAAAGACAGCAATTTAAATTTTCAGTCAAAGGCAGTAACATCAGGAGAAGATATGGAAGGGGTGAAATCAAAGCAGTGGAAAAAACTACAGTGGGTGGAGAACAACTTAATGATATACAACTACTGCAATGACAAACAGAGATGTCCTCTGCATCCAATATAATGTACAACAGACAAATAAACGAAAGACATATGTACAACATACATAAAAGCATTTAAGGATTTCAGAATCATCAAATATATACAGCTATTAATTACTACTTGTTCATACTTTTTTTATTTCATCTTTGTTTTTACAAACTTTTTACAGCAGTAAATTTTTTTGCACAAATTGCATCAAATTAAACAAAAACTAGAAAAATGATAACACCTGTTTTAATAGTGTATTTTAACATCAAATATAGGACAAATATAATACTCATTGATTGTCAATTGGTGCTAAGGTTCAGATAATTCAATTCCTCCATTGCCTAGCAAAAATACTCTTTAGCCCTAAAAGGGTCTTGAAAATGTATATTATGAGTAAATTAATTTTGATAATCAATTCAAGTTTAAGTTTACCAAAAACATTCAAAATGGTTTAAGGATTCAGAATGAGTGCTTGAAGAATTGTTTTTTTTAAGATTTAAATTTAATCTTTAAATTGATATTTATATATAATGAAATGAACACTTCAATTAATTATTTTGGATAATATTGAAATATATTTTTTTCTTTTAAATTTAACCACACAATGTATTTAAAAAATATATATAACTAAAATTTATTGTTAATTAATTTGTTTTAGATGAAATAATATTATTCTTTGAACACAAAATGCAAGCCAACTAAAACACATAATTAATTGTCAAATAATTATACTATTACTTCAAAATCCAACTAGATAGATATCCATTTAATGGTACAAGAGTAATCCATTTAATGGTAAAAGCCACCAAAATCACAATTATTCAAGTAAAACTTAGATATTATTTCCAAAACTAGATGATTAGAATTGCAGCACAAGAAGAAAAACAAAACCCTCTAACTCAATCCATTTATTTTCCAAAAAGTTATGACATTTTGATATTTATCTCTTCAATATTGTTCTCACATAAAACCAATAGAGGAGATGTGTGGATTGGATCTGTGGGTACAAACTTCCACTTCCACCAACTAAAGGGAAATTGCACCTATTATTAAATATGTTCTACATGATTTATTTATTATTGTAAATTTATCTTTCTAAATCTTCAAAAAAAACATAAAAATGTAGAATGTCATTCATTTCTAGAACCTCGTCTATACATGTATAAAGATCAAATTATTTATTTCTAAGATTAGTTTACAAAACATACTTAAATTTAATTCAATTAATTTTATTTACAGTAATGTAATTAGAATTTTAAAATGTTAAATTAACACGTAACAATTTTTTTACATATGCTTCAACCAACAAATAACTCAAAAAAGGTATTTTAATTTGACAAACACAAATATAAAAAAAATGGGCGTAATCATTGCACCTCCTTTAGTGCAATTGCTAGTTATTAGCCCATAGATTTGGCCTGAAACCTATTTCATGCTGCAAAACTTGTTTTCTGTCTGGTAAACCTCGTCAGAAAGCCGGCTGGGAAATAAAATGCATTGAATAAGAAGAAATTTGATTTCCAAATCAAGTCAGCTCTTTAGTAGGCGATCAAATCAGATCTCCAGTAGCCCATCAAATCAAAATTTAATTGCAACGTTTACCCAGGTGACTAAATGTATTCTTTGCGTTTCATTTCTTCACGAGAAGCCCATAAACAATTTCAGCGTGACCAATGTGGTCGGCCAGGGCAGTTTTGAAATAGTGTATAAGTGCATCCTCACCAATGGTCGCTCGATCGCGATTAAGAGGATCACAAACTACACTGCGGAAGGAGAAACCGAATTCGTAAACGAGGTGGAGATCATCAACAGTAGGCACCGAAATTTGGTGGCTCTCAGAGGCTTCTGCGTTTCTAGTGATGACAAACAGGGGTGCTGAAGATTTCTAATTTATGATTTCATGGTTAATGGAAGCCTTGATGAACACATTTTTGGAGGGTGTAATGAAAACAGGGCTCCCCTAAATTGGGAGCAGTGGTAGAACATCGCCCTCGACACGGTGAACAACTTGTGATATCTGCATTACTGCGTGCATCCAAAAATTTATCACACAGAGATATCAAGGCTACTAATATTCTGCTGGATGATGAAATGAATGCCTGTGTTGCAGATTTTGGGCTTGTCGGATGACCACACAAGGCCAGTTACATCTCACCACCAGAATAGCGGGTACCCATGACTACTTAGCCCCTAAATACTCCCTTCACGAACAACTTATAGATCAAAGTGATGTCTACAGCTTTGGCGTTGTATTGCTCAGGATCATGAGCCATAGAAAAGCTTTGGATACTTCAGCCGAAGAATTTCTTATTACGGATTGGGCGTGGAAGCTTGCCAACAATAAAATAAAGCAACAATTGTAGGGAGATCGGCCTTGGTTGGTCTGACCGTAAACAATTTTTTACTTTGGTAGGATTATGTAATATGAGTCCGGAAAACTTTGTCCAATTTTTTTTCATTGGCATCGTTGACAACACACCATAGTTTGTGCAGAATCTTGATCTAAGTCACTTGCCATAGTTTCACGTGTTTGAAAATCTGTACGTTGCTGAATCACTTTCTGTTATGTTTTATTTCATTCTAAAACAATTGTTTTTATCTGTTGAATGAAGGTTTTGTGTGTTTGAAAAATAAATTCTTGTGGCATTATAGTTGTTTTTAAGGGTGCAAGTCAGTTGATTTGGGTCTCAAATCTGTATGGTGTGGAGATGCCTTTGATTCTCCTATAGTCGCTCTTTTACCTAATCACCATTGTTGTGTCTGTAACTAATTTTATGAGTTTCCATCCCTCTTTGTCAAAGCTTTGCCTCATGAAACCTGAGTAGGGTTTCCTACTCTACCCAAAACTTCTTAAACTATTGGTTCTCAAATGTATGGTGGGAAGTTATCTACTACCATTTTTTCCTTGTACCTAGAACAATTCACCCTGTGATGGGTTGGGGGCTTTACTTATTAGGCTCCATGTCTTTTAGGGTGTTCTTAAAAATGCATTCTTACTCTCAGCTTTGCCACTTTTTACCCTTTGGTTGGGTATATTTGAGTCACTCATTGCCATGGCTTTTCCATTCTACCCTACTGGTATAGTAAGAGCATTGTCTGTAGCTCAACACATGCATTTGTAGTAGCTCCATTTGTGTGGTGGGATCTTACGAAATTAATGTCATCTTTGGACATGTCAGTTGAACGTGAAGCTTTGAGAGTGGGAAATCTCATCAAAATCATTCATCAGTCTCTACTGATGAAAGTTTTGTTAAAACTAGCTCTATCTGCAATTGGTGGTCATCAAAGAGTGTTATAACCAGTTGTTTAACAACCAAAACTCAGTTTATGAAAGCTTTTTTGGGTCCCTGCAATTCAAATAGAGCAAGCTATTAATTTCACATAACAACTTTTCCATCTATGAAGGTTCTGCACTCTTGATAACATGACAGTGAGAAACCCTGAACCAAGTTAACATATAACATCACAAAAATAGTTGTGCAGATATTATGAGGAAATTAGCATGACCAAAAATAGATATGCATACCTTGTATGTTGGTAGATACACAAACATACATTGCAACCATAATATTCTAATAAAAGCAAGCCATGGATTGCATAAAGAGAGAGTTCTGATCACTGTTTCCCAAACGTCATCTAGTCCATCTAGATACATTTTACTTATTTACTTATACAATACTCGCATAACCACCCAAACTTTGACTTCACCAACATATGTAAATATCTTGAAGGACCTTAACTTGTATCAATCAGAGCAATAATACATTTGCAAGTTTCATGAGAAATGCCAATAATATCTTGTCCCTATGCCTCTGTCATTACAAAGTGCAGAAGTTCATGAAGTTACAATGGTAAGAAATATGAATCTGGTTCAAATCCTTATTTCTAGGAAATGGTCAACACATCAATTTAGTTCAAATTCTTTCTCTACTTCTCACTTGATGCAAAGGTTGCATCTAAAATTTGAGCTATGCATTATATAGTTGCAACCCCTTTTTCCTAATAGTCTGATAACTTTTCTCAACTACTATACAGTGTTATGGACTTTACAAACACAATAATAGACGTTCAGAGTAGAAGCTTAAAACCAGGAAGAAAGATAACTGAATGCAGGAGTACTAGATGGGATGGTAAGAACACCAAATGGTTCCCTGCCGTGTTGAAATATGGTGTTCAATAGTTCCTAGCAGCAAAATACCAAAGGTCATAATCTGTCACACCTAGAAAACAATGGGGCAGAAAGTAAACTGAAAACTTTACAGACCTTAGCAAGTTCCACTGAGTCATTCCATTTCCCATTGCATCATTAGTCCGTGAGTCATTCCTTAGGCACAAAGAATGCAAAAAGGAAAAAGAACCTAGGATCACATGGCATCAACCATGCCAATATAAGGTAGCATCATAAACTGCATAAGTAATCAAACTGTGAGTGGACTAAAAAATCATGACACTGCAAGGAAAAGAACATTATGTAGCTAATAGATCTTGCCCAAGCCTTTGGAAGCAAAAAAAATCTTTCAATTGTATTATATTTATAAATACATATTCTTGACATAATGGAAAGATATGGAAACTAGAAGCCAAAAGTATGTTTTATTTGACTTCTTTCTGACAGAGGAATCACAACTTTGTTCTTTCCAATATTTTAAACCCCATTCTTCAGTTTTAAGTTTTAACAGTTAAATCTCAGGTTTTGAATTAGTTCTCTAAATCAAGTCACCATACACCGTTCGTTGTGGGTAACAGTTCACTATGTGTGCAACCCAATCTTGAGAACATCAAAGTTTCAAACAACACATATATGAAGCTTCTGAATTACATATGGGAATGAAGACTGGTTTAGAAAGCAATAGCCTTTTGATGATAAGTGGGGAAAACTAAAAAGTATAAAAATCCATGGGAAAAAAAGGAGGTTATTATTAAATATTGGAGGAAAAATTAGTAGAAATGTGCAGACAATATGTGTAATGAAATAAAACATGAGCAAAAACAGATGCTAACATGGAACTTGACTCAACAAAATGATTATCAGAAATAGTCATAGAGATGCATATATTGCATGTTATCATATTTGCTGCTATCATGCAACAATGTTATTGTATCTTTGAGCCGATGCCCATTTCAGTTGGGCAAATGCTCTTTCTAGGTGACGTCACAGAGGTAAAAAAAAATGGACGTTTACAGCTTGCAGGGAGGATAGGTGATTGAGCAATGGACCCACCTAATTATCCTAGAATATGGAGAAATTCCTTGGTTGGGAGGATTCACAAATGAATGTGTACATTGCATAAGCACATATTAGTGTGGTAAACATGTTGGAAGATTGGAAGTGCTCCTCTAGTGATTGGGATAGAGACACATATGAGTATGTAAGAAATAGGCAATGCATTTGAGCCCCAAGCTTCACCAACTGAAACAAATATTCATGTAGCATTGAAAGGGAGAAAAGAAAAATAGTCACTTTTGCATTTAATTTTGCTCCCAGTTGTGTAGTTTTTTTGCCACTACCCTAATTTTAGGTTAGACACCAAAACTACACTAAATAAATAAAATACAATCTTCCATAAGTTGTGTAAAACATAAAAAATCATTCATTTACTATTGTAACTATGTAGAGAACCTTCAAATACTAAACTTGTAAGAACATACCAAGTTGCAAATATTGAGCAACATGGTATGTACAAGCAAAACAAGCATAGAACAATCTCAAGTTTCAATACTTGAACATAGACTAAAGTATCATGAGCTCTAAGGATATAAAAAAAATCAGAGGTCTGATGATAACACTTTCCTTGTCGGAGAATTATGAATTGACCAAAATGGCTTGTCAAATAGAAAAGGATGGTAATTATCAACGCTCTCTGTATGTGGTCATATTGTTGACAGACAAACAATGTGAGAAACCTAAGATATCGTACTAACTTGTACTATGGTGTCACTATTGAGCGAAAGATTAGTTCAACAATCAATAATTGACACATGCAAAAATTTATGAACTTAAAACTTAGAAAGATTTTAGACGTTAATTCAATCCAAAGCAATTTTATTATTAAGATTTGAGTCCACAGTCCATAATTTAGGAAAGTATGCTTCTGCAAATGATCTATGAATTTTATAACCATCAACCATTCCGAGTGATCTAAATCATCTCATTGACATGTATATTACAATACATGTAAGAGCACCTATTAGTTAGTAACTTAGTACAATGTAGGTCCAACTAGAAAAAAAATAAATTAGTTAGATTCATTTTATATTAGAAAAGTAATCAAATAACATAAAGGAATTATTTAATTAGAAACTCTTCTAGATCGTGTGAAGAACCCTTTTGGCTCAACTTCAACCCTAATGCTCAAACTGATCGTTTTTATGTGTTTTGAAGATTTTTGGTTTTTTTGAGGTTTTTGCATAAAAAGGACATAATGTGATTTTTAAAGAAATGCTTCTAAAATCTATGATAAATACAAGAAGATGAAAACTGGCACATATAGATCCTTGAATTGATGGCAAATGGTTTTATTATCCTTTTTTAGCGATTACAATATTGAAACCCTAGCATGTAGACAAAAAGGAAAAACTGATTGCATTATTTAAAAACTTGATTTGCTGATTGCAACCGCTCCAGAATGATGAAGGTTTTGTACGGCCAGCCTCAGATGACATTTCTCCTGCCCTGAAATGTGTGCAAATTGATAAAATATGGCAGGCGTCTCATTTGGTGTAGGCAAAGACCCAAAAAGCAAGGCGTCCAACCCTATAGAAGAAGTACGGCCTCAAGGCTGAATGGTACGACCCTCTAAACAACAAGTAAATTCGTACAACCTTGGGATTTGTGCCAAATGAAGATCCCAATCAGCTGCACAAATATATTCCCTTTTTCTAACAAATATTAATCAACTCTGAATAAAGACTTCACAATATGCTCTGTAATAACTTCTAGATGAAGCTATTTCTTTGACTGGCAATAAATCAACTGATATTTCACAGCCTCTGAATTGCAAACATTGAAGATGGATCGTTCTCCAATGCAGATGAAAACTAAAACCCTTGTCTTCGCTCTCTGAAGAAGAAATTGGGTAAAATCGATTTCATAACATAATGAATTGAGTTTCTCTCAAAGAAACTTATATTTCCTCAGTTTGGGTCGATTTCTCTCAAAAAGCACCATTTAAAATAAACTTGAAATTTCACTTTTAATTCTTCAATAGTTGGTCGCCATTTTTAATTAAAATAATTAATTAAAAACGACCCCTTCTTCATGATGGTCGACCCCCTTTAAAAATTCACTTAAGTTATAATATTAAATTATATTATAACTTTATAATATAAACTTCAACTTAATTAATATTTATTTTGACAAATAAATATTAATATCTCTATCAATATAAGTCCGATTAACGAACCGTCTGAAGCCGGAGGATAAGTGACTAAATTTGCATATGACCAGACCATACTGCTAAAAATAGCAGGGGTGCTCCGCGAAGTGTCTCCACTTACTAAAAATAGTAAGTCAAGCAACTGGTGTCCAAATGACTCAGAACGAAAGCCAAGCTGAAAGATTCTGCCAACTGAAGCCAAGCCAAGCCTCAGCAAGACCCTCTATCCACCCTATCAGCCTACGAGGGTCACATAATAGGCTAATCTCAAGCACTGAGAGATGTCAAAAGGAAGGGGACATTATAGTCCGCCCCTCCTGAAATTGCTTGTCCTCAAGAAATCTCAACTCCGGATGCTGCAAAATCTCTTCACTCTCCCACGTAGCATCCTCCACTGGTAAATCTCTCCATTTCACCAAATATTCCTTGATAGTCCTCTTGCGCAGCTATCTTTCCCTGTATTCTAGGATCAACTCAGGTACTAAAATCAACTTTCCCTCATCATCTAAGGGAGGTAATACTATTGAAGGTACCACACGGTGTCCCAACACCTTCTTGAGACGTGACACATGAAAAACATTGTGGACCTTACTATTCGTCGGGAGCTCTAGCTCATAAGCCACCTCTCCAACATGCCTCAGAATCCTGAAAGGACCATAATACTATGGCTTGAGCTTCTCGGATCCACTCTTCCTGAGAGTAGACTATCTGTAGGGCTGCAACATAAGATATACCATGTCTCCCACCTCAAAGGATCTCTCTGTCCTCTTCTGATCTGCATACTGCTTCTGCTAATTATGTGCCTTAGCAATATTCTCCTTAAGAGCCCTCATAATGTCCTGGCTCTCCTACAATAAGTCTCCAGCACTAGGCACTCTACTATCACTCAGTAGCAAATCAAGAAAACTAGGCGCCTCATAATCGTACAATGCCATGAAGGGGGACATCTGAATGGTCATGTGAAAGGTGGTATTGTAACAATACTCACATAAATATATCCACTTGACCCACGCCTTTTGCTGCCTTGCAATGTAATTCATGAGGTAGCCTTCCACCCATTTGTTCACTGTCTCCGTCTGACCATCGGTCTGCAGGTGGTAACTGGTGCTCGGTGTAAGCTCGGTCCCACAAAGTCTGAACACCTCCTGCCAAAAGTGACTCAGGAACTAACTATCCCTGTCGCTGACTATGCTCTGAGGCAACCCATGTAATTTGAAAACCTCACGGAAAAATACCTCTACTACCTGTATAGTTGTGTAAGTGGTGGTGATCGGAAAGAAGTGGGCGTACTTCGTCAGCTGATCCACAACTACATATATGCAATCCTGTCCTTGGGCTTTAGGCAAGCCCGTAATAAAATCCATCGACAGGCATTCCCACTTCCTATCAGGAATCGAAAGGGGCTGCAGCAACCCTGCCAGGTACGTGTTCTCCTGCTTGTTCTGCTGACAAACAGGGCACTCACACACATACTGAAGAACATCTACCTTAAGAACCTTCCATGTAAACCTTTCCCAAACCTGTCTATATGTTTTGAAGTACCCGGGATGCCCTGCTGACTCGCATAATGGTGTTCTTCATCTCTGATCCTGGGGTCAAGAAAATCTTGTTCTTGTAAATGATCAAGTCATTCACAAGTGTGTACCTGGTGTCCACCACAGATCCCTCAACAATACCAGATGCCCACGTATCCTTGGCATACTCTGCCATAATCAAGTGCCTCCAGTCCTTTGCAACATGTACCATAGAACTCAGATAAGGCCGGCATGAAAGAGCGTCAGCAACAACATTCTGTGTACCTTTGATATAGGTGATATCAAATTCATATGCCTGTAACTTACTCACCCACTTCTACTGACGGTCATTCAAATATCCCTGCCCTAGGAAATGCCTCAAGCTATTATGATCAGTTTTTATACAAAACTTATTGCCCACGAGATATTGCCTGAATTTGGCCAAGGCATGCATTATGGCCAACATTTCCATATCATATATACTGTAAAGCCTCTCTGGTCCTCTGAGTTTTCGGCTCTCATAAACAATTAGGTGTTTGTCCTGCATAAGCACCACTCCAATGCCTTCACTAGAAGCATCACACTGAAGCTCAAAAGGCTTCGTAAAATCTGGCAGTGCCAACACTGGACATGTAGTCATAAGCTCCTTGAACCTCACAAAACACTCCTATGCCTCAGGATTCCAAAATAATGCACCTTTTTTCAACAAATCCGTCATAGGTGTTGCATGGCGTGAATATCCACTAACAAATCTGTGATAGAAACCACATAACCCAAGGAATCCTCACAGCTGCGTAAGGTTCGTTGGAGTAGGCCAATCTACAATAGCACGGATCAGGATCCATCCGCACTCCCCCTGCACTGATAATATGGCCTAAGTATAACAACTTAGTCAGCCCTAAATCACATTTGGATTCCTTAGCATATAGGGACTCCTTCTCCAAAATGCTGAGTACTGTATCCAAATGAGCTAAATGCTCCTGCCATGTCTTGCTGTAGACCAAAATATCATCGAAGAAGACGAGTAAAAATCTCCTCAAATGTGAGTGGAAGACCCTGTTCATGGTGGACTGGAATGTCGCTGGAGCGTTGGTTAGCCCAAATGGCATAACCACAAACTCAAAGTGTCCACAATGACAGCGAAAAGCGGTCTTCTCAACATCCTGATCACGAACTCTAATCTGATGATATCCCGACCTCAAGTCTATCTTCGAGAAGTAACATGCACCATGGAGCTCGTCAATAGGCTCATCTATACGGGGTATGGGATACCTGTTCTTAATAGTCCTCTTATTCAGGACTTTGTAATCTATGCACATACGAAGTGTACCATCTTTCTTTTTCACTAGAACCACTGAAGAAGCAAATGGTGATTTACTTGGTCCAATGTGACCCATAGCAAGCAGCTCCTTGATAGTATTCTCTATCTCATCCTTAAGCTGCTTTGGATGCCTGTAAGGAGTAATCATGATGGGCTTAGCGCCCTCCTCAAGCTCTATGATGTGCTCAATACCCCTGTCTGGAGGTCTCCCTGGTGGAATGTCACTAAAAACATTCCCATGCTTAACTCTCAACTGCTAAATGTCAGGATGATACTCGGTCTTATGCTGTCCCTCCTGTGTAGGTGTCAAAGTGCACTCGACATCCCACTCAACCATGTCATGACACATAAGTCTCTCCATCCATCAGAAGGAAATAGTCCTAACGTTACTATCTTGGATGGCCTTCAGAATATGAGTCTTTCCATCCACATCAAATCGAATCTCCATGTCTTTGAGATGAAGTGTGACTTCCTCAAGGGAATGAAGCCACTTCATGCCCAAAACTAAATCAATATCTCCCATATTCACCACATAATAATCAGCCTTGAATTCATAATTATTCAAGCGCAAAGGGAGGTCCTTAATTATACGGTCACATCTGAGAGTGTAACCATCAACCACCTTAACCCGAATGCCCTCAAAATCCTCGGTTATGAGCCCACGCTTCTCAACAAACCTAACATCTATAAAATTATGGGTGGAACCTGTGTCTAAAAGGGTGATAACCTTTTGACCAGCCAAAACTCCACGGAGTCTGAAAGATCCCTCCTGCTGAATGCTAGACAACCGTGCCTCCTGGATTTGGAGCTCTGACTTTGCCCCCTCCTTAGGCTCTAAAGCCTCTGATTCTGACTCCTCAGAACTCTCCTGCTGATCAGAATTCTCAGATTCTAAGTCCTCATAATAAGCCCACATAACTCTATTGGCCTTACCCTTAGGCCGCAAAGGATAGTCATGGTTAGCGTCGTAGGGACCCTTGTAGTAGAAGGAAAGCTTCTTCCTGTGCAAATCATTAAGAGTCTCACGATCCAAGGGTGCTGCTGATTTCCCCTTCGAATCACTCCTAAAATCAAATTTCTCCTTATTATTATTGAATCCCTTGTTGTCCTTGAATGAAGAGGTATTCCTGGAGTTGAACTTGCTAGATGGCGCTGCAAGTTCCATGCTGCGTGCCTTCTTCATTGCTTCCTGTAGTGAGAGAGGATCAAATGCTTTGATCCATCCTCTTATTGGTTCCAACAGTCCATCCACGAAGAGTACAACCATACGCCTCTCTGATATGTTAGGAACCATCACAGATAACCGCTGGAAGTCTCTTATGTAAGCATCCAAGCTACCAACCTATTTCAACTGGGCCAAATCTCTGAAGTAAGTCTCAGGATCCTTCTTGTCAAACCGTTCCACCAATCTGTCCACGAACTCCTAGTAAGTGGTGATACGGTCATGTTGAAGTGTCACCATCCCATGGTGCCACCAGTCATAAGCTGCCCCCCTCAAGATGCAAAGTAGCATATCTAATAGCATCCTCCTCCACCATGGGACACAATGTAAGGAAGGTATCCAACTTACTGATCCAAGTCTGGGCTTTAACCTTACTGCTGCCGTCAAACATAGCTAAAGAGAGCTTGTTTGTGGCGTGCTTCAGGTCACTATTCTGATGCCTAGGCCTCCTATCCAGCCTGTTCCTGTAATTCTCTCGCCTCTATGTGATAAACCTGTCAAAAGTGATTCTCTCTCTGACCTCTGGGGTCAATTACTCCCACTCATCGTTCGTTGCCATAAGAATATCAACAAACACTGCCTCAGGATTCTCATCTACAATAGGCCCATCGGGCTCCTGTCTCACAAAATTCAGACGGGTAAGCCTATCAGCTATCCGTGAAACAGTCCTGGGTATCCTCCGTGACCCTGCATCACTCCTGTCCTCATCATGATGTGGTGATGGTCTCCTGGGTGAACCAATCCTTTGGATTGCCATGGTCAACTGCTGTAATACATCAGCTACTTGTTGCTGACCTGTCCAAAGATCTCTAAGAGTCTGTCTGACCTCTACATCATCATCCCTAGGATCTCGAGGAATCTCTGTTCTGTCAGCCATGGTACCCGGCTGCTTGTTTACTCCCCGTTCCCTGTCAAACAAAGTTCTCCTGCGAGTGTAATATCTATGAGGCCCAACCTCTTGTGGCTGCATATGAATCCCAAACCCTCAGGCTAGCAGGAAACTTGGCTCTGATACCACTGTGAAGAACCCTTCTGGCTCAACTTCAACCCTAATGCTCAAACTGATCGTTTTTATGTGTTTTGAAGATTTTTGGTTTTTTTGAGGTTTTTGCATAAAAAGGACATAATGCGATTTTTAAAGAAATGCTTCTAAAATCTATGATAAATACAAGATGAAAACTGGCACATATAGATCCCTGAATCGATGGCAAATGGTTTTATTATCCTTTTTTAGCGATTACAATATTGAAACCCTAGCATGTAGAGAAAAAGGAAAAAATGATTGCATTGTTTAAAAACCTAATTTGCTGATTGCAACCGCTCCAGAATGATGAAGGTTTTGTACGGCCAGCCTCAGATGACATTTCTCCTGCCCTGAAATGTGTGCAAACTGATAAAATATGCAAGGCATCTCATTTGGTGTAGGCAGAGACCCAAAAAGCAAGGCGTCCAACCCTACAGAAGAAGTACGGCCTCAAGGCTGAATGGTACGACCCTCTAAATAGCAGCAAGTAAATTCGTACAACCTTGGGATTCGTGCCAAATGAAGATCCCAATCAGCCGCACAAATATATTCCCTTTTTCTGACAAATATTAATCAACTTTGAATAAAGATTTCACAATATGCTTTGTAATAACTTCTGGATGAAGCTATTTCTCTGACTGGCAATAAATTAGCTGATATTTCACAACCTCTAAATTGCAAACATTGAAGATGGCTCGTTCTCCAATGCAGATGAAAACTGAAACCCTTGGCTTCGCTCTCTAAAGATGAAATTGGCTAAAATCGATTTCATAACATAATGAATTGAGTTTCTCTCAAAGAAACTTATATTTCCTCAGTTTGGGTCAGTTTCTCTCAAAAAGCACCATTTAAAATAAACTTGAAATTTCACTTTTAATTCTTCAATAGTTGGTCGCCCCTTTTAATTAAAATAATTAATTAAAAACGACCCCTTCTTCATGATGGTCTACCCCTTTAAAAAGTCACTTAAGTTATAATATTAAATTATATTATAACTTTATAATATAAACTTCAACTTAATTAATATTTATTTTGACAAATAAATATTAATATCTCTATCAATATAAGTCCGATTAACGAATCGTCTGAAGCCGGAGGATAAGTGACTGAATCTACATATGACCAGACCATATTGCTAAAAATAGTAGGGGTGCTCCGTAGAGTGTCTCCACTTACTAAAAATAGTAAGTCAAGCAACTAGTGTCCAAATGACTCAGAATGAAAGCCAAGCTGAAAGATTCTGCCAACTGAAGCCAAGCCAAGCCTCAACAAGACCCTCTATGATATGTATAGGATCTAGACTAAATTACGTTTGAATGCTTAATTAAAAACAACTTTGCGGAATTTTAATTCATGTATACATTAGCAAAATTATGTATCAAAACTTAAGATGAGAAACAAAATTTAGAGAGAAGAAGATAGAAGGTGCAAACAGAGTTTGATTACGGAGTTCACCACAAACGTGACTACGTCTCTAGGTCGGCTCCAATAGAGAACGACCGATCTGATTAATCTCCAAAATCAAGTATAATGCACCAAGCCCTTTTTCCTACAAGCACTCCGACAACATAACAAAGCTCCGTTGTATGAAAATGGCTCAAAAATCTCCTTACAATCCCTCTTCGAATCACCTGACACCTATTTCACTTGAAAATTATAAGTCCAAACTCACTCACACTCTCCCCTTTAAATACATAAAAATTGCTCAAATTGGTTTAAAACCAAAAGATTTACAATATCTCCCCTATCTCCATTTTTACATAAAAAAATCTTAATAATCTCTCTTATTTTCATATTCCTAATTAATCCTTTCAAACTAATTGAGCCCTTCCACTTATCTTTTCAGGCTTTTGTTGTTTTGTGGGAGGTTACATTTTAATCCTTAAAAGGATTAATTTATTAAAGAGTTGTTTGGTTCTAATTTTAAGGGGATTTGTTTTTTAAAATTAAGGCATTTGGTGTTTAACAATTAATAAAAGTAACCGATGCCATAATCATTTTAAGCAGATTTAATGGCTTGTTGGTGGCCTTTAATTTTGCTAAGTCGACGGTCACGGGTTCAAACCCGGCTGTTGGCTTTTAAACAACCAATTTGCAATGTATCTATAACAAAACAAACTGCCAGCCATCTATAGTTAAGCGCGGATTGTTTGGCCTGCCGGTCCGCTGGATTCCTCACATGCATGAGGTCAGGGGTTCAAATCCCTTCCAAATTTTTGTTAAAACAAAAAAATTCACTGACCACAGTGGAGGGAAGAAACTGAGCCACGTGTCGCACCAGGAGGGTGCCACGTGGCAGATGCTCATTCACCGAGTATGACACGTCATCATGCTGACTATGTGGCCAACTGTGGTACAGACTGCTGACTGGACCGATGAGTGTGCTACCACATGGATGCTGATGCCATCATACAGATGACACGTGTCAACAGCGGATTGGTCCACTTTTGATTTGCATAGATGCAGACGTCATCATGTACGGATGCTGACGTCATCACTGTACCTTCAAGTCAACAGAAACTTTGACCGGCCGTATCTCCCGCGTACGAGCTCCGTTTTTGATGAAACGAACTTTGTCAGAATCGTCTCGACAAGCACTTTGTGATGATGCTGGTTCCATCAATTTTTGAGATCATTTTTTCACCTTATTGATGCCCGTGAAGCCAGTTTGACTAAAGATTTGACTGGCCATAACTTGGGCAAACGAACTCCTTTTCGCTCTGTTTAAGTTGCGTTGGAATCAGGACATTGAGATCTTTCTAATGGTGCAAAAATTTGGAGATTTGGAGACACTTCAATTTCCACTAAAAATATCCACCGGATTAGGCCTCCCCACTGAAGACCTTTTTGACCTCCAAAAGTGGCATTTATTCTGACATTGAGGACTTGGACTCCCCACTTGTCGTGTATCCTCTGTACATCTGAATACCTGGCTCACAAGCACAATGAAGACTGCAACAACATTGTTGAACATAAGCATTATTCTATCACTTCCATAAGCTTCTACATCAACTGTCGTAGCCACTAACCAACAAAAATTGACTAGCATCAAGCTGAACAATAATGCAGAAATCAAAGAGAATAAATCAACAACATATCAATCTTTCACAACAGAAACATTTTTACCCAAGGAACCATCAATGCTTTCAATCATCATTCCCTCATGCTGTACTGTGGGTGCATCCTGTGACATCTGACCCTGGTTAGCTACTCCAAGTTCCTGTCTAGAACCACCTGTGCTGACAGACATAAGAGTTATATCTTTACTTGCATTAATCACCCTCTTTAACTGCCTTGTGTTTGTAAAATAAAGATCAGTCTTAATCCTGTGAGAATGTACAATATATTGAATGCCATCTTTAAACAAATGATAATGATTCTTTTCCCTGTAGAAAATAGCTTTCCGATCATATAAATAAGGGCTACCCAGAACTATCCCACATATATCTAGTGGAACCACATCAAACTGTACTTCATCCACAAACTTACTAGTGATTGCAAATTTCAAAGTGCATTGTCTTGTTACTTGCAACTTATCATTCTCGCAAATCTAGCCTAGTGGATAAGGTTTCTTAAGCAGTGTAGTTTTCAATCCCAAGTTCCTTACAACATCTTCAGAAATTAAGTTAACTTGAGAACCACTATCTATGAGTGCATCAATTTTAATGTTCTTAGCAACAACCCTTAAATGAAACAACTCATTCCTTTTCTTATCTTCAGAGACATCATTAACTTTAGAAGTAGAAGCACAACTAGCAACAAAAACACTAGAAATAGGAGCTTTACCTTTTAACCCCATAGCTGCTATCTTAGTCTCATCATCTGAATTGGAACCAAGATCCATAACAACATTTGTGGCTTTCTCCTTACCTTTTTATTTCTGCTTATGTTTCTGAGCCCACTTAGGCCTTAGTTCTGGATGCAACTGCCAACAATGTTCTTCATCATGACCCTTCTTGTCACAATGAGTGCAAGAAAGTTTATCATCCTTCTTAACTGTAGTTGTCTTCTTTCCTTTCCCTGTCTCTGCAACCTTAGAAGATTTCTTTACATCATTATCAAACTTATCAATAAAAGATCCTTTACCCCTTAACTCTAAGTGGGTAGCTTGGACACAAACTTCATCCAAATTACAAGGGTTCAATACCAAAATAGAATGCCTAAGGTAGGAATGAAGACCTCCTATGTACTTCAACAAAGTGTCCTGGGTGTACAAAGGGACATTCAAAGCAATAGCCTTTTTCCTAAATTCATGGGTGTACTCTTGGACAGTTTGACCTTTCCCTTGCCTAAACATTTTCCAGTTCATCATTAACTGTTGCATATGGCCTAAGGGATAGAATTGCTTCTTAAGAGCATTAACAAACTCTGCCCAAGTTAAATGACTCTACCATGTTGTGAAACTTCTGCCTTAGACTTACTCTCCCACCAGGTTAAAGCTGTACCTCCTAAACGAAGAGTAGCTAATTGGATCCTATCAACATCATCTAATAGGTTTTGGACTCTACAATAGACTTCAACTTGCTGAATCCAATCATCCAATTTTTCAGCATTAAGTTCACCACAATACTTTGGTAAATCAAATTTTACATCCAATTTAATCTTAGGCTTATACCCACTCTTGAAAGGATTAAAAGAAATAGAATGAGGAGAAGATGGAGAAAAAGGAGAAGAGGGAGGAGAAGGAGAAGAGGGTGGATCTGGTTGCTTGTCACCATCTCCATGTTGTTTCCCTTTCTTGTCTTTGTGATCTTCTTGCTTCGACGAACCTCCTTCACGTTCTTTCCGCTCTTGTCTCTCTTGGAAAAGTATGTCCACCTTAGCCTTCATCTCGAGGAATGCTCTACGAAACTCCTGCTCACTGATTTCTTCAGGAACCTCCATTCCAGACACAAACATCTTTAGAAAACTTCTTCGCTTCCCGATCTCATGATCAAATTCTTCAAGCTTTCCTTCGCCCTTTTGAATCATGGATCTTGTTAGCATTCAAGAAAACAACTGCAATAATAGTCAACTGAGCTCTGATACTACTTGATCTGTATAGGATCTAGACTAAATTGCGTTTGAATGCTTAATTAAAAACAACTTTGCGGAATTTTAATTCATGTATACATTAACGAAATTATGTATCAAAACTTAAGATGAGAAATGAAATTTAGAGAGAAGAAGATAGAAGGTGCAAACAGAGTTTGATTACGGAGTTCTCCACAAATGTGACTACGTCTCTGGGTCGGCTCCAATAGAGAACGACCAATCCGATTAATCTCCAAAATCAAGTACAATGCACCAAGCCCTTTTTCCTACAAGCACTCCGACAACATAACAAAGCTCCATCGTACGAAAATGGCTCAAAAATCTCCTTACAATCCCTCTTCGAATCACCTGACACCTATTTCACTTGAAAATTATGAGTCCAAACTCACTCACACTCTCCCCTTTAAATACATAAAAATTGCTCAAATTGGTTTAAAACCAAAAGATTTACAATATCTCCCCTATCTCCATTTTTACATAAAAAAATCTTAATAATCTCTCTTATTTTCATATTCCTAATTAATCCTTTCAAACTAATTAAGCCCTTCCACTTATCTTTTCAGGCTTTTGTTGTTTTGTGGGAGGTTACATTTTAATCCTTAAAAGGATTAAAGAGTTGTTTGGTTCTAATTTTAAGGGGATTTGTTTTTTAAAATTAAGGCATTTGGTGTTTAATAATTAATAAAAGTAACCGATGCCATAATCATTTTAAGCAGATTTAATGGCTTGTTGGTGGCCTTTAATTTTGCTAAGCCGACGGTCGCGGGTTCAAACCCGGCCGTTGGCTTTTAAACAACCAATTTGCAATGTTTCCATAACAAAACAAACTGCTAGCCATCTATAGTTAAGTGTGGATTGTTTGGCCTGCCGGTCCGCCGGATTCCTCGCATGCATGAGGTCAGGGGTTCAAATCTCTTCCAAAGTTTTGTTAAAACAAACAAATTCGCTGACCACAGTGGAGGGAAGAAACTGAGCCACATGTTGCACCATGAGGGTGCCACGTGGCAGATGCTCATTCGCTGAGTACGACACGTCATCATGCAGACTATGTGGCCAACTGTGGTACAGATTGCTGACTGGACCGATGAGTGTGCTACCACGTGGATGCTGATGTCATCGTACAGATGACACGTGTCAACCGTAGATTGGTCCACTTTTGATTTGCATAGATGCTGACATCATCATGTATAGATGCTGACGTCATCACTGTACCTTCAAGTCAACAGAAACTTTGACCGGCCATATCTCTCGCGTACGAGCTCCATTTTTGATGAAATAAACTTTGTTGGAATCGTCTCGACGAGCACTTCGTGATGACGCTGGTTTCGTCAATTTTTGAGATCATGTTTCACCTTTTGGACACCCCTGAAGCTAGTTTGACTGAAGGTTTGGCTGGCCATAACTTGGGCAAACGAACTCCATTTCACTTCGTTCAAGTTGTGTTGGAATCAGGATGTTGAGCTCTTTCTAATGGTGCAAAAATATGGAGATTTGGAGACACTTCAATTTCCACTAAAAATATCCACAGGATCACTCTATCCACCCTATCAGCCTACAAGGGTCACATAATAGGCTAATCTCAAGCACTGAGAGATGTCAAAAGGAAGGGGACATTACAGACCGGGGCACTGCTAATGTTTTTGGATGATGGGTTTCTCGTTAGTCATGGGTTTCCTTCAAGTTTTAATGATATCTCTTGATTTCTAGTTATAAATAATTGTCATGCTTGGTTGCATTTGAACCTTCTTACCAAGGTTGAAGACATTTCCAACAAGATTTTAAGAAGTGATAGAAATCAAATCATGTTGATATGGGAGCAATGTAGATAGATAGAACACAATTTTGAAGTGATAGAAATCAGATGATGTTCATTTATTATAATTATATTATGCTTAGAAATGGAAGGGAAGTTTATACTATGTGAAAAGAGTCATTGGGAAGGTGGTGATTCCTATCAAACCTTTGCCACCTGATCTTGCTCAAAACATCCTTTCAGAACAAGAATTCTTCTATCGTCGAACAAGTACTCAACTTCGTTTGTTATGTACATCTCATTAATTTCCTATTCCATACCAAATTAAAGTTATTCTAGAGCATTCCTTGAATTGATTATAAAAAATATGTATACAAGCATATTTCAAATAACACCTTCAAACATATGTTTCTTATCAATATTAATTAATGTAATCTACAAAATAAAAGTAAACCTACAAAAAAAGTATTCTATACACAAAAACATAACAATCTAATGCATCATACTTTAAATATATTTGTAGAGAGAAAATAAAAATTAAAGATAATGTATCTTCTATGTAGAAATCAAGTTTTAATTTCTAACATATTAACTTACACATATTTTTCTATCGGTGTGACCCTTGCACCCCTTCTGGTGCAAGTGCTAGTTTTAGAGCACATTGAAAAACACATTGTGTTTTCCAACATGTTTTTTTTTTCTTTCTTTCAAAAACACATAGTGTTTTAGATCCAATTTTATTTAGTTAAGCCTACAACAATGCTAACAAAAAATTAGTACTATTTATGGGCCAATAAATTCAAGCAATTGTTCATTTATAGGGTTTGCATGATGCAAAGTAGGATCAAAGAAGTGCAAGTTAAAAAAGACAATGACTGACCTATAAATGAACTTTTTCTTGAATCTAGTAGCCTTTGTTTGGTAAACCTTCTCTCGATATGTACAAATAGTATATTACACACAACCCCATTATAATATGTTGTTATACCTAGATCATTGCAAGGAATTTTTGTTAACAACTATAATTGGGAAGGTGGCATTTAGAGATCATTTATGGCTTTATTTTCCATGTCTCTGTACCTTTGCCAACCAACCATAGATTTCCTTAATCTTGTGTTTGATGACATGACCCATGCAATAGGCACCCCTACCTATTGGTCATAAAAAATGAGGAAATAATATAATTGGTACTATACACAAAACCAATTATCATAATCATTAGCATCTATAAAGGCAATAACATAGTTATAAATATAAAGAAGGATTTTTTTCATCAATGCTAAATCTCACCCCATATTTTTTTGTCGTAAACATCAAATCTATAGATTATTGAATCATGGGAGTGGTAGACCATCATTTTGAACATCCACAGAGACTGAATCCCCATAATGAAAGGTGTGTTGGTTCCATAAGACTGTTGAAAATGAAAAAAAAACTTATCCTGTATATGCCACAAGAGGGTACTAGTGGCATCATTTGCATGCTTTTGTGAGCAGATAAAACACCCTTCTCCAAAAATTCATTACATCCTTTATTATTAATAATCCATCTCTTATTGAACATACAATAAAAAATGGGAGTTGATAGGTGCCTCTCCATTTTTGGTTCGACACTCACATCTATTAACAAAAGAATCTCAATATATTTTTTGCATTCATTTATCATTTCATTCAATCCATAGAAAAATATCCATTGGAATCAACATGAAACATTACACTATATATTAAAATTGTGACATTTGATCTACAATACATCACATTTGTAATTAAATGGCATTAAAATCCCTTTTTTCCTAAAAAAATGTACTCTTTTCTTTGTTGGAGAGCTTTTCCTTTTGTCCCCAAGACCAAATTCGCACCAATAGCTATAGTTAAAGCATTATCTTGTTAGCTAAAAACATGAAAAATTATCATGTATAATAGAGATTAATGTTGTTAGTTGCGAACCAAGAGTACATCTTTGTGGTATTGTCTTTGTAATTTCTAGTCTATCAAGATGAGTTATCGCACAAATGTCGATGACCCCATCATTATCAAAACCATACCATTTCAAATCCTTAGAGGAAAAATGACATGATCCATCCCCAACATCTTGCTCTTCCAAGTCCATAAGAATTTCCCATTTGTGTCATCTCCCCATCCTATACGAGTTACAAATGAGAATATTTTTTAAAAATGAAATGAAAGTGGAAATCAAAAGAAAATAAATTAAATTAAATTGTATGACTAAAACCATATATCTATAAATAGTCGTGGGTGATTACATCTCATCTTAGAACATCTTAGAATAATTTAGAACACACATCACTCACACAAGTAGAATCAAAAGATAATAAGATTATTTAAATCATTTTTGGTTATATTGCTTGAAATGCAGGGAAAAATATTAGCAAGAGAAGAAAGGTGTTGAAAATTGAGGTGTTTTCTTAGCTTAATACTTTGTAAAACTTTAATATTTCTGATCTAAATATGCTTTTCCTTTGTTAGTACATATTATTTGTGGGTAATTATTTGATTAATTCATTTTACTGTTTGTAGAATGTAAAAATAAGTTGATAGAAGAAGTAGATAGGATATTAGAAAGATTACACAAACATATACCATGGAGAAACCCTTTCGGGAAAAAAATCCACCATGAATTATTCTATTATTCAATCTCTGAAGTAGATTACAATAGCTCCAATTCTTGCTTGAGAATGCTTCTTTTTCCTTCACCAAATCTTCTTCACAACCTGCAATAAAACTGATAATAACTCTCTTCAACTTGCTTGAGATAAATAGGCATTCAACAACTTTGTGAACTCAACATGAGTTACAATTACAATGCTCAAGCCCTATCCCTAAAAGGTATGCCTATCTCATGCAAATAGAGTTATGCCGTGAAGAACAATGTCAAATCCTCATCTTCATGCATTCGGGCGTCCCAAATTTAAGTAGCAACTCAACCTTCATTCTGTAAATATCTTCAAGGCTTCATCCTCAAAGTAGGTGCCCAAGAGAGGGCCCACTTAACTTAGCCTTCTGAAATATCTCAACATGCAAAGGAGTTGATTCCAAGAAGCCAACTTGGGTGCCCAAGTTGGGTCCAATTCATTTCTTGTTAACTGAAACATTTCTCAACACCATTCATGCAAGAATGGTTATCCCCTGTTAACTGAAGGTAGTCCCTATTATCTATCATGCAACTCAAGTCATTAGCCATGCATTCCAAGTTAACTGAAGTCAACTGGCATTCAACTAAAACTAACTGAAGATAACTAAACCATAACTAAATTGAATTGAATTGAATTGAACTGAACTAAATTGATTCTAAACTGAATTGAACTGAACTAAACTTCATGCATGTAAACATCAAATCCTAACTCCTAGGATCTTTACATGCATTCAGAAGTGTTATCTTGTACTCCGAATAGTTAACTGAACTCAAGGTGAGTGTCACCTACCATGTGGGCGCCCCATGTGCCCCTATTATTTAGGAACTCATATTGGACGCCCTCACATGCTCCTAACATTTAGAATTAATTACAAATGTCAATTCACATGATTATTTCATCAAATATTAATCTCTTTTTAATCTTAGTGTTGGGGGACACTTTCCAAGGACTTAGGAGATACATGAAATAAATAATGTTTAGGATTGCAATTAAATGGTATCCTATTTCCAACATTCTCCCACTTGACATTATACATTGCAATTATTCTAAACAAGGAATAATAATTTTAAATCAAGTACAAGACTCAAAGCGAATGGCCTTCCTGCACCAACTAATCAATCCATGCCAACTTCAAATGCAACTTGCATAATGATGAAGCTCCAAGAAAATGATTAATACCAAGAGATCTTATTTGTAGGAACTGGTTTCATAAGATAATCTACAACATTAATTAAAGTTTCAACTTTCTCAATTAATACCTTCCCACTTCTAACCATTTCTCGCACAAAGTGATACTTAACATCAACATGCTTAGTACAAGCATGATACATAGGATTTTTGGCTAAACACATAGCACTCTGACTACCACATTCAAGTTTAAATTACTTGCATTTAAAACCAATACCTTTCCCAAGTCTTTGTAACCAAATTTCATTTTCGAAGGCATGTGTAACCATTGAGTGTGTTGAACTCACATTCAACCAAGGTGTAGGCTCCTTGGTCTTTTCTGTTAGAAAAAAATTTCTTGCTAGTAACCATTCCAACACATGTATCTAACCATAAGAGAACTCAAGCCTCACCTATTTCTCCAATTGTCCATGAGGACCTGTAACCAACCGATCCATGCCAAACTCCAAATGCAACATAGCACTATCATGAAGTAATCAAGCAAATGATTAATGTACCCAATACATAAGAGAACTACACAAGATCAATGTCAAAGCTCCAATCTTGAACATAAACATGACATCCATGATCTAACCATCTCCTCTTAGGAGATCCCATGCACCATAACATACATCCTAGTCTCAAGAGAACATGTAATATGCCAAACTCTAATCTAGAATCAAGAGTAAACTATGACATAATAGCAACCACTCTAAACCAATAAAACATATCCCCAATCACCTAAAGATAACCTTACCAATGATGCATCCATGTCACTGCCAAAAACTCCCACTGAACTGTGGTATTGAGTCACACATGGCATCGTGACTACCATCCTCTTCATGAAGATCACTATATCCTACCAAATCTCCCACTAAACTGTGATACCAAGCTATACATGGAAACAAGATAAACATCAAACCATCACTATCAAAAGCATATGGAATTTTAGACATTTCCTCATGATCAAAATTATCATAACATGTACTATGCCACAACTCTAAACCGTTAATCAAGAGTATACCGTGACATAATAACAAAACCATCCTACAACCAAGAATCCACTTCATTTCCAAATGCTCCCACTGAACCGTGATACTGAGCAATCCCATGGCATCATGATGCACATAATCAAAACCACATTTCTGTCATAAGCTCACACCAAACCTGTGAATCCAAGCTCTCAATGTCACATGATAAATATCCTCTAAAGCAAGAATATATACCTCTTGTAACAAACTTATTTTCCAAAATCAGCAATAACAAAAATAGTTAAAGCTCCCACTACAGCCAAAAAACCTCCAATATTTTAAGAGAAAGGCGTCCCAATACTCTACCCAACCTCGACTCTGATACCAAATGTTAAAAATTGAGGTGTTTTCTTAGCTTAATACTTTTTAAAACTTTAATATTGCTAATCTAAATATGCTTTTCCTTTGTTAGTACATATTCTTTGTGGGTGATTATTTGATTAATTCATTTTACTGTTTGTAGAATGTAGACATAAGTTGATAGAAGCAGTAGATAGAATATTAGAAAGATTACACAAGCATGGACCATGGAGAAACCCTTTCAGGAAAAAACTCCACCAAGAATTATTCTATTATTCAATCTTTGAAGTAGATTACAATAGCTCCAATTCTTGCTTGAGAATGCTTCTTCTGTCTTCACCAAATATTCTTTACAACCTGCAATAAAACTGATAGTAATTCTCTTCAACTTTCTTGAGATAAATAGGCATTCAAAAAATTTGTAAACTCAACATGAGTTACAATTACAATGCTCAAGCCCTATCCCTAAAAGGTACGCCTATCTCATGCAAATAGAGTTATGCCGTGAAGAAAAATGTCAAATCCTCATCTTCATGCATTTGGGCATCCCAAACTAAAGTAGCAACTCAACCTTCATTTTGTAAATATCTTCAAGGCTTCATCCTCAAAGTAGGCACCCAAGAGAGGGCCCACTTAACTTAGCCTTTTGAAATATCTTAACATGCAAAAGAGTTAATTCCAAGAAGCCAACTTTGGGCGCCCAAGTTGGGTCCAAATCATTTCTTGTTAACTAAAACATTTCTCAACACCATTCATGCAAGAATGGTCATCCCCTATTAAATGAAGGTAGTCCCTATTATCTGTCATGCAACTCAAGTCATTAGCCATGCATTCCAAGTTAACTGAAGTCAACTAGCATTCAACTAAAACTAATTGAACTGAACTGAACTAATTCTGAGCTGAACTAAATTGAATTGAACTAAACTGATCTGAACTGAACTGAACTAAACTTCATGCATGTAAACATCAGACCCTAACTCCTAGGATCTTTACATGCATTCAAAAGTGTTATCTCTTACTTTGAATAGCTAACTAAACTCAAGGTGAGTGTCACCTACCATGTGGGCACCCCATGTGCCCCTATTATTTAGGAACTCATATTGGATGCTCTCACATGCTCCTAACATTTAGAATTAATTGCAAATGTCAATTCACATGATTATTTTATCAAATATTAATCTCTTTCTAATCCTAGTGTTGGGGAACACTTTCCAAGGACTTAGGAGATACATGAAATAAATAATGTTTAGGATTGCAATTAAATGGCATCCTATTTCCAACAAAATGTAGCATAAACAAACAAGCAAGATATTTTTGTTGGATTGGGAATGTTATGTGAAAGTTATGGTTGAATGTCGACACAAAAAATGTGCTTTTATAAAAAATAGTCTTAATAAGTTAAAGCTTATTTTTTATTGTAGACAATTATATTGTAAATTTTGGTGTGAATAAGTTTTCGTACCTAACTAGTTCACCTAGTAGGTCCTATTCACATGCCAAGTTTAATTAGGTCCTATTCATGTGATCTTATAATGCCAATTTAATATTTGTTTCCTAGGTCATTTAATATTTGATGAGTTAGTTGTCACATGACATATGATAAAAAAAACTTGTCATGAGCTTGTCTCCTATGTCTAACCATGGCTATATAACCAAGGGCCTCTCATACATTGTACATGAATTCTATTTTTCATTTCTTGATAGGAATAAAATTTATTCTTGTCATATTAATCTTCTCTCTTTCTGTTTTCCATTTGGCCTTTATTGTTGCAAGAATGTGCAGTTGGTGTTGTCATTGATGTCAACAAGCTTTGGTGTTGCCATTGGTGTCAACTATATGAGAAAGATTTTGTTGCAAGGATGTGCAGTTGGTATTGAGTTGGTGTTTTCCTTGATGATGCTTTGATTAGTTTCATTATGTTGTCATTAGTAAGCTACTGGTGTCAACCTCTAGTGTTGTTTTGATAAGCTTCTATTTATAGATGTATGGTTGAGTTTCTATGTTGCAGTTGGCTTGATGGTGATGAGGAAGTACTAAAGATTTTGATGATATGTTTCTGGTGCTTGGTTTTCAAGTGCTTTTGAGAAAATTGAATAAAAAGAGGAAACAGTGTGTTGCAGTGGTGTTTTGTGTGGCAGAGTAGTGTTCTAGTTTGGCTTTGTATTTCTTCTAGGTTAAAGATCTTCTTGTGCGATTCAGATATGTTGATCAAAGGTGTTTAGAGGTGTTGCATTTAGAATTTGGTGTGTTGGATCATTGCGTAGAAGGTGTGTTCACTAGTGTGTGAGCTATATATTACAGAGGTGTCTGGGAGAAATGTTTTTGCTTTGCATTTCTTTACAGAGTGGTTTCAGGTCCCGCGGATTTGAAAGGGTGTTGATAGTTTGTGTATCTTTCTTTAGATGAAGTATTTTGTGGTTTGGTTCTTTAAAAGTTAGTTTCTTGAGTCATAGTGTATGGCAGAGTTGTTTGAGTGTACTGAGTGTGTACATTCTTCAAGTGAAAGCTGTTGTAGAGGAACTTGTTGAATTTCAGGGTGTTTGTGGAATATTCTAGATCATTTTCACGTGTTATGAGGTGTTTGTGAGTCATCTTTAGATTTGAGGAAGCGTGTACTTAAGTGTTAATGGTGTTAACAAAGGTTCGACTGACTTTGGGTGTTTACACTAATTGCGAAGTTTCTTTGATGTTTTTGGAAGCATTGTGTGGCGTGTATGAGTGGATTTAGGTGTTAGCTAAAGTGTGTTGTGGTCTACCTTCATTCCTTTCCATTGCATGAATGTTTTGGTGCCAACCTAATTTAAATTTGCATGATTGAAGTGCATAGTTGACCTTGGAGAATGTTTTCAAGGTTGAAGATGATATAAATATGAGTTGAGTTGTTGAGACATGATAAGATAGATAAGATGATGCAAGTGATGCAAATTGTAGAGTTGTAGGGTGAAAATTTGAGAAATACAATGCAAGCTTTCATGTGTTAGATTACTGAATGCAATGAGTAGAAGGTGTCTACAATTCTTAAGAAAGACTATGAAGGTGTTGATGATGCTATGGTGGATTTTTTTGTTGCTTTGAGATGGATTTCTCATTGTAACAGTCTTCTCTATCTTTTCTTCTATTCTGGCAGTGAGCCCTCCAACAATGAGCCCTATTGTATTTTGTGAGTTAATCCTCACTGTGGTTTTTTCCATATTGGATTTTCTATGTAAATCTGGTGTTTCTTGGTGTATGGTGTTGATATGTTTCAATTTCTGTTATTTTCTTTCATGATAAATTATTCTGATAGATTAAGGGTTAATTAGATCAATGTGGATCTGAATGTTTTTGAGGGTTTTAAAGTTTTAAGGTACAACTAATTCAACCTCCCTCTTAGTTGTCTTGTTCATTTAACAATTGGTATCAGAGCAAGGTTCCTTGGGAGAAAGATTAACCACTTGAGGTAGATTTGGTATGGCACACAATAAAGATGTTCCTATATTTAATGAATCAAATTATACATTCTGGAAGAAAAGGATGGAAGGTTTTCTGGTTTCTCTTGGATTTGAGATTTGGAGGTCTATTGAAAGAGGATATACTATTCGTACAAATGGTCTGAGCATTGATAATGAGATCAAGGCCTATTAAAATAATGGTTAAGCAAGGTATGCTATTTTAAGTGGTCTTGCTAATTTTGAATTGGTGAAATTTATGAATATGAAAATTGCTAGAGAGATTTGGGTGAAGTTAGAAAGAATTTATGAAGGAGATGATAAGATCATGCAAGCTAAGATGCAAAATTTGAAGATCATGTTTGAGAACCTGCAAAAGTATGAAGATGAAAACATCACAAACTTGCAAAAGGTGGATGAAGTTGTCAACGGTATCAGAGGTCTTGGTGGAGAATTGAAAGAAGTGGTAAAGAAGGTACTTAGAACTCTTCCTAAATCTTATAGTCACAAAGTTTCTTCTATTAAAGAATTAAAAAATTTGAATCAGTATACCAAAGATCAGTTCTATGGTTCTTTAACTTCTTTTGAGATGAGAGAGTTTGGTACGAGTAATACAAAAGTTGAGATCACTTTTAAGGCTGGCAAATCAGAGAAGATAGTGGAATCAGATCAGGAGGATCTTGATAATGTGGAAGCTAACATTGTGAGAAGAATGAAAAAGGGTACTGAAAAGTACAATCGTAAGTTGCCTCTCAAATGTTTTAGTTGTGGAAATATTGGTCATTATGCTTCAAGATGTCCAAACAGAGCTTTGAATAACAAAAATAGGGAGAACAAAGGTAAGATGATTAAGAAAAGTTATTATGTTAGAGAAGATACAAGTATATATGATGATGAATTTGATTATGGAGATGATGAGGATGGTGAATGCTTGTTCATAGCTTTAAAAGATGAAACTAATTCTGCTAACTTTGAAAGATGTGTAAAGGAAATGGCTCCAAAAGAAAGTGCTAAAACTGAAGGCACTTTGGTGTCTTCTTTTCATGATAGACAAGAGAAGAACTAATGGATCATTGATAGTGGATGCTCTAATCATATGATCAATGAAAAGAGTAAGTTTTCTAAACTTGAAAAATATGGAGGACTTGTTAGGTTTAGTGATGATACATCTACTAAGATATGTGGAAAAGGTTCTATCACTCGTGATGGAAAGCATAATACTGATGATGTTTACTATGTTAAGGGTTTAAGACATAACCTCTTAAGTGTTGGAAAAATGTGTAGTAAGGGATGCAATATTACGTTTCAGGATGATGGATGTGAGATTAGAAAAGGCTTTAGAATTGTGATTGCTGCTATAAGGACAGATGTAAATATCTATCAGCTCAAAGGTGCTGATGGCTATTGATTCATGACTCAAATCAATGAGAGTTGGATATGGAATAGAAGTGTTAGAATTGAAGATTAAATCCACAGCTCCCATGAAACACCTGCAAACAATTACCTATCATAGAAGAGAAGATCAAAAGAGAGATTGTGCTCAATAACCTGAGTATTATTATTGATGCAAATAACTTGGATTAATGTCACAAATGAATGTGTATGCTTATATAAGCAATGCACAAGCAAACCCTACATACAGATTTGACAAGATAGAGACAAGTGTACAAATCTCATGCAATGAGACAACTTGTCCTAAATTTAGTCCAATATAATAATAAGAATCAAACTAAAGATTAAACATGAACTCCTAAGTTTAGCTTAAGTGAACTACAGTAAAGAAGCCTCTAATAATTAATTGATGGGTAAATTAATTATCAGATAATGACTTATTTACTCCAACACCCCCCGTTAAGATCAACTTAGGGAGAAACTAAACATTTGATAAAGGAAGCTAAAATGAATGCAGAATGGGTCCTGACTACAAGGCCTGATGATATACCCATGAACAAGCAACTGAAATATCTCATAACTAGAGAAAAGGAGAAAACCACAAGGGAAAAACTCCTCTCCAAAAGAGAGAAAAAGAAATGACTCTACTAGAGAAAAAAGGATAGAAAGACTCAATGTGACCCCCCAAGGACTGCTTCTATCATGCAAGTAAAATAGTTGTCCCCCTGATAGGAGAGAGAAAATGAAGATATGAATCCCCCCCATAATGAAAGAAATCTCGTGCTAATGATGAACATCTAAAGACAAAATATGATCCACTACTTGCAAACTACATTTCTCCCCTTAGGAAGAAATAGACCCATTGGTGATTGGAGAAGCCAATCCAAAGAGATGGGTGATGTTGGAATGCAAATCCAGATGATGTGTGCCTCTGAAAAGTGCTCATGTATCCACATGTCAAAAGCGATGATAGCGATCCAAGATCTTTTGAAGATTGACGTAGAAAAAGCTACAAAGGCAATGAAGATGGTGGGCCAACATTGGTGATGTGGTTGTCAAAAAAGAGGAGATGAATATACTCAAATTAATCCTCCAAATCTGCAATCTGAGACTCTACAAACGAGGATGATATGTCTGCAAGATACAAATCCCAAGTAGCTATGTCTAGAAGATGTATGATGTCCTATTGTATAGAACCAATAGAGGCCAAAGATGTGGTGATGCTAAGTTGATCAAGAACAACAAGAGATGATGATGTAGTCTCAATCTAAAGAGTGGGAATATGAAGACAAGTCTTTGAACCATCAGAACATGCAAGACCTATGAGATACTCAAGCTCCTCTAAAGTATCGTCATCAAAGGGTATGTAATCTACATTTGCAAGAGGGATGAGACAATCTGTAATAGGATCCTTTGGGTATGGGGAGATATGAGGGTCTCTCTAGATCTCCCAAAGTTGTGTCCAAAGTATGTGGGGACATTCAATGTCTGATGCAACATAGAGAGTGTCAAGACCAACACTAGAACATATAACCCCTACAATATGATCTATGATGATGCCCAATGTTGATAAACTCTCTGGTGTGTCTAGTATAGGTATGAGTCCATACAAATAAGGAAAAATATCAAGTCACCTAAGATGTGTTAAGATGCCATTTCGACAAGACTCATAGTTATCCTTATCCAAGTTGATCACAAAAGGATGAACAAAAAAACCCATGATACTCACTCAAATGAAAAAATCAAAGACTAATGACCTTAGTACTAATAAAGCAGATCAAATGATGTCATCCCACACAAACAATCCTTTCCAGGTGCCAAGATGTCCAAGTAATTAAGCAAAGTGTGAAAAAAAAAATATTAAATACAATATACCTGGGGAACATTCTAGAAAAAGTGCATGAATAGATTTGAAGAGCTCTGAAATACCTTTCCAACGCTGCTTGAATTGCGAAAATTGGAGATATAGGAAAAAAGTTACAAGCTCAAAAATGCAAAATGAAGATTTGAATTTGACTGAGAATAACAAGAACCACTAGAAAAATCTAATGATGAGACCTACACCACTAGAAAGTTCGTAGAACCATCATTCTGGTGATATTTTGTTTTCCCAATTTCGACACCATATGCCCAAGTTATACCAAAAAGAAAAAAATGCTCCTTTAAGGCAAATCAGGGCTAGGAGGGCTAGCCGTACGAATGAATTCAAAATGATGTCATGCTGATGTCAGTGATTGACGAGCTTAAATTTGACATCCTGCCAACCGTCAATGCAAAAAAGACCCCTGCCCAGAAAAATTTCTCAGGTCCTCGAGAAACCTGCGCTTGCTGGAATATTCAAAGATTCTACCTCAGAATATTCAATGCTCAAGGAATATTCTTTGAGTCGCCACCAATTTTGTTTGGTTGCTGAAATTTCTTTTAGCTTGCTGCTGATTTTTTTTGACTGCCGCTTTTTGAAGGCCCACAACTTGTTGTAATGGCCGCAGAGCGGCTAAAAGAGTTGACGACTGCAATATGGGCCGACGCAACTTGTATATGCAGGCCTGCATTGTAGGTTGGGTACAAGGTACCCAATTTTTTATTTTTATTTTTTAATTTTAAAACAAATTTTCTTTGTAAAAATTTTTTTTGGATTTTTTTGCAAAAATACAAATTTTTGATAATATTTTTTTGATTTTGTAGGCAAAAATAATGAAAACCCTAATTTTTTTTTATCGATGGTAATTTTTTTTTAAAAACTAGAGTAACCTTGTGTACCTATGCATGCAAATTGAGGCACCTAGATTTGTATAGATTTGTGTGCCTCTAATTTTTTTTTCCTTTTGTTGCAATTGCACCAAAATTGATGAAACGATAGGTGCTCTTAGGTTTTTGACCGTTTTGGATGTAATGGCGAGATCTATTTTTCTCCAGGACACACCAAAAAACTTCTCAAGGCCAAATCTCTTCAGAAATTGAATAGGCGGTTGTAGATCTAGGCTCTGATACCATCTTAGAATTGAAGATTCAATCCACAGCTCCCATGAAACACTTGCAAGCAATTACCTATCACAATAGAGAAGACCAAAAGCGAGATTGTGCTCAATAACCTGAGTATTATTATTGATGCAAATAACCCAAATTAGTATTACAAATGAATGTGCATGCTTATATAAGCAATGCACAAGAAAACCCTACATGCGGTTTGACAAGATATAAACAAGTGTACAAATCTTATGCAATGAGACAACTTGTCCTAAATTTAGTCCAATCTAATAATAAGAATCAAACTAAAGATAAAACATCAAACCCTAAGTTTACCTTAAGTGAACTAAAGTAAAGAAGCCTCTAATAATTAATTGATGAGTAAATTAATTATCAGATAATGACTTATTTACTCCAACAAGAAGAATGCGTCACATCAATTTTGATAGCATAGTGAGGATAAGTTTAGTTCAAGTTGTGAGAGATCTGCCAAAGATTAAAAAGCCTATCAATGCTGCTTGTAAGGAATGTCAAGTTAGAAAGCAAGCAAGAAGAAGTTTCAAAGTCAAAGAACAATCTTCCACCAGATTGTTGGAATTGGTGCATACAGATCTTTGTAGTCCTTCTAGAGTAAGAATCCTTCAAGGTGATAGGTATTTCATGCTAGTGATTGATGATTATTCTAGAATGACATGGGTTACTTTTCTCAAAGAAAAATCAGAAGCTCTAGATAAGTTTAAAGAATTCAAAGTTATGGTTGAGAATGAAATGGATATGAAAATCAAATGTTTGAGGTTTGAGAGAGGTGGAAAGTTCACCTCCAATGAGTTTAACATATTTTGTGAGAATCATGGAATAAAGAGGCACTTGTCTTCCCTTAGGACTCCTTAGTAGAATGGAGTGGTTGATTTGAGAAAGAATAAAACTGTTCAAGAAGCTGCAAGGACAATGATGAAAGAAACAAATCTATTGGAAGTCTACTAGAGATAAGCAATTCATATTTCTATTTATATACTTAATAGAGTGCAAGCAAGAGAAAAAAACACAAATAATCCTTATGAGCTATGGTATGGAAGGATTTCTACTTCCAAATACTTCAAAGTGTTTGGAAGCAAATGCTATATTAGAAGGTGAAACATAGAAAAAAAGAAGGTTCACCAAAATGAAACTATCAAGATGATGAACCTAATTTTTACTAGTTGTTTCATTCAATTATGAGGGTTATAATGCATAAATGAGTCACAAAAATCAACGCTAACCCAAATACTAGTAAAAAGGAAAGTTTTAAGAAGGTAAAATGTTGTGTACCTATAGAAAAAAGTGCTTTTTCGGGACTCACTGAGGAATTATTCGCCCTATGGCAAATGGGTCTTGGCTAGGGCTCTGGAAAAATGATTTCTAGGTTCTGTTCTTCAATGTTTGCATTTCCAGATCCTAGTTGGAGACTCTCAGAAACTCAGAAATAAATTTTGTAGGTCAATTTCTGTGATCTTGCAAGAAAGGTGACAACTTTGAAAACTTTTGTTTTTGAATTTTCTTTAGCAAGATACTACAATTGCACATAATCATCTTGCTTAGATTCATAATACTTTACGACTGCATTGGCGGGAGGAGCCTTAAAAGGAATTCTTCCTTGTAGTGCAGGAAGTCTATTCTAGTTTCTGGCATAATTATTGGAATAGTTGGAAGAATTGGGATAGGTTCTCCTTGGAACATCCTTGTATGGAGGATTAGATGGACCTTGAGAAACTTGTTTCTTCAATGCTAGCAATTCATTTGCTAATTTCAACACCATAGTATCAGTGCTTGTGTTGGTAAATGAAGATGAGGACGCTTGTCCTTTATTTCTGTTTGATTCTTTTCTTATTTTACTGGAAAGAATCAAATCATCTTCAAAGCTAGTATCCAATTGCTGAGCTACTTCAAAACTAGCTAGAATTTCCCTTCGCAACAAGAAACTTACCTTTGGTAGTTGCATGTTAATGAAGAAACATTTGAGATTATGAGGCGTCAACTTGGCCTCAATTGGAATCCTTGTTACCAACTTATTGAATTCTGCCACAAAATCACACATGGGTTCGTGTGCTTCTTTTCTCATAGTCGTAAGTTGTGCCAACAAGGCATGTGCATCTTCTGCAGGCTTGAAACGCTCTTCAAATTTGGTAGGAAGAGTAGCCCAATTTGTAATAATACCAAGAGAAAGAGTGTAAAACCATTCCACTACTACTTCTTGTAAGGCCTCAATGAATAGCCTTATGGATACGTCCTCTTATTCAACACCAAGAACAACACATACAATATAAAAAGTAGCAATATGTTTGTCAGGGTGTTGCTTACCATCACCATATAATTTGGAAATGTTCTTGCATCAAACACGAGGAAGTTCATGTAAAGGGGCTTCCAAATTTAAAGGGCCAAAAACATTACCCCAAGGACTTGGTGGTGGTTGAGTTGCCTTAACACCTTGAACAATAGTCGCTTGAACTGGTATGATAGATAAAGCCCTTAGAAAATTAGAAGATTTTCTTGGAAGTGGTGATTTGTTTCTTCGATGTGGATAAATTCCTATATGTTGTAATGGTGACCTTGCTCATAGAGGAGAAGGAATAATATTATGGCGTTGCAACAACTCAAAAAAAGGATCAAATCGACCTTGCACCCTTTGACTGCAAGTATATCTTTTGTATGCCAAAGTGTATTCTTTGAGACAAAGTAAAAATCAACAACAAAAGATATTCATAAACTTGCAATAAGACACTGGAATACTTATCTACTTCAACCAAAAGCGTGAGGCTTTGGTTGCGTGCTTGTATCCTCAGTAGAGTTGCCAAAAAATTGTTGGGCGAATATTTTGTAATTCCTTTATAGATTACAAAAAAGGGATTTTAGCCACAACTATGATGAGAATGTTCTTTCCTATCTAAAAGGGGAGGTTCCCTTCTTACTACTTATTGGAACAAAAGTAAACTATGCTAAACTAAAAGAATTTACACTAGCATTAACCATATGGGGTGTGTTATATTCACCATTTTCTCTTCTTTCAAAAAATGCATTTACAATGTTCCACAGTAATATTTTGCAATGCTCTACACCTCTAAATATCTACCTAAGTAGTAATCACCAATATTCTTGATTAAACGTAAGAGTACTCAAAGAGTACTAGTATAACCATATAATAAGTAACTAGAAGACAAACAAAAGCCCAAAGTATTCTTACTAACCTCTATGATAATTCTGTAGTAACAAATGATGCACGTTGTAGCACAAAGTCTATCAACCCACTTCACAAATAGATCCACACACAAAGTGAATAAATCTAAGCTGAAAGCCTTGATAATCTTCACTAAGAAACACTTACATCACATAATTCCAAGTAATCAATATAACAAAAAGTTTGTATAAACTATCTTGAATGTCCTTCCAATCATAAGAATGAATCACCACTTATCCAATTAACAATAAAATAAATTAGAAAGAAAGACATAAGAACATTCTCACTCATACAAACTTGATCCAAAACAAAGGTTGAAATTAAAATTCACCTCCTTTGTTAACTGAATTTGATCTTGCAATTTGAACACAAAGTTTCACAGTTGTCACAATTTGGGTAGCACTTCATTGCATAAGATTAAAGGTCCTAATTACAAATGGGCTCACTCATATTATAGATGAGAGAAAAAGAGCTAATCTAGGAAAGAAATAACTACTTTGACTTATTCATCATTGAAGTCCAAAATTATTAGTGGACTTCTTTGTTTTTACATGTATTTATAATTCTAAAAAAGACATGTAAATTGTTTTGAACTAACTATAAAAAGCATGAAAGATACTAAAAACTAAACTAAGGTTGAATCAACCTTCTCTATGAAGTCTTCATGCTTCTTCAAGATTGCTTGCACTTCATCATCGTTTGGGCTTGAAGTATGCTTGAAGATTCCACAAACTCTTGTAACTGAATCTCTGATGGTGTTGTAGGAATTTTCATGCCTTCCAATAAAAAATTTCAAGCTGTCCAATGTCAATTGTATATCTAGGAGTTTATCCATCTCAGGCACTGAGAATGCCTAATCTTTGGACTCCTTTTTGATCATGCTGGTGAACTCTTGGACAAATTCATCTGGGAAAGAAACTTCTGATAATCATCACACAACTTACATAGAAGTTCTTCAACCTTGTTGATGAGTTGCATATCATTTTCCTCACCAACTTCACGTCTAGCTTGAAGATCATTGAGTAGGTCAGTGATGATGGTCTCTTTTTGAAGCATGGTTTCTTTCACTTCCACAAATACATCTTTGTCGAGAATGATCCCAACTTCTACCAAGGTGTCTATCTCAAGCTTCTTCATTTTCACCCATTCTTGCCTCTTATTCTCCACATTTTCCTTCTCTTGAGAGAGAAAGTCAGCGGTTTCATCTAGATTTTCCTTTATGCTTTCCAGTCTTTCAATATTTTCCATGATATACTTCAAAAGTTATGTTCTGAGTGCAACCATTCGATCAAGAAATTCACAGACTAGTCTGCCTCTAGTGTGCACTTTCTCTACCTTCTAGATAATAGGATCTTCAACACCAACTGCAATTGACGCAGGTTCAATAGACTTAGAATATTGAGTAATCTTTTGTAGTACAACTGTGAGTTGTTCTATTATTGTTTTGTAATGATCCTTCATATTCTTGACATCTTTGAACTTCTCGATGAGAGAGTTCAAGGTAGATCGTGCATCAACCTTTGAACTCTTATGTGTGATATTCCCTAATTCCACCCTTGTGATGGAATAATCAACAATGTCCACATTATCTACTATCTTATCCAAAGGAGGTTGTGCCACCTTTGCATACCTGTTTCCCTCTTTGTCAAACAATAGGCTTGAAAGAGTCTTCACCTTTTTCTTGGTTCTGGTTTTTGGCAGTGCAAGTTGTGTGAAGTCAAACTCATCTAAAGAGATGGATTCTTTTCTCCTCTTTGGTGTTTGTGATGACAATCAAGGTGGGAGTGGTGAATTTTCCCTTGGATGTACAATCATTTTCTGTGATGTAGTTGCTGCACTCCTAAAAGTGGTGGTCACAATGGGAGGAGTGTTAGTTAAAACAACATTTGGAATTTCAGCACTTGACACTTGAACTGACTTAGATATGAACTTTTCTAAGTATGAATGTGATGTAATATCAAAAAATGGGGAAGATAGGCTCGAAAAAGATATTGGAGACCTCGACACATCATCCAGACCTTGTTTGGAATTCTGAAAGGTGACCCTAAGATAGGGGATGAATGCACAGACTGAATTGAAATAGTAGGAGTAACAAAACTTGAAACTGCAACAGGAACATTGGCAACAAGGATAGTAGATACATATGAGGACATAGGAGGAGGAATGGGAAGAGATACAACATTGGCAATAGGAGAAGAGGAGACATGAAATTCCTTGGGAATGTTCTCACGAGGGGACATTTCTGATTCCTCATGTCTCTCTTCCTCAACTTGCCCTTCTTGTTGCACGGGCTCCTCTTGTGCTTCAATGGATGGCTCTTCTGCTGAATTCCCACTCTTCTTCTTGCCACCCTTGATCACAAATTTGATCTTGGGCTTTGAAGGTGTGCTGGAACTTGGATCATCATTTTTATTCTTGTTTTTCAACTTAGGCTTCTTACCTGATTTACCTTGTGTCTCTTCCTCTAATCTAGTGAGAAAAGGTTTCAATTGTATTCCCCTTTCCCCTAACCAAACGTTAGTAGTAGCCATAATGGGTTCAAATCTTTCCCAGATTGAGGTTACCTCTTTCTGAGACCACTAGATGGGAGTTAAAGGTGAGCCTATAATATTATTCTTTTCGTATGCAGGATCCAATATGTTATCATCATCCTCCATGTATTCAGGAATGTCTACCAAATCCAACTCCTTTATCTGCTCTAGGGTTAATCTACAATAATCCATTTTCCTAATTTCTTGCTCTGTTATGATATCAACCCATATGCCCTCAATTTTATGTACATGGGTATGAGCCTTCTTGATTTGATCCTTCATACCTCTGTAATCAAAATCAAGTCTTTCTTTGAAAAATTTCAATGTTACCTGCTGCATTTCTGATTCCACTACCTTGGCTTCATGAGAAATTTGGATGGAGTATCTCCCAATTGTTAATGGGAATTTGAATCCAGGTTTATGGGATTTTGTTTGTTTTCCATGCACTGCGATGATTTTCTTGCATAGCTCCATTAAAACAATCTTGTCACTAGGATAGCGAGGAAGCATGTATGGAAAATGAATGAAACATCTACTCTTAGATAAGTAAAAGTTGGAAATTGGAGATAGAGACAACCATATTTATTCACCACCTTTTGGGCTTCATTTGATACTCTCTTATTTTCCAATTATGGATCAAAGGCACAGATGAACAAGGAAAAAAATGCATCATTCACTCTTCTAAAATGATTGATGGTCCCTTTGAGAGTAATCTGTGGGAAATCGTTGTAGACCTGTGTTACCCTCCTGTTCCCCTCAGTTGTTAAACCTAGAAAGTTCCTCATTTCTGTAGTAGCAGAGACCAAATAAGAAGTCATATAGAACTTATGTGTTGTAAGCACTTTTTTCAATTGTCCATGAATAACATTTCTGATTTCTTCACCCCAAAAAATCTGTTGTTTCCTCTTCAAAATAATCTTGATGTAGAGGTACATCCAGTCCTCAAATTTTGATGAAGTAGGTAAACTATGTACTGTATTGAAAAGAGTAATGAGATCTTTTACCTCTTCTATGAAGTCACAGTGAGGAGTATTTTTAGGCCATTTGAAGAATCTTGGACTAGGGGTCTTCAACCATTTACTATTGATCAACCTTTTGGAAGAATCAAGATTGTTGTCATACTCTGCCTGTGCGGATTCTTTGGAAATCTCTACATATCTGTCAATGCTTAGACATATGAATGCTTTTTCAAAGAACTTGAGATCCAAATGCATCACCACATTCCCATTTGAATCACAAACCCTTTTGTCCTCTTTGTTGTAGTGGGAAGCCACCTAGAGTACAAACTTAGAGATTTGAGCTGCCACTGGAAATGAGGACACTAGATGTATGTTGCTCTCAATAATTGACCTCATACCACTATCTAGAGGTTGTTTCTTAGTCCTCTCCAAAAAATTAGACATGTCAACATGTTTGATTTTTGTGTCCTTGATCTCATCAACATTTGACATAACCATAGTAGCTGGAAATACTCCTTGATAGTATTTCATGGTTTTCCCTTTGCTAGGAGACAAATCTGTCATTAGCAAGTGACTGACTTTTCAAGGATGCAGATGCAAGATTCTTGAAAAATATGCACAGGAAACTGCATAACAAGATTAGCATTTTGCGATGTTAGGAAAAATTGCATATGGAAATTGCAGCAAGGGTGAAAAATAAAGTGATTGCACGTAAACTGGGGTTTGAGCATAATGGGTGCAAAAAATAGAGCACGAATGGTCAATTTGGCAAAAAGGGAAAATTTCCTAGCGTTGGGAAAATTTTGGAGAAAATGTGTAGGGTCGCTAAAATTTAGCTCCATTACAAGTGAAAATGAGCTTGGCATGTTTATGCATTGAAAAAAATGATAATACAAGTGGAAATGCGATGTTTGTAAAAAGTTGCAAAGTCATCAAATTTTAACGACATTGCAAGTGGGGTAGTAACTTTTCTTTTTGCAAAGTTGTCAAAAAGTCCCTACTTTACAAATAGGGGGTAGAACTTTAGTTCACATAATGCCAGACTTTTTCTGGAACAGTACATGTCATTTAGCCTTTTGTTCTATAGGTGGGGAAAAATCCCAACCATACAATTTAGCAATTAGGAGTAAAAATTTTAATTACACAATCGACAAAAATTATCGATTGTGCAATTGTTGGGAATTTCTTTTATACATCCTTGGCAAAAATTGCTGATTATGCAATTGTCATAGGTTAGATTTTGACATGTCTACATAGGATTTTACACTTTGGTTCCAAGGAAAGATAAATCAAAGACAATGCGGGGTCATGGAAAACCCCAACCTTGCAACTTGGGTAAAACATGTTTACTCATGTATCATTGGAAAAAATTTCCAATACAACATACATTTAAACTTGAAGAGATTTAGGACTTGTTTTATTGGTGATTTATACTGATTCTAAATGGAAAACAAAGACCAGTTTCAAACCTTTGTTCAGTCAGGGAAAAATCCCGCTGTTACATTTTTAGAAATTAGTTAATGCAAGTTCAGGGTAAACCCCGACCAAGCATAATGGAAATTGCCATGAAGTTTTTTGTCATCTCGGTTAAAAACATTTGACCAAATGATTTAAACATTGATGTTTAAAACTTCATGCGGTGTCATTGAAAATCACAGAGATGATATACCCTAAAAGGGTCCTCATTTCAATCCATAGTTGGGCGGAAAAAATTAATGCCGCCTCGAGGAAGATCATCACAGGTTTTAGGAAACTTTGACAGGCCCCTTCGTGTGTCATGGGGAAAAACCCTGACTACAGTAAAGGAGAATGAGGGCTTCATGTTCATACATCCAGCCATATAAGATTGAGATAACCTCGAATCATCCAAGGTTCAATTCGAAGAACATGTATAATGATTGATCAACAAACCAAAAATAAAAGTATGCAAAACTTAAGGTGGGAAATAAAAGAAACAAACTAGGGTTTGAATGACCAAAAGGAAATGAAAACAATGTAAAGATACCATCTAAATCTAACCAAAAGAAATGATTTAATAACAGTAAAAATAAAAACTAGAGAAACCATAGATTATTAAAACATAAACACAAAGTATTCAAAAAGAAAGAAAACTCAAACCACATACCCGGAGAGAAACAAAAATGGCAGAAATTGGGGTTTGAAACGTAGGTAAATCAAAACCAAAACCGTGCATGATTGAAATCACTGATCCAAACAAACTCGTAGTCTCAAAAGAAACTCGCAGAGATGGTAGGAGGACAAATAGTAAAAGAAATAGGGAAAAGATTGAAACAAAATTGATTTAAACCAATTTTAAAGTCATTAAAATGACATTAAATGCAACTCGTGTGAGACTGAGTGTTGCATGAGCAAAATTTTTGAACGACTATGCAAATTGGAATTTGGTTGGTAACTTGCAAGGTTGAAAAAAAGTGCTGACCTTGCAACCTTTTTAATTTTGCAACTTTGACTTGCAGGGTCGGGGAAAAACCCTGACCTTGCAAGTGTAATTTTTTATTTTCTAACTCATGCAAATTGAATTTCACAATTTGGTTAAAAAGATGAATTTTGATAAATCGATGGAGGTTAGCGCTCAAAAAGATGTTTCGAGGCTAAGGACCATGCAAGAGGGTAAATTGGGATTCACCTCATTTTACGTGCTTATAGTACATGGGCTACGAAATAGACAAGTTTCGTTGGGGTTATCCTACGAATTTAGCATGTTGAATTCGAGGCTAACCATACCCTACCATTGCATCCAAAAGTCCCAAAAATACCAAGATTGACTATTAATTCATCAAATACGACAAATTTTCTTGAGGCCATTAGAGAAAATATCTCCCCAATTTAGCCATTTGTACAATCCTACGATCATTGTGCAATTGGTGGTATGGTTGCTAGAAATATATATTATTTGGATTGATTTTTCAATATTATATATATATATATATGGAAAAGCTTTTTTAGAAAAAATAATTAAAAATAAAAATATATAAAAATTACAATTTGTAGACCTTTACATAAGTACCTACAGGGGTATGTGGGGGGCCCATAGGGCACCATGCAGTAGGTCCATGCGACACAGTTATATTACGTGGCCCACCACCCACTAGATTGGTAGGAGGCTGGAAAATTCAAACTTATAGTATAAATATAGAATATTTTGACAAGATAAAAAATTTTGCTGAATAAATGTGTCATGAAAAAGAGGAATATACTAGTGACTTGAAGGAATATTTCGGCAGTGAATTTGACCTATGATGGCTGAGACACCATCATTTTAATTCAAGCAAGTCAGGTGAATATTCTTGAGAATATTCCTTGCTAACATCAGTAGGCCTTTTTAAAATTCTCCCCCTCTCCATTTGCATTTTGGTTTTGACAGTCAATTTCCAAATGCTCATAACTTGGGCTTAGAACCTCCTTTTTGCGAGAATTCTTTTTTGATTTCAGGAAATTTTTTGTGATATTCGTAGTGGTGTAGACAATTTTTTATTTTTGCATTTGCAATTTTTAGAAATTGCAGATTTTCATAGGTGTTGTTGAGTCGTTCTTATTTTGGGAACTTTTGGGGCTCCATTTTCGCTCCTACGATAACATTTTTGGGTGCAATATTTTTGAAAGTGAATAATTTTTTGTGTACTTTGTAGTGGTATGGTAATATTTATCTAATTTTGTTAAAAAAATTGTACTTTGATTTTGTTTCCAAATTTGGAATTTGCATGTACCAGATCAAGACCACTTTGCTACTTTTGGAAAGTGGCATTTGTAATCATAGTAATCGTAAAGTTCCAAGCTTGTATATTGGTGGGGGTTTCTTTAATTGAGTGAAATTAGGGTGGTATTATTCTAGTGGTTGTTCTTTCCTTCTTATTTCATTATGAAGAAATCTTCAATTCCACTTCTAAGATCTTACAACTATCCTAAATGGAAATATGAAATAAAAAAATTGCTAAGAGTTAAGAGGTTGTATAGGATAGTTCATGGGCTTGATGGTAAACCAAAAGATGGTGAAGCTAAAATTAATAAGTGGCTAAATAGTTATGAAGAAGCCATTGGCTATTTTTTCTTGTATGTCTCTCTTGAGTTATTTCACATTGAGCACTTGGATACACCCATGGCTATGTGGACTACACTGCCAAACTTATTTGGGAAAAAAATGGAATTCAAGGATATTTTTTGGAGAAAGAATTAATAAGATTCAATCCATGCAATTTTGACAACATACATAACTTCATCACCAAATTCAAGTCACTAAGAACATAATTGAAGGATTGCAAAATTGCAAAATTAGATATACAATTGGTGCTACGTGTTCTCTCAAAGCTAGGACATGAATATTTAGTGTTTGTGTCTATTTTCTATGCTACAAAGAATGCCTTTGGGAGTGAGTTTAAAATTACTTCCTTTGAAGATTTTACTATGGAACTGACTAGGGAGCAAAATAAGCTTTTTCAAATGGGTGCTTTGAATTCTTCAAAATCCCATGTCTTGATTGCAAAGGATGAGAAACATTCAAGTGGAAAACAAAAGAAAAAAACAAGCCTAAGAAGAACACACAATCCACATTTAATTCCACATAAAAATTCCTCTAAGGGGGAATCATCTAAGAAGGAGAAGCCTACTAGTGTATATTCCAAGAAGGATGGACATGAAGAACACTAATGTTATAAGAAGGCACTTGATGAATTGAAACATCTTCTTGTGAAGAATAAAATCAATTTTCCTTCCAAAATTTCTACTTCAACTTCTTCTTCCAAACACATAGAATTTTATAAGGAAAAGAGTCATACCATTAGAACAAGTAAGAGCAAAGGACAAGCTTTTTGTGCTTTTCTAGGTCATAGATTAGGGAGATGGATTATAGGTTTGGGAACTTCTCATCATATGACATCTTCACAATCTATATTCTCTTCTTTTGAGCCTTGTATTATGCCACCTATTTTGATGGGAAATCATACTTATGTGAATGTAATTAGGAGGGGATATATTGATATTAGGCATGACACCTTCAATGGTATCTTGTGTGTACCTCATTTAACAAACAATCTCATTTCTATCTATCAAATTACCTATGGTGGAGTAGGGAGGACTGTGGAATTCACTCCTAATTCAATTATCATTTGAGGCTTGGAGAGAAAAGAGGTAATTACTATTGGGATAATTGATCATGCATCTCAAATATACACCCTTTTATACTTTTTTCCTAATGACGAATTTGATCCTTTGGATGATGATCACACTTCTAGTGTGAACTCTAATTTTGAGGAGAATTTTGGTTACTTAAACTTGGGTGTTCTCACAAGTGATCCAATTCTTGAGCCATGCATTCCATCTCATCCATCTACTGTTACAATTGATAATTCTTGTGTTGCTACAATTTTGGATACTTTTGATTCAATACAACATGATGCTTATTTCTTTCAGACATGGCTTCTTGGTGTGACTCCTTGACATGTATTTTAGACTTGTTTGTGGAGTCTCATATTGTAGATTTGGGAGACACCATTGATTGCATTCATATTCTCTTTGATGTAGATGATTCTTCTTCAGTTTTTGTGAGGGAGCACTTTGACCCTCTTGTTCATTGTCTACATGATCATTCTTCACAATTTGATGTGAGTGTGGATACTTTTGACCAACATATGGAGGAGGCTTCTTTGTCTTCAAAGGAGCCATCTTTATCTTTGGATTATGTTTTACAATAATCTCTACTAGATTTTAGATTGTCCTCTTCATTAGTGTGGCCTAGAAAACCTATTTAGAGTGTGTTAGCTTTCAACATCAACATGGAAAGAAATGAGCATTCTTCAAAGACATTACACACCATCCTTCTTCCCTCATCTTCATTTTAGGAATGGGAAGAAATCCTACATACATTATTGGTTTTGTTTCTTCCTAAGGGGAGGGATGTTGTTCAACGACCTCTTGGATCATCTTCAATATTCATTTTTGGGAATCTACCATCATTGCAAGAGACCCTACATTGAGGGGGGGCTACATAGTCTCTCTTATTATTCTCTCTTATGGGGGTTCTTTTTCCTTATATGGGGTTTTTTCCTTCTCATTTTTCAATGAGAGAATTTTGTTTTCATCTCTCTTGTGGGGAGGATTTTTGTCCCACTAGGTTTTCTCCTTTTATCCATTTGTGAGAGATTACATTTATACATGGGTACCTAACATGGCCTAGTATTTGGGACCCATCTTTGCATCATTTGCATTAGTTTCCTATTCCCTAAGTTGCACTTAAGGGGGGTGTTGGTGTGAATAAGGTTTCCTACCTAACTAGTTTACTTAGTAGGTCCTAGATTCACAGGTTAAGTTTACTTAGGTCCTGAGAATATTTCTAGAAGTCTTAGGTATCATGTTATCTTATCATGCCATTTAATACTTGTTTCCTAGGTCATTTAATATTTGATGAGTTAGTTTTCACATGACATATGATTAAGACACTTGCCATGATCCTGTCTAATCCTATGTCTCACCTTGGATATATAACCACGGGTCTCTCATACATTGTACATGAACTATATTTTTCATTTTTGATAGGAATACAATTTATTCTTGTCATATTGATCTTCTCTCTTTGTGATTTCTATTTGGCCTCTAGATCTTGGTGGCTATCTCCATAGCCAACTCTTACAGTAAAAGGTATGAAGTTTATTTTTGTATACATAGGGAGTTATAAGGTTATATTTATATTGAAAAAGGTTCATTTTTGGTGGAAACTAATACCTAGTGTCTTCCTATGGATTCTATCTCACATTATGTGCAAATTTTAAAGAAATTGGATACTATGTCACTTCACATGACCCAATGTTGTTTCTAAACATTATTGTACAAAGATTCATCATAGGTTCAACATTTTAGATCCTAAACCATACATGATTCTTCATTACCAATTTATCAACTTTATTTTAATATGTCCATATTTTCAATTTTGTATTATAATTGATATTTGTATTTTACATATTTTATTATTTGCGCCTAATTTTTTCTTTCTTCTATCACCTAGATTGTCTACATTTTAATTCTTATTCAATCATAGAAAACTAAATTTGTATGAAATCTACAATATTTTTTACATCCCAATGATGAACCAGGGAGCAAGATCTAAAATTTTGATGTAAATAAGTCCCTACTAATATCAAAAACCAATAATGATATGTCATGAAGAAAATTAAAAATTCTATATGATAAGTGTATAAAATCTTCAAATATTATGTCAACTGATATGTGTAATACTGAAATTACCATACTTATGTCGTCTCCCTTTAAAATTATGCCCATTTTCAAAGAATGGGTTAATAGATTGAAAAATAGTAGAATCTTGTCAAATTTGGACCCCTTTTCATCCTCCTCTTAGTTATATGTTTTCATGCATTTGCACAATAATATGGTTCTATAAAATCAAGTATCATAATCGTATAAAACATCCTTCTAGACCTCCAAATACATACAACAATGATTACATACTTCATCTATTTATGATTAAAGTTTGGGTTATACTAGAGACAAATGGGCCACACTATCATTTATATCATTGTATGAATATTGTTAGAAAATTGTGCCTCAACTTGCTGCTTGAATCCCTGTTAAAGACTTAGCGTATTTTTCCTTTGCTTCTAGTCTTCATTGTCGGTCGATCGCTGAAATTCGTAACTTTGTAACCTAAGTCGCGGGGTTTTGAAAGTTTCTAACTTGGCGATAGTGTGTTGGTCGCGACATCGCTGTTTTCTTTAACTCTAGAACCTTGTCGCGACATCCGAAAAATTCCTAACCTTTCGGTGGAGGTTATGAAGTTAGAGTTTTACGCGACACACCGATGGGTGTTCACTTCATTGGAGCCATTCCAATGGATGTATTGAGGCTGTGGAGGTACGAGTGAGTGAATAAAAAAAGGGCTAACTCATGGACACATAATTTTTTTAGGTTTTTGGATTTTAACTATTGGCTGTTTATATTCTGCACCAATGTGGGATAATGTCGATGGTTGAACTTCTTTGATAGTTGAACGGACTAGATCAGTTTGGACAAAATATTCTTGGAGATTGAAGGGTCTTTGAGTGAATAGGTGAAACGGTGGACCGGTTGAGTTTCGTGTTGGAAGAAAAAATATTGTTTCGGTTGAGCGTGTACTGTATGTTGAAAGAACATTGTAATAGTGTTGCAATTGACTGTTGTTGGCCCGATTGTAATGCTGTTGTGTAATATTAGAGAAAAAACACCTGTGAAGAAGGGTTATGTAACTTTATTGTAATCTCTTTTTACTGTGAATAAAGTGATCTTTCTTTGGTGGTGGGTTTTTCTCCCGAAAGGGTTTTCCCACGTAAACTTGGTGTCCATTCTCTGTTGATATTATTGTCTATTTTGTTCTATCCTTTTATGTGTGAGTCTTAATGTTATGTAATTTGAAATTAAAAGTACTCCTGCATTGTTCCCCTATAAATTGACATTAGGAAAGAGATTTCCGCACTAGAATCTTTCCTTACAAAGATGGTACAAAACATGGCTATATATGAGTTTACTCAAATAATTCAATTCAACATGTTAAGATGACACATTACTAAGAACAAGGTTTTGGAATAGCCTTAACATATAATGGTCCCTATTAACATACATCTATACATTTAGCTCGACATTACAATATCACACATCATAAACAACATATCTTGGACCATAGTGTCTTATAAGGAAAAATCCTCCAAATCAAATTTATACTTAATAGTTATGTAATGCATTATAATCATTATAAAATAAGTTCAATATTGAAATTATTATACTCAAGGGGTCATTGATATTTTTTAATCATATTAAACCTTTACCCTAACACCCAAATACCATTCTAGAATTATATGAAATGTCTTAGTATTGTACTAAGCAAGGAAGATAAAATGACTTTAAAAGACCTTATTGTGCCTATTTCCATTACAATATAATTTCTCAAATGGTCACATAACATCCTTTTGAACCTTGAAATACATAACACAATAGTTATAAACCCGCTTTAAGCATGATCAATGATGGAGTCATACTTAAGAAAACTAATGATGCAATAATGGGATGACCATCATATGTCAATGTACACTCAACAATATAATTAGTAGTAATACTTTTACATCTATTTCATTCCTAATAGATCAAGCGAAGGCAATAGGCTATATGATTCAGTATTTAATTATATATATATAGTTGCTAGCATAGGATCTTATCTAGGTTTGGAGAAATATGGTTCTTTCAAGTCAATGTCATGGATTATGGTCACTTACAATCTCAAGGTCACTAGAAACAACTCAAGGTTCCATAATAACAAGATTAGATAGATTTTGATTGATAGAGTTTCACAGATTTGTATATTATCAAATCATGATTTCTAACTTATATTGAGATACATGACAATAATATTCATTCATGTTATTATTAGGAGAAGGATATCTAGTATATCTCACACACATAAATATGGACTTAGAATCCCCTTGTAATAACAACTCTTAATTTATTGTGAACTTTAATGCTTTTTTAGAAATCAAGCTAAGTCCACCAAATAGGCTGAATCTTTAATTACATAAATATTCTCTCTACTTGAAAGATTGGAATATCATGATTTTGGACCTTTGGAGTTTGCATTTAAGATCATTGGCCATAGAATTGTAAGCATAGATAGAGGGTCAATATTATCTAAGTTGCACAAGGTCTTCATCAATAACCGACTTTACCTTGGATAATATTTAAATTTCCATGCCTTCTTTAAAATTGGGAGTAACTAGGGAATGCTATATTTCTACATGCAACGGGAATGAACACCTTCTACAAGTCATACATAGTCAATTATGCATGCATTTATCAAGAGATTTAGTGTTGAGAAGGATTAAACAAAGAGATTTGTTGCAAATGTTTTCAACAATGACTCAATAGAGGACGCTTATCAAGGTTATGTTGGACAATACAACTTCAATCCTTTTTGAGAATCTTTTAACTTATCTTTACTCTACCATTTGTGAGTGGTCTCTACATATATTTAGAATTCAAACTATACAAATTCATATACAAACACTTTACACAATTGGTTATACATGCAAAGATATGTTGACCAAATAAATATGAACATATAGGTACTCGTGTATAGAAATCTAGTGTATACAAATCTAATTATATACCCACAAAAGTATGTATACAAAGAATCAAAGTGCATTTTAGATTGTACTTAGTGCTGAAGGGAATGTATGGCACTTGAGTTTGTAGCAAAACTATGAAAGATGGGTAGTGGTAGAAACATCTTTATATTATGCATCCAAACTATAACTATGTATACACAAATCCAAAAAGTGGTGGCATATAATGTTTAGAAACTATAATATTTAGAAATCATAATACTAGTTACTTGGCCACATATCTTTGCTCCTCTTTTCTTTTGTTTGTTTTTCTTGCTTCACTTATTTTCTCTTTGAGATATTCACAATGTTCCTTTGTGATGCCTTTGCTCCATTTCTTCCCCATTGCTCCATCTTTATCTCATGTTTTACTTTCAAAATAAGACCCAAAATTATAATTTATGGAGGATTTTTTCTTGTAAAACGTCGCCCAACTGTCTTACCAAACCTTCATTCACACCTTTGAATGATGCCACCCCACCATCAGTCTTCCACCTGTAGTCTTCTTCTCCTATCATCCTCTATTGCTGACATTTTAAGGGTTTATGATATTTTCTTGCTCTCAAATTTCTTGAAATTTCACCTTTTATGGAGCTCATGGTTTAATCCTCCCTCTGTGTGTCATCCTCTCCCATCTCACCACACATGGTTCAACCCCTATGCTATGCATTTTCTTTCTTCTCCCATTTCCCCTCTTTGTTCCCTTTTTCTTTTCTTTCCCATTCCATTTTTTGCATTCTCTCTACCTTTTCTTCTACCTGTGTGATTTTTCCTATCTTCCCTTCTCATTAATCCTCAACAACACGTGATTCCCCCACATTCTCACTCTCTTCTAAACTAGACTTGAATGAGAATTTATGGGGGTCATGGGGGTCTTATTAACTGCCCATCACCTTGTTTTTCTACACCCACAATCAAGGTCATATCTTCCAAGAGAAAGGGCATCATGTGTGTTTATGGCATGACTTTCCTTTTTCTCTTGGTGCCATTCCTTATTAATGTGATTGTAGGTCATCACATTCTCTTCTCCTGTGAGCCTTGTCCTTTATCCCTCTTTTCATGTAAAAATTGGACGAAAATGGTGAGGATGGCATGCCTCATTAATAACAGGCATACCCTCCATCGCTAAGCACCATTCCTCACTAAATGTGTAATCTCCCTCATCCTTCTTGAATGCATTTAATATTCTTTATTTTATTGACCACTCAATGTGAAATGGTTTTGTTTATGGGGATGTGACACCCATCACCTTTATCACACCTTGTCCTATCCAGTTCATTAAATAATTATTCATTATTTATTTAATTCATTTATTCATTACTCTTATCCAAAAACCCTTTGGAACTAAATTAATTAATTAAGTTAGGCTAATTAATCCCCATTACCTTACCCTCCATTATTTAATTTCACTTTATCCCTCAATCTTTATCCATTTAATCATAGCCATTGGATTCATTCAAATGGATCATAATCTAAACTTGTCATCATATGACAAGTGTCCCTTTCATATGTCTAACTAAGATAATTGAATCTAGATACTTGAAAAAATAAAAAATAAATTTCCATATCATCCATTCATTTCATATTACACCTCTTAATCCTAACTATTCACATAAACATGCTGTCCTAATCCATTCCTAAACCTAGACCTTATCCTTCATGTGACACACTTGTCACATGACTGCAACTTTGATCCCAAACTTAATCCTTAATCAATCCTAGCCATCCATCAACCAATCCATTTTGGCCCTTGATTTATCTCATGGAAATTCTATAAATTATAGGCATATCATCTCATTTGGGCATCTTCCATATTCATATCCTTATGCTACCCAAATTTCTATCAATCTCTTCTCATGTTATTGTTATGTTGCCGCATTTTCGATCTACTTCTTCTATAGCCTAGCTTATCTTTATCATATCCTCATCTATCCATTTGATCTATCATCATATCAATCATATCATCATGCTACTGATTTTATAAGCAACCACATTCCTCCATTAACACATCAACAAGAGCAAATCAAGTGAAGCTAGGGTGCACTCTACTTCAACTATATCTAAGGAGAAAAAAAGGTTTTTGGTGAAGGTATTGTGTGTGTACATGTATGTGTTACATTATCTTTTATGTTATTTACCTTCAACATTTTCTTGTCTTCAAACATATATAAGATTCTAGTTACTCAATTCAAGGAATGGTAAGTCTATAGGGTAACATTCTAATTCTAGATAAATTGGTCTTAGAGTAGAAAATTTATTTTTTGAATTTGATGCACTAGATCACGATGCAACATGATCTTATTTGAAAGTTAAAACCACCTATATGATTTTGATAAGAATACAAAAATCTTATAAAATCAAACCAATCCTAACTAAACAATAAATAAAATAATTTTAAATAATACATTCAAGACTAAATTAAATTTGTGCACCAAACAAAAAAAAATTAAACACTGTAAAAATACAATTATAATATCTCTTATAACAAAACTAAATTCAAAACATTTATAATAGAATTAATTTCATTTAATTTATAATTTAAAGATATTTCTAATGAAAGCTTACATCAACTATATAACCATATCCCTTAAGCACAAATTGGTTAACACCATCCTATAAAAGTGAGAGCTATGTAATTTGAAAAAGTAAATAAAACAGATTTTGAAAGAGCAAAGAAGAGTGATGATTTAAAATGGGAAGAACTATATTGTGTAATAGATTGTTCCACTTTATTAAAGTTGAATATCTTCCCCATAGTTGAAGTTAGAATCAATTCCATTTTATGATATTAGATCTGGGCTAAAAGATTAGTTGAACTTAGAATCAATTCCATTTTATGATATTAGATCTGGGCTAAAAGCATATCTTGCACTATTTACATTAGTTTAATACTATTTTTATTATACACTTTTATTACCCTTTTTTATATAATTTATATTAAAATATTCTCTTTTAATTTTTTTTTAATGTTTAGTTGAACATTTTTAAATTTTTTTTTAGACTATAGGGGTGTCCCCGCGATCCGACAGCCCTTATCTTTGGTACTTGAGGCGAGCTAGGGCTAGACTAGTCCCTTGCGGATGAGATCCCCTGCACGCAAGAAGTCCCACCTCTTAAACCGGAGAGCTGAGACCAATGGAGAGCAAACATTTTATTTCTATCATTATTACATGCAAATTTAAATAAAAATTCTTTAAAGAATTTTGATAAAAAATATGAAATAAAATATATTAAATATTTTGATATTAGAATAATTTAACATTGATCTTTAATGGAAGATACATTTGAAAAAAAATAAAGATAATTATTAGATCTGAATATGCAACCATTTTTAACCTTTTTAATATATTTAGATATATAAATTAAAGTAATACTTATATATAGGATAAATCTCAAAAAATAAATGTTATCATATTACAATCTTTTATTTAAATCATATATCAATCTTTAGAGAAAAGATACTTAAAGATGATATAAAAAGAAGAGTTTCTCACTTATGTATAAAAAGAAACTACATTCTCACTTTTATTCCTTTATAAAAAGTTCTTTCAAAGAATATAATAAGATCATTTTCAAATATATTATGTTTAATAATAAATTTTCAATGAAATTTAAATCAATTATATAATTGCATCCCTTAAGCACAAATTGGTTAGGACCATCCTTACTAAAGCAGCCTTATCATGAAAGACAGTAAGCCATTTGAATTAAGAAAATAATAATTTGCTTGTATATTGGAGAAGCATTTATGTAACATTGAGTTTTGTATTTAATTGATATTTGAAAAAGTAAATAACAGGGTATGTGATAAAGAAATCATTCATTAATTTAAATTCAAAGCGTGTTTAGATCAGGTTAGACATTTGATGACTTTGACAGGTAGATCAAGTTCGACATCTGATGACTTTGACGGATAGATCAAGTTCGATATCTAATGATTTTGACAAATCAGGTTCAACATCTGATGACTTTGACAGAAATATCAAGTTCGATATCTAATGATTTTGACAGACAGATTAAGTTTGACATATGATGACTTTGATGGACATATCAAGTTCGATCTCTAATGATTTTAACAGACAGATTAAGTTCGACATCTGATGACTTTGACCGACAGATCAAGTTCGACATCTGATGACTTTGACAGACAGATCAAGTTTGATATCTAATAAATTTGACTTGACTGATTAAGTTCGACACCTGATGACTTTAACAGACAAATCTTCTGCACTATATACAGACACATGCTGATATCTATTTAGTCTGATAGTTTCCATTAAGAAAAGAAAATAACACAAATTGAGTAAATTTTTACGTGGAAAGCAAACCAGAGGATAATATGAAAAAGCAGATAAAACTGGTGGTTTAAAATGGGCAGAACAATATGTACAAAATGTTTCACCATAGTTGAAGTAAGAATCGAATCTATATAGTACTGCAAGCTTATGACATCACTAACTGATGAAATGATCCTCTGTAACCCTTGACCAAGTTATAAATAACTGTTTCAACCAGATAATACATTTGATATTGAAGAACAACTGATTGTAAGAAGAGCATTGAATTAATATGGCAAAGCAAGAGGACTCTCCTGCTCTGCTTGTGGATTTAAAGGAATTTAGGCAGTGGTCATTTTATAGAGCCATTGTAGCAGAGTTAGTTGCAACAGCATTGTTTTTGTATATAACAATTGCAACTGTGATAGGTCATGCCCACAATACCAGTAAACAGAATCCATGTGGAGGAGTGGGTGTTTTGGGAATTGCATGGGCATTTGGAGGAATGATTTTTGTGCTTGTGTACTGCACAGCAGGAGTTTCAGGTAGTATTTACCTACACCCACAAAGATAAAATCTAACAATGATTTAATATTTTTTAGTTTCATGTTTGGCTTTAATGGAACATATTCAGGTGTTTATCAGTAAAATTTAAGGTTATTAACATATTCATATTTCTTCTAAGTTGCAATTTGTTTCTCCTGACTGGGATGTAGAATCTTTTATATCATTTACTTAGTACTAATGATTCTACCTGCAAGTTCTGTAAAAACTTTGTAATGGTGTTTTAATGCCAATTGCTCAAGGTTTAAGATAGGCTATTCAAGTTTATTTTTATCACTTTCTCAAATAGTTATTGATTTTTTAACCATTAAATCTATTGCTTTAAAAAGGTGGGCAATTTTGTTTATTTGTTTATTTTTATTGGATATTTAAATAAATAATATTTTAAAGTTTCTAGATAGGAGAGCTAGATTTATATAAAATAATTTAAATATAAATTTAATTGAATTAAATTTTAAATTTCTTAAAAATTGAAAATGATGAGTGTAAATAGAGATATGAATATCTGAGGTGAAGATTATTGAAATATTGAGAAGGATTAATTTTTTTAATCTAGTTGTAGTGTATTGTTGACTTTAATTTCTTGGACCCTTTTGATCAAACAAGATGGTGCAATAGATGTCTAACATTGCATTAGTGATAAAGAGGTATTCTAAAATTCTTGAGGCTTAGGATTAGGCCATGCCCTAAATTCGGATGCTTTGATTCCATGTGGTTTTGTCAGTAATTGATTTTTGCCTTTAGATTTGGAAAAATTATTTTCTTGTGTTTATACTTGTGTTTGAGAAAAATGGTGGTTCTAGAAAGCACCTTCAGAGACTTGTTATAGAAAGAGGGAGTATGTTTACATCCTTGATAGTGATCAAGTCTCATGGTTGATGTAAAAAAAAATAAAGAATACAAATGTTGATGCAATTAAGAATTGAGTAAATTGAGACCAATTTGATATTGATGCAACTAAATGCACAATTTTTTTGTGTTATGAGTTGATGAATTGATTAAAATGACTTAAGATGATTTCTTTAAATATAACTTGGACATCTGACACACAAACTAATGGGTAATGGTCATATTTTTAAAAGTTATTCTAGAAAATTGAGAACTTTAAAATTTAAAACTAGAGGACTATACTACTATTATGGTTCTATTTAGGGAACATAATTGGGTGACAAAATTAGACTAATCATATTCTTATTAATAGGTTTGAAATATTAAAATGATCTAAAAATAAAGGCCCACTAATGTACTAAAAAATTCTAACAAAATGTTAATACTACATATCTACAATATCCACATAAAATAATATAAAAAAATATACACTTTTATCAACTACAATATCAATATCATTAGAAACAACAAAAAACACAATTATTAAATCAAACAATACATTAATACAATATTAATTTCCTAATAATTAGTTTCTAATTACAACATAATTGAAGAATATTTTTTAATAATAAGTTTAACACTTTTTATAAAATCTAAAAGTTAAAGCCCAATCCTTGAATTTGTTTATAAGAGATGAATTATTTTTTATAGTGTTAATCTATAAATATAGTGTAAATAGAAATAATAGAATAGTATCAATTGTTTAAATGAATAAGCTGTAAAAATTATAAATTTTAGGTCCTAGGGAATATAACAAATGAAGAATAAAGTAGATTTCTTTGGTACATAAGAATCTAATAAAATTTAGTCATAGATAAATAATAGAGTAAAGTTTTATGCTTTAATAATTAAGACAACTTGTGTTATCAAGAAAATTCATTTCATATCAAAACATTTATCTATGAAAGTTTCACTGTCATTTCAAGCTTCCTTCCAATTATGGAAAGGTAAATTCAGGGAATTGAATTTGTGATCATCATTCATGTTTTCTATACTGTTAACCTATAATTAGAATGCAAATTGAAGGATTAGAAAAGTACCAATGCAAATGAAACATTTAATAGCATAGATGAGAAAGCTGTAAAAAAAAATGAAATTCAATGTCTTAGGGAATATAATAAAAGAAGAATAAAGTTGATTTGTTTAGTACATTCGACTAGAAAAAAGTTTAGTCATTTGTGAAGAACTAGAATAGTTTCTATAGATAAGTAATAGCATGAAGATTTATGTTTTAATAATTAAGCTAGCTCTATGTTATCAAGAAAATCCACTTCATATTAAAAGTAATATTTACAAAAAATTCACTATCATTTCAAGCTGACTTCCACTTATGCGAAGGTAAATTTAGTAGAATTGAATTTGTGATCATTATTCATGTTTTCTATAGTGTTAATCTATGATTAGTGTGTAAACAAAAATAATGAATAGTGCCAATGCAAATGAAATCCTTAGTAGTGTAGATGAGAAAGCTGTAAAAAAATCTAAATTCTAGGTCTTAGGGATAGAATAATAGAAGAATAAAGTAGATTTCTTTGGTACTTAGAATAAAATAATAGAAGAATAAAGTAGATTTCTTTGGTACTTAGAATAGAATAATAGAAGAATAAAGTAGATTTCTTTGGTACTTAGAATAGAATAAAATTTTGTCATTTGGTAGATAAAATAATAGAATAAAGCTTTATCCTTTCATAATTAAGTCAGCTTTTCATGGTCAAGAAAATTCACTTCATATTGAAACTAATCTCTATTAAAGTTTCACTATTGTGTCTTCCACTTATGTAGGGGTAAATTTGGGGGAATTGAATCTATGACCATTGTTGTGCTAGGTCTTTGGGAATAAAATTAAAGAAGAAAAAAGTAGATTTCTTTAAGTACATAAAATAGAATATTTTTATTTTATTTCTGAGGAATTAGAATATTTTCTATTAGATAAAATAATAGAATAAAATCTTATCCTTTCATAATTAAGTCAGCTCTTTATTATCAAGAAAATTCACTTCATATTAAAAGTAATATCTAGGAAAGTTTTCATATCATTTCAAGCTGCCTTCCTTATGGGGAGTAAATTCAGGAGAATTGAATATACAACCATCATTCATGTTTTGTTGCGGCTTGACCATCCAATCCACTTTTAAAAGTTTTAGAGAATAAATTGTTAATTGAATTAAATTTTAGTATATTTTTTTTAGAGGTAACAGTGATGAATGTAAATAGAGTTATTAAGAAAAATGATTGAAAGGATTAAGATAGAAATTGATTTTTAAAAAGACAAATTCTGAGAACTAGTTGATATAAAAATGGTATATTTGATATTTAAGAATAATTGATTGTAAAAATTAGATGCAATTTTCTGGATTCAACTGTGTATGTTTATTTGGACCCACGTTTTGAATCACACTGAGTGATTCAGCATTTCAAATCAGACAGGAATCATCACTGAGTGTGATTTAAAACATCGATCCAAATAAACATACACAGTTGAATCCAAAAAATTGAATCTAATTCTCATGGACTGTAGAATAATCATTCCTACTATGATTGTAAGAACATCATTGAATTAATATGGCACAGCAAGAAGACTCGCTTGCTCTGCTTGTGAATTTAAAGGAATATAGGCAGTGGTCATTTTACAGAACCATCATAGCAGAGTTTGTTGCAACGACATTGTTTTTGTAAGTAACATTGCAACATGCTCACAGCATTAGTAAACAGAATCCATGTGGAGGGGTGGGTGTTCTGGGAATTACATGGGCATTTGGAGGAATGATATTACACAGCAGGAGTTTCAGGTAGCATTCAGCTAGATTCAGAAAGATAAAGCCTAACAATTATTTAATTTTTTTTATGCAAGATATTCAGGAGTTCATCAATAGAATTGAAGGTTGTTAACAGATTCATATTTCCCCTAAGTTGCGATTTGTTTCTCCTGATTGGGATGTAGAATCTTTTTTATTATTTAGTTAGTACTAATTATTCTGCCTGCAAGTTCTGTACAGCTTAGTAATGCTATTTTAATGCCACTCGATTTAAAATAGGCTATTCAAGTTTTATCACGCGGAGAGGTGTTTAACAGTTGCAGAATGGTGCGAATCGCTTTCAAAAAACAAACCAATGCTTTTATGATTTTTTCCCTCTGTCCATCGCAGCATCAGCAACTTTCCAATTTGATTGAACAAAACAGACCCACCAAAAAATTCCCAATAGTTTTTTATATAAATCCCGCTAGATCGTTCCTCGTTAGCCTGCCAAAATATCGTAGCCATGGCCATGCAAGTAGCAGAAGATCAGAGCAGGAACAGAGGTATACTATGGTTAATTTAGGGTTTTCTTTTGGGATATTTTTAATGTCAATATCTGAAATTTATGTATTTGGAATTAAAAATAGCCCAAAAGAAAGAAAAGAAAACCCTAAATTAACCATAGTACACCTCTGCTCCTGCTCTCTGATCTTTGGCAGGTTAACAAGAAACGATCTAGAGGGATTTATATAGAAAATGTATTGAGAATTTTTTGGTGGGACTGTTTTGTTGAATCAACTTGGAAAGTTGCTGATGCAGGGAAAAAATCATATAAGCATTGCTTTGATCTTCGTCGAGCGGGATAAAAAGCACAAAGCAGTGGTGATTTTTTTGCAATCAATAAGAAGCTGTAGATTTGTTTTATGCTTTTTTGATTTAATTACAGTCACCTTTAAACCCTATTTTGCAACTGATAAATGTCTCTCGACATAATGAAAGTTGCACTATCATTTCAAGTTGTCTTTCATTTCTATCAGAAGTGAATTTGCGACCATCATTCATGTTTTCTATAGTATAATTAGAGTGTAAAAAGAAAGAATAGAATAGTTTCAATGAAAATGAAACACTCAGCCGCATAGATGAGAAAACTGTAAAAAAATCTAAATTCTAGGTTTTAGGTAATAGAATAAAAGAAGGAAAAATAGATTTCTTTGATACATAAGAATATAATAAAATTTTATCATTTGTGAGGAATCAGAATATTTCTTGTAGATAAAATGGAATTCTTTGGTACATAAGAAAACCTATAAGACAAATTTGGATGAAATTGAATTTAAAAATCTCTGACATTGTATTTTTAATGTGGTAAAATGCAAGATCATGAATGTAGATCTGATATGTATGTTTACATACACTTTTGTGTAAACATTTGTGCAGGTGGTCACATAAATCCTGCTGTTACATTTGGGCTGTTACTTGCTAGAAAGATATCTATAAACAGAGCAGTGTTATACATGGTGGCACAGTGTTTGGGTGCAGTGTGTGGAGTGGCAATGGTGAAAGCCCTTCAAAGCACTTACTACATTACAGGAGGAGGAGGAGTCAACAAGGTGAGACATGGTTATACACAGGGAACAGCCTTGGCTGCAGAGATAATTGGCACCTTTGTCTTAGTCTACACTGTCTTCTCTGCAACTGATCCTAAACTTGCTACTCTTAATGCCCATATACCTGTAAACAAATACTATATACCACTCTATATTGAACTTTGTAGCTTTTAGACAGCTATAAGATATTATTTTACACTAAGCTCAGCATAAATAACTAATGTGTAAGTTGGTTACAGGCATTGACTCCCCTTTCAATAGGATTTGCAGTATTCATGGTTCATTTGGCAACAATTCCAATTACTGGTACAGGCATCAACCCCGCCAGGAGCTTTGGAGCAGCTATTGTTTTTGGTCATAAACAATCATGGGAGGACCATGTAAGATGATGACAATGCAATCATTTTTTTCTTATCTTTTATTTTTCAATACCCATTTCATTGGTTGAAATTGTAAATCTATTATTTTGCAGTGGATATTCTGGGTGGGTCCTTTAGTTGGATCTGCAGCTGCAGTTGTGTGCCAGAAGTGCATTATCAAGGCATCTCCTTCCTAGACCATGGCATCTCAATTCAATGCAATCGGAAAAAAGAAGATCGTGTAAACATGGAGTTCATATCCATGGGAAGATAGAATATTTCATTGCATAGATTTAGAAGTGCGTAGCAAATGAGATTTATTCTCTTTGAACAATCAATTTTATCAGCATTATGTTATAGAAACACTTGTATGTGTTATCTCTTAATAGCATTGAATGTTATAGTATTAATTGGAATAAAATATCTATGTTATTTATTGAAAGCATGTTATAGTATTTTTTCTTATCAGTGGTAAAGATGTGTTTTCGAAGGGTCCAAACTCTTGTGTACAAATCAAAAAGGATATGACAACAAAGCTCAGCAAAGCAACAACAAGATACAAATAGCTCTTAGGTTGCATTAAAACAGCACACAATCAGCAAAGCAGTTAAAAGTAACAAACTTAGGGTTCACAACTCAAGGATCAAAGGAGACCAACTAAATCAAGATAGTTTGAAACTAAAATGCTCCAATGAACATTGGACCTTATCCATGGAGAAAAAGTGCTTTTGTGTTGTTCTCCTTTTCTTAAGCATTTCTCTTTATTTTGGAAGTAATCAAGGGGCCATAAGAGCCCAACAATGTTTTCCCGTTTTCTTTGAAGATGTTGGGTGATTGTCACAACTCATTTGTGGGGTTGGAGACACAACTATCTTGGGCCTCATCCAAACATTTATTTAGATTTCATTCCCCTACAACCTTCATTCAACACCACTTCTAGAAGGGCCTTGGAAGCATCAATAATTTCATCTAAAAAGGGACTTTTCTCCACACAATAGTTCTCCTAAGGCCTTTCATGAGGTTGGGAAGGTAGATATTGCTCCTTTTTCCTCCAAAAAGATTGCCTTTTCTTGTTGCACATGCATTCCAACACTACATGACCAAATTTAATGAAATAATGGCTAACAACCATGGACTTCTCAAAGACTAATCATTACATCCATTTATTTGATTTTGAGGATAGGCTAACTAAAGAAGGGAGAACCTTTTTTTTTTTTTTTTGGTAAACGCTTTTGACCCGGAGCTATGAACCGGTAAGGTCACAAATGGGGGACCTCATCCCCAATATAAATTCTCAACAATTACACCCCAATGGGGTTTGAACCTTGATGGCAAGAATAACAACACAACAACTCAACCATCATACCATGCCGCTATTGACTATAGAAGGGAGAACCTTATTCACCTCTACATAGGCACATAATCTTGCAAACAATAATATTTTCTTAGATTTGTGATTGCATCCACCATGATAAGCTGCTCAAATAAGTTGATAATACCTATGAAGACCTCCTCCTCCTAGAAATCGAAAGGAAAACTAGAAAACCTAACCCAAATCACAATCATATTGATGCATTCCTTCTTAGGATCAAAACCCAACAATTATTCTATGAGGATAAACCATTCTTACCTAGAAACCATGGACCATCTAAGAGAGTTTGAGTTCCATATTAATGGTTTGTGAAGGAGATCAAGTAAAAATCCTTGACCAAAGTTGCAATCTCAAAATGGCCTCTAATTTTCTATTTACATTGAGTTGATTATTTGAAAATCTCAATATTTGGTCTAGATCCAATAAATATTCTCATATGTGACTTCCCCAACTTGGAAGATAACCTCTCAACGAAAACATCTAAGACATAAAGCATAATATCCTTACCTTCCATCAATAGAGCTAGGGGCATAATAGGAGTGAAAAGGTTCAAACCCTTGATATCCTTTTCCTATAACTTCAACAATAGTCCATCACCACCACCATCTCTAGAAACTAAAGAGCCATCAAAAGTACAGTCCTACCCCTTATCCACCAAAGATTGAGCTATATGACATGAATTAACCAACAAAGAAATTAACATAGGATATAATTCCATGGCAATAACTATTCTTCATACATAATAGCATGCCTAACATACAATACCATACCATGATGAACTTCCAACTATAGTGATGGTACACACACGATAGATGTCAATGTGATGTTTCCCCATGCCACTTTCCTTCATGATCAACTACCAACTCCAACATTGTTGGAACCCACGTTTCAAATTTAATTTATGGAGATGTGTTAGATTTTTTTAATTCTATGCATCATCAACTTCAAGACACATAGTTTTGAAATGTGAAGTTTTTTTTTGATATGTAAGTAAGATGTATATTGATTTGCAAAAGATATTAAACAATTCGTTTGTTGTACAGGTATGCCAAAATTGCAGAACACTGCCATACTGAACCGACCACCATCACCCATACTTCTACCAGAATTTGTATGCAAAATGCCCTAATAGCCACCAAAATTGAAAAACTAAACTCCCCACATTTCCACCAAAATTTACATTGAAACCCTATACCCCATATGCTGGATTAACGAAGAGAAGAAAAGACCAGTACAAAAATAACAATCGACCGCCAAAGGAATTCATAGACACATAAGAGATAAACACCAGCATCAAGGACCTATCCAAATCCACATGTAATTACAGAGGATGATAAACATCATGTTTTAACTAAAGCTGCATATCACCAACCCTAAACCACCTAACCACCACCTAAAAACCATTCATTTTTGCAAATTGATCAAACAAAGGGACCCAATCATAATCATTCACGAGCTCAAGCATCAACACCTTCTTAAGGAAGCTTACCCCATATGTCGCCAATTGTTGGTGCCTGACCAACGCCATTCCTTTTAGCTCCAATAGTAGGGGATATAATTTAACGACCTCGCCAGGGACCATCAACGAAAGATCGCATGGCTGAGGCGCAGCTGAGCCCAGAAATGTCATGCACAAGATCTCATCTAGCCAACACAACAACTCCTTGAAAATTTTACAAACCATCACCTTCACCTCCGCTTTTAGTGTTTGAACATCAAGAACAAAGGCAAGGAACTGAGAGACAGTGTGGGTGTTAACCCAGAAAGTCTCGTGGTTCAGAAAATGCCCCTTGCCCAATATCATTTTGACTGCCACCATTGTATGATGATCTATCCTGAGCATTATTCGCTTTAAGCGCTAGTTGGTTATCGCCCAGAAAGTCATCTACCGAACTTTGTAGTCCAGATGGATAGGTGTGTCAAGACCCAAGCAAACAAGTGTTTCCGTCGACATCTCCACAATGAACTTGGATCGTTCTGCCATTTCCACGACCAGAGTGCAATGCAAGAAAATGAAATCAAGCCTTTTCAAAACCGTGCCACCCTTCGTTATTTATGATTCTTGATCCGCCAAATCTCACCACACTTACAATGTTGTGCAAAAGCGTGCGTGCCACCCAATATTTGTTGATCTACCGCCACTCAGATACTAGTGTACATGATGAGGAGTCATGATACCCCAACAAAGAGATATGTCATATCCAACTTGATTGAGTACCGTAGATTTACCACTTAATGCCCATGAAAACACCAGCAGAGATGGCACGATAAACCAAGGCCTTCATTATACATCATGTTGCCCAAACCACGCCAAATACCAATCAACCCAACTTGCCCAGTCAACATTGCCAAAATGCCTCCTTGTGAAGAGACACTCACCCAACCTATGTGAAGTGCCAGAGTGACATGCCAAAAATTATCGCCACCTTGTCCTAAGGAAACCCGTTTGAAATATGAAATTTTATAATGGATATTTATATAAAAATTAAAATTGATATGAAAATTTATTTAATGGATATTAAAATTAAATTGATTGTAAAATTAAGATACATATCGAATTTGATATCAATTCAATTGATAATATTGATATTAAAATAAACGTATACTGATGACTATATAGACCAATTCAATTGAATTAGTATCCAATTTAATAGACTATGAAAATTGATAATAAATATCAAATTTGATATGAATGTTGACAATTTAATATCAATTTAATTGAATTGATCTATCAAAATTGAAATTGATATACGAAAATTCATATTAACGACTATCAAACTTAAAATTCATATCAAATTTGATATTGATTTCAATAGAAAATTTTATATCAATTTTAATCTTGATATCCATTATCCATTATCAATTTTTATTTGAATTTCAAATTTTCTATCAATTCAATAGAATTTTAATATAAAATTTTCTATCGGTATCAAAATTGCAACCAAATCACATCACTAAAGACTTGCAAGGTCTTAATTCCTCTATATTTTGCAAGTTGGAGACCTTGGATTAGAGCCTCATACTTAGCCACATTGTTGGTGCAATTGAATTAAAGCCTAAATGAGAAGTTATGAATCTCACAAATTGAAGATACCAACATCACACCAACACCATTGACATTTTTGTTCCTCGAGCCATCAAAAACAACTTCCACATACCACTTATGTCATCTCGAGCCTTCATAAGGTTGGGGAAAGGAGTGTTCTCCTCATGTATGCAATATGTACCCAATCTAGTCTCCTTTGTTTCATATTATGGATAAAATTGGAAAGAATTTCCCTATTCATCAACCAGACAATTAGAGACCTTCTCCCAATGATTAGTAGGTTCATGAACAATACACTTTCCCCTTCATCATACAATGTGCAATTCATATCTACGGGGCTAGGTATAGTGAGGTTCTATAAGATCTTTGGAAATAGGTTCTTCTTTGATGGTCACCTTTGTACCATATGTTGTTCTAAATAACATGTGAGACCAATTAGAAGATAGGTTCCCATCTATTTTAGTAGTGAACTTTCTAGATAAGAAGATTACAAAGAAAGCAAGGTCAATGATAATTATGTATTGCAAAACTATGCAACCTAGGCATGCACATAGAGTTAATTTTAAATCTTTAATGGCTCTAATTGTCTTGACAATAATACCATCCAATTGTACAACACCCTTTGATATTGGCTCATACTTGATGCCAAGGAGATCAACTATTTCCTTTAGCATAATAGACTTGTTGGTCCTTGAGTTTATCATACAATTATGGAATAAATAATCTCCAATGATTAAAGACACATAAAAGGGAGTTGGATTATTGATTTTACTTGAATTCCCCTCTTCTTTGGTTTGTACTAGGTTGATTGGAGTTGTTCCTTCTTTTTTTGACACACTACTTGGTTGACTGAGTCCTTCCAAGGCATCTTATAGTAAATCCCTTTGATATGGGATGGATAAAATCCTCCCATATGGTGATATTTAAGTTATCCTTCTTCATTTGATCAACAATATTAAAGGGAGAATGAGTAACCTTTGTAATAGAAAGGTACACCTTTGTTTATTGGCTAATCCAAGGTTGATCTAGTGCTTTATTACCTTTTTCCAATAGTTTGATTAGGCGGGAACATAATTTTCCTACCTAGTGCACTTTCACGTGTAGCACCTTGGGATGGTTGGGAAATTGATGCATGATTAACCATGGAAGGTGTTCCACCTTCCATCACTATTTTCTTTAATCTTGTGTTTTGGGAAACTACATTAGTATTCAATTGATTTAAACCATAGAAATTGACATCATTGTAGTTGACCAATGTGGAATCTCTTGGCATATGATCTTGCTTACCAAAAACTACATGATTTGGTTCAAATTGTTGTCCTAAAGGTGATGGTTCATTTTGGACCATCAAAATTTAAACAAACTCTCCATTTTGACATGCGTTTTAATTATGTTCTTGCTTGCATGGGTAACACCATGAGCATGCTCTTGAGCTAGATTTTTTTGTATTGGAATGATGGCCTTTGAGGTAGTAGCAACAACTGGATTGACTATGTTGAGAGGCCTGGCATGATTCCATTGATGTTTCCCTTTTGTGTTTCCTTGGTAGAGTGGTCTATTTTCTTGATAAGCTTGATTATGAGGCTAATAAGGCCTATTGTTTTGAGCTTATTGCTTCTTTATCATTATTGATTCATTACCAAAGTTTTGTAGTAGATACTTGACATCATGTAGTTAATTTGAAGGGATATTAGAGGTAGATGATTGATGAGTAGATGCAATGGGAATAGGAGAAAAGATGGGTTGTTGAGGTGGAATCTCTAGGAATAGAGGCATTGGAGGCCTTGGAGCTATTTTACTAGCTTGAATTAAGCAATTTTATGCCCTAATGACAGTGTCATAAGCATTTGGAAATGTTGCTCCACCCATAGACTATATCATAGCAACATCACTATTAAGGGCCCTCAAATATTTTAAGAAGGCATGGTTTGGAGATGGTTTTTCCAAGGCAAGGATTTTATCTGTGGGTTTTTGAAACCTAAAATTAAAGTCTCCCATGAATTCATAGGGAGCCCTCTTAATTGTGGTTAGTTTCTCTACAAGGGATAAATGGTCACTTTTATCTTCAAACTACACAGCTTCTCACCTAGCTCATCCCAGTTATGTATGGAACTAGATTTTAAACCTATATACAACTACAATTCTTTACCCTTTAAGGATGTGTCTAAGATTCTAGCAACCATATTATCCTTAGTGATGTTGTGAACAAAGAAAATATTTTCCATGTCTTGTATATGTTCAATGGGAGTAGTGACCTTGTTTCATCATTGAAATAAGGTATAATTTTCAAAGAAGCTATTTTTATGTCATCTCTTTGAGCCAACACCAGAGGGTTGCCACCATTCAAGGTGACAAACACTTGATATCTAGGGGAAACTATGTTGGGAGGAATTAATATAATTCAATTTATTTGGATAGTAGGTGTTTTTCACTGGGGTATCCTACCAAATGGACTTGTGTAGATTATGCTTTTGGAGATGATGTTATAGAATTCCTAGTCCTTCTTATTAAAGATAATGAGTTTATGTTTCTTCTTCTTGAAGTTGAAAAGTATAACTCAATGAATTCAAAGTTACCTCTTGAAGAAGTTATAGTTTGGGTTCTTGGCATAAAAATTAGAAGATGATCTAGAACCAAAGGATTGAGTATGTTTAATTTTCTTGCAAAGTCACTATGTGCTTTGTAGAATGCCTCTTTAAGGCTGAATATGTCAAGAACAATGTCATTATATCAATAGACACTCTTAACTCATATCTGAGTAGTCCCACTGAGTATGCCAAAAAATGTTAACACTTGGAAATACACCCTTGCTAAACCTACTACCCAACATACAAATGAAACATGGGAATGGATTCAAGTAATGGGACCTTATTAATAAAGGCCAAATCTATGAATGAAGGACTAGTTCTATCTTTAAACTAGGTGTATAGTATTGATCCAAATCAATACTGAATGCCTTTGAACTAATCCTAATCCTACTTAATGAATATTCTAGGAGAAAATAGAGAATACGAAAAATATAAAATTTGATGCACCAATATTAGAATGCCTTCTTGCCCAAAAATCATAAAGAATCAACAAGGATCACCAAACATATTCACATAGTTCTCTGCTATACCATTTCTTGGAGGTATGCACAAAGGTTAGGGTTTGACAAGGCACTAAGAGGGAAGAGATATCCACAGTTAGCTCTAAGAACCAAAATAGCATAGAATGCATACATAGGAGATGAAAAAATTCACTTGCACTTAGAAATAATAGGATTTACAGAGGATGTAAGAGAGAGTATAGGTGAAAATTAATATATTTTTATTGATACAAAGGCATAGAGCCAATTTATAGTTGCATAAGTTCCTCTTAAAACTTAGAAGGATGTAAAAAAAAGAAGGAACATGTGGCAGAGGCAAAAAACCTAGCCTCAACCCAATCCAATGAATTGAAAACACATGTTCATCCAAAACTCGAGCTAGAGGTGAGAGAAAACATCCTTGACATTCATGTCATGCTTCCACATTGATGAATCCATGGATAAAGTGCAAAAACCCCATGCAATCTGCTACAAAATGTGGCTAAGGATGGCCTTCTAATAAAAAGGAGGTATACAATTCATAAATACAACATATGCATCATTCCCCCCCCTTAGAATTCATGGAAAAGCATTAAAGATCATTTTTGGAGCCTCTACAAATCAAATATGGTAGTTGTAGAAGTGGTTGCAACATTGATGGTTTTTACTAGGAGTTTCATGCCCATCTCAGCCTCTTGCAGAAATTTAAGGCCTATCAAGATATTAATTTTACCATCTTTTCTTTAAAAAAGAAGAATTTTAGTTAGGATATGGATAATCTAGTCATCGCTAAATTATTTTTCAATATCTCATATGCTCCAAAAATTCCACAAAACTTCCCTTGAAATACCCCCCTTTCATTTCAACATCTTGTGGAACTTTGTCCTAATGTGGATCTTGCAAAACTTTTATCCCGATGTGGATTTTACAGAACTTTTACCTTGATGTGGATTTTGCAAAACTTTTACCTTGATGTGGATCTTGCAAAACTTTTACCTTGATGTGGATATATCCTAACACCCTAAAAAATTTCACAAAAGCATAACTTAACCATTTTTAACCCAATTTTCTCCAAATTTGAATTAGAGATACCAATTTGGGCACTTTACAAGATGAGAACCTTAGACAACACTCACATTTAACCAATTTTCTAGATTTTTGAATTTTGGTAACTAAATAAGGTGAAGGGAAGGGAAATCCATAATCAAAAGCAAAAATTGACTTGAACAACCCACATAGAATCTCTTGGATCAATTATAATCAGTGGGAGGATACAAGGGGGGGGCACAAAGTGGCGATAGAGAAGATTACTTGATATCTTCAAGAGTTGGGTTTAAAAAACTTTGAAAAGGATCCCAATGTGTATGTTAATACAAATGATTGGGAAGCTATCATTATTTTTCTTTATGTGGATGATATAATTATAAAAGGACGTTCAATATTGGTTTAATTACTAAAAAAGAGGTAGTTAGACGTAAAATTTGAGATGATATATTAGGGGTTAATTCACTACTTTTTAGCTTTACAAGTAAGGAGCAACACATATTTGTTCTCTTACTTGAAATATTCTAAATAGTAGTTGACTGGATTGAAGATGGAGGATGTGAAAGTTTTCTAAAATTTCATGTGATCCTAATAAAAAAATCACAAAAGATACATAGAGATAAAGGTGGATCCCACATAATACTAATGTAGAGTTTGAGGTTTCTTATTGACACTTGCTCTAATATTTCCTTTTTTGTTGGATTTTTGGCCAAGTTTATTCAAGAATCATAGAGTTGTCACATAAAATTTTCAAATTATATCTTGATATATGTGAAGGGTACTTTGTATTTTGGACTTGAGTTCAAGACAGGAGGTGAAAGTATTCTCCATGACTACATATATTCAAATTGGGTAGGAGATCTTGGTGATAGGATGTCTAATAGAAGGTATGTGTTCATGTTGAGAGATCATTAATCTCATGGTCTTCCAAGAAGTAAAATATTGTTTTAGAATCAATAAAAAACAAAAATTGCATTGGACTATCTCAAGTATTGAACAAATAATTATGGTTGCAAGAGATACTAAATCACTTGTATTTATTGAAAGACACACTAATTTGATTCATTATGACAATTAGAGTGGTCTTAATATTATCAAGAATCAAGCATTTCATGCATAGATAGAGTAGTTAGAGATCAAGTATGAAAAGGATCATAAACTATTGGAGCTTTAGAATATTTTAATTGGCTTTGTTGAGATAAAGGATCAAGTTGCCACTATATTCACCTAGCCATTGATGGGGAGAAAGTTCATCAAGTTTTTATAACAATTGTTTATCAAATAGCTTGTCATGAAGAGGGAATATCATCATGACATTATCTTACTTATTTGTGTTACAAATGTGTTGTAAATCCTCCAATTTGATATTAAGATAAGATGTTAGAATATTAATGTTATATTATAATTATGCATTATAGTTTTTCAATCCTATAAATCAAATGCCTATATTCCACTGATGATATAATAGTTCGTTAATGTGTATATTTAGGATGTATGCATTTATCTCACATGGACTATAACCCACAAGTCATTATTTCAGTGACTTTATTTAAAGAGGTCAATTGTACTATGATTATGACCAAAGATACGATGTCATGTAACTAATTATTCACATAATGAGTTAATGAATTTGGGAATATAAGGTACTCATGTTAATTCATTTGTCTAAGTGTTTTAATCTTTTCCTTTAATAAACACATCCTATGTGAAGTGTTTTTATTAACAAAAATGTTATATGAAATATTAGTTCTCTCTCATGTGGAGGATATTTCAAAGTATGAATGAATGTATCGATAATACTAAATTTTGCATGTTCAAAAGGGGTTGATAATTATATTTGACATTTTGATTATGATTTCTTACAGAAATTTATTTACACATTGTTGCAAAGAGAAGGGATAGCTAAAATAAAATGTTTTATCCATGGGCATCTAAGAACAAGGATAAACCAATCAGAATATCTTGTATTATATTGTTAGAATATTTAAGAGATTCCCTTGAGTGTGCATATGTTTCTTAATCAAAATAAATGGATAAGATAATTTTCCTCCATGAAAGTGTTAGAGTGTGAACAAGGATTAGCCACAATAATTTTAATTTGTTGTGTACTATAGTGGTCATGATATAAAGAGGTACCAATATCCATTGTTAACAATTTTATCATTTGAGAGTATAAATAAAAGAGTGCATGGCTTAATTTGATATTAAGATCCAAATAAACATACATAGTTGAATCCAAAAAAATCATCGAATTCTCGTAGATTGTGGAAAATTATACCAACTATTAATTTTTTATTTTCAATGTTTCCCATAAAATAATAAAAATTAAGAGAAGGTATATCAAGTTGTTCTTATTTAATATACACATATTTTCCTTCATGATATCCATATTATTAGATTCGGTGTGATGTGGAAAGGGATTAGGGTAGAGTTGTAATTTTTGTTTGGTGGGGGAAATATAATGGTTGCCACAATCATAAATGCCTTCCACATGAATCATGTTGTTGTAAATGAGATTTTACATTTTATACCTTAGATTCATGCATTTTAGTGGCACAAATTGACCTATGATAATAAAAATATATTTAGTATCATAACATTTTGTAACATAAATAGATGTATTAATAGAGTGAATACTAGGTAAGGTTAACATATTAGTCCCTAATAAGTATTGTAATCACGTGGAGAGGATCATTAAGATTTGTGAATTTTCATGTCATTTTAGGATTAATAGAGAAGATAGTAGAGGATGTGGAAGATGTAGTAAAATTATTTGTAGAAAGCCTAATGTCATGTTTGTGTTGAATATTTCTATGATTCTTATAATAATTTTCAGTCTAAAATTAGAAGGATAAGATGAGTTTGAAAGAGGAAGTGAATAACCATATTTGATGCATTTGTTTCTAATAATTTTAGCTCAATGTTTATATCATTTATATACAAATAAATTAATGAAGCATAGCTATTAAAGTACATATTGTCTTGAATGATTGAAAGTAATTTTTTAACAAATAATCTTTGAAGTTCATCATCCAATATTTGGTAACGCATTTATATGATCAAGGATTGAAAATGAATAACATAGTAATGAATTATTTAATTTGGTTATTGTCTATATTTACCAATAATGAAACAATAATTTTAAGGACAATATTAACATTGAAGTGTTGCACAAAGGAATTATCAAGCTCTATATATAATTGGATCAAATCATGAGGTAATGAACATAGCCACTCAAGTGTGTATATTCCTTCAATATGCATAGAAAGACTTTGGAAAGTAGTTTACCATAATAGATATAGTTTAAACAAGAAGTAGTGAAAGAGCATAAATGAGTCATTAGTCCCACCTTACCATTATATATTTCAAATTGTAGACACCTAAAATCCTCTCAACAATTCTACTATCACCAATTCATTTCACATCATCACTTCTAAATTAATTTAAAAAAGTATTCTTATTTGATTAATTATATAATCTGTCTACTGATATTAATTAAATAATTAATTTGACCTTTCCTCAGACATTAATTGAATAAATTAGGACTATTCATTCAATTTGTAATACTGATATTTGCACTTCTCTAAATGAGCAAAACAACTAAGAGATATGAAAAACAAAATATCAAGGACACCTCAAGATTAGCCAAAAGAGAGTGACAAAACACTAAAGAAAGTAGATAACACAAGACAAATAGCTTTACCTTCCTTTGTTGTTGATACTCCTTTGATTGGCCCTTGCTTAAGATAGGATGTGTGCTCCTTGATGGCTCTATTGAAGATCTTTACTATGTGCTTGGATGCAAATGCAAGTGGATGTGATTGAAAATTGGATGAGTGCACAAAATGGCAGCATGTAGTTGCAAATTGACTAAGTGTTGAGAAGGAAAATTGGCAGCATAAGGTTGCTCCTTATGAAAGTGTTCTAAAAATTCCCTTGAGGAGGGGGTATTTATAGAGGATCTTGAATTAGAGAATTCAATGGTCAAGATTGATCCAACAAGGTCAAGATGAAGGGCTATGGTGG
>VDFB02000003.1:529416191-529459826 GCA_007258455.2 Sequoia sempervirens | reverse complement strand
CACCTTTGCCCCCCCCCACCCCCAAATGCACCTTTTTACTCTCTTTTTCAAAAAATCGATCCCGACCCAGCTCCTCATTTTCCTCCACGAACAAAACCCATGTCTTCGATTTTTCAAAATCGATTTTTGATTTTTACCCTGACACTTCCGGAGGCCATAACTTTTGACTCGGGTGTCCGTTTGAGCTGAAATTTGACAGGTGGTTGCGTTATGAGCTAACGAGTGGATTCCCAACCAGTTTTGTAAAAACTGGTTAGACTCCGTTTTGACCCATTTTTGGGGCCTCAAAGTTTCATCTTGACCCCCAAAATCCTAATTTAATGTTTTTTGAAAAATTATGTTTGCTCATAACTCAACATGCATATTTTGAATCTGGGATGTTAGTTGGCAATTCATCCTATCTCACCAATGGGTATTTCTTGGAAAAAATTCGGACTCTCAAACATACGACCATGAAGTTTCCTAAAATGGCCAAAATTTGACAATTTTTGAACATTGCCGAATTTGGAAAAATCTGCTTGTCAACACCTTACATCCCTTAAAGCCCCGGAACTCGGTGTAGAATCAATTCAATCATATCCTTCAATCATTCTAGTCTTCGATCCAATCCTCATCTGAGCTTTAATCTTATCCCAATCTGAGCTTATCCAAACCCCTAATCTGGGCTTTCATCCATCTGCAACAAAGTCTTAAGATCCCTCCCTCCATCTTCTTCAATTTTGTCCCACTCATCCATTCTAATCAATCTATTCACTCATTTCATGTAACTATTCATCTGCTTCCAACTTTCATCTATTTTCTCAACACTTCATCGAACCTCCTATCATCCCAAACATCCATCAAACCTCCTATCCTTTCAAACTCCCATTCCATAATCTTGATCAATCATTTGCTCATTCTGAGTAATCTTCCACCTGTTCCAAGCATCAGTCATCTATCCATTTGGTCACCTTTTCCTCATCCAAATCCTTATCCCTCTATCCAATTCACCCAAACAATCCTTTTTCCTCCCCCCATCCTCTCCCCTCATCCCATCGCCTAATCCCTTGTCATTGGTATCTCGCTTTATCCCATGCAATCCAATGTCATCCATCTTATCGTCATCACTTATGCTTTTTTTGCACATCTTCTATATCTCATCATTCATCATTTCACCATTCATCTATATGACATGTCATTTGCCTACTTCATCTTTGATGATTTGGCTAACTATCCCATCCCTGAGCTTTCTATAGTCACTATCGTCCAACATCATCTATCTTATCACTTCATCATTCATCTATCTTGTCCCATCGTGTCGGTCCAATCGTTTTATCCCCTTATCTAGGGTCATCTCATCCTCTTTCATCCATCATTTGTTGTCGGTCTTTAGTCGAACTACGTGGCCCCTGCGCTTTCACGTAGGCAAGGTCGATCATTTGATCCGCCCCCGGGGTTCCATCATCAGTCTTCAACTCTTGTTCCTATTGTCTGTCCCGTCTTTACCATCCATCAATGTCTCCATCTTGGTTAGTCATCCACATTTCATCGAACTACGAGGGCTCTGCGCTTTCTCGTAGGCAAGGCCAATCTTTGATCGGCCCCCGAGCCCCTAGGTCTTTAGGTTGTGTCTTGTCTCCCTTGTGTCGTGTCATCAAGCTATGCCCTTATCTAGCTGGTTCTTAACAAACGCGATCCACTTGTATCATGAGATCCAATTAATTTTGAACATCCTGCATCATAACGATCTTTTAGTTTCGTATCCATCATATTTGGTCTCAACAGGATGCATCCTTCCTAACAGACCTCATCAATCCCATACATCCCCTTGATCCTATGGCAATGGACGTTTGAAATTGATTGTGATATTTTGATACTTTTGGATTTTGTTTATCATTTGCGCTCCCTATCATCACTTGTCAAGACTGCCATAATCCATCATATTATAGTGTGTTTTGATTGATCAACATAGGGGCATATCTTAATCTTTTTATGTCTATTTTTGTCTTCTTGGTTGTCCCACGTAGTACCCACCAAGATCCCCGAGGTCTTGTGTTATGTTGGGGCATCCTTTTGTGCTTGTGGTTATCTCCATACTGGGTCCGACCAAGGTCTTTGTGACTTTGGGGTGTTGGGATAGCCTTGTTGTCTGTTGTGATTGTTTTATGCATTAGACACTAATTCGCCTTGGTTCTTCATACCCTGGTGTCTTGTGTTTGATGCTATAGCAAAAACCAGTGCTCCAAAGATGATAAATTGCATTTAGAATTGCCTCTCATTCTCCATTCTATCGTCTTGCATATATCCCCCCATCCATTCATCATTCATCCTTCATCCTTATCTCTATCCAATCTCCATCCATTCCACTTAGCCTGAATCACCTAATCATATCCTTGGTCTTGTCCCCAGTCTCGTTACTATCCTTGAACCCCCATCATCATCAATTATTATCATTCCCTATCCCTTCGGTGTTGTTTTGGGATGTATCCTTCCCTCATCAACAACACTTTCATCATCATCGGGAGATATTCCTCCCTATCCTTTTGTGGTGTTTTGGGATGTATCCTTCCCTCATCAATACCACTCAGTGGGATGCATCCTTCCCTATCCTCATGTTGTTTTGGGATCTTTAATTCCCTCATTAACAACACTCCATCCATCATCAACCCATTTTGGCTTGTACCTTGACTGGGGCAGCATCACCTTGTGTCCTCAAATCCATTTGTGCTTCATCCATTTCCATATCACTTACTCTCTTCCCCATCACCTTGCATCATCTTCCTCATCTCCCCTTGCATCACATCATCTATTTCGAGAGCCCACGAAATCTCTCATCCTTCATCGAATTTCATCATTTCTCTTTTTCCTTCCGGTCCTCCTTTTGGATGGTGGGGCATCTTCCAATCTAACCATCTTCCGGTTCTATATTTTAATATTCTTGAAATGATGCTACTTCGTAACACCATCTCAAAGAGGGGCAAATGTAGACATCCAAATTTGGACATTTAATTTATCCAAATTTATCACTTTTCATCTAAACATCCTCTAGTTTAGTTAATTAAATAATATTACTATTATTTAATTAATATTTTAATTCTGTTCCCTAAGGTATTTAATTAATAATTAAATACCTTACCCTCCTTAATCCTCTTTTCATCAAATAAATTAAATAAATATTACATTTATTTAATTCCTCACATGTCATTTTCATCTAATCCTAATCCATTTCCTAATTTCTTCATTAAGGATGTGCACATGCCTAATCCTTGATTAGGATGTGTCACATCCTCCAACTTTTGCAAGTTGGCTTTAACCCTCATTTATCTTCTAATTATTGATTAATTAAGCCTAATCATTCTCCAAAGAATTTTTAATTCCTTTTTATTTGTCCTAGATTCCCCTCCTTTATATGTGAATTTTTAATTCACATTCCATCCTTCCAAGGCTTCTAGAACCTTGGACTTGTCACAATCTACACATGTGACCCACCTTGGACTTGTCACAATCTCCACATGTGACCAAGTCCCACCTTTTTGGAGCCCATCTTTTATCTTTTAGACTTTCTTATGAATGTGAATTTTTAATTCACATTTATTCCTCCAACCACCTTTCCTTTTCCCATGTAGACTTTTGAGGAATTCTAAAATTCCTCAAATGTCTCTTTCACTCCCACTTGGGGACAAGAAATCCCTTTTTGTGGAAATCCTCTCATCCCCTAAGGTGCATGTCCTTTTCCACCTCATGTACCTTCTTGACAACTCATTTCCATCTCATCCACCCTTGGCCACTTCACCCTCCACATGTCAAGATGTGAGGGCTTGTGGGTTCTCAACCCACCATAGCCCTTCATCTTGACCTTGTTGGATCAATCTTGACCCTTGAATTCTCTAGAGAATTCAAATTCTTCTATAAATACCCCCTCCTCAAGGGCATTTCCACAACACTTTTGATTTTCATAACCTTATGCTGCCATTTTGCCTTCACAACACTTTGCACTCTCACAACTACATGCTGTCCAAGTCATTTTAGATCATTCAACCATCTTTTGTCCATCATTTTGCATATTGAAGCTTGCATTTTAATCACTCAATCTATCATCTAAGGAGCACACAACCCATCCAAGCAAGGGCCAATCAAAGAAGTTTCAACAACAAGGGAGGTAAAAGTGTTTGTGTTTCATTTTATTTGCATTCCTTTTCGTTGTAACTCTCTTTTGGCTAATCTTGAGGTGTCCTTGGTGTTTTGTCTTTCATGTTTCTTAGTTAGATTCACACATTTAGAGTAGCATAAAATATCAAGGTTCACAATAATAATCCTATTTGTTATGATAACCCTAACCCTAACCTAATCCCTATTCATGATAATAAAGCTATTTGTGATGATAACCCCAACCCTAATCCCAATTTTAACTCTAACCCTAACCAAATTATTATATTTTATTTATAAACCTATCCCTAAACATAACCATAATCCTAACCCTAACCCTAAACCTAACCATAACTCTAACCTTAATCCCTATTCGTGATGATAACCCTAACCCTAATCCCAATTTTAACTCTAACCCTAACCAAATTACTATATTTTATCATTTATAAAGTTATCCCTAACCCTAACCCTAACCCTAATCCCTGTTCATGATGATAAACCTATTTGTGATGATAATCCCAACCCTAATTTACTAACCCTAACCCTATCCCTAACACTAACCCTAACCCTAACCCTAATCCTAATCCTAATCCCTATTTGTGATGATATCCCTAAACCTAACTATAACCATAACCATAACCCTAACCCTAACCTTAATCCTAACCCTAACCCTAATCCTATTCGTAATGATAAACCTAACCCTAATCCTAACCCTAACACTAACCCTAACCCTAATCCTATTCGTGATGATAATCTTATTCGTGATGTAACCCTAACCCTACCCATAGCCATAACCATAACCCTAACCCTAATCATAATCTATATTCATGATGATAACCCCAACCCTAATTTAGTAACCATATCCCTATCCCTAACCCTAACCCTAACCCTAACCCTAACCCTCACCCTAACCCTAATCCTAATCCCTATTCATGATGATAAGTTTAAACCTAACTATAACCATAACCCTAACCCTAACCCTAACCTTAATCCTAACCCTAACCATAATCCTATTCGTGATGATAAACCTAAACCTAATCCTAACCCTAACACTAACACTAACCCTAATCCTATTCGTGATGTAACCCTAACCCTAACCATAACCATAACCATAACCATAACCCTAATCGTAATCTATATTCGTGATGATAAACCTATTTGTGATGATAACCCTAACCCTAACCCTAACCCTAATCATATTCATGACGATAAACCTATTTGTGATGATAAACCTAACCCTAACACTAACCCTAACCCTAACCCTAACCCTAATCTTAACCCTAATCCTATTCGTGATGATAATCCTATTTGTGATGATAAACTATTCACAATGATAACCCTAACCATAATCCTAACCCTAACCCTAACCCTTACCCTAACCTTAACATGGATAACCATAACCATAGCACTAACCCTAACACTAACCCTAACCCTAACCCTAATCCTAACCCTAGCTCTAACTTGAATCCCTATTTGTGATGATGACCCCAACCCTAATCCCAATTTTAACGCTAACCCTAACCAAATTACTATATTTTGTCATTTATAAACCTATCCCTAGCCATAACCCTAGCCCTAACCCTAACCTTAATCTCCATTCATAATGATAAACCTATTCGTGATGATAACCCCAACCCTAATCCCAATTTTAACTCTAGCCCTAACCAAATTACTATATTTATCATTTATAAACCCATCTGTAACCATAACCATAACCTTAACCCTAACCCTAACCCTAATCCCTATTTGTAATGATAAACCTATTCATGATTGTTACATCCCGATATTATAGCTACTATTGTATAGGGCAATTGATTGTAATGTTAGAATCTTGATGATGAATAAAACATGGTTGATCTCGTTATTAAATGAATGAGTCATGTTTAAATGATGGTTTCATTTGATTGTTACTTCTAAATAATTTAGTCTTGATTAAATGTTGCATACAACTATGGAATAATAGTATTCTAACTTGTGAGATGTTTTTACCTTGTTATGAGCATATGACTGCCGGTGTCATGTCATGGTGTGCAGGTATGAAGACTATTCCTTCGGACAGAGGAGAGACATCATTCGGGGAGGAACTTGGTCGGGTAAACAGTAACAATTACCAAATTGAGCATACACACACATACTATAGATTGAGTAAGCCAAGTCTGTTTGTCAAGATAATGGTAAGTCATCCATAAGCTTGTTTATTGACCTTAAGGTTCTGAATTCACTTCTTTATGTTTAGGAGATGTGATTGTTTAAACATAAGACTTGCTATACCATGACCCAAGTATGAATGATGTGAATGATTGAATGGGAATGCACATATATCTATACATGGTGAACGCGTATTTATATGTACAGACATATCAATACATGTGTACGTTAAGCAGATGGATATGCTCATACACATGTGTCGACATGTATGTAAGCATACATACGTATACACAGGTGTATATATGTACTCAAACCACCTGAAATCTGTAGTGAAAATAAGATTTAATAATATTGCCTAGCAAAATTACATAAATATTTATGTATTAATTTATATATTAGCAATGTGATTATATTTATGGAGATATATATACATAAATACATAAATACCTATGTAAATATATTATATATTTATATATTTAAATATATGTATTAATATTAAGGTAATATTTACATATATATATATATATACATCATGATGTAATGTCGAAAAATATATATTTATATATTTAAAATATTACACTTACTTGAAATACATAAGTGATAAAATATATAAATGAATAATATTGAAATGTGAATTATATAAATTCAAATGACACGTATATTTTTTTTTAAGTGGAGAAATTCGTAAAAAAATTCAAGAGAGTAAATACGGAAAAAAGAATATAGTTAAAATATTTGGATCTTTATAAATCGCAACATGAGGAAGTCGAACATATTTCAAAATATTTGAATCAAATCAAAATATTTGATGCAAACATTAGGAAAAGAGGAAAATATGTTTTATATAAATAAGTTCATGAAAAAACTGCATGTGAAAGTCGCGCGCCTGGAAATAAACGCGTCTGAAGCGCGCAATTGGAAAAACTAGTCTTTGAATGGCGCAAATACTGATCTCAAGACCATGAAATGGCAACGTGGGAATGTCTAAGACTTGACCTTTTCGTTTGGAAACAAACTTCCTGGTTTATAGCAACAATATAACCTAAAGAAAACTGAAAATGCCTTGAGCTGTCAATCCACCATATGAGGGTTGAAGAATTCTTAATTTGTTGGCTTAATAGGAAGTTGAATCACCTTCAATTTAATGACTTAGGGTTAAAGAATCCGCCAAATGTCTTTTTGACTGTTTTTGAGCACTGTGTTGTCATTTGGCATGCCTTCATAAGTGGAAATCTTTTGCAATTCGGGCCTATATATATACGCCCTTTCATTCATTGAAAACACACACTTTTGAATAATCTGAGTTTAGTATTTTCATTCCATATCCATTTCATTGTACTGCCTGAGTTTTCCTGTATTGCTGAGTTTGATAAGCACAGTAAATTATTTCCAGCATTTACCAGTCATAGTGAATTAAGTCATTTTGAGTTTAAAGTGAGGAATTTGTATTGCTGAGTAGGAATTGAGTGGTGGAAACACGTCTGAGAGAAGAGTTATATGAATTCACTATAAAGTGAAATACTATCATAAAAGAAGCCATATTTAGCTTAAACCCTGGAAGCTTATTTGAAGGAGAATCTAGAAGAGCAAATTTGGAAGGAGAAGCTTTAAAAATAGGCATGAATCCTCCTAGTTTATAATTTTTATTGAAGTGTTGTTTCCTTTTTGATCTTGTGATTACTGTTTTCAATTAGCTCTAATAGGAAAGAACTGTTTTGATGAATAATTAAAGCAATTCATTTAAGAAGAAAATGTGAAAAGGATTCAATGATTAGGGGGAAATTGTGAAAAAGGGATTATTTAGATAAAGAGCTTAAGGGAATAGATTATTTCTCTTGCATTAAAATGAAATAATGGAAAAGATATAAGGGAAGGATTTATTTGCTTTTTGAATGGTTATTGCATGTTGTGTATGATCTCTATATATGGAGAATACATAGACGTACTTATTATATCTACTAGGATCGAAATGATGGCAGAATCAAGTGAAGTCTTTTAGCTTAAGTTATTAGGATAACTGAGACAAGTTAAGTACTCCTAGGATAAAGAATTCCTAGTTAGGAGGATTGATACAAGACACTTGAATACTGTTTTCATTTCTAGTAGATTCGTATGATTGTAGGATGTCTAGGATGACGGATTCACCCATTGAAGAACAATCCTATGCGTAGAGTAAGGAAGCCTTAAGTCAAATCAGCCCTGAGTAGTGTTTATGATAGATGACCTTCATTTGAAGTACTGAATGAGAATAATTTGGCCAAAGTAGTGAAATGTATGACTGCCACTTAAGATGTGAGTTAGTTGAGACTACACTGTCAGTTCATTGTGATCTGAGTACTAGATCGAGATTGTGAAATAGCAAGGTTCTAGTTGTGTAGGACACAACACTATGCTCAGTTGGTAATTGTTAAAGGATACCCTACCAATCTCTTCTTCGAAGGGAGGGTCGTTCATTGCAAAATGATCGTGCGGGGGACCGCATTATAAGTCTGTGGTTGGCGGAAAAGCGCCCGAGTGATGTTTCTCCTCCACAACGAGCAGTCGATGCACCAAGATTTGAAAGGACATACTCCTGGACCTTCTTATTTCTATTTGTGCAAAAGCTTACGAGCTATGTATGTAACTGTATTACTTTTTAACTCTGATTTATATTTGCAATGAAAATGAAATTCATGAGGAAACATATTGTAACTTGTATGTGTTTATCAATAAAGAAAGGAAGAAATTTTATTGTATTATCTTTGTTATATGTTACTTATACATGTTTTAAGTGAGAATTGGAAAGTTTTTAATTTACGCAGAATTGGGTCGTAACAATGATGATAACCATAACCATAACCATAACCATAACCCTAACCTTAATCCTAACCCTAACCCTAATCTTATTCGTGATGATAACCCAAACCCAAACCCTAACCATAACCATAACCCTAACTCTAACCCTAACCCTAACCCTAACCATAATCCATATTCATGATGATAAACCTATTTGTGATGATAACCCTAACCCTAATCCTATTCATGATAGTAAACCTATTCTTGATGATAAACCTAACACTAATCCTAACCGTAACCCTAATCCTATTCATGATGATAATCCTATTCATGATGATAAACCTATTCATGATGATAACCCTAACCATAACCATAACCCTAACTCTAACCCTAACCCTAACCTGAATCCCTATTCATGATGATAACCCCAACCCCAATCCCAATTTTAACTCTAACCCTAACCAAATTACTATATTTTATCATTTATAAATGTATCCCTAATAATAACCCTAATCGTAACCCTAATCCTATTTGTGATAATAAACCTAACCTTAATCCTAACCCTAACACTAACCCTAACCCTAATCCTAACCCTAATCCTATTTGTGATGATAATCATATTCATGATGATAAACCTATTTGTGATGATAAACCTAACCCTAACCTGAATCCCTATTCATGATGATAAACATATTGTGATGATCCCAATTTTATCTCTAGCCCTAACCAAATTACTATATTTTATCATTTATAAACGTATCCCTAACAATAAACCTAACCCTAACCCTAGAACCCTACTCCCTATTCATGATGATAAACCTATTTGTGATGATAACCCAAACCCTATATTAAATAGTAAATTTAGAATATTCTAAATTTAAAGAAAATAATACTTTTATATTAAAAAGTAAATTTAGAATATTTAGTTTTTAAAATTAGGCAACTCTATCTTATATTAATTTAGAAACTTACTTTTTGTATATGCAATAGTAAATTTAGAATATTTCTTTTATACTTAATCTTAATATTTAGAAATTGGATTGCGTAATTTGAGAATATGCATTTAATGGAAATAAATATTGTTGAATGTAGTTTAATTGCATTATATGATTTTACAAATAAAGTAAGTTTTGATCCTTTATTAATAATTTATATAGTTTTAAAAATATTTTAACTTATTTTAAAATAAAAATAAAAATTAACTACTTTCAAGATGAATAATAATTAACTCACAATATCAATTTTGAAAACCATAAATAATCTACTTATGGATCACTACAATATACTAATTAAATAATCAAATCACCACAATATACTAATTAAACCCAAACCCTCAGCTTTATCTTAGAACTCTAAATTTAACCCTAACCACAATTGAACTTTAACCCAACCCTAACACTAATTGTCATCCTAATTAATCATATACTAATTAAATAATCAAATCACCACAATATTTGTAAAACTTAGATTACATTCTAAAATTAAACTAAATTCTAATTTCTAAAATTCATAAAATATTTATTATCTAATTGTTAAATTTTAATGATTATTGAATAAAATGAATTAGATAAATTTAAATATTCATTTTAAAATAAATATACAATTACTAATTATAATTTTAGAATTAATCAAAGACTAAAACTTAGACTAAAATCATATATCATATTAAATTGAAAAATTATAAATAAAATCAAAACTTAAATTTTAATTGATATATAACTTATTTAAATTTAAAATATATAATTCTAATTTCTAAAATTTATAATAAATTTAAACTAAATTCTAATTTCTAAATTTCATTATAAAATTATTAAACTAAATTCTTTCTAAAATTAAATTGAATTCTAATATATAAATACTAATATCAATTTAAACTTAACTACTAATATCAAATGTCTTTAAAATTTATTAAACTACTGCATATAATGGAACAGACCAAAGAGGGACAGTATTGCTTTTCAAAGGATGGCTAAGATCAATCTTCATATATTTCCCAATAAAGAATCACAAGAACGTCGTCATAAACAAAAAATTGCTCAACCAACAAAGGCTTAAGCCCTCCTATGCCAATGGAAATGATATACAGAGAAAGGAAAAACAGGCCAACTTCAGCTGAGGAATCATTTCCACTATCAATAAGATTAGTCCCTGTATACCCACAAACACAAACTTCAAATTAATTATATAAGGATTAAACATATATAATATATAATGGTATCTACCATTATAATCCTAACAACAAAACTACAAGGGACACAATCCTACACTAACATTTAGCAATGAAAATTCAGTTTCAACAAACGCTGCTCATAAATCTGAAACATCTGAGTTTCTTGATGAAATGTATTGTTCTCCCGTTTGCAAACTCCATAAACCTTGACAGCCACTAGTCCCAATTTCTAATGGATTCTGATCAAACAAGAGATGGCATGCATCTTTCAAATTATTTCTATCTTAGAAAGTTGAAAGCTTCCAATACCAATTCTGCACTTATTTGCATTTTCCTGCATCAATCTATCCTTACAAAGATGTATCTTTCATTCACAACTGAAACAAACAGGAAAATTTATCATTCTCTATGGAAAAAGAAGAAAAAATATTCATTAATTTACAATTTACAAAGATGGAAACTTGCAGATTGTAGGCATATCTTTGATGCCAGTTTAAAAAAACTAATGATAATTGTATGTGAACATTAGGTGATCTGCCCAAATAATCGAACACTAATTCTATCACAATAAGTACTATGTGAAAAATAGGTGATCTATCAAAATAATCGACATAAATGAAATCAAAAGAACAAAAAATCTCTCGTCCAAAATGGTTTGTAAGTTGCACTGCCTCTTGTGCCTTTAGCAACAAAAATGAGTGCAAAACAAAGATATAAAAGTGATAAAAACTGTTCATTCATGAAACGTTTTGAATCATTCACAGCTGTTACAAAGTGCACCAATGGGAATGGAGCAGAGGTAGTTACTATTTCCAGCCTGCCGCTACCTGACTTGTAATGCCCATCAAAGAATAGTGGAGAAAACCAAATTTAGCATGCTTACTCTCCATTGTATTTTTTAGTTAAACCATCGCTTGCATGTCAATTTTAAATGGTCACTTCAATGTGTGTGCTTGCCAGATGTCTAACTGTAACTGCCATTTCTTTTTTATGTACTCAGGTTTTTTGATCCCCTGCTGTGACTGATAGAATGCCTCTGACGTAATAAATATATATAGATAATATTAATATATATATATACATTTATTTATTTATATTTTCTATCTCTATTTATAAATATATATTTACTTTATATTCATACATATATATATCCTTAGAATTTTATATATAAATATATACATCATATGTTTAGATGTTTATATATAAGTTTATATATATGTTTTTATTTATATATAAATATCACAAGTTGATTTATGCATATATAGTTATATATATTTTTCTCTCTATTTATATATTTCATAAATAAAGACTTGTAGTATTTTAATTAATATATTTTTAATCATTATTTATTTTCATGGCTTGCATTTTTTCTCAATTTTTAATTAAAAACTTCAATCACATGCAACCTTCTCCCCTTTCTGCCTCTCTTTTTAATCTATCTAGGTCTACAAACATCATTTTTTCTACTACAACTCTTTTTACATCTTGATGATGGATCACAACATGTGATTTGAAATGTTGATGCAAACAAATCTCACACAGTTCAATAAAAAACACACTATAAACATACTTTCAATCAATAAAAAATAGAATTTTTTATTTATTGAAACAGTGCAAAGAAAATTACATAGAAGGTAGCTAACAACAAACTACTAAGAAAATAAAAGAAGCTATTCCACTACAAATGGTCCAAAATAACCCAAAATAAAATTGAGATAATAAAAATAATAATCCACTCCCAAACAAATAAAAAACATCATTACAAATAAAAAATAATGATTATAATTATTCTATATTTTAAATCTTCTAAATACAATATTTTTAGATGAAAAATTAAGTTCTTGTTTATGAAAGTATGAATGCAAACTTACATTAATCTAAAATTCCAACTAATCATTAAATCAAATATTTATTATTTAAAAATAAGCATACAAATTTATTAATTTGTTTTCAATATTTAAATCTTATTAAAACCTTTAAATTATTTTAAAACCTTAATATGTTTAATGAAAATAATCTAAAATAGTTATTTATCAAGAGTACCATATTATTTTACTTCATCTTAGTTGAGCAAAACATTTATCACATGACCCTTGTCAATACTTGCACACTGAGAAAATAAAGTAATATAAACGTTTGATACAACATTTGACATGACATAACACAAGCATTGACCTTTAGCTCCACACATAAAAATTCTTGTTAGATTTTATGCATACAATAAATTTTCAAGTGATTAAGCTTTCTTCTGAAGAACCTTGCTCTAATACCTATTGTTGAATGCACAAGACAACTAAGAGGGGGGTGAATCAGTTGTATATTAAAATATCAAAACCCTCATAAACATTTAGATCCACATCAACTTAATTAACCCTCAATCTATTAGAATATTTTAGCATGAAAGAAAATAATAGAAACTGAAACACATCAACACCATACACAATAGAACACCAAATTTACATGGAAAACCCAAGAAGGGAAAAACTAGGGTGAGGATTAGCTCACAATATAAATTAATTGCAACACCAAACACAAATGGGCTCACTACCCAAAAGAAAGGAGGGATCACTGCCAAATTACAAAAAAGAAGAAAAAAGAATGTTATGGTGAGAAATCCATCTCAATGCAACAAAAAGGTCCACCACAACATCACCAACACATTCACAACCTCTCTGAAGATTATAGACACATTCTGCTCACTACTTCCAGTGGTCCTGAAAGGTGGATTTTTTGTTCTCCCACCTTTAGGGTTTTGGACCTAAAAGGGGAAATTTTCACTTTCAAGTTCAAGAACAAACCCTTGAGATCTCAATGCAAAAGAGAAATACATCTTGCAAGAGGGTTGTCCTAGAGGCTAAATATGCTCTTTCACCACCAAGTCTAAACTTGCAAAAGACAATGAAATGCAAGATGAAATGAAAAACCCTAATTGGATGTAAACTAACACTAAATGACCTAGAAAAGTGAACAAAACAACACAAAAAACTATAAAACAGAAAGTGTGCACCTGGGAATCCGGAGAAGGATGAATGAAGATCTGGAATTCTAGAAAATATACTTTTATATTGACTAGGACTCATTTTCCAAGCTAGGAAAATTAGTCTAGTTTTTGGGAAAATGTGCAAGAACAAAAATCTACCAAAAGGGTATCCAAATTTGCAAAATCCTGAAAAATGGAGAAAATGGGGACTCATTCGCTAGAAGTGGCAAATCAATCCAATGGGGCTTGTCTACAACTTTCAAAGTTGATTCTTCTCTTCTTTGTTTTCTTTTTCCTTCTTGATTGGTTTCCAAATCTAAATCTCTTATTTGCAACCTGTAGGTGATCTTCAATGTTCTCCAAGTTTTGATGACAACTTTGGCAACTTTAAGTGATTTGACAACTTTTCTCTAATCTTGCTCCTTAGAAAATATGCAATCTAAACCTGTAAATCACACACAAAGGAGAGGGGAAAATTTTGTTGGATTAGTGGATAGGGGTTTGCCTTGTTCAAACCCCGTTTTGGAAATCAATCCTTGAAATGAAAGCAAATATGAATGGAGAATGATGAATGAACAAAAAACAACGTTGCAACTCAGCCAACCCTAGCAATAAGGTGTTACAAATATGCTTAAAATGGTTGCAATGGATGTGGTTCTTGACTCTTTCTTGAATGATGTTGATCTTGCTTGAAACACTTTCTTGAATCATCAACCCTACATCATTATTGTTAGCACAATAACAAACATATCATATATGAAATCCTTGACATGATGATTGACACTTGAATGCTTCTATAAAATGGTTGATAATATTCCCTTGAATGCTCTTATGAATGCTTGAACGCTAGGTGATAATATGAGTGAAAGAACCTTGTATTTATACTCAATTATGCAAGAATTCCTAAAATCACAACACTACAAGCCAACATCAAATCTAGGAGAATAAAATCCCACCAGAAATTTGAATTAAATTTGATTTTGGGCCACACGAGACTCATTCACCCAAGGTGGCAAATGAGTCCCATCAGGCATACTATATGGGACCAAAAACCAAAAGTGCTTAGAAATGTGTGAAAATTGGTTTGGGGCCAAAAGATCCAGGTGGGTCCTGTTGACAACGATTTTAATCACAACAACAAGGTGAATAAATTCTTCATAGATAAACCGCAAAAAGCCTATCCTTCTTGAAATATATGGAACAAAGACAATCTAAAGGGGGATTCTGCTTTAACAAGAAAATATTGGATCAATTCAATCCTAAGTCTCTGGTAATCAGGTCTTGATTGTACTAGGTTTTCTCTCGAGTATAATGTGATATTGTCGTTAATATCAAAGGGACTATGGTTACCTTTTATTCAAATCATATATATCATACATTGAGTTTCAATTTGGAACTTAAGAACAAATATCATGAAATCAAAAGATTTGAAATAATATTTCATGAACATCAACAACTTCTTTGCTACCACTTAAGTAGATTTGGCATTAAGCGTTCAACAATTTCGTAGAAAAAAAAAGATTTTCAATAAATTTCCATCCATTTACTTTTTTCTTTTTTGGAACATTTTCAAGGAGTTTAAACATCTATTCTAAAATAAAGCATAAAAATACTAAAAATTAAAATTTTCTCCTAGTTATTCTTCATGCACGTCCCAAAGAATTAACTAAAATAGAGCAAACCGCTTTATACTTCACCAGATTGCTTCATAGCTACATATAAAACGGTGTGAGATTTTAAAGAGAGGGGTTTTTGTTTGGACACCGAGTAGGTTTTTCATGCACCCTTAAATAGTGCAACACATAGTCTTGTTCAGATGAACTAACAAAACTAGCTACAAAAGATTCATGAGATAGGCAGCTATCTAATTGGCTATGATATTAATCAATGTCTATGTACATACAAATTTTTGCACTAGAATGATTCAGAAAAAAAGGAAAAAAGAACAAAACTCAAAGAAGTTTTGGCTCTTCTGACATCCACAAATTCTAAACTTAACTTAGAAAGAAAGATCCTCTAGCCTTTTATAGAACACAAGGCACATATAGGATAAGACAAATACATGAGATGAAATCCAAGGGAAAAATCACATCAAGGCATGCACGGAATGTAGTGACTAATAAGAAAATTGCAATCGAAGTCAACAAAGGTCAACTCCAATTGCACATTGAAGCTCTTCGAGTTTAATCTTTAATCATCAGGGTTCCTTCTTGGAACCAAACAAATCTACTCAAACAAAATGTAGGGACTTCCCACAAAATCAAAGTGATCAAGTGGAATTTTTGCCCCTACACTTCAGGTTCTTCCTCAATTTGAACATTCCATGAATGATTCAACCCTGGAATAGGTACACTTCTTTGTCCAATGCTTGAACTTCAGCATCCCGAGATCCTAGTATTTGGCACATCTTTGAAATGAACTCTAATCCAACATGATCTTTTAAAGTGCATCATTGAACCTGGAAATACCATTAGATTTGTTCACAAATATGATTTTCCTAACCATCCATACCTGAACTTTGCATCATAATTTGCATCTCCTGCAATCACAAATTCCACACATTAAATCCCTTTTAGAGAAAAACATTTATAAACATCTCATGTAAATAAAACCATTATTCAAATGTTAGTACATAAATCTCATAAATACCACACTTTATAACATATCATAAATCCTTGCATAATTATCTTCTACATATACTAGATTACCGGATGATCAGAATCATTAGATAACCTTAAGATTTCAAACAAAATTTAATTCACATCATTTACCTGTACCTGGTACCTACTATTTAGTTTTACCCATGAACTTTCCTTGGACTTCATTTTTACTGGAACTTCCATTTTACCAAACTCCAAATATCAGACCGAAACACTCTACTTATATTCACACCACCTTTTATCTTTCAAATGTTTCTGGTTCTCGATATCCAGTACCCAAAACACTTACATTACAAAGTACTCTCTAGTTAAATATTTCTCTTTACTTTTCACTTCTGGTGATCTTTCCAACTTGCTAGCTCGTGCCATGAGATTTATTATTATTTTCCACTTCGGTCCCCAAGTCTTACAGTCTTGGGGCATGTTGTGAGAACACACAACATGACCCATTCACCCAAGGTGGCAAATGAGTCCCAAACACTAAATCTAGGCCACACAAGCTAGGAACACCTGAATTATGATTGGTCAATGATTGGTGTCAGGATTATCCTTGAAAAGATGTAATAAATGAGGCTTGTGGATGCAAAATAGGGCCAATTAAAGCATAAGAAATCCCAAATATTAATGATATGCCTAGAGAAGTGTGAAAGTGTGTTACAACACTTTACAACACTCCAAATAAGGCAAGATTAAGGTTGATTTTGATTTAAAATAGGTTTATTATGTTTATTTAATTGATAAAACCTTAGAAAAGTGTGAAAGTGAATTACAACACTTAGCAAGGTACCATTAAAATCCATTAGTTCACAAGGTCCCAAGACCTAATGTGAATGTGTTATTCACATTACAACACTAAATCAAGGAAACATTAAGCCTAAATTCATAAGGTCCCATACAAGTGTAAAAATGTCCTTGATGACATTTTTTGACACTACATTTAGCCCCCACTTTAGTGAGAGGATGAACCTGCTTCAAACTCACACTAAAGTAAACAATCATGCATCAAGAGGGGTTCAAATGTACCAATGCCAATAAGATGGGATGACAATTATCAAGAGGGTGATCAAGCCCCCAGGATCAAGATCCCATGGAAAACCAACATAGGCACAAAAGTACACACATGAGAATGATATAAAGAACAAAAACAAGGAACAAGCATACACTACCAAAGATGAAAAAGAGAGAAGATAAAATAAAAGAGAATCGGATCAAGCTTCGATCATTTTTCCATCTTGATGTGGATCAAATCTAGGTTGTTTGTCTAAAAAATGCATACTCACCCTTGTTTGAAGAATGAAGAAGAACATCTCATTTTGTTTTTTTGTGTTGTCATTGATGTCACCATGATATATGAGTTGCAACTGCAAGATTAAGTCCTAGTTTTATCTCGTATTCTGGACCGGTATCTAAACTGGTATGCAGTTATCATCCTTTGGTATTTTGGTGTGTAATCCTTTGTTGTTGATTATTGTTGCTTGTGGTTTTGGGAAATGATTTATGGATGTTGGAAGCACATATATTTAGAATCTCACGTATTTTTATGCTCGTATAGTGTATCGACATTATTCTATTGTTGCATTTTTCTATTAGGTCTATTTCAAGCCGACCTAATAGATAGATGGTGTTATATTAAGTAAATTAATTTTGTGTTACGAATGTATGTGTGACCTATCTTAGGTCCATTCCAACATAATATAGTGTGCTAAGCATTTGAATTATCTTTGGAAATATTTTGTGAATGCTTGAAGCTAATAGTTGGTATTTTTGGTGAATAAGGGTTGCATCTAATTAGGTTGACCTAATTGATGCTTGCAGATATATCATCTATATATATTGGATAGTTTTTAGATTGTATATGATGAAGTTAATGTTGATGTGAATGTAAAGAAGTGTGAAAATGATGAAGTGTGTTAAGTCAGTTTATTGAACTTCAAAGGAATTGAACCAACACTTGTTAGGTGTACATTATTAGTTCATTTTCTGGTTGTAAGCCATTTTTTCATTGTAATTTTGTAGGCAATGAGCCTCTCATTTTGGATAGTGATTCCTGGTAGTGAGCCACCCCTAAATTGTAATATTTTATAACTGGTTATACTATATTGTGAGCTAACACTCACCGTGGTTTTTCCCATTTTGGGTTTTCCATGTAGAAATCCCGATGTTCATGTGTTGAGTGATTTCATGCTGTGTTATTGCTTTTGTTTATCTGTACTATTATATGCATTAAATTAACTGGTTGGTATTTGTTCAATAAATTTAATAATATACTGATTCACCCCCCTATTACTATTTTGGATATTCAACAATATCCAAGATATGGGAACTCCTAGCTATTACTTGGGTGAGAAGTCCTAAAAGGTGAGACACATACACTCATGGCTGGTATGCACTCACACACACACACACAAGTGGCTATGGGGAAATTCATGCCTCGATCAGGCTTCCCACTCAAACCATACCAAAGTTATACCTCCTAATAACTTTAATAAGGTGCCACAAAAAATGGTTTTCAAGCTTCATGAGACAAGCAAAACTTTGTATGCTTGGAGCTCATGAACAAATAGGATGGCTCTATAGGCATGCAAGTTGTGTTATGCAAGGTTGCCATATAATGAAAAATAGGAAATGTTCAAAGGAGTCTTTCTTAGTTCATGCAAGGTCTTTAACTTAGGGAACATTGTGCCTAACGTCTCCAAGAGAGGACCAATCAAAGAATAGAAAATTTTTAACTTAAGGGATGTAATGTGTCACATCAATCCACTAAGAGGAATGAAATATGCTCAGAGAGATCATGCTCTTGAAGGACATCATACCCAATGTCATCCATAAAGCTAAAAATGTATGAAGTAAGAAAATTGCACCATAAACCGAGAAAAAAGAATAATGCCAATGTATGCCCCCACTTTAAATAAATTTCTAAACACCACACTATGAGCAATTACTTTAAAGTAGCAAATGAAAAATGAAAACAAAGAAGACATGAGAGAAAACTTGGAAAGCCCTATGCCAAGTCATACGTTTCCAAGTAAAGTTGTGTCATGTAAGAGAAAAAGGAAAAGATAGGGGTTGCCCCCAAAATGAAAACACCAAACACATAAGGGATCTATGGGTTTTGGGTCACTATGTTCTTGCTACAATGTTTTTTAGAGAGCTCAAAATTGTCATCATGCCCCAAATACACATGGAACTGGAAGAATGACGCAAAGGGATTGAAAACAAAGAAAAAAATTTCAGGTCAACATGGAAGAGACATGAATGTCTTGATGCCTTATGTCATTCCCAAAAGGAAAAAACAAGACAAAGAAAAAGAGATAAAGAAAAGGAAACATAAAAAAGATTTTTGGGTCAACATGGAAGATACATGAATGCCTTGATGCCTTGTGTCATCCCCAAAAGGAAGACACAAGACAAAAATGAAAAAGAGATAAAGAAAAGAAAAGGAAAAGCTTTTGGGTCAACATGGAAGAGTCGTGAATGTCTCAATGCCTTGTGTCATCCCAAAAAGGAAAACACAAGACAAAAATGAAAAAGAGATAAAAAGAAAAAATATGTACAACATAGAGAAGAATGAAGGTACAAATAGAGGAATGTCACAAAGAGAGAGAACATCAAACAAACATCATAGGGGATCACATCATGCACATTCAATCACACAAAAGAAAATGAAAAAGAAATAATGCAAAATACTAGTAAGGACATGCAAGTCAACCTATGAGTAGGTCATCCACCTCCCAATCTTAGTCTTTATAAGCAAAAGGTAGACAACGCAGTTAAGGGACAATGAAAAATGCATTACTAGGACAAGGCTATCTACTTCTTGCCCCACTGAGTGCAAGAAAAGAATGAGTTGAGGTAGGTGATGGGAAAGGTCATGTAATAGTGAGAATAGAATGTTCTACAACTATTACATGACAAGCGATGGAGAAAGATTAGGTTATGCAATCACTTGATGGTAATCATTGCCATCAAAGTGAATTTTTTTCAATACTAACTTAAATGCACGACACTCATCTATACAATGTCTGAGAGTTCCATGGTATCGACAATGTGAAACTTTTGCATCTTTAGGATATAGCACTAGTCCATCTTTCATCGGTGGTAATGTTATTAGCTCTTTGTTTAAAACCAATTGTAGTTTCCTTTCACTTTCAGATGGCGAACAAGGAAACTTTAGTTTTTGTAACTTGTAGGGCCTACTACAGACTTTGTGTGTACAATGTAAGCAAGGCTTATCTTTGATGACCCCTCGAGGCCCTACATTAGTCCCCTGAAAAATTTAAAAAAATCATAAAACTCAGAAAAATAAAAATAGTCCTAACTCCATCATCACAATCTGCAATAAACTGTTCATACATAATAAACAAACCATCACATTCACCCTTTGACAAAACAAACAAACAAACAAACAAAGCAAACAATCAAAAGTTATAACTTTCAAGCAAACAATAAAAAATATTTGATTACAAATAGACAAAAACAATGCTAAAGTATTAACTACCTATATTTTGACAATTCACCAACAACATCCTGAGATATGCCTTTACGAATCCATTCCTATGATAGACATGATCAACAATGGATAACATCCTGAAACCTCAAAATAGATATGGAAAGTGATGTTACGACTTTGTTTTAACTTTTTATAGTCTTATCTTTTTTTATTTATTTTATTGACTCATTCCTAGGATCTCTTGAGGACATGTCCATAAGGATTTAGAGAAGAAGGAATGGGGGCAATTGAGTTTCATTTCATTTTTTTGTTTGTAAGATGTTTTTGTGTACTACTATAGCAAATACTTGCTTTATTGATTGTATGCAAGTTGTTTTAAGACAATTCGTGTAGCAGTTGCATGTTAGGTATTTCATACCTCTCTGTGTAACTAGTTCAAAAAGTTTTAAACACAACCCAACCATATATTCTAAACAAAGTTTATGTATGTCTGGTATGAGCAAGAATATTCTTTGTATGTTGATTCAAAGTCCACGTAATGGATACAAAGTCATCTTGGTCATTAATACCCTAGTGCATCGTATCTATTTGCTACATAAAAAAGGATTGTTCAAAATGTGAAGTCTCCAAGCAAAGAAAAAGTCATACTTATCAACAACTAACACCATCAAATTTGTATCGATCATCAAATATGTCTTCTAACTAACATCCATCTTGCATCACAATATCATTAGTACCGTATCCATCATGCATCCACAATGTCATCAATACATATAATGATGATAATAAAGCAATAAAAACATCTTTCCTCATGTATAAATCATGCATCCATCATATAGATAATAAAACATCATATGATATAGAATATGATCAATCCATCCATCCACATCATACGCATACATCAGAAAAGTACAAAAAAACATACATCATCATACATTATCATCCATAAACCATCACATAAACATATAATCAAGCTGAATCAAAAGCATGTATATCTCATATATATCATCATCAAAAAAGGAGAATGTCATGGTACATGATCAATAAAACATGTGTGGTAGGATAATACAAAAATAGACATATATATGAGGCATCAATTGGGCCAATGAATATATATACAAAATCATCTCTATAACATAAGTCTTTTAATACTAAACATCATAAAGATAAAAACAAATGTGTCACTGCCCAGCTGGAGGAGGACTCTAAGGATCAAGTTGATCAGGCTGTCTAACTGAGTGATTACCTGACTCAACACCAATAGCTTCTCAACACATGCACATTCTTCAATATTTCACACACACAATGAAGGCATTGCATTGTAACGAACAACCCAACATCTTTGTGAACACACTCTGACACGAGATGGGTAATGATTTAGTTTAGTGAATTCATTTTTCTTGTTTTGTTTCATTTACTTTCTTGAATTCATTGTTCTTAATCATTCATTTCATGAGTAATGGGCATAAATCATAACTTTCATTTGGATTATATTAGCTTCTAGTCACTCATTTGTCTTTTTTACATTGTCCCTATTTCCCCCTTACACACTAACATTAATTCAAAAGTGTGATAAAACTTCTACCTAAATATGGTGATAAATCACTCATTAAGAATCGGTGCCCTACCACATTGTTAAATGTATCCTATAAAATTCTTGCAAAAAATATTGCTTTAAGACTCATGGATATCATCCCTAAATTCAATAGTAATACTTAAATTGGTTTTATTAAAGGAAGGAATATACTAGAAAACATCTTGACAAGCTAGGAGGCCATGAATTGGACCAAAGTCTCTAATCAAAATATAGCTATGTTTTTGTTAGAATTTGAAAAGGAATATGATATAGTGGAATGGTCATTTTTGCTGATGGCTCTTGAAGCATTTGGCTTCTCAGATATTTTTCTTCATTTGGTTAAAACTCTTATGAAGGATGTAGTTGCCAAGGCTAACATTAATGGTTCCCTACCAGATATATTTAAGTTGGAAATATCCATTAGGAAAGGATGCCCCCTTGCCTTGACTCTTTTTTTCATTGCATCTAATGCAATCTATTATTTGTGGATAGATTCCACATTATCCCACAAGATCAACAATATCTTTCTCCCTAACAAGGAAGATTTATCAAGCATTTATTTTGTTGAGGATACAACCTTATTTGTAGAGTTAGATGGAAAGAATTTGGATTCTCTTATACATAAACTTAACCTATTTTGTACTACTTTTGGTTCCAAACTCTCTACTACAAATTCCATTATGCTTGGGTGGCAAGATACACCCCACCATGGTTTGAAAAGTGTGAATTCCAATGGGAATGATCTACCAAACAAATTAGATAGCTTGGTATTCCATTTTCTCTTAACCCCCGTTTAAAAGATATGTGGCTCTATACTAAAGGGAAAATAGATTGCAAAATTGATAAATGGAATAAATAGTTTCTTTCCCTAGCTAGGAGGATCTAGGTTTTCCAAAAGATATTATCTTCATACAATCCATATTACTCTTTTATTTGGATTTTCAATAGTTATCAAGTCAATGAAATTCAAAATAAAACCAGGAAGTTCCTTTGGTCATATGGTAGAGGTAAGAATAGGCAACACTCAGTTAAGTGGGACTATTGTTGTTTGGACAAGGTGAGGCTAGGGCTAGGATTGAAAGATCTCATATTTCATGGAGTGGCTCTTGCAGTCAAATGGATTCTAAGAGCTATGGATGGTGATGAGCCATGGAAAATTCTGGTGAGGAATAAAATTAAACTAGATGTCCCAAAATTGGATAAATCTTAGAAGTTTCTTCCCTTTAGTGACTTGCGAGCTTGTAGTTTCCCAATTGTTCCTGCAAGGCTTGGGGGTCTATTAAGAACAATATTATTAATAATGGCATTATTGATGGTAATAGCATGATCCATGAGGAGAGATCCATTTGATGGAACCTCAAGCATAAAAACAAGCCTCTAGCCTTACTTCAATGCTATTCTACCAAGAATTGGGATGCTAAAGGGGTTATATGCTTTGGTGACATCATAAGTGTTGGAAAGCTTAAATCTTGGGCTTCCTTAAGTTATGAGTTTGGTCTTCCTCCCTCCAACTAGAGAACATATTCCATCCTTAAAGAAGCTTGTAAAATCATTTATCTACCCAAAACTTGCATTCATGATGTTGATAGTATTAAGCAATTCAAGTGGATTGATGGAACCATCCTTCAAAAAGTCAATACTAAGTTGGTTTACAAAATATTAAGTAATAATTAACTCTAAAATTGTTTATCTTAATCAGACCTAGATTCTTTCATTATCTAGTAAGTAATGGCATAATATTCTTAAGAAACATTGGAATAATGTTACTAAACCCAAGAAAGCTTGCTTCAAGTGGTCATTGATTTTACAAAATAATACCTTATAAAATTCATCATACTGATATTGATTTGTGCAACATTTGTAGACAACCTAAAACATTAAAACATTTATTTTTTGAATGGTTCTTTGCAAAAGAAGTATGAAATTTATTTTTCTCTAGTCTTAAAGAATGGAAAGGTAATATTGTTTGGACTGAAATTATTTTTGGTCATATTAATAAATTAATTAAAGAAAGTAATATGTTTTAGTTAATTTCTTCCATTGAAATCCTTTGGAAAATTTGGACTATGAGAAACAAGAGTAAGTTTCAAGGGATTGAGCAGTTGCTTATTAAGTCTCACAAGAGACTTATATATTACAATGTTGTTGTGCAGGTGACAGTTAGTATGGAGCTCTCCATCCATAACTTTATGCAACTAGTAGAGGATGGCACAATGAGGGTAATTGCTTTAGAAGTGCACTATGAGAAAACATGGTCAATCAACAAAAAAGAGAACAAGTCATTCTTGAAAGATTTGATGGAGTTCCTAAAGAGATACAGCGATTTTGTGCTAGATATACTTGATGTGGAACCAAATAAAGTGATTGAGAAAAAGATCAAAGTGCATTACCACAACAATGAGGGTGACAATTTTTCTATGGAGACAATAAGGTCCAGTGATGAGCTCTATAAAATTGCTCCTACCATTGGATGGGGAGGTCTTGACCAATTCAGTGAGAGTAGAAGCTTCTAAGTTTGCAATGTTTATAGTATTTTGTATATGCATCATGCATATAGCAACAAAAATTGTAACTTTTTGTATAGGCTTTGTCAGATCAAGTCCTTGTTCAACAACAACAATGATCGATTCTAAGCTACTTATTTTGGAGACACTTAATGTAGTTCTTTCACATTGGCATTTGCATCTCCTAGAAGTGATCGATTGCATTTACAATTTGTAGCTTAGAATCTCTCATAAAAAGTTCTTAATTATTCATCTATTTTTTCATATTTCTAGTAGAGGAATTACTGACCCAAATAGAGTGATATTTGTAAAGATAAAATTGAAAAGTCATGTTGCTATTTAGTGGAAATAAACTTAGTTAGAAAGGAAGGAGAGAGAGATGTTAGGGAAAAGGTGTGTTGTACACCTTGCACAAGAAAATAAATATTTTAATTATGTAAAATAAATATTTATTTGCAATGCACCTTAGGAGATATGTGTAGCCACATTAAATATCTATGTGGTTCTACATGTAATGTTGTATTGCAATATTGGTTAAGTATTTTATGTTGTGAGTTGTACATTGGAAAAATATTTAATATTGGAAAACTTAGTATCAAAAAGTAAATGTTGGGATTAATAGTTTTGTGCTCTCATGGTTTTGAGACACATGGTTTAGCCAATACCACTTGGTGGTTTTATGTGAGCTTGAGTCTATGAAAGCAAGCACATGTCTAGTGGTAGAGGTTGGTTCTTATTTGTCTCAAACTCTTTTGTAGAGTGCATATGTGGGTGATGTTGTGTTTAGTGGAGCCACATTACACAAAAATGAATGAGGGTGGGCTTAATGACATACCCTTTGGCCCCACCAATTTTTGTTGTCGTTAATCTTGCTAATGATTTGAGCGTGCTTTCTCAACATTTTTTAGTAGTTAATCATTCTATAGAAAGCTTTTATTTTTTTCCTAGATTTGAGGAATCTTATTAATCACTAGGTTGTGTCTCATGGAGATGGTATTCTTGAAGTCATTAGCTCTTGCATATTGCATAATATAGATGAAACTAAGATGATTCTATTGGTGGTAAGTATTGAGGAGATTTGTGACATCCAATCTTGGCTCCATCTAATAGAGGTCAATCCCCACAAGTTGTTATATAGTTGGTAGTTGTTGGTTCTTAGAAAATCTATACAAAATTATCTACTAGTTGAACGTATATGAATGAAGATGGATGGTGTGATGGTGTAGTTGTTTTGGGTAGTGGTGCTAGTGTTGGTGGTTGGGGTTGGCTTGAGGATCTTTACATTTTTACATGGTTTTTGTTTATTAGTTCTTTTGGTTTTATGTTTTTTTATCTTTTGGTTCTCTTCTACTAATTTATGTTCTAAGTTTGGTTGGCTCTCATCTATAAAATTATATTTTATAATCTAGTTATTGTTACGTTTTAGGTAGGGGCCCTTATAGAACCCCCTTGAATTTAATAAAAATAGTATTATATTTATAAATCTAATTTATTTATGAAATATACATCTATTAAATTTTCAAGTATACAATGTTTAATTATTGTTGTGGATAACAAATATCCAATAAAAATATGGAAAATTTTAAAATTTTCATAAAAGACTTTAACCTCAACATGCAACAATAGAGTTCAAAAATGAAATCCTAAAAAAAATAACTTAGCCAAACTACTAACACATAATTTAACCAAATACAAAATTTCATAAATATTGCAATAATAAAAACTAGTTACTACATGGCACTTGTTAGATTAGTTTCATTCTACATGAATGTGTTATGAAAGCTACGACTAAGATATTGGTTTTCTAATAAAATGTCTAGTGACTATCATTTACAAAGAAAATTAGTTTATTTCCATTTTCTTTGTCAAGAGAAGAACTAAAATTTATTCTTGTTGATGCTTTAAAAATTTCAAGAGCTTTCAACTACTATCTTAATTGCAATGTGTTTTTTTTCAATCAAAATGAGATTATTGATGTATTAAAAGAAAATTGTTGCCTTTATCACTTCATATATCTTCTTTATATTTATTTAGAGAGTAAACATATTAAACTATTTTTACACCTATTAATATTCATTTTCTAAATTTTCTTAGAACTTAAAACCGATCTCATTCATTGTATTCAGTTGTTGTGATGACTTTGTTATAATCTGATTATGACATTTTTATAATTATTTTCTTCATCCAATAAAAAAAAATTCTCATTTTTATAATGTATCAAATCTTTAAACTTGACTAAAATCCATCTTTGTAAACTTTTTTACACCTAAACTCTCACCAATAAAACAACCACCACTTCCCTAACAACTTTATTCATTTTTAAAATGACCATCTTCACTCAAATATGAGGTCATTTTCTCATCACTATGATATCCTTGTATGTCCTTAAATTTCAGCTTAAACTTCACTCCTTATTCTCTTAAGTAACACACCCAAATCCTCTCTTGTACAACATATAATGTCAAAAATAGTTTCTAAATTAAGACTAGACAAAGGTGTCGGCCATTATAAAGGATAAAATATGATAATAAGACAAGTTGAAAAGGCGTCTTAAATAATTTCCTCCATCCTATGGAAAGAAAACCGTCCATAATACATGAGTTGCCGACATCAGACGTGGATTCGTTTTCCCAACAAAGGACAGAAGTTCGAGACCATTGGAATTCAGTTTTAATCATATGGGAAAGCTGCACAATATTTTTGGAAGTGACTAAAACACCTAGCGTCCATTTTTCTTAAAAAAGGTCCAATTCAAGTTATCCCATCAACTTTTTGGTTGTATGTACAATTATTGGGAGCAAATGTAAGGTCCTGATTCATGTAGAGAGTTTCTGTTCAATGTAGGTATTCTTTTGAATTTTCATAAGTACGAAATATTTTGAAATTTATTTTACATCATTGTTAGTGATCTGTCATCATCATGACAAGAATAAAATGTAAATATTTTCAATTCATCTATTAATTGTTGCATCAATTGAGTAAAATTCTTTTATTCATTTTTATAAGCAATTTGGAAAGATCATAAATAGTATTTGAACTTTTTAAAATAATTTTGTGTACAGATATTCTATATTTGATGTTGATTTGAGATCATCTAAGTTTTTTTTTAGTTTTTAAATATATATACATAAATTAACTTATGATATTTATATAGAGAGAAACAAATATAAATCTATATATAAATATCTAAACATATGATGCATATATTTATATATGAAATATAAAAAACTCTAAAGATATATATGTATGGGGATAAAGTAAATATATATATGTAAATAGAGAGAAAATGTAAATATATATTAGTATATATAGAGAGAAAATATGTATGTATATATAATTCTATATATTTATATTTTCTATCTCTATTTATAAATATGAATTTGCTTTCTATCCATACATATATATCCTTAGAATTTTTTATATTTCATATATAAATATATACATCATATGTTTAGATGTTTATATATCTTTAGATATTTATATGTAGATTTATTTTTATTTTTTTCTCTCTATTTATATATTTCATAATTAAAGACTTGTAATATTTTAATTAACATTTTTTTAATCATTATTTAGCTTCATAACTTGCATTTTTTCTCAATTTTTAATTACAAACTTGAATCACGTCCAACCTTCTCCCTTTCCCCCTCTCTTTTTACTCTATCTAGGTCTGCAAACAAATCTCACACAATTGAATCGAGAAAAAAACACACACTATAAACATATTTTCAATCAATCAAAAATAGATTTTTTTCTTTTATTGAAACAATGCAAAGAAAATTGCATAGAAGAAGGTAGCCAACAGACTGCCAAGAAAATAAAAGAAAGTATTGCACTACAAATAATCCAAAACAATCCAAAAGACAATTGAAACAAGAAAAACAATAATCCACACTCCCAAACAAATAAAAAACCTCATTACAAATAAAAAAGTATAATTATAATTCTTCTCTATTTTAATCTTCTAAATACAATATTTTAGATGAAAAAATTAAATTCCCACTCATTTCATAAATGCAAACTTGCATTAATTTGAAATTCCAACTAATCAAATCAAATATTTATTATTTAAAATTAAACATACAAATTTATTAATTTTTTCCAATATTTAAATCTTATTGAAAATTTTAAATTATTTCAACATTAAATACTCTAAAATAGTCATCTATCAAGAGTACTATATTCTTTCACTTCATCTTAGTTGAAGAAAACATTTATCACACGGTCCATGTCAATACAGTTGTAGATCACACAGCCCATGTCGATACTTGCATAGTGACATAAGGAAAGTAATATAAACATTTGATATTACATTTGACATGACATAACACAAGGATTGACTTTTAGCTCCACACAAAAATTCTTTTTAGTTTATGTTATAGTAATTATACAAAATCAAACAAAGGGTTATAGGTAAGAAGAATGAGCAGGTTAAACAAAGGCTACAACAAGTTATTTTGCAGATTGTGAAGTTTCAACTGGGCAAGAAGATGGAGCATTGTAAAAACATTATACAGATTTTGTAATTTGCCTTTTTGTGGCTGTTTCTTATGGCTGTTGCCTTGTTCAGCCTCTGATATTGTCACTCGGATTATGTATATCTGATCTTTTTGGTTTCTGCTACTGCTGGTAGCTTTCTCCTTGTAATTCTTTCTGCTTTGTTCAATAAAAAAAAAAAATTATACAAAATCAATATTATAATGGTCAAAATTGAATATTTATATTTTTTTATATTTTATATTTATTTTGATTAGAGTGTTTTAGTGTAAGAAGTTTATAAGTATTGTATTTTTGTGTGAATTTAGTTTATAAATATCATTATATTTTGATTCTATCATTATTTAATTTTAGAGATTGGTCTTGATTTTTAGATGTCTCATTCTCCATCTTGGATCAAATCTATAATTGCAAATTTGACCAAAATTATTTTTGTAGTCATTGATTTAAATTTTGACCTTTTAAAATTTAAATTTAAATTAAATCTTCTTTATTCTCTCCTACTAATTATCATGAGATGGCCTAATACACATTTTTGTGTTGTGTTGTTGTATTTAAAGACATTACTCATATATTAAAAATCATCTAAGAATGTTAGAAGATCTAAGAGTCATCAAAGAGTGTTTACATTAACAACATTATAGCATAATTTTTCAAAGCATACATCATCCTAGGTATATTGTATGTTTTCTTTGATTGTTGTTATAAAGTTATGAAATCAATCATCTCAAGGGTTTGATTAAGGAGAATATGATCCAAAAATTCAACAAATTCCTCAAAGTTATTTCTAATCAATGCCACTAGTTCTTGCTAAGATTTAAACATAAAAAAATTACTTAGTTAAGTGAGTTTCAAGCAATAATTTTCTATCAATTCATTTATATGAGTATAGGATCAAGTTCATGCACTACTCCACTTCCATTGGCATGAAAATCAAGTTCACAAGTGTAGATTTGAGCTACAAGAGTTCATAGTTAGTTTACAAATTCTAAGGCATTCATCTAATCAAGTCCTAAAATTTCAACACCCTAATGAATCAATTTTTGACCCCTTGTACAACAAATTTCCATCAAACATAAATCCAAATAATTTATTTAATTTTCTCATATGATTTCAATATTAATCTCAAAATAAAAATCTTAATTTTTAATTATTGATTAACGATTTTTCTTAAGTCCCCTGTTTATGGGACTTCTAAAGATAATTTGGTGGATAGATCTAGGGTAGATGCTCATTGGGTCAACTTAAACAATTGTTGCAAGAATGATGGTGTTGTCATTGATGTTAATAGGAAGTCTATTGGTTGGTGTTGTCATTGATGTCAACTATGGGATGAAGATGTTGAGGATATTGAGAAAATTGTGGTAAAGAGGAAAACAGGTTGTGCATGTGTAGTTGAGACCTTGAGGAAGTATTGTGAGTACATGGAGCTATTATTTTTTTGCAAAGTTTAAAATGAGTTGAAGTAATGATCTGAGATGATGTCTCTGGTAATTGGTTTTCAAGTACTATTGAGAAAATTTAATAACCATAGTAAATTGTGTTGTGAAATGTTGATAGTGTGCTTCAATATTGTGCTTCGCGTTCTTTTTGTCTTGATGTTATGCCTGTGTGAATCTTACAGGTTATTTAAGATTGATAGAGGTTGTTGTATTCAAAATTTAGGTTTTTGGATCATTGTACAATGCGAGATATTTTCACTAGTACATGAATCAGTTGTTCAATGATGTTTTCTATGGTCTAGGAGAAATGTATTTGCTCTTTGTTTCTCCATCGATTAGCTTCAAGTTGAGCAGATTTGGGAAGTTGCTTAAAAAGCTTTTATATTTTTGTGTTCAAGTTCTTACTTGATTTGGTGTAGTACAGTAAAAGTTTCATTTGTCAATACACAATTAAGGGCTATTAGTTGTTCTGAGTTGAAGTATTTGTTGATGTGAGCTTGGATGAAGTATTTGATGAATCTTAAGAATTTTGTGGATTATTACGGATTGAATTCAAGTGAATTATGTTGTTCAAAACTTTTGGCTTGATTTAAGGAAGCGTGTACTTAATGTCTATGGTGTTTTGCATGGATGTTGGTGGACCTTGTGTTTAACACTACATGTAAGGCTTATGGAAGTGTGTTGAAGTTTGTTTGGATCTATTTGGGTCCTAATTAAGGATTTATGTAGGTCACCTTTCATTCATATCCACCATGGGAATGTTTAGGTGTCAGCCTATTTTTAATTTGAATGTATAATGGCTAGTGGTTGACATTAGAGAAATTTTTTGAGGTAGAACTTGATATAAATATGTATGGTGTTGATGCAAGAGGGAGGATGAAAGAGTAAGAAGAAAGATAGATGTGAGATTGATGCAAGTGATATGTGTGATGAAAAATTGATCAGAGTAGTGCAAATTTCATGTTAGGGTTCCTGAAGGCAGTGAGACTGTAAAAGTGTGAAAGAAATTGTGGTGGACTCTTTGTTGCATTGAGAAGTGTTTTCTTTGTGTAAAATTCTTCTTCTATCTTCTTGTATTCTTTATGTAGTAGTGAGCCCTAGTTGTGAGCCTTTTAGACAATGTCTTATTTTGGTAGTGAGCCCCTTTGTACCGGTTTTTCCATTACTTATATTGTGAGCTAATCCTCACCGTGGTTTTTCCCTCATTGGGTTTTCCACGTAAATCTGGTATTCTCATGTGTATGGTTTTGTGATTTCAATTTTTGTTATTTGCATTTCATGTTTAATCAATCTAATAGAATAAGGGTTTAATGAATGCTTGTGGATCTGATTACTGTTGAGGGTTTTGAAGGTTTAATTTGCTACAACTGATTCACCCCCTCTCAGCTGTGTTGTTCACTTCAAAAAATGGTATCAGAGATTGGTTCCTTGAAGAAGAGCTTAACCACTTGAGGTAGATTCGGGATGGCAAACAAGATTCCTTTGGAATATCCTAGATTTGATGGCTCAAATTATGCATTGTAGAAGATAAAGATAGAAGGATATTTGTGTTCTCAAGGATATGAGATTGAGAAAGCTCATCATAATACATATACTCCACCATTGAATGGTTTGAGTACAAGTACAAAAATCAAGGCACATGAGATCAATGCTAGGGCAAGGTACATTATTGTGAATAGTATTTCAAATACAAATTAGTTAAAGTTATGAGTTTGAAGATTGTTAAAGAAGTTTTGGATAAGTTAGAAATCATTTATGAAGGAGATCTGAAGGTCAATTAAGCAAAGTTGTAGAACTTGAAGGCATAGTTTGAAATGATGCATATGTCTAAAGATGAAACAATAAAAGGATACATACATAGAGTTGACGAATTGGTAAGTTATATGAGAGGCCTTGGTGCAATAGTTAAAGAATCTAAAGTGGTAAAGAAAATTATCAGATCTCTTCCGGATTGCTATAGTGAAAAGGTATATGCTATTGAGGAAACAGTTGATTTTGATAATTATTCCAAAGATTAGTTGATTGGTACTCTAACTGCATTTGAAATGAGAAAACTGAAGAAAAGTACAAAAGTAGAGACTGATATCAAAGCTGGTAATTCAGAGAGGGTTGAAGATTCAGGTGATGAATATCTTGACGATTTGGAAGCTAACTTCATGAGGAAGATGAAAAAGGGCACCGGTAAGTATCAAGGTAAATTACCTTTCAAATGTTTTAGCTATGGTAGTATAGGTAATTATGCTTCAAGATGTCCAAAAAGAGCTTTAAACAATAAGAACAAGGAAAATAAAGGAAAGATGATTAAGAAAGCTTACTATGTGAAAGAAGATGTTGGTATTTCTAATGATGAATTTTATTATGTAGACTTTGATGATAATGAATGTCTTTTTTTGGCTATAAAAGAAGACTATGGTTCTGCTAACCCTGAAATTTGTGTAAAGGAAAGTGTTTTGGAGATGAAAGATAAGGTTGAAGGTACTTTGGTCTCTTTTTTTCATGTCAAAGAAGATAAGAATTACTAGGTTATTGACAGTGGATACTCTAATCATATGACTAGAGACAAAAGTAAGTTTGTTAAACTTGAAAAGTATGATGGGGGATTAGTTAAATTTGGAGATGATTCAAGAGCAAATATTTGTGGAATTGGTTCAATCAGTTTTGATGGCAAGCATAAAATTGACAATGTTTACTATGTTAAGAGCTTAAGACATAATCTCTTGAGTGTCAGAAAAATGTGTAACGAAGGGTATAATCTTGTGTTTAAGGATGAAGCATGTGAGATCCAAAAAGGGTCCAAAATTGTGCTTGTTGTTGGTAAGAGAACAAATGGAAACATATATTAGCTTAAGGATGCTAATGGCGATTGCTTTATGTCACAGATTAATGATAGTTGGTTATGGCACTAGAGGATGCGTCATATAAATTTTGATAATTTGGAAAGAATTAGTTCAATTCATGTTGTGAAATATTTACCTAGAATCACAAAACCTATCAATGATGTTTGTGAGAGTTGTCAATTTGGGAAAAAAATAAGGAGTAGCTTTAAGGGAAAGGAAAAATTTACTACCGAACTCCTCGAATTAGTGCATACAGATCTTTGTGGCCCTACAAGGGTGACAAGTCTACAAGGTGATAGGTACTTTATGCTTTTGATTAATGATTACTCTAGAATGACATGGGTTACTTTTCTTAGAGAAGTATGATGCATTAGATAAATTTAAGGCATTTAAAGCTATGGTTGAGAATGAAATGGATTTGAAAATAAAATGCTTGAGGTTTGAAAGAAGTGGTGAATTCACCTCCAATGAGTTTAATATGTTTTGTGAAGTTCATGGAATAAAGAGGCATTTGTCTACCCCTAGAACTCCTCAGCAGAATGGAGTTGTTGAAAGGAAAAATAAAACTATTCAAGAATTTGTAAGGACTATGATGAAAGAGGAAAATCTACCACAAGTCTATTGGAGAGAAGCTATTCAAGAATGGTTGATCAAGCCTCCTTTTTTTATCGGGCTTCTCTTAGGAAGTAGTAGTAGTAGTAGTAGTAGTAGTAGTAGTAGTAGTAGTAGTAGTAGTAGTAGTAGTAGTAGTAGTAGTAGTAGTAGTAGTAGTAGTAGTAGTAGTAGTAGTAGTAGTAGTAGGGGGTTCTTAAGGAGGTGTGGTGGTTGCAAGTGGTTATTCTTGAGGCGAAGGATCCTTCACTAATGGTCCCATTCCTCTTCTAGCATATACATGGGTGAAGCCACAATAGTGGTTTACAATTCAAGTGAGGAAGGAAAACTCACAAAAAATGACCCCAAAGTAAAAAAAGCAATTTTGGGGGTTCGTACAAACCTACTGGTTTGACCGAACCCATTAGGGGTTTGTTTGAACTATGGTTCGAGTGAACCCTTTTAAATTTTGGCCGCCAAAATAAAAAAGCAAATGCATGGAAAAGGGGTTCGAACAAACCCCCTTGAAGAGGTTCGCTCGAACCCCCTTACCCCTCATCGCCCTCCTGAGACACAAAAAAAGTCTAATTTTTACGCTTCGAAGCTCGAGTTGAGGATGAAAATGGAGGAGTCTTCAAAAACCAATTTGGAATCAAATAGTCCCTAGAATGAGCTATCCAATGAATATAATTTTAATATGTTTTGGTTTTATTATGTATTTGTTTTTTTAGTTTTATTAAACATAGGTTCTTCACCGAAAATGAAGGTCTTTGTTCTGCACATGTGGAAAAATAGCAGATTATCAAACAAAATTTTTGAAAAATATGAGTGCACTAGATATTGAATTCCTTGATCCAACAAAAATAAATAAATTGAATTTTGATATATACAAAAAAAATTACGCGTTATACGGTCGCACTATGTTTGAATTGTAATTGGTTTGACTTCAAAACTTGAATAAAGAAAAATATTAAAAAAAACTATCTAACCAAGTGGAAGCACTAGATATCGGAGTTACAAATCTAAATTCAAAAGAATTAGAATTTTATCCTTCATGGAAAAAAAAGTTATGCTTTATACAGTGTGTGTCACTTTTTAAAAATGTTGTTTTCTAAAAAACAAGTTTTCATGGGAGATGGAAAAAGAAGTGCAATCTGATTCCAAAAATTTTGACAAAAGTATTTTTAGAATCTACAGAAAAAATGTGATGAGACTCTAGTTTGCATCATCTTCAAATTCCTCACGGTTTATCCGCTATAGGTGCCCGAATGTGAAGATTTAGTTAAAAATAATAATTTCAGTGTCCAATTTGGCCAAAAATTGTAAACCACTATTGTGGGATCACCCACATACACAGATGGATCAACTTGTGGCTACTATGAAGGTCTTTCTTCAACCATTAGGGCTTTCCCAATTAACTTGTCATCATTATTCAATGCTTTTTGGATCTTGGCAATAGGATCTCTTATTTTTGTATATACTCCAAGATAATTGGCTATTTTCTTAGAATTTTGATCTTTTTTTATTTTTTGAAAGAAACCCATTTTATTTCTCTTTAATTTACCTCCTTTTTAGTGAGTTTATTCCTAATCACATCTTAACCAAAGAGAATCTAGTGTACAAATGAGGATCTTTTAATTCTCATTCTTACTTGGTTGATAAAGCAGGTTCAAGATCAAATGCTCTTGTGCTCTCCTAGACCATCTTGTATGTATGGAGCATGGGACAAATGAGCTCTAGGACCTCCCTAGTCATTGTGAAATCTGAAAATACTATAGAGAATGGAAAGAAAGAGCCCTTCTTTTATCCCGTTAGGTGTCTCTTGTTAGCTTAATTTAATTACCATATTACCTCTAGATATGCCAATCTCAAAGGAACATACCTTGGCATAATGTGGGGTCCCATAGGGCACCCATATACCTTATTATTGTTGAAACTGAATGGAGATACCAATATCTCCAATTGTGTAGTATATCAAACTCAAGCATTCTTTCCTTGGGCCTTAAGAAATCCATAATATCTTTTTGCAACCTGCCTTCTTCCACTCCCATAAAACCTAAGACCCTTATGATGAAATGGTCCTCAAAGACCACATAATTTGAAGGTTTGTAGTATACATCTTAGATATGAGTCCAATACTAGATAGGGAGAAGGTTTCCATTATCATCTATTATTTTCACCTGTAATGTGTGGTCCCATTTTGTCCTTCCTTCATACAAAAACATGTGTCATAGTAGGGAGTACCATTTTAAATTGATTGTTTTATTATTGGCCTTTATCTTCATTAATTTCTTATAAATTCCATTATATATATGTGGTAAAAAAGAATTCATTATTCACTAGAGGGTTTTAAATGTCTACTACCATGTACATCAATGGCATAGGGATTTTGGTTTTTGCACCCCCGTCGAGGACTTGGAAAAATGAAGGATAAGTCTTGATAAAATAGTCCTCAAATATGTCAATATTAAAGTGATCAACTTCACTTGTTGGAATTCTGAAAGATGTTTTATCAAATCCCTTCAACCTATGCCTTGGTAATAATAGAACTTTGTACATTTATGCCTATCTTGTTGATAATTCTGCTTGGATAGATCAAAATCTATAACCTTATTTGTAGCTAATTTCAAGTTGAAAACCTTCGAAATGGAAGCTTTATCAACTTTCACCAACACTCCCCCATTTTTGGTTCTAATAATTATGACATTTTCATCATATTTCATGGCCACATGCATGATAAATTCCACATTGATGAAGATGTTAGGAACAATTAGTTTTCCTAGGTCATAAATCCATAAATTTGAAATGGAGACCTTAGAAGCCCTCTTGGTGTACCAGTGGTTGAAGAGGCTCCATTCAGTTAAAGTGAATTTTTCATCCCTAAATTTCCTTCCATTGTCTACTAGACCACTTGTAGCACCAACCCCATGGGCATGTACGGCCTTCTTGGATCATGACCCAAGGAGTTGTACAACTAGGTCTTCATCAAAAGGTTTTTTTGATGAAGATGGTTGGATTTTTTATTGGGTCACCTTACAATTCAATTTTGACTTACGGTTTTTCTAGAAGTCTAGGGTTTGGGTGTTTTTTAGACAATTCACTAGATTCACATATTTAATAGCAAACCATTAATATTATAAACTTTAAGAAATTTTGAACTAGAGGTCTAAAACTATGGACTTTTTTTTCTCTAGAAACCCTAGTTCATTGCATAGGTTGTGGAATAGCGATAAATAGCTCTTTAGTCTCTATGAAATGTGTAATGATTTCACTCATCAATCGGATTACAATACTTCAGAAGAATTTTTTTTGAAGGATCCATCACTTCCACCATTATTGTTCATTTGTGCACCTATTTTTTGGAAGAATGAATACTAAGTAACAATGGAAAAATATTGACTAATATTTTTGTTTCCTAGGAGATTTGTGCAGCAGAAGATCCTGAATTTGAGACTTTTATACAAAAAATATTCTTTTGAATGAAGGTATTCCTGCTTGGATGGTGGCTTAAGATCGACCTCATGAAAACCTTATATTCCTTGAGGAGGTTCTACCCCATGGAAACACTCTTTAATGGAACTCTACTAATATTTCACTCTATTCTATTCCACTTTCTCATTCAAAAAACACAAGGGGCGATATTACATATGATAAAATATATAATCAATTCTAAAATTTATAACCAATTAACTTATAAAGGAGGTTGTTTATGATGAATGCTTTAGCTACTTTTGTATTTTCATGGATAGAGAGAGGTGTTCCAATAATATTGTTTGGGTTATATTATGGTTAGACATATTCAACTACCTATTTCCCAAGTTTGAGTGCAAGCTATTGATTTTTGGAGATAGAACACAATCGACGATCTAGGATTACTTTGACCATATTTGAATATTTTGACAAGAGTTTGACATACTTTGAAAAATATTGACCTATAATAACACTCCAATTCATTACTTTCCACATCATTTGTGTGGGTTCGTTGATAAGAGTTCCTTCAAAAAGGCAAGTGACGTCAGTTAGGAATCCACATGGCAACCTTCTATAATTATGCATCTTGAAATGAGACCCACCTTGAAGAGCTTGTGGACTTGTGGAACCTATGAAATGCATCCACATGTCGCAATCCCACAATTCCACACTTAGAAACTGGGTCCTCTTTAAAGAGTCCACAAGCTTGTGAAACTATGTCAATTAATGCCAAGTGACAACCTTTTTGCAGATCTACATCTTTATTTTGCCTATAGTAACTAAGCTCTTGCAAACATGCAGAAACCAATGAGAAAGATGACATATGTCACTCTTCTACTTTTATGCATCCTCACTTTTCTTTAATAAAATATAGCCTATGGACTCACGAAAACCTAAAGAATCATGACACTTGGTAGAAAACAACTTAACGAAAATGCATAAGCGTAAAATCACTTAAGTTATTTTAATTTGCACATGTGGTAATTTGAGCAAGCAATCACTAGGAAAGAAAATGGGGTCGATAACTTAATGATTTATAAGGATTCATATATCACTTAAGGCATCAAAAATTGGGTGAGAAATTCAATGAAAGATTAGAATACAAGTGCAAGGCCTAAAAAGGGTTTCATTGCATAGGTTACGAAATAGCAAGAAATAGCTCTCTAGCCTCAATGAAAGGTGTAATGATGTCACTCATCAATCGGATTACAATACTTCTAAAGAAAATTCTTTGAAAGATCAGGTAACAATCCATCACTTCCACCATTATTGTCTGTTTGTGCACCTATTTTTTGGAAGAATGAATACTAAGTAACAATGGAAAAATATTGACTAATATTTTTGTTTCCTTGGAGATTCATGCAGCAGAAGATCCTAAATTTGAGACTTTTATACAAAAAATATTCTTTTGAATGAAGGCATTCGTGCTTGGATGGTGGCTCACGACCAGCCTCATGAAAACCTTGTATTACTTGAGGAGGTTCTACCCCATGGAAACACTCTTTAATGGAAATCTACTGATATTTCACTCTATTCTATTCCACTTTCTCATTCAAAAAACACAAGGGGTGATATTACATATGATAAAATATATAATCAATTCTAAAATTTATAACCAATTAACTTATAAAGAAGGAGGTTGTTTATGATGACTACTTTAGCTACTTTTGTATTTTCGTGGATAGAGAGAGTTGTTCCAATAATATTGTTTGGGTTATATTATGGTTAGACATATTAAACTACCTATTTCCCATATTTGAGTGCAAGTTGTTGATTTTTGGAGATAGAACACGATCGACGATCTAGGATTACTTTGACCATATTTGAATGTTTTGACAAGAGTTTAACATACTTTGAAAAATATTGACCTATAATAACACTCAACTTCATTACTTTCCACATCATTTGTGTGGATTAATTGATAAGAGTGCCTTTAAAAAGGCAAGTGACATCAACTAGGAGTCCATGTGGTAACCTTCTATAATTTTGTAGCTTGAAATGAGACCTACCTTGAAGAGCTTGTGGACTTGTGGAACCTATGAGTGTTGCGATCCCAAAATTCCACACTTAAAAAATGGGTCCTCTTCGAAGATTCCACGAGCTTGTGGAACTATGTCAATTGATGCCAAGTGTTAACCTTTTTGCAGTTTTGCATCTTTATTTTTCCCATAGTAACTAAGCTCTTGCGGACATGTGGAAACCAATGAGGAATATGACATATATCGCTCTTCTACTATTCTACATCCTCACTTTTCTTTAGTAAAATATAGCATGTGGACTTGCAAAAGCTAAAAGAATCATGACACTTGGTAGAAAACAACTTAACGAAAATGCATGAGTGCAAAATCAGTTAAGTTATTTTAATTTGCACATGTGGTAATTTGAGCAAGCGATCACTAGGAAAGAAAAGGGGATCGATAACTTAATGATTTATAAGGATTCATATATCACTCAAGGCATCGAAAATTGGGTGAGAAATTCAATGAAAGATTAGAATACAAGTGCAAGGGCTAAAAATGGTTTTTAGGGTTTTTTTTACCTTAATATATAGAAAGAGAATTTTTGCATAACCCTAGCAATCATGACAACAATTTTACAACTTTTGAGCATAAAAAAGAGACAAAAAGCCAAAAAAAATGACAATACATTATCACTGTAGTTGATCACCTCCTCTGATTGTGGTAGATCAACATCCTTTTGTTGTCAGTTGAAAATACTTTTGTTGTTGGTTGACAAGTCCTTCACTACACCTGGGTTAGTTTTATTCCAAATAAAATTTTCATTATTAGCAACTATAATTAATCATAAAACTCTACTAAATTCCATAGACATTCAAAGATCACACAATCATTTATCAATATAGTATATTATCTTCAATGCTTTTAAATACTTAAAGAATATGAAAATGTTTGGAAATTTCTTTGAAACTTAGCAGAAAAAAGAGAAAAAGTATGAAACCAAAGAAAGGAAAATAGAAATTTCTAGGGCTCATCATTTATCATCTTTATTTACCTGAGGAGGAGGAAAAAATTGATCCACCTCTTCATTACCTAGCACACTTTCTACAATGTCCTCATCCTCAAGCTTGCTCTCTGCAACTTCCTCAAGATTTATAGAATAATCTACCAAAGGTTGCATGTCACTTGGCACCTAGGATTTTTCACATGATGCATTGTTGATTGTGCAGGCATAGCCTCTTGTTGAATTGGATGTTCAAGCTCCTTTTAGTTGGGTCTTTCATCCAAAGAGAGCTTTCCCATGAATGAAAAGCTATCAAAGTTGTCAAGAAAAATTGTCATTGTGTCAAAAGGATTTGTGATATTAGGGAAAGCTCCCTTATAAGAAGGATTTTATTTTTCCTTCTTTCCTCTATTCCCAATTCTAATCTAGCTTTTCTTTCTCTCCTTGACCTACTCATATGCTAGACAATTTTTATCACATCATTTGAAACATTGAACTTATGATAATATGGTGACCTTTTGGCCTCCAACCTGATTTTGTTGATGTAGCATTTACAGTCGTAGTTTTTTGCAATATCAACCTTCATTCTATATGTATGTAGAAGAGAACAGAAAACCTCCAAGCCTTCCTTAGCTCTTATGTTGAAGTCAAAGAAGTGCATCCCAATAGGAACATGAGATCTCTTCTTTATTTATCTAAGATGATATTTATCATATCCATTTAAATTACACATGATTTCCATGAAAGCAATTATGTTAGGTACATATTGTAGTAACAAGTGGGGTTGGATAGGATTACTATAAACTCTAATCAATTTAAATTTGTATGGAAATATCAATCACCCCAATTATGATCAATTCCATTCTCAAGATCCCAATCTAAAGGCCTAAGGAATTTAACCACTTTATCTGATAACATTTGTTTAGGTCAAAGGCCTAAATTTTGTAGCACACTCTACACAAATACATTCTCAAATATCAAATAGTTAGTAGAACAATGGGAATCCCACATATATGTCCACATTTGGACTAGAAATTTGGCACCATCATCATCTATCATCCTTAATTTCATGGGATTGCTCCATATCTTCATTCCACTATGCAATATTAAGTGACACAATAAATAATACAATTTGAAATATAGCCTAGCTTTAGGATCCTTCATTTCCCTTAACTATTTGTGGATGCTCTTTGCAATGTAGCAAGAAAAATCAAAACTATTATTTAAGTCCCATGTTGTATATCTACATCAAGCATCATCATGTGTGCAGGCTTATGAACCTTGCGATCCTCTCCTAGTGCTTGGCATATATCAAAGTAAGTATTGATGAAGTAGTCCTCAAAAATATCAAATTCAAAATGCTCAATTTTATCTCTAGCGAATTTGACCAGTTTCCTATATGGACCTCTTCTTCTATGTTGTGATAACCACATTACTCTAAAACTATGCATGTCTTTGTAAAATTCCCAAGTCAAAGCTCCAAAATCAATACCTAAATTGGTTGCAACATTCAAGTTGAAGGAATCCACAATGAGTTGTCTACTAATCTCCAATAATGGAGCTCCCTTATCACTTTTGATTACTCTATTTTTGATATCATAGTTGTGCACTAGGGCCTTGAATAAATCAACATTGATAAACACATTTGGGACTACCAATTTACCCAAATCTTGAGTCTAGAGATTTGAGATAATTCCATCAAATGTACTCCTCTTATAACTGTACTCAAACAAGCTCCAACCTTGTTGAGGAATGATAACATACCTAATCTAACTAGCTTTATCACTTATCCTATTTGTTAAAACCCTTGTGCTTTGAGCATTCTTTCTCTCTCTTTTTATCTAGGAAATTGTTGCATTAGGTCATCCTCAAGGAATCTCTTTACCCCCCTTGAATTAGTACTAGACTCACTCATTTTTAAATTCCTTAGACTAGTAGGGTTTTCTAGAAATAATTCTCAATCCTTTCTTTACAACAACTACAAGTTGTTCTTAAAAACTATAAATTCTTTACTATAACTAGATAGCCTTACCCATGAATTCGCTTGGAAACCCTAGTACCTTCATCTACACAAATTTCTTCAAGAACTCAAGTTCTTGTTTGGATTTATAAATTATTTGATTACAAGACATACAAAATCCCAAACTAGTTGTTTTAAAACAAAATTAATTGCACCTTAATTTCCATAGTAGGGGAGAGGGGCCCAAAGTAGGGCGGGAGCCTATACTGTGGACGGAAGTAGTCCCATGTGGGCCCCACAGTAGAGTTAATTAATAGGAAAATGTAAAATAGTTTTCACCCACAAAGTCAACAAGGGTACACATATCACTGTACCATCAAAATTTTATTATAATCAGAGAATATTTGTCCCATACACAAATAGATATTCGCAGTCTTACATGTCAGATAATATTCAAATCACATCTGACACCACAAACATACAAGCCA
>VDFB02000003.1:529146191-529411191 GCA_007258455.2 Sequoia sempervirens | reverse complement strand
TTCACATTCCCATCTCCAACACCCACACATCTAAAACAAATAGTGCACTATTATGTACTAGATGGCAGCAACGAAAGTCAGGGTACACCATAATAGGACGAGCTTACTAAATCCCAAGTCAATGAAACAATTGAAACCCAAAGTGGATCTCGGATCAATAACTTCCTTAAGCGGCCAACTCACAGAGTGAATGGAAGAACAAAAAAGTCTATTGGTGGTGATCTTTGGGTGAGCTAGTAGTCTTAGTTGTTGACTGTTGATAGTTACATGGCTCTCATAATGGAGCAGGAAAAAAAAAAAGAACTAGAAGAATTAAAAATTAGAAAGAAGCAAAAAACTGATGTATGTATGCATGTATACATGTATGTATGTATGTATGTATGTATACACAAACATGTATATATATGTGTGTATATATATATATATACGTACATATATATAAATATTTATGAATACATATATATATATATGAGTACATATATATATATATGAGTACATACATATACACATACATACACATTATATATGTATGTAAGTATGTATGTATGTATGTATGTATGTATATATTCATATATATGTGTGTGTGTGTGTATATATATATGTTAGTTTTAGTATATATAGGCACTAGTAGAGACCTAGTGAGGTAAAAAAGCTCACCTAAAAGAGAAAGGGACCTTTCGAGAGTGTAGAGCTGAACAATGAAGCCTGCAAAGCTGAACAATGAGTTGTGGAGAGCCAAACATGTATGGGTGTGTAACCAAACGAACACTCTCGAATGTTTGCAAACAAAAGGAATGACAATGAGCAGGATATGAGAGAATTTGGAGCATTGAATGAACCTTGATCTTTGAATTATGCGCTTGACAATCCAAGTAACTACGAAAGGATGCATAAGGCAAGTTTCCCAATGGAGGTAACGAAGGAGGCGACAAGCGATTACTACTATAAACTAGTTGTTTAGGGTGGGGAAAGGCAGTAATTATATACATCTATTGATTGCTCAGCAACACATTTCCTCTTGTGCAATACACCAGTTGAATGAGTCAAACCCAAACAAAAAACATGAATAGAATCATATGTTTTACCCTGAATGTAAAACCCAATCTGAATTCTTGTTTTTTGTTTGGTTCAACTCATTCAAGCTTAGTGCATTATTTTTTTCCAACACCGTTCTATGCGCTTTGCTACATGTCACCCCTCTTTCTCCACACTTGTCTCCAATACTTGCAGGCAACACTTCCCTGAAACAACAACCTTATAGACAATTAAAGGGTTTTTTGCCATGCACTTGTACATACATACATATATATATGTATGTATGTATATATATACATATATATATACATACATATATATGTATGTAAATATATATACATACATATATATATGTATGTATATATATATTATATACATATATATATTTATGTAGATATACATGTATATATATACATATATGTGTGTGTGTATGTGTGTGTGTGTATGTATATATGTATGTATATATATGTATGTACATATATATATGTATGTATACATATATACATATATATATATGTATATATATATGTATGTATATATATATATGTATGTATATGTATATATATATGTATATGTACATACATATATATACATATACATATATATATCTACATACATACATATATACATATATATATCTACACATACATATATATATACATACATACATACATACATATATATATATACATATATACATACATTACATACATACATATATACATATATACATATACATATACATATATATATATACATACATATACATATATAATATATATATACATATATATATGTATATATATATGTATGTATATATGTATGTATGTATGTATGTATGTATGTAAATATATATGTATATGTATGTATATATGTATATATATGTATATGTATATGTATATATATATGTATGTATATATACGTGTGTATACATTTATATGTATATATGTATATATATACATGTATATGTATATGTATATGTATATATATATACAGCCTGCTTTTCTTTAATATGCATCTTCAAAGTTTGTAATTCAATGCTTGATTTTTATGAACAATTTGTTTTTATTCAATATATGCATGATGGTAGTTTGTTCAATTTTATTATTTGAATTGAAATGGCTTAAAGCGGATCTTTTTAGTGAGACATGAACAAAGATTGGTTAAACATTGTCAAAACGAAAGACAATGGTACAGGCATAGTGAGGTAGGAAACCTTAACTAAAAGAGAAAGGGAGCTTTCTTCAGTGCAGAGCCAAACATAAATATATAAAACAAATTTTGTAGTAACAATCACATAAAAAATTACAAATATATATATATATATGTATACATAAATTAATATATATACATATATACATATATTTGTACATGTATGGAAATATGTGTATGTATTATTATGTTCTTCCATGCACATATATATATATATATATGTACCCCAAATCTGAACATTGAAAAAATTTAAATTTTTAGTGCATTCCCTTACCTAGCCTGCCGAATCGAAAAAATGATTAAATTTGAAGATTCGTAGAAGTTGGTTCAAAGTCCTTTTATAGGCTTGATCCTAACTTCATTACACCCAGCTTGGCCAGTTTTCATGCTCAATTTCCCCACTGTTTTCGAGATTTTTAGCTTCACATTTCTTTGTCCATGATCTGCAAACGAAGCAAAAATCAGACATTTTGGTTGCTAGAGGTCAAATGTTTTCTAGGTTTTTCCCTATGGTGTCCAATAATATTGTTGTCCAAATTTCATGAGAAATCAAGCTATTACATGGTAGATATCGAAGTTTCCATCGTTTAGCCAAAGTATGGTTTTAGAGGAAGAAATAAGTGGAGGAGTTGTGAGAAATTATTTCATATCACAAATTGTTTCCATTTGGATTTATTCTGGTCAAAATATGGTGTATTTTTATATATTTCCAAGGACCTAAATTTTAATTATCATATATTATCCCAAAGTGAAAGAGTGGGCGAAATTCATTGGTATGAGAAATAATTTTATTTATCTCATATGTGGAAGACTTTTTTCAGGACTTTAAAAGGGGAAGAATGTCTATTGAAAGCAAATATTTTATATATCCATAAAGTCATTTAACTTTATAAAGATTGGGATTCTTTAAATTCAGGGATTTTCCAAGTTATAAAACTCCAAAGATGCCCGACTTAAGGTTATAAACTTGTGATAATTTAGGACTTTCTTTGGAGTTGGGCCGTTTTACAAGTTACATAACTCCAAGAGAGCCTGACTTATGGTTATAAGTTATGGGAATTCCTAACTTCCCGACATCGCCTCTCTCTCTGTAACACGATAAAATGATACACAATGGATTTTTTGAAACAATTTTGGAGACTTTCAGGTGAAATGCAATTGGTGGGTGTGAAAGCGAAGTTCCATAACCATTGTCAGCATACACCCAGCCGACTGCAGAAGAGTTCCTGAAGAATCTATCTACTGTAGCGCTAGCAATGGAGGAAGCGGTCACTCAAGTTGTAGACTTTATAAATTGAATGAGGACTATTTTGAGCCTTCAAAAACTAAGTTCATTGTATCTTAGAGGAGCAGGTATTACTAATACAGGGTTAAACTATTTGGGGTTCAAAAATGTATGGGGAATGATTGGAAATACATCTTGATTTGTGTAAAGAGCTCTGGTGCTTATGCTGCAAAAATGCTATATTTGTATCTGCAACTAGATCTAAGTTAGCAAGGTTTATTCTAGTTGTACTAAAACCATCAATGTCAGATCTTCTTATTGTTGTATCTACTGCAAATGCTCTTTACGATGATGGGATTTTGGGGAATGGAAGGTCAAAATAGGGATTTGGTGAGTTGGTTGAAGAAGGAAAACAATTATGTTGTGCTCAGACTATAACACTTGTGGATTTGGGATTTCACACTGCCAATGTCATGAACTCTCAAAAATGCCATCAATCTAAAGCTAATGTTGCAGTAGGGACTTCAAATAGGGATGAAGAAGCTAGAAGCTAAGGATGTCTAAAGGAAATCACTTCTCCTTTGGTTACTATTCACAGTTGTATGGAAGGCTTAAAATCAAACTCTTGCATTTTCTTTCTTATAGATTTGGTTATGTTTAGACAAATTGATAGGGCTCAGGAAGATTTCTCTAAGATGATGTCTAAAGGAAATCACTTCTCCTTTGGTTACTATTCACAGTTGTATGGAAGGCTTAAAATCTAACTCTTGCATTTTCTTTCTTATAGATTTGGTTATGTTTAGACAAACTGATAGGGCTCAGGAAGATTTCTCTAAGATGATGTCAAAGGACATGAGTCTTGGTTTGTCTGGTTCAATAAAATGCTTCGAGCCTTCTCCAAAGAAGGGAAACTAGATGTTACAATTGTGTTGTTATCTGGAATGAATAAATTGGATTGCAAGCCTTGTGCATTTTCTTATCATGTAATTGTCATTGGACTCTTTAAAAAGTAGTAGATAAGACAAGTGGAAAGACATTTTTAAGGAGATGGTGAGCAGAAATATTGCTCCAAATGTGCCAGTGTATTATACTCTTATCAATGGTCACAGAAGAAAGGTTCTAGAGGTTATCAGATGCAATTTAGATCATCCTTCTAAACAACCTCTTGGTCCTACTGAAGCTAAAGACAACAAAATTCTCAAGCAAGATAATTCTACTTTCCATATGTCTATTGATTTGAATGGTGGGTCAACAGAACAAGACCAATTTGAGAAGTATACATGTAACAAGTCTATGCCAGCTAATGTTTCAAGATTGGTTATATTTGGAAAAAATCATAGTGATCAAGGATGTGATGTTTCAAAAAGTGAGAAGTCATAATCTGTAGATTCAATTTTTAAGTATGTCAGTGATTCCACCATGGCTAATGTAGATTTATGTATTTCAGAACCCTCATAGTAATAGTGCCTATTTAAGGTACAATTTATCTGGCAGTAAGTTGGACTTCAAAGAGTCTCAAAAGGCCTTGTATTCATGGGATATTGATGTATTTTCTAAACATACATAATATGGAATTGGTGTACCATAGTGACCTTGACACATAAGAAGTATTTGACAAAGTGGTATGATTTTCACTCATAAGTAATTTCCAATCGAAACTTCATGTTTTCGGGAAGATGGAGAGATATTACTTCCCAAGAAACGGTTATTAAAACCGATGAGTCTTTAAAATAAGACCTATAAATATGTAAGGGGGAGATATATAGAGGGGATCTTTTTTCTGCTATTCTGGGAATAGTGGGAAGGGGGCAGTTTTGTTTTCTCTTTTAACACAGTTTTCTATAGCAGAAATTTGGGTCTGTGATCTCTTATTTGATATTGGAGAATAAAGAATATATTTTCAATCTGTGCATTTGTTCATGTTCTCTTAAATTGCAAATGAACTTTGCGTCATTATAGTTATTCTTCAGTGTTTGTTCTATTATATTGAACTGTGTGTGCGTTATTTCTGAAGCTTTGAATTCAAAATAATTCATCTATTGAAGGGAAATTTGTTGCTCATTCTTTCCTCGTTTCTCATTGTGGGTGTGGGAAAATGGGCTTTGTATCGTTTGTCTACTTTCACTTCATTTTAAATCAATCCATCGCATTTACTTTCATAGTTATGGGTAAATGTTAGTGTTACCTTTCTACCTTCTGGTCAAAGGCATACCCCAGCTTACATTCATTGCATATCTTTCGAAGGTAGCTGAGCCTTGTAAAATAAGCAGAGAGCACTTGCAAATATCATTGAAAGTGACTCAAATGTTAGTACTATTTGTTCTTCTTGTTGGGCATTTTGAGTCATTTTCTTTCATTTATTTTCAAAGGACAAATATGTTTACTAACATATATATATATATATATATATAAGAACATTATAATATAATAGCATGGCAAAATATCTTTGAAATGAAAACAAGTATATGTATGGAAATATGTATATATATATATGGAAATACAAATACATATATAAGAACAGAATAATATAATTGCATGGCAAAATAACTTTAGAATGGAAACAAGTGAATCCATTTTCATATTTGAGAATAACAAACAAATATTAAAGGCAAATTGCAGAGTTAAAGTTCATGCATTATCAAAGAGAGGAATACAAATGCATGGCAGAAAACCCTGTAATTTTGAACCAGTGAAACCCTTTCCATGTTTGGTAGTAACAGTGAAATGAAAAAAGCATTTTGCAGACATAACTATTGTGCATGGAAGAACAGAATAATACATCAACATGCCAGAATATCTTCAAAATGAAAACTAGTCATACCATTTTCATATTTCGAAATAACATGAGAATATTATAAGCAAATTGCAAAGTTAAATTCTATGCAGTGAGGAAGACACGAATGCAAGTGCATGGCAGAAACCCTTGAAATGATCAACATTAAAACCCTGTGAATATTTCCTAGTAACAAGCAAATATATTGTATCTATTTCTATATTTTGGAATAACAAACAAATATAAAAATAAAATTTCTCATTTAAAGTTTGTGCGATGACGAACACACAAATACAAGTGCATGGCTGAAAACCAAACAAACCCTTTCCATATTTTGTCGAACAAGTCTAATAGTAATGAAAACCATTTAAACCAGTGAAACCCATTTCATATAAGGAAGCAAATATGAAAAGCACAATTCAGAGGTGCAATGAATAACATAAGATTAGGAGTGCATGGTCAAGTGTAGACGATAAGAAAACCAGTTAAACCCTCCCCACATTTCATTTAAAGCAATCTTTCTCAAAGACAAAATTTCACTACAAAAATTTATGCAAAAAAAAGTGCATGACAGAATACCATTGTATTCGAAGACAGTGGTACTAGCTGAGTGATGTTAGAAACCTCACCTGAAAGAGAAAGGGAGCTCTCGAGAGTGTAGAGCCAAATGAAGAAGTGTGAAGAGCCGAACAATGAAGCGTGGAGAGTCGAACCAATTTTGGTGCCAAACCAAACGAACACTCGAGAATGTTTGCAAACAAAAGGAATGAGAGTGAGCAGGATATGCGAGAATGTGGAGCATTGAATAAACCTTTATCTCTGAATTACACGCCCGACAATCTGAGTAAATGCAAAGGGACATGTAAGGAAAGTTGGTCGGTGGAGGAAACGAAGGAGGCAGTGAGCGATTAATGCTCTAAACTGTGTGTTGAGGGTGGTGAGGCTGTCATGGACACGCGGCTATTTGATCCACTGTGCATAGATGTGTTCATTGATTTAGGAGGCGAGTGGGCTCCACTTTTGCGTGGAGGGAAAAATGGGCCCATTTTGGACACATCGGCGTAAATGGTGCTTGACAAGTGGCGGGTGCTTGATTTTTTTTAAAAAATATTGGGCCCGATGCACAAGTGGCAAGTTGACATGGGAAAAATTTTAAATTTTTTTGGTCCATGTGGACCTACAAAGATGACGTGCCCTACTATGGGCCTCTCTCCCCTAATGGTTTACGTAGATGAAACTAGTTGTCTACAAGTAGCCATTTTTAATTTTTAATTTCACTCATTGATCTTGAAGCGTCGCAGCATGATGGACAGTCACCACATTCACAAGGTCTACCACATGTTTTTTTAAAATCTTTTGGTGAAAATGTGGTGTATTAGCACTATGCACTAAAATAAGAAATGGACGTGTCTCCCTTTGAAATAATAAATTAGCACTATGTATTGGAATGAGAAGGCGACAGGTGTTTTGAGTAGGGGCCACTATTAGCAATATTGGTTAATTCATGAATTTAAACATGTGCATTAAATTTGTTTTAAAGTGCATTGGGATATAGAACCACTAAGCAGTAAAAGGGGGTTAGTTGGGAAACAAAACAAAGGCCATGAGTAAGCAAGTGATTAGGATATCTAAGTAGGCGTTCAACGACCAAACATTAAAAAAAAAGTGCAAGGGCTTGATAAGGATTTGGGGTTTTGACACAACCTTAACTCAAAATTTTAAAACCCTTGCAATTATGACCATATTTGCAAATTTTAAAGCCATAAAATGAGAAGAGCCAAAATTTAGATGAGTACTACCAACTTCATTGAGAGCATCTAGATATTTTTTGCAACAATAATTTACATGGGATTTGGATTGTAGCCATATGGCATGAATTGACATTCCACACATCAGTTCTTCAAACCTTATTGCTCTTACTTTGCCTACATTAGCTTATATAGTGATTGATTATGTAGATATTCATGAGTCCACATCTTTGATTTAGTCATCATCATATCAATATTTGTCATAGTTTAGCATTTCCTTGGAGATCATTGAGCATCATTCAAAGACATAATTTTAGTATTTGGATAATGTGTAGAATTCAAAGACATTCATCTTACTTCCTACATATTCCTATTTGGAATGAAAAGTCATCTTGCACATATTTGTGTTTTTGCTTCTTCCCAAGGGGATAAATATTGTTCAACAATCATGGATAATCTTCAACATCTAATGTTGAGCATCTACTAACATTGCAGACATCATTTTGAGGGGAGGCTACATGGTTTCTCATCTCATCTCAATTTTGGGAGGAAGCATATCTTCGCATGGAGTTCATTCCCTCTTACTTTTTGGGGGGTCATAGATCTTCTCTCTTTTCTCTCCTATGGGGGAAACATTCATTGTACTTATATGTTAGAAGCACTCCTTGTGGGGTCATGATAAGTACTCATTCTATCACTTATCATTTTTATTGTATCATTTATCTTTTAGAGAGGAGTTTTATTTCCCATTGGGTTTTCTCCTTTACTCTATTTATGAGAAATTTGTACATGAGTACCTAACATGTCCTAGTAGTCGGGACATCATGTGTATATTACTCCCTAAGTTGCACTTAGGTTGGTTTTGGTGTAAATAAAGAAATTATCTATTTAGATATACTTTAACCTACCTAGGAGAGTCCTATTCACACTAGTTAAGTCTTCACTTAGGGATTTTTGTCTTTTTTTATTACTTCATGTGGTTGAGACATATGTACCCATCCTTTGAGACACCTATTGCATGCACACTTTACACATGGTCACACACTTTTCATGTGAGCTCACAAGTGTTACACCTTTAAAGGGGTAGTCAATCATTCATTCCTATCTTCCTGCCCCCCCTACCTTTCCTATATAAGCAAGGCTCTCATTGTATTTTATACACACTCTCTTGTAACTTCTTTTGGAGACTCTTAATGCGGTTCTTTCATATTGACATTTGAATCTCTCAAAATTGATCATTTGCATTTATAATTTTTAGCTTAAAATCTCTCTTAAAAATTTATTGGCTATTCATCTTTCTTTTCATATTTCTAACAAAAGAATTACTTACCCAAATAGAGTGATATTTGCAAAGATAAAATTGAAAGGTCATGTTTCTCTTTAGTGGAAATAAACTTAGTTGGAAATGAATGAGATAGATGTTAGTAAAAAGGTGTGTTGTACACCTTTCACAAGAAAAGAAATATTTTAATTATGTAAAATAAATATTTATTTGTGGTGCACCTTAGGAGATGTGTTTAGCCACATTAAATATCTATTTGGTTATACTTGTAATATTGTATTGCAATATTGGTTAAGTATTTTATGTTGTGAGTTGGACATTGGAAAAATATTTAATATTGGAACTTAGTATCGAAAAGTAAATGTTGGGATTAATGGTTTTGTGCTCTCATGGTTTTGAGACACATGGTTTAGCCAATACCACTTGGTGGTTTTATGTGAGCTTGATTCTATGAAATCAAGCACATTTTTAGTGGTAGAGGTTGGTTTTCATTTGTGTTGAGCTCTCTTGTAGAGTGCATATGTGGCTGATGTGTTTAGTGGAGCCACATTGTAGAAAAAATGAATGGGGGGGTAGGCTTGGTGACATGCCCTTTGTCCCCACCAATTTTTGTTGTAGTTATTTTTGCTAATGATTTTAGTGTGCTTTCTCAACAATTTTTAGTAGTTAATCATTCTATAGAAAGCTTGTGTTTTTTTTTGCCTAGATTTGAGGAATCTTATTAATCACTAGGTTGAGTCTCATAGAGATTTTATTCTTGAAGTCACTAGCTCTTTCATATTGCATAATATAGATGAAACTAAGATTATTCTATTGGTGTTAAGGATTGAAGAGATTTGTGGGGTCCAAACTTGGCTTCATCTAATAGAGGTCAAGCCCCACAAGTTGTTCTATAGTTGATGGTGGTTGGTTCTTAGAAGATCTATAGAAAATTATCTACTAGTTGAATGTATATGAGTGAAGATGGATGGTGTGATGGTGTAGTTGTTTTGGGTAGTGATGCTAGTGTTGGTGGTTGGGGTTGGCTTGAGGATCTTTATTTTTTTTAAATGGTTTTTGTTTATTAGTTCTCTTGGTTTTATGTTTTTTTTGTCTTTTGGTTCTCTTCTACTAATTTATGTTCTAGATTTGGTTGGCTCTCATATATAGGATTATATTTTATAATCTAGATATTTTTACCTTTTGGATAGAGGCCCTTATAGAACCCCCTTGAATTTAATAAAAATAATACTATATTGATAAATCTAATTCATTTATGAAATATACATCTATTAAAATTTCAAGTATACAATGTTTAATTATTATTGTGGATAATACAAATCCAATAAAAATATGAAAAATTTAAAATTTGTCATAAAAGACTTTAACCTCAATATGCAACAATAGAATTCAAACCCGCACGAGTAGCGGAGATGGCTTGGGCCATGGGTTTGCTCCCCATAGGTTTTGGGTTTGACTCTGAGGCCCAGGCTTACTCGATGCATGTGGTTTGCAGGTGATTGCATGCATCCATAGAGGATTAGTCTTGCCTCAGCTCACCCCTCTCGGACCCCAACTTGGAAAAAAGTAAGACCAAGGCAAGGCTAGTTGGGTCGCTAGGCTGGGTCGCGGGGATACCTCTAGTGCAACAAAAAAAAGAATTCAAAAAGTGAAATCCTAAAAAATATATAACTTAGCCAAACTACTAACAAATAATTTAACCAAATACAAATTTTCAAAAATATTACTATAATGAAAACTAGTTACTACATGACACTTGTTATATTAGTTTCATTCTACATGAATGTGTTATGAAAGCTACGTCTAAGATATTGGTATTCTAATATTATGTCTAGTGACTATCATTTACAAAGAAAATTAGTTTATTTCCATTTTCTTTGTCAAGAGAAGAACTAAAATTTATTCTTGTTGATGCTTTAAAAAGTTCAAGAGCTTTCAACTACTATCTTAATTGCAATGTGTTTTTTTTCAATCAAAGTGAGATTATTGACGTATTAAAAGAAAATTGTCACCTTTATCACTTTATATAATATTATTTATATTTATTTAGAGAGTAAACATATTAAACTATTTTGACACCTATTAATATTCAGTTTCTAAATTTTCTTAGAACTTAAAACCCATCTCATTTAATGTATTCAATTGTTGTGATGACTTTATTATAGTCTGATTTTGACATTATTGTAATTATTTTCTTCATCCAATAAAAAAAAGATCTCATTTTTATAATATCGAGTCTTTAAACTTGACAAAAAATTATTTTTATAAAAAATTTGTATACCAACACTCACGAATAAAACAACTACCACATAACAAACTTTATTATTTTAAAAATGACCATCTTCACTCAAATATGAGGTCACTTTCTCATCACTATGATCTCATGTACTTAAATTCTAGCTTAAACTTCACTCCTCATTCCCTAAAGTAACACACCCAAATCCTCTCTTGTACTACATATCATGTCAAAAATAGTGTCTTATAAGCTATAAAGACTAGACAAAGGTGTCGGCCATTATAAAGGATAAAATATGATAATAAGCCATCTCAAATAATTTCCTCGTGGAACTCTCCTACCTATGGAAAGAAAGCCGTCCATTTAATCATAATACATGAGTTGCCGACATAAGACATGAACTCGTTTTCCCAACAAAGAAACACAAGTTCCACACCATTGGAATTCAATTGTAATCCCCCTTGGACACTTTTAATCACGTGGGAAAGCTGCACAATATAGACGCATAAACCAACTTAGGATATATAGAGAGAGAGAAACAAATATAAATCTATATATAAATATGTAAGGATATATATCTAAGAATATATAAATATCTAAACATATGATGTATATATTTATATATGAAATATTAAAAACTCTAAAGATGTATATGTATGGAGATAAAGTAAATATATATGTGTAAATAGAGATAAAAAATATAAATATATAGAATCATTCATACATACATACATAGTTACTTCATTCTTTAATGGGAAAAGGATATGGTTTCACTTTGCATGCCTTTGATAGAACCTTATTTATCATTAATTTTGGTTTGACTAGCATGGTATCTCAACTATTTGTAAATTATTTCCTTAAAATCTTCATAAGAATGTCATGTATTGGTGAGCCTTTATGCACTGTCACAACCTCATTTTAGGTTCCATTGTCCTCTTTCCTTATGATGACTACCATCAACTTGTTGACCTAAGAATAATTGTAATGCAAGATTAAACCTCTATTAACTTATACCTCTATCATACTTATATTGCTCTTAATGTTTGAGATCTTTCAAATATTGCACTTGTATCTTCCCTTTTGATGCATTGTTCATATGCATGGTGTCATGTTCATATATGCTCTTTGAATAACCTTGTCACACAAGTTTAATATGAAACATCTTCACATCCCTTAAAAAAACCATGTACTATCATTTCATTTTATTATGATGTTCTTTGTGTCTTTACCAATTCTTTAAACTCTATCCTTAAGATTATTTTAATCAAACAAGTTTGTCTTCTTATGCTTATTGTGATGACAAGCTAACCCTTTTAACTGCATGCCAAACTCCTTCTCTAATGACTAGACTGTCCTCTATCAAAAATATTAACTACCACTATCACTCATGATGGCTTCCTTCACTATCTTTAAGGCTTCAAAATTGTTCCATTGATCTCATCTATAGCACTTGGAAATCACTATTACTAGACCACTATAGTATACCCCTATTAATTGTCATCTTCAGTTTCTACAATTTCATGAAAATTGGAACTAATGGCATCATAGGTTGATTGACCTTTCATCATTTGAATTCATGAAACTTTTATGTACAAATCTTCTCCCCCCCTTTGACATCAAAGGAAAAAGGCATAATATCTTCTACTTTTATCAACCCAAAAACTGTATAACCTCTCCCTTACCATATGATTTCTATAAATAATACTCCCCCTAAGATAGAGATGCCTTAAAGTTGATGCTATGTACAAAATGTTTCAAAAAAAAATGATACTACAATTCTCCACAAAACTTATACAAACATGTTTTCTTAACTCTACCTTAAGTAGCTTCCTTAGAGGGTAGAATATTCTTGTGAATTTCTTTAATTTGTGTCATGGTTGCAACTTGTGGATGCTAAAATTTGCAAATACTCAAACAAACAACTATTAACATTGTTAGTCAATTTAAATAAGAAAACTCAAGCATCCCTATGAAATATTGGATCATGCTACCTATGCAAACAAAGAAGTAAGATATCAAATATATTAAATGAAAGCATAAAAAAGCAAGAATCAAACTCTATCCCATAGTGGATTGGTGCTTCTTTGATGCGGAAAGAAACCCTTTCCCAATCCTTGATAAGCTCCTAGATGATGGATGTGGATTCAAATGACTGAGATTGTGGAGAATATTCTAGAGGATTAATACAATAGAGGAGACATCTATTTGTAAGAAAGTATGATGGAGGATTGAAGAACATGGAAGATGTGGGACAAAACATGAGCCAATGACAAGATGCCACTTGTCAACATGTCAATGGAGGAAGGCTGTGCACATTTTGGTCATTGTGCATGACAAATGCTATTAGGTTCAAATTTGAAATTTGAAAGTTGGCTTGTTGGAGGGAGAAGAAAGAGTCTTAAATGCCAAGTGGGAGACATGTAAGAGACAATGTAAGAGGAATTAATACTATGTTGGAGGACAAGACATTTGGGAGGGAGATTTGAAATGGAGGAATATTCCACTTGAGATGCCTTTTTGAATGAAAAATGAAGAATTAATAAATCGATTAAATTGATTTATGTGCACAGGTTACAAAATCTAGAGAATTGGAGTGATTATGATTAGCATTAATCATGATTTGATTAATTAAGATGAAGATTAGTTGATTTTGACTTTTGACTTAGATACTTGGATTTATTTAAATCAAATGGGAGGAAATTGATGCATTAGTAATTTAATTAAATAAATTTGATTTATTTAATTAAATGAGGAACATTTGAAGATAATTAAATAAAATTGATTTATTTAATTTAAGGAGGATAACTTATGGATTTAATTAAAGAGGGAAAATGATGAATTTTAATCAGATGAAGATGATTAAAATGGTTAGTAGAGGGATGATTAAGGATGAAATGAAATTAGTGAATTCGGGATAGGTGCATGTATATTTTACATGTCTACACAACCCAATGTGCTTTTGTTGAAGAGAGAATGTTATTTTGGCATTCGCACTACATGTACAAATCCTCACCCTTCTTCATATTACTTGGAGTGTTCATTTTCTTATCAACCTTTTCAACATTTTGTTAGGATAAGGTGACATTAACCTTGTAATCCTATGTCATTTGTATGTCTCCACATTCCTTAGAATGTGTTCTAGGGGACATGCGAGAATTTTTTAAAATTTTAGCATGTTGTAACTATATTTTAAAGAGAGGATCTAATTTCGATGGAGGTTACACATTGAATACGGATAAGGAATCTTTCCTAGGCATCCAAACTGGCATATGAAAGGTTTTGGATGAGTCTTTCAAGATTGGAGAAAAAAAGGTGTATGTTGGTGTTCCATCAAGAAATGGAAAGGTCACCCGAGCATCCGAAAAGTAAGGAGTTGATTAGGTTATGATTTAGGTGATCATGTTGGATTCTTCAATATCCAATTAATATTTTATTAATTGATATTTTCTCCAGTGAGATGACCATTAGGATTAGAAAGGTACATATAACTTAAATTTTATGGCATTCCCAATTATCCTAATCCCATTCTAGTCAATATTAGAGGAAAAGTATATAATTTTAAGGGTGTTGCCCCTTAAGCAGTTATTAATCTACCCAAAAAAGATTAGAGGAAAAGTGTAAAAAGTCTAAATTAGCAATGTTATCATTGGTGATGACCACTTGAGGCATTTCATTGATGTGATAGATTAAGATGAGGATGTCATGATGAAGCTCTTTGTACAATCATTGAAATAAAGTGCAAAGGAATGGTATAAAATTCTTCTAGATAGAAAATAGATTCATGGGATGATTTTATAAGTTTTTATTGTAATATGGAGAGAGAGTGGATCCAAAGTTTACAATCCATGAGCTAACTACCATAAAAAATTATAAAATTTATAAGTTCATTTGGCCTCATATGTTCCTTGTTCTATATTGTGGAGTATATGATTCAAAATTAGGCTACTACTTACTAGACAAGAACCCTCAAACATTAAGGGAAGTTTATGTTATGGCTATTGACATAGAGAATAATATGAGGTAATATGGACTTATTTTTCATGTTCAATGGTATGAAAGCATAGGATAAGTCATATGATGATGATTCAGATGCTTTATTTATTTCAGCTAACTCTATTAGTGATGATGCTTGGCTTATTGATTCAAGTTGCTCCAACTAGATGACTCTTCACAAGGAGTGATTTACTTCTTACAAAGCATAGGATGGGGGAGATGCTTTCCTTGGTGATAACAACACTAAGAAGATTTTTGGTAAGGGAAAGGTAAAGGTTTGTTTTAGTGATGGAAGGATTAAATCCCTTGATGATGTTTTGCATATTCCAGAACTTGCAAGAAATTTGCTTTTAGTATCCAAGTTTATGATTCTAGAATGAATGTGACATTTGACAAGTTTGGTTGCACGTTGGTAAGAAGGACTTTGGTGATAGGTAAAGAATCTTAGATAGGGACTTTGTTTATGCTAAATTTCTCTACTTTACTCTTCTAGTGTAACTAGTGTTGAAAATGCATGTATGTTGTGGCACCATAGATTGGGTCACATTAGTGAAAAAGATCTTAAGACCATTCTTAATAAAATGTTGGTTGACAGTATTTTTTATTATTCTATTAGCAAAATTGGTTTATGTGAGCATTGTGTTTGGTAAACAAAATATATCTTCATTTCCTCATGGAACTAATAAGGCAAAGAGATTATTAGAGATCATTCATTCATATGTATGTGGACTAGTGGATGTTGACTCTTTGGGTAAATCTTGGTATTATGTCTCTTTCATTGATGATGTCTCAAGATACACATGGATTTATTTTATGCATTCTAAATCTAAAGTTTTCACTAATTTTAAGGAATTTAAGGCCTTAGTTGAGAAGCAATCAAATTATAAGATATAAGTGTTGAGATCTAACAATGGGGTTGAATATTATTCTAGGGATTTTGATGAGTTCTATAAGCATGCAAGTATTGTTTAGCGGAAGACTACTCCTTATACTCCCCAAAAAAATGGGGTAGCAATAAGAATGAACCAAACCTTGATGGAAAGAGCTAGGAGCATGTTGAGTGGTGCTAAGCTTGATAGATGCTTTTGGGCAGAAGTAGTTGGTATTTCTTGTTATTTGATTAATAGATCTCCTTGTTCATCTCTTATTGATAAAACTCCTTATGAAGTGTGGATAGGTAGAAATCCTTCTATTTCACATTTAAGGGTCTTTGGTTGTGACGCTTTTTTCATGTGCCTCAAGAGAAACAATCTAAACTGGATCCAAAAGCTAAAAAATGCATCTTTGTTGGTTATGGTGAGAATGTAAAAGGTTAGATCCTCTAGCCCTTAAAATGATCTTTTCTAGAGATATGATTTTCAGTGAGTTTAGAGCTTACTCAGAAGAAGAACAACTAGGAGAGAGAGATAAGATAAAGGTAGTGCACTTCAAGACAAAGATTGAGAAGTAGGAAGATGCACATGTGGAAGAACAACCAGAAGGTTTTGAGGATGGAGAAGAAGAAGAGGGTTTAGATAGTTCAAAGGATGTGTAGAATGAGCACATAGAAGAAGAAGAATAGGTAGAGCCCATTACTCCTACCTTGAGGAGATCCACAAGGAAATGAAATCTAGTTGACAAGTATAGCCCATCCAATTTTTGTTGTGTATTTTTTGTGTTGAGTATTGACAATGAACCTAGATCCTATAAGGAGGCTCTCTCTTCGAAGGAAAGTGAGTCTTGGTTGTAGGCCATGAAGGAGGAGACGATGGCTTGGATAGTTGTGTTACCTAGGATCTTGTTAGTTTACCCAAAGGAAGGAAATCCATTGGATGCAAGTGGGAGTTTAAAAAGAAATTTGGAGTAGATGGTCAGTTAGAGTGGTACAAGGCTAGATTAGTGACTAAGGGCTACTCCTAGAGAGAGAGTTGATTTTGGTGAAATTCTCTCTCCTATTGCTAAATTAACTTCTATTAGATTCTTATTATCTATTGTTGATTTTTGATTTGTAGATTGATAAAATGGATGTTAAAATTGCTTTCTTGCATGGGGATCTTGAGGAAATTCATATGCAACATTCTAACAGTTTTGTTGTGAAAGGAAAAGAGAAATTGGTTTGTAGGTTGAAGAGTTCTTTGTATGGTTTGAAACAGTCACCCGAGATGTGGTACCAGAAGTTTGATGCTTTTTCATTGAATTTGGGTTTTTCTTAGGATTGAAGAGGATCATTTTGTTTACATTAAGGTTATTGATTAGCATAGTCTAATTATTGATTTGTATGTTGATGATATGTTGTTTTTTGGTAACAACAAGGTGATTATTAGTGAGCTCAAGGCACAACTTTTTGGAACATTTGATATGGACTTGGGATTTGCAAAATATATTCTTGGGATGGAAATTAGAAGAGATCAAGTTCACAAAAATCTTTGGTTAAGTCAAAGTAAGTATGTTGATACCATTTTGCAAAGGTTCAATATGCATGATTGTAAACCAATTAGTATTCCATTTCCGGTTGGTACTAATTTGAGCTTATATATGTGTCCTAATTCTAATGATGATGTTGAGGATATGTCTATGGTTCCTCATTCTAGTTTTATTGGTAGTTTGATGTATGCAATAGTTTGCACTAGACCAAATATAGCCCAAGTAGTGGGAGTTCTAAGCAAGTTTATGTCTAAGCAAGTTTATGTCTAACCCTGGTAGAGAGCATTGGACTTTTGATAAGAGGGTGTTTAGATATTTGTGAGGTACTTTTGATTATTTTTTGGTCTGTCATGGTATTGATGATGTGGTAAAATCATTGGAAATATAGGTGTTTGTGGTGCATATTGGCCAAGTGACTTGGATAGTCGAAGGTCTACTAGTGGCTATGTATTTACTTTGTTTGGATGAGTAGTGAGTTAGATGAGTAAGAGGTAGCCCACTGTTGCTTTTTCCACCACTAAAGTAGAGTATATGGATGCTACACATGCTTCTAAGGAGGTGATATGGTTACAGAGGCTTGGTTATAGCATCAGTTATGATTGCAGGATAATGAGGATTGGATGTGATAGTCAAAGTGTTATTTGCTTGACCAGAAATCCTATGTATTATGCTCATACTAGGCATGTTGATGTTTAATATCACATTTTGTGAGAGATGGTTGAGAATGGTAAGGTCTTGATAGAAAAGTTTGACACTTTGGATAATGTTGCAGATTCTCTTATGAAGCTAATGACCACAATTGACTTCTCTTAGTGTACGAAGGCCATGGGCCTTGATCATTGAACTTGATTTTTGTGTTTTGTATCTCTTGATGTAATTGCAACGTATAATTTCAAGTGGGAGAATGTTAGGATAAGGTGACATTAACCAAGTGTAATCCTATGTCATTTGTATGACTCCACATTCCTTAGAATGTGTTCTAGGGGACATGAGAGAAAAATATTAAATTTTGGCATGTTGTAATTATATTTTAAAGAGAGGATTTTATTTTGATGGAGGTTACTCATCGAATATGGATAAGGCATCTTTCCTAGGCATCCAAAATGGCATATGATAGGTTTTGGATAAGTCTTTCAAGATTGGAGAAGAAAAGGTGTCTATTGGTGTTCCATCAAAAAATGGAAAGGTCACTCGAGCATCCGAAAAGGAAGAATATGGGTTAGGCACCCATGTTGGAGTCTTGAATATCCAATTAATATTTTATTATGTATTTTAGTTGTCTATGAAGAGGGGTGTAGGTTTTTTTAAGTGGTTTTTGTTAGGGTTTAGGTAGATCGAAGCAATAAGCATTAACAATTATATACAAATTAAATAACCCAGAAATAACAACAAAGAATAACACAAAAGAGGTCAACATAAAATTTTAGTGTGGTTCACCCAATATGGGATACATTCATAGCAACTCAACCACCCAATGATTTTATTATCCAGTGCAAAAAAAATTACAATCTCACGAATACGATACCACAACATACATCCCAACCACTTATAACAAGCTTTTTGGAAGCTTCTAGAATTAAGGTTTTACAAAGTCATTTTTCATTTGTCAGTCAATAAAAAATTAACTACCAACCCCTTGACATGCAACAAGGGGAAAAAAATTTAGGAGCTGCAACTCTAAACCCTTGCTCTTGAGGGTTGCTGCCCTCGAACCCTCACTCAAGGCCTAGCAAGGATATGTTAAAGAGTGTACAATATTTGCATGATCAGTCGCAACATACCAAAAATCTCCCACTTGGAGACTAATCAAGCTCCACACCAAAAAATCTCCCACTTGGAGACTAATCTTGGACGACACCATTGCACTTGTAGCTCCCACTAGATTATAGGTCTAGCTATTTTCTTATGTCCACCATTATCAATCGTGAAGGCCAATGAAAACTAATGAAGAAATCAGTTTCTCATATGTAACTTCCTTTGTGAACATATATGTAGGATTCTCACTTGTGTGAACTTTCTCCAACTTCAACTTTCTATCCTCCAAAACTGACCGGATGAAGTGGTATTTGAATTGTATGTGCTTAGTTTTTTAATGGAAAGTTGAAGATGAATGGTACTCTATCTATTAGTGTAACAAGGGCTATCTGCTTGTCGTTGTCCTGATTCCTCTAGAAAACATTGTAACCAAATCATCCCGTTGCTAGCTTTCGTAGCAACAACATACTCAACTTTAGTGGTTGAAAGCACAACAACCTTTTGCAGCCTTGAAATCTAACTGACTGCAGTACCTCCTACAAAAAAAACATACCCTATAGTACTCCTACTATCAATATCACCCACTAGATCAAAGTCAACATATCCTTTTAGAGCAAAATCTTCTCCTCCAAAACATAGTTTCTTTGAAGTAGTGCCTCTCAAATATTGGAGAATCCATTTGACCATATTCCAATGTTTCATTCCCTGATTGCTCATATACCTGCTCACAAATCCCACTGGATGTGGAATATCCGGCCTCGTGCATACCATTGCATACATCAAGCTACCAACTGTTGATGTATATTGTATCTTAGACATTTTGTCTTCCTCCTATGGTGTCTTTGGACACATCTCCTTAGTCAACATGAAATGACTAGAAAAAGGTGTACTAATTGCTTTTCCATTCTGCATGTTAAACCTTTTCAACACCTTCTCTACATACTCACTTTGAGACAAAAATATTTTTTTGTTTGTCCTATATCGTGTGATCCTCATATTAAGGATTTGTTTTGCTGCACCCAAATCATTCATAGCAAATGAATTTGCTAATTTTTGTTTAATTTCATTAATATGCTACATGTTAGACCCAACAACAAGCATGTCATCAACATGAGGCAATAGGATAATGTAGCTTCCATTATCCAATTTCTTAAAATAAACACAATAATTAGAATGACATCTTTTGTAACCTTCTTCAACCATAAAACTATCAAATTTCAAATACCATTGTTGAGGTGCTTGCTTCAAGCCATACAATCTCTTCTTTAACCTACACAAAAATTCCTCCTTACCCTTGACCTCATACCCCTATGGTTGTTGCATGTATATTTCCTCTTCCAAATCCAAAATGTTGTTTTCACATCTAGCTATTCAAGATGCAAGTCTTCCACAACCACAAGAATTATAATAGTTCTAATAGAAGTCATCTTTACAATTAGAGAAAATATTTCATCAAAATCTATACCTTTTTTCTGTGCAAAACCTTTTACCACAAGTCTAGCCTTATATATTTTCTTGCCTCCATCTTCTTCCTTCAACCTGTAAACCCATTTATTTGACAATGCTCTTTTACCTATAGGCAATTGGACTAAGTCCCAAGTCTAATTCTATAGCAAGGAATCCATTTCCTCTCTCATGCCTAGCTCCCATTGCTTTTTGGTATTACTTACATTTTTTCTTCATAACCTTTAATTTTCACCAAAATTAGTTAATAATATAGAATATAATGATGGAGATAATCTTTCTGGAGGTCTAGTTATCCTTGTAGAATGTCTAACACTTGTAGGAGTTTGTGGGATAACTTGTTGTTGTTGAGAATTAGGTACCATTGGAATTTTATTTTTTGGAATCTTATCCAACACCACATATTCCTTTTTGGCTTGTTCATGATTCTTTTCCTACAGTTGATCCTTATACATGACCTCATTAAATATAACATCTCTACTCTTAATGATTTTATGGTTTTCATAATCCCATAACCGATAACCAAATTAATCTACTCCATATCCAATGAAGGTACATTTTTTAGACTTAGCCTCAAGCTTGGTTCTATTTTCAATATCAACATGGAAAAAAGCTTCACAACCAAATATTTTCATAAATGAATACTTTACTTTTTTACCTGTCCATGCCTTTTTTGGAATGCCACCATCTAAAGGATTTGAAGGCCCCCTATTTATTAAATAAATAGTGGTATGTACATCTACCCGAAAGTGTAAGGGTAGTCCAGCATGCAATCTCATGCTTCTTACACACTCCATAATGGTCTTATTCATCCTCTCAAACACACCATTTTCTTGTGGGGTTCGAGAAACCATTTTTTCCTATGGATTCCATTATATGAATAATAATTTTTTAATTCTCTGGGACAATACTCACTTCCATTATCAAATTTGAGAAACTTTAACTTTTTCCTATCTCATTCTCAACTAAAGCTTTCCACCTTTTAAAATTTTCAAATACTTTTGATTTTTCTTTTAGGAAATACATCCATGTTTTCCTAGTTGCATCATTGATAAAAGTAACATAATAGAAAGAGCCACCAAGAGAATATAGTTGGACTAGTCCCCATACATCTGAATGCACAAGCTCTAATTTCTCACTTTTCTTCTCTTTCCCAACTTTGAGAAATCAAACTCTTTTTTGTTTTCCATAAACACAATTTTCATAGAACTCCAAGTCAATCTACTTTAGACTTGGTAGCAACTCTCTGGAGTGAAGGATCTTCATCCCTTTCTCACTCATGTGCCCAAGTCTATGGTGCCATAATTTTGTTTATGTCCCTATAGCAAGTGCTATAATTGTCTCAATATCAATTATTTTTGTAGTAGCTAGGGTAGAATAAGTATGACTAGTACACAGATACAATGTGCCTACATTTTCACCTTTAGCTACTACTAATGCACCTTTAGTGACCTTCCAAACTTTGTCTAAAAAGGTAACTATGCAACCTTCACTACCCAGTTGTCCTACAAAGATTAAATTCCTTCTCAAATTTGGAACATGCCTTACCTCTTGTAGCAACCATTCATTTCCATTTTTCAACTTGATTTTTATCTTTCCTTTTCCAACAATCTGACAGGGTTCATCATCAGCCAAATATACCTATCCAAAATCACCTTGAATATAATCTACAAAATATTTCCTAATATGGGGTGTGGAATGAATTGAAGCCTGTGAATCTATTACCTAGGAATCATTAGCATTATCTAAACATATAATTAAAGCATCTTGCAATTTGTTACTTGCAACATTAGCTTCCTTACTGTCATCATGTTTTTTGTCTCCTTGTTTTCCCTTTCGAAACCAAAAATCCTTCTTCAAGTGTTATGGCTTTCCATAGTGCCAGCAATCCATTCTTCCTCTAGGTTTAGATCTTTCTTTTTTTACTTCCCTTGTGAATTCCCATAATTTATTGGGATTTTTCCTCTCTCCTTTGTTCTTCCCCTATTCTCTATAGTCAAAGCATTACCCAATGTTGAACGCTCACCTATGCTTTTCTGTTGCATTTCCTCACTAAGGATAACACCAACAACATCATCAAATTTCAATGTATTTGAACCAAAGACGGAGTTACTTACAACCATTGTCAACCTATTCCAGCTTTCTAGCAAGGAAAATAAAACCAAGAGAGCCCTCACCTCTTCATCAAAATTCACTTTTATAGAAGTTAATTGACTGGTAATCATATTAAACTCATTTAAATGATCTATCACAGATCCACCTTCAATCATTTTCAGATTAAACAAATGCTTCATGAGAAATACCTTATTTGAGGCTAAGGGTTTTTCATACAATTTAGCCAAAGCTTCCATTAGATTCTCTATTATCTTTGCTTATGTTATAATGAACGCCACAGATCATTCCAGGCACAAACAAATGGTTACCAATGCCTTTCTATCCAAAATCTCCCATTCTTCATTGGATATCGTAGCATCTTTCTTTGCTTTTCCTTGCAATGGCCACCATAGATGGAATTTTGATACAAATAATCTTTCATAATTGATAATTCTAGTCATTGAACTTCTCAACCTTGAATTTTCCTTCTTCCATTGCTCCCACTCAAATATAGAGGTTTCGTACCAATTGACCAAAATACACATGGCTCTGATACTAGTTGTTAGAGTTCAGGTAGATCGGAGCAATAAACATTAACAATTATATGTAGATTAAATAACCCAAAAATTAAAATGAAGAATAACAAAAAATAGATCAACATAGAATTTTAACGTGGTTCACCCAATATGGACTACATCCACAAAAACTCAACAACCCAATGATTTTATTATTTGATGTAAAATAGATTACAATCTTGCAAATACAATACTGCAACATACATCCCAACCACTTATAAAAATATTTTTGGAAGCTTCTAGAATTAGGGTTTTACAAAGTCATTTTTCATTTTTCAACTAACAAAAAATTAACTACCGACCCCTTGACGTGCAACAAGGGAAAAAAGAAATTTGGGGATCGTGCCCCCAAACCCCCACTCCAGGTTTAGCCTAGCCCTGAACCCCGACAAGGATTCATTAAGAGTGTACAATATTTGCATGATTAGTCTCCACATACCAAAAAATTTGTGCCTCTTATTTTGGTTTACCATTCATGGTTTTACCTCCCATAATTTCTATAAATTGGAGCCATGGGATGGTAGTTTCATATTGAGTTCTTGTAGGTAAAAGGGTGTCGTCGGGTTGATTAGAGATCGATAGTGAAGTGTATTATTGTGTACTCTTATTGGAATATTAATAATATACTTGTCTTCTTTTCTCAGGTGGATTTTTTTCTCGAAAGGGTTTCTCTATGTAAATCTAGTGTCACATTTTGTTTGTTGATTTTTATATTGTGATGTTTGCTACAATCATATGTTTATTTCTAATTTGCTAATCTTATTTTCAAATCTGAATTCACTTGCATATAAGTTCATATTGTAGCTTTCATTGACCCTGTTTTTCAATACATTCATAAGTAGTCTAGATAGTGAAGCAAGTATCAGGTTAATTGCTTCCCTTAGTTGACCGAACTGTTTCTTTAACTGCTCTCTAGTCTTGAAGCAATGTCAACTACAAGTGAAGATTTTTTGTTTGATCTCTTATTGATCCATCCAAATCCTTTGAAAAATCATATACCTTGACCAATTTAGTAATTTATGACTCAATGGATTCAATTTGATCTTTGATATTCTTGGTGGAGCTTGGCCACTTCAAGCAAAACTGATATAAAGTAGTCATTTCATCTATACATTATTTAATCATTTTCACATTTCCTTTTAATTTATTATGTGCACTATCTTCCTTGAACTTCTTGCTCTGCCTTTTGCTCAATGTGTGAAGAATGATCCTTAAAAGAATCCTTTAGAAGCTTTAATTTATGTTTTAGAGGAAATAAAGCATCAAGTTTAACCTCAAGTAACCCTTCCTAAATAATCTTCACTACATCATCAATCAACTCACTCTTCCTCACATGTTCTTATAGAATTTATTTCCTTATAGAAGTGTTCATAATATCTCCAAGTTGTAACTTATGGAGAGGAGGGATACTTGACAAGTTTTCCTTCATGAATAGGAATATGCAAAAATTGTGGTCTCACCATAGGTTGAAATTGCATATACGGTCCTAGTAGGTCTTTGAAGGAATATGAAGAGGTGGAATCCTGATCTATATCTTTGGAGACCTCTTGTTTTTCAAAAGTCTTTTCCTTTGCATCTTAAACTTTCTCATGATCACACTCTTTCTTTTGCTCAACATTTTCTAAACTTTTTAGAGGAGAGACACCCACTTTACTCTGATCCCCTACACCTTGTGCATTTGTATTCTCTAAAGGAGTTTTCTCCTCATTATTCTTGACATTCTCATATGTCTCATTTCCTTTAGTCACATTTTCTTCAAAAACTAATAAATCTATGTCATGAGTATACAGATCAAACATATCAAAAACATCCATAGGAACTTGATCTCTAATTATTTCAGCATTCTTTAATTCTTGCAATATTTTTGTTATATTTTTTTGTGTTTCTTTCTCCATCCTCTTTATTTCTTCTTCATCTTTTCCCATTAGAATGCATATTCTTTGTTTGGTTCTAAATTCTTGCACCTAAAATTGAGATAACTTGACCCTTTCTTCATGAGAAATGGACACGCTAGTCTTCTCTAAATCATATTGCCTCATCTTGGATTCTTTTACAACAATTTCATTCCTCTTATTACTAAGTACATATTGCCTCATCTTGGCTTCTTTTACAACAATTTCATTCCTCTCATTACTAAGTACATCTACTAGGCTTTCCAGAAACTGATCAATAATCCCATTTAGTCCCATATTAAAACTATTCATATACATGATTATTGCCTTTTCAATTGTGATATTATCAATAGGGGACACCCCATCATGAAGATCTGCAACCTCTTTCAGTGCATCATATTGTATAATTGCATTGATAGTAGCCTCAAGTTGTAGAGGCCCATGTTCAAGTGTTTTCTGAGGAGTCTCCTTTGTTTCATTTTTCATTTATTTTTCTATGTATATTTCTTCTTCCTCCTCTTCATGTCTCGTGTTCTTCCTTCTTCTCTTCAATACATAAGATTTCATTTCTTCTTATTCATCCCCCTCAACATCATCCTCATTAATCGGATTAAACTTCTCCCTTGTTGCTTTCTGCTTAGTTCTTGGTTTCTTCCTCTTTGTAGTGTTAGTTTTTTACTAGAATATTAGTAGCATATCTTCTTTTGCTAGGAAGTGTTTGAGCAAGTCTAAAAGTTGTGGTAGTGGTAGAAACATATCTATTTGTTCTTTTAGGTTTTGGTGTAGCAGTGGTGGCTTGAGATGCTTCCATAGAACCCTCAAGAGTGTCAAACACCCTTTTCAATTCAGACACTATATTCTCCACATTTGATTTTTTTCTTCATCATTTATTCTACCTTCTTGATTTGTTTGTTGGTAATTTCCTCATATGTGTCAAACCTTTCAATAGAAGGATCCTTAGGTTTGCTGAGCAAAATGTTGGCATATCTAATCTAGTTTTCTCCAGGAAGCTCATAGGGAAATCTTGTTATCCACAAAGTCCTTGGTTCTGGTGGCACCTTCAAATTTCATAAATTTGAAGTGCCTAGGTCCTTTCAATGTGTCAACAAAGGTTAGGTCTGCATCTTGCTAAATCTACCCTAGAGCCCATTATTGCCAATTAAAAATTTTCAACTCAGCCATTGTCATGCAAATCCATGTGACAATTTTTTTTGGGTACATTGGTAGTACGTCTACTTAGTTTTGTGCTTTCAAGATGAGTTCTAATAGGCTATTTAATGCCTTTTTTATTACAACCAGGCTAGATTTGGTGTTTCAGAAAGTTGTAAATTTCAAATTTTTGAGGGAAACCCATTTCTTACTTTGGCCTAAAACATCTCCAATTCCATTTTCATCAAAATCTGAGGTCAACTGATGCATTATTTTAATCTCTTTTTGATGCAACGAACACATCTAACAGGCCCATTTACAAAGGTGGTACCAATATTTGGATTGTTGGGCAAGATCTGATTAAAAGCCCATGTTTTATTTAATTAATTATGCCGCTTGCAAAAAATCTCAGCTCCAAGATGTCCCATTTGTGCACAGTGAATTTTTGTTATTTGGCTGGAAGAAGAAATTAAAATTTGCATGTTTCCTAATGTTTCAAATGCTAATTTATTTAAAATATTTTAAATTTTATTCAAATGTGAATTTGCACATGAAGAAACATTTAGGGAAAATATATTTATAATATTTAAAGTTACATTGGTTTATGAGGCAAATATTTTCTTTATAAAATCATTTGGTGAGCCCAACTTACATTGCATTTTCTATGAAATTGTTGGGAAATAAACAACAATAGTGTTAAGTTGTTCAATGGCTCAAAGTCTCATCACACATTGCATTTGTGAGATTCTCCTTCTCTTCAAAATTGCGATGTATTTCCCTCTTGCAATGGCTTTCATGTGGAGGACTGATTTTATTATATGCACAGTGGGATCCATTGCATACCTCACAGGCAATGCATTATTATAAGGAATTGATCAATGCGAAACCATGATGGTGTTAAGAGCTATGATCGATTTCTCCCATCACAAAGCTAACATTCCATTGCATCTTTTTGAGCTTTTCCCATATGTAAAATTGTGATGGTTGTAGAGGTTTCGATGAGCTATCATTTGTCTTCCTTTTTAATATTGGATTCAAAGGTTTAAAGGTTTAATATTTGCAATATTTTTCTACATGCATTTTTTCAAATATTAAAGTGATGCTTTCTTCAACTCCCAACGCATATCACAATATTTAGGGGGCTCTTTCATCTCCAAAATGCAATGGCTTTATGTGTAGTGATGGAATTCCTATTGGTCAAGGGAGTATTTCATGAAAAGGTTGAAGTTTGAAATATTATTTTATTCTCATTGCACAGGTAATGACCAGCACATTTTGCAAAGACAAAAGTAAAGTAAAAACAACAATGGCTTGTTGGGTAGTGATAGAATTAAAATTTTCCACATGGAGGGAAATTTAGGGAAAGTTTTAATGTTTTAAATGGATGGAAATTTTTTTAATCACATTTTTAATTTTTGGGCAAAAATTCACATATATTTGCAGGATGGAAAACATTAAACATGCAACCTCTAGAAAGATGCCTAGAGCATTTCTCGTGCCTAGGAAGCAAATTTTGAAATGTTTTATGCATTTTCTAGTTGCTTGTAAAGTAAAAATGCTTAGCAATCATTTCTCATGACCAAATAATATTTTTTGAATACCTTTTCAATATTTTAATGTTGTTATGAGCATTTTGGAATGCTAGTGAGATGCAAATGAATTGCATAATTTTAGAAATGATCTAGTGTTTGTTCTTGTAGTGTCGAAAAATGCGCTCCTTTACATTTTTACACTATATTTGGGTCCCTTAATTAATTGGAATTAATTAAGCCTCTAATTGGCCCTATTATGCATCTACAAGCCTAATTAATTACAATTTACAAAAGGGGTATTATAATTTAATTAATGCAATTATCATTTTTAACGCCCCAAAATGAATAGGTCCTAGTAATTTAGGTCAGGACACATTTTCCCTTGGGCAAATGGTTCCCCTTTAGTTGCTTAATTCTAATTTTAAATGTGTTTTTGGCAGCATTTTTATGATCCCAAATTCAAATTCAAATGTCAGCTTGTAATGTTTAATTTTTGGGAAATTAGAGAATTACCTATAAAAGCAAAGTCTTTTTATCAATCCAAATCTTAGATTTTCAACCAATCAGATTCAAGAGTTAAGACTATTGTCAAAGTTGTTCAAGAGAAAATTTCTCAAGCATTTGTTGTAGCATTCAAGATCTCAAGCATCATGTCAACGTTATCAAGCATCATGCATGTTTTAGGAGCTAACATTATGGTGTAGCTTTCAAGTTTCAAATCAAGATTCAAGCATCAAGATCAACATCCAATCAAGCCATTTCATGCAAGATCAATACCTTAGAGAGATGTGTTAGATTTTATTCCTTCAAGGATCTACAATCAAGGGTTTGTGAGTTGCAACATAGAAATTGTTCATTCATCATTCCTTTCATGTTTCATTGTTTCATTTCAAGGTTTTATTACCAAAATGAGGTTTGACCAAGGTAAACCCCCATTCACCAAAAATAAACAATTTTTCACTCCTGTGTGTTTTATAGATCTTAGGTTGAAGAAGGATTGAAGATCTATCAAAGGAGCAAAATTGAAAAAGTTGTCAACATTGTCATCGAGCCACAAAAAATATTTCATAATTTATTTTTAAATTTCCAACTATGAAACTTAGAGGAGTTGGAAGTGTAGACCAAGGACCAAAGGATTGTGAAAGAAGATTTGCAACCCATGTAGCAAGACCCATTCATCCTTGGTAAAATGAGTCCTGGGAGGACACTCAACACAACCTTTTTGTGATAGGTGAATAAAATCACTTTCTTCTTAAATTTGCAATTAGTTTCTAGATTTTTTTAGATTAAGGTTTAATTTAGAGGTTTCATGTGTTACATTGCATCATTGCATTCATTTGGTATTTTTCATTCATCTCCCAAAATTGCATTTCAGGTTGATTTACCCCATCATAGGTCATAAGGAAAACAACAAGATCTCCACCAAGGTTGACTAACCTAAGGGTTGAAAGTCAATATTTCCCTAGAGGATCTCTTTTTCCTAATGAACTAAGGGAAATAGTTGCATCATACCCCATTCCATTTTTGATGAACCCATTTTTTGATGTTTCGATTCTCATAACATGCAGGTGCTTTGAGACTCCATTTGTAATTGATATAAAATGCCAATGCACTGTTACAAAGGTGAAAATGAGTCAGTTGTAGACAAAATACACAAGTAAAGGATTACCGGATATTTGTTTGAAAAAATGTCAAACTTAAATGCAAAGTGAAATGAAAGATCGGAAGGTTAAAATGCATGGCTAAAATCTTGTTATGAATGCTAGTTGGAGGATAACAACATATGGGTAAAAATTTTACCTACAAAGCAAAAGGGGTAGCTAGGTATGTGGGATTTTACTAGGGGTAATATTTTTCACTTGCAAGTGAAAATAGAGCTGGTAAACATGTTTTTACAAATAGGTAAAAGGTTTCCATGGGATTCACAAGTTGAAAATGACACACAAACTTCAGTTGCGAGTGAAGAGGGAAAACAAAGAGTGAGGAGCATCTTCTAAATGTCATTCTATTGTAGAATCAAGGGACCTCAAGTGTGACATGTGTCAATGATGGATTGATTCTAGGTCTTCTAAGTTTTCTTTTCCTCTATATAATGTTTTCTCTTCTTCTTTCCAAGGGTTCCAATTCTCCAATTCTAGGATATTGTAATTTTTATACATGGATTTATCTCTAGAGTTAGGAGTTCTTCAAATTTCAGAGTTCAATATTGTAATCCATTTTGTTAATGGCAAGAAAATTAGTTTGCAAATTGGGATAAACTATGTCATACTGCAATATCTCCATAATGTATGCATTATTTTTTCAATCAAAGTAATTAAGGATTATAATGGTTCTTGTTGCGCATTTGTGGTAATAAGTATTTGGTTGATGGCTATTCTTAAAATAATAGGTCAAACTATGCTCTCAGTTAAATGTTGAATATATGGTGTTGCATTTAGGATCTATAACAATGTCACATATATGTCCTAAAGAGACCTCATTACTGTAAGGAAATAATGCTTTAATGGTCACTAGTTTTGTGTTAAGGCTATTACCAAATAGGTTATTTCATCTTGAATTTGTTATGGAAAAGGAATTATTCTAGCATGTTTCTTTTGTGTAAACCCTGGAAGGAATCACCATTGAAAAACTTAATGAACCTTTTTCATTTCAAGTTTAACTTATTTTTGGTTTTTTGTATCTTCATGGGGATTAAGGAACACAAAGGTTATGCTTGGGAATGATTCTGTTGTAACTTCTTTTTGTTTTTGAGATGGAGATTTCTCTTAATTTATTTGTTCTTAGTATTGATTCAAGGTGTACAGACGGATCATGCCTAAAATGTAATTAAATATATAACACCCTTTATACATTCATTTGAGAACCACCGACATGTTAGAAATCTGCAATGTGATGTTTAATATAAGTTTTATTATATGTACAAATCTTTGAATAGGAAGACCTTCCCGAGTCTTGTGGAGCTCAAAGTGCAGGAGGCTAATTATAGCCTTGTTCGTTGGCCTTTCTTGTCCTTGATGCGATGATAGTGCAAGACCTTTTTCTTAACCTTTTGGTCCCTTGTCTAGGTATTGTGATTTTCCTTAGGATTGGGGGTTGCAAGAAAAATCACCAACATATTGGAAAATTTGCTAGGGACAACTCCGATATTATCCATTTGGAAAGAGTCAATAAGTTTATTGATCTAAAGATTTGGTTTAGATGTTGAAGGACTTCACACCTGGAGAAATAAATTGTTGTAGCATACTTGAAAGTTTTACGATATATGGTGCTCTGTTGGTGAAAAGAATTCATAAATAAATCTAATTATTTAAGATCTTTGAGTTGCTGAAGATTTTGTCCTCTTAAGAGAGCTGGTGACTCTATTAATGAACTTGTTGAAATTGTGGAAGAGGTGTAAATAGAAATTTGCACAGGCTTTCAAACACTTCTAGTCAAAGAGAAGTTTTGAAGTCTACAATATTTTCCAAGTACTTAGTTTTCCTTTGTTTAGTATTCATGAGGGAAATTTTATCGTATGAAGGAGTTTTGTGGAATCCCTCTATGAAGTCATGTGATTCCCATGTTAAGTGAGTTTTTTTTGGTTAAGAGAGAATTAAAATAAATCATGTCTCTATGTAAATACACCTACACTTTTTAAAAGATCTAGAGGCATAATGCATTTATGTTAGTGAAATGTGCATGGTGGTAAATAGATGGTTATTATTTCATGATTACATATTGATATACAAGTTTAGGTGGTCTTTTTAGACCTATAATTTTTGTGCAATCAAAAGAGGTCATGTATATTTCATGTGTTGTCTAATAAATAAGAATTGATAGGACATTGAAGAGATAAGAGTCATGCTAAGAGGATCGAGGTATTGTTGTGTTTATCAAAATTGTGAGACAATGGCTAGGAGGGGATTAGGTTTTCATTGAAAGCATATTTTCATAAGAATTGGCAATCTATGCTCAAGTGTCATAATGTTGAATTCGTATTAGCTCCAACCATGTCCTCAAAGAAGGCCTTTCTCTATGGGAAGATACAAACCATTAAATTTTAGTGGTATTCAAGGTTTTCCAAATGTTATCCCTCATGAAGTTAGGGAATACTTGCTAGAGTTTAGAGGGAAAAGCTCAAAATCAACATGTAAACATTTGCAAGAATTCATGGACTTGATGGGAGATTATGAGATAGGTCATGAAGATAAGCATTCAAATAGGGATCCAAAGTCAAGCCATGGAGTCCACTCCCTAGAAGAAAAATGGCTTCTAGTTTTTATGGGGCAATTTAGTCAAGAAGGCAATAAGTCCCATCAAAGAGCGGAGGGGAATTCAATCCTTCCACTTCTTAGGGGCTCTTTTGTTGGAAACAAGCAACATTGAGAGGGGGGTGAATCAATGTTCTACAAAATTAATTCTTTTATTCTGATCTTTAATCCACTCAACACATTTAATCAAAACAAATATACAGAAACAAAAAACAAGAAACCACACAACCATAACACAAGGATTTTTACGTGGAAACCCTGTAAGGGGAAAAACCACAGTGGATGGCTAATCCACAATAAGTTCTTAGTATACTCAAAAGAGGTAATACAAAATAGGAATGCACTTGCATTCACGCTCACTGCCTAGAGCTCACTACTCAAAATGAGGTTCACTGCCCTTACAAAATTTTGGAATAGATCCAAAAGAAAATGAACTAAGATAATAGCATCTACCAATGCTTGATTACAATTTTGATTTAGCTTTGATGTTGAATTTCTACCCTAATGACTGATGAAGAACTTTTGCTCTATTCTGCTCAAGTTCGCACACAAAATCTTTATGCGCAAGTGAAACTACGCATGATATCACTCAAATAAAACTTAGAAATCTACAACATACACACACACACAACTTCTACATACATCCAAATGATATGACCGATCATCTAAATATACCCGCTCATAAGGAATCAATTGCCATAGGTCAGCTTCAACAAAACTTAATAAAATTTGTAACTAGTCAACCCAATTGAAGGATAATTTTGATGTGGATCCAAACAAGTCAGAAAAACAATAGCTAGGACCATAATTAAACATTCAAGCTCAAATATAATTAAAATAATTCAACTTTATACATCCACTACACATTATTACCACTGAGTCAACTTTATCAAGCAAATACACAGAAGATGTCCAACTGGACCTACTCAACCATATAGCCAAAAAAACAACTTCATGAGATTCAATAATAATATGTTCCATGTGCCTGAAAAAAAAAATCATCAATCCACAACCCAAAATGGTGATCTAGTGAAACTATCAAATCAAATGCCCTATTATGTCAATAACACACAATTTTCATTTCCTCTGCCAGTGCAATTGAATGCATAACTATGGACCAAAAAAGTGTCTTCAGTTTCCATCAATGACAACACTAGAAGCCAAAAATCACATCCACTTACATCATATGCCAACAATCTCCCCCTTTGGCATTAATGGCAACACTTAGTGAAAAATGACTAAGTGTTGAGATTAACATACTATCAGTATACAAAATACTGAATAATGTACCACTACAAAATATTACTCCCCCTAAGAATATTAAGACATTTTTCACTACACTCTCTCTCCCCCTTTGACATCAATGACAAAATTGGGAATACAAAATTATATAATTATTGCCTGGAGACTTACAGTAATTGGAAAATATCTTCAAAGACCTTTTTCAATTCACTAAAGGTGGAGTCCCACATACTCTTTAGACTTTCCAAAATGGTGATGTGTCCACATAGAATATAGGATAATGTTTATGTTGCTTCCAGGCTTACCCGATCAAAGGTGGTGACAACACTTTTTGCTTCCTTTAAGGCATTCACCAGCATCTCAATTTTTGTACTAATTAGTCCCCTTAAGTCACTTACTCTGCTAATGATTCTTTCATTTTCAAACTTTAAATTCTTAATTTGGTCAAGCAAGGATATTACTTGACAATCCTGACGACGTACACTACCGAGCATGAGATCAAAGGTGTTGGACATAATGGCCAACTACTGCTCAATGTCTTTTATCTTCTTTTCATTTGCAACTATAAATTTGGATAGGATTAAGCAAGATTTGTATAAATTTCCTCCTTCAGTTACATCACTTTGAATGCACTGAATGCAAGTTCCTAACAACTTTTTGTCTCTAGCAATTAGCATGTTTAAGCTACCAAATCTTTCCTCCTTAAATTCCTTTCTCACTTTAACTAGGGTTGAGTCCTCAAAGGATTTGAAATGTGAGTCCACAAAGTTTATCAACCTTTTAACTCACTAGAGTTGGAGCCTGATGGGTCCAAAGCATGCATAGGTAGTAGTTTCTATAGAACTCTAGAGGCAAGTTTTAGCAGCTCACTATCATCGATGTGAGATTTCAATATTTTCTCATTTGCTTTATCTTGAGCTAATTTGGCGACTTTCAACATCTGAATGGGAGATAAAGTAGATAAATTGATTGAATTATCATCAAATTCAGAATTTTATTCCATGTGCTACTCCAATAGGGATTTGTTTACTTTAATTGGGCTAATTTTAGGCTACTTACCCTTGTTAGATTCAGACTAAATTTCTGGAATGGCTTTTGGTGCTTCATTTTCTTTAGCATGCACTTCTCTAGCAATCTCCTCACTTTGGTCCTTAGATATTAAGGGAGTCTCAGTATTTTCAATAATGGGAGGAGTCAAAGTATCCTCAAATACCAAAGAGTCAGATACATTTATGTTTCCACATTCTCATTTTCTTCTCCTAACACTTCTACTTCCTCATCTTCATTGCCTTCATTCACTACTTCATTTGCATTTCCTTCTTTTAATTTATTCACTTCCACATTTATTTCTTCATTACCTTCAATTTGATCAGTATTGACTTCTTCAACATTTTCCTTTTCTTTTGATAAAATTTCTTCCAAAATTGCCTTGGTCTCATTCATCATAGCTTCGGTGTCACCAATCACGAGTTTTTTTATTCTTGATTTGGTTCTAAATTCCTTTTTGACTCTTAGAAGAAATGATTCCATTTCTTCAATCCCCATCTCAAGAAATAGATCAACAAGAACCCTTTTTCTCAAGTTCTCTTCATCAATTCTTGCAGTTTCCCTTCTTGACTCCAAAGCTTTATATAGGCTTGTAGGCAAGCCAAACATAATCTCAACAAGAGTTTTATTGAAAGCATTTAGATGATTAACTGTAACTTCTTCAGTAATCTTCTTACCAAAATCATCAAAAGTCTCAAATAGATCACAGAGAGGTTTGAGATTACCATTAGCTATTGCTACATTCTCAACTTCATCCACAAGCATGTTGGGCTTGACAATTTTGGGCTTCTTTTGAGCTTCTTCACCTTTCTTGGAAGGGTTTCTTTTGTTCAACTTGACTACATGAGTTCTAGTAGCCTTCAATTCTCTTACTATCTCTTCTAAATTTGTTTCCTCTTCCTCTTCTGCGGATGCATCTTTGTAAGTTCTCAAACTTTTTCTCTTCTTCTTTCTTCTGGAGGCTTCTACCTTACTTGGCTGGGTAGCAGAGGAATTTTTGGTTGTTCTAGCTAAAGATGTTCCCTGACTAGCTATTTTTGCTTTTTCCTTCCCCTTTGCTGCTTCAACTTCAGCCTCATCCCTTTGTCTTCTTATTTCTTTCAGTTTTTCAACTGGAATAAAGACTTCAGTTTCCTTCCTTACTTTCCTAATGGACACTAGTTTCCTTAAATCTGAATGAACTTGTAGACTTTCTCAACATATGTACCAAACCTTTCATCATTAGGATCTAGAGGTGAGTTTAACAAATGTTCTTCATACATTTTCAAAATATTTCCATCCACCTCATATCCCATCAGCATGATCCAAACTAACCTAGGATCAACAACTTCCATGTAACACTAGTCAATATCAATCATGAAGCATACAAAGTCCTTGTACTATTCTACTACAACATCAAGTATCCTTTCTTTGTAATGCACCTGTTTTTGAATTTTTTTGAAGTGACACCGTAGAATTGTGTTGTTGGTCTCCTAGTTTCCAAGGCTGCATAGTATATCACAAATATGTACTGCTACCGGAGTATCATTTCTCCACTGAACTTTATCGAATCCTGGTACTTCGCCTGAGAAGTAAAAATACAAACAAATCAATAGGTCTTTGAACTTGAAGACATTTTTTTAATCCTTTTTTATCTTTTTCAAAATTTCAAGAAGTTGTCCTCTGAGAATTTGCATAAATCATAATCTTCATTCTACTTAATCATCTCATAGGTTGTATAGATAGTAGTTCTAGGAATTTTCTCAGCTCGAATGATAGATCTTATACCCTATGATCATGGATGCAAATTTAACATCAATTTCAACAATATCATCTATGGCCATTGCTCTTCTATCCCAATGAGAGCTAGTTGCTTTAGTGGCATCATCATTCTTTATGGACTTTAGTACAGGGATTCTACCAGAAGAGTTTAAACCCATCACTGCACAAATAGCTTCCTTGGAGATTTTAAATGGTATATCTAGCCACATGAATTCATCATGCACTCTGCTAAAAATGTACTGAACCCACTCATCCTCCTCAAATATGGGAGATTTTATGAATTGTGTAAAATTTCTTGTCCATTAGGGCTTGGAATTCAGGTTTCATAGAGAAATCATCTTGCACTATGTGTTTACAGTATAATTCTAGTAGCTGAGCACTACCCAAATCTTCAATGTTTGCATGCACATATGCCCTAATATCCTTGATGTGCAAAACACTGTACGACATGGAGGAAAATGCACCTAGGGGCTTAGTGTATACCAATTTGTATGGATGCCACTTAAACTTTGAACACAACCTATCTTTAACTTCAACCAACAGTGGGGTAGACATGATTGAGGGAACACAAATTTACAGGTTTTGCTATAAATACCTTTTGGAGAATAAATGGAGGTCGAATTGTAGATTCCTTTTCAAGCTAATATCTCCTTTCCACTTTAACAAGGGTTACCTTAGAGTGCTTCAGACTTATTTTACTCGAATGCAATGTGACAAATGAGAGTGAAAACAATTCTTTTATTGACATCAAACTTAACTGTGTACTTTTTGCAATAAATGCTCTTGCCCTAATTTTGCAAGCTTTCAAAAGTTTTACATACCAGGATGAACAATCTTTGTGTGGATCAACAATAATCCTCATTGATACCTTAGCTTCATTTCAAAACATCTGAAGAATAAATAATTTCCTACTGGACTCATACGAATTCTAGTGTCAGCCATTTGCAGGGGATTTAGAAGATTTTCTTGATAGCTCCCCCTATGGTAGAGATCAACAATTAGTTTCCAAATACATTACCAAAAGAGACTTCTGGTGCAGATCCATTTGTGTTTGTAGAGGGGTTCTTCCTCACCCATTTCTTTTGCATCTACTTCTTGATTTCATCCGTGGTGATCTTTCCTTTTCCCTTAACTTCAGGTTGCATGTTCTATTTTATCGGATCTCTTCTATTCCAACAAAATTTGGAGGTGTGACCAAATTTATTGCAATTGTAGCAAACAACATTCCTTTGTCTAATCAATTGTTCCACTGGCTTTGTCTTGATCTGCATTGGTTAGCAACATGTCCAAATCTATTGCATGCATAACATTTGATGTCTCTACGTAAATTATGCATCATAATTCTGCACTCACTTGACTTATGACCATACTTGTAGCAATTAAAGCATTGACCTGAGAATGATGGTCTACTTGTGTTTGTCTTACTCCTACATTGAGAAGCCATATGACAAAATTTGTTAAAACCATAATAGTAGCCATTAAATCTTTGAGCATTGGGTTGCCTTACTAGATTCCTCCTAGATTCATTCACTTGGTTTCCTTGTTTGAGTTTTCTTTGTCTGGAATTCTTCTGATCAAATCTTCTTTGTCTAGATTTGGAGCTTTCTCCTTCTTCATATCCAAGACCTCATTTATCACCATCAGTTCTTTGACCTTTGATCAGTTCATCAAGCTTGGCTAAGCTTGCTTTGAATTTGTCCTTAAACTCATTTGTTGTAGTGAGTTCATCTTTGAGATCAAGTTGTTTTTCAAGCTCCTCTTCATTATTCTTGGTTTGTTCCAACTCATCTTCTAGTTGGCTGCATTGTTCAGAATTTTCTCTCAAGGATTGTGCAATCTTTTCTTCAATTTTATTTTTGTCCTCTAACTCCTTGGTCATCTTCATCATGATGGATTTTGTCTCACGCTTCAAGGCAACATTCTCTTGGGAAAAAATTTCGCGTTCTTCTGTTTTCTCCTTCAGGGCTTGACTGAGTTGTTCATCTTCATCGATTTTGTTCTTCTGCTTGAGCTGACCAAATAATTCCTTTCTTTTCTCCCTTGATTCATTGATTTTGTCTTTCACTGCCTCGATAATCTTTTTTGCATTTTTAAGACTTTCTTGTAGTTCCCAGATCTCAAATTTTGACTGATCAAGATCATCCAAGGCCACCATGAGTTGTTGTTGTAGATTGCTTGTATCCATTGAATATACTTTCCAAGATCTCCCCAAGCTATTAGACTTCTTTCGAGGAACATGCTCTAATACCAATTGTTGGAAACAAGCAACATTGAGAGGGGAGGTGAATCAATGTTCTACAAAAAATAATTCTTTTATTCTAATCTTTAATCCACTTAACACATTTAATCAAAACCAATATGCAGAAATAGAAAACAAGAAACCACACAACCATAATACAAGGATTTTTACATGGAAACCATGTAAGGGAAAAAACCAGGGTGGATGGCCAATCCACAATAAGTTCTGAGTATACTCAAAAGAGGTATTACAAAATGGGAATGCACTTGCATTCAAGCTCACTGCCTAGAGCTTACTACTCAAAATGAGGCTCACTACCCTTACAAAATTTTGGAATAGATCCAAAATAAAATGAACTGAGATAATATCATCTACCAATGCTTGATTATAGTTCTGGTTTAGCTCTGATGTCAAACTTCTATCCTGATGACTAATGAAGAACTTTTTCTCTATTATGCTCAAGTTCACACACAATATCTTTATGCACAAGTGAAAATGTGCATGATATCACTCAAACACAACTTAGAAATTTGCAACATACACACACACAACTTCTATATACATCCAAATGATATGACTGATCATCTAAATATATCCACTCACAAGGAATCAATCGCCACAGGTCAACTTCAATAAAACTTACTAAACTTCACAACTAGTTAGCCCAATTGAAGGATAATTTTGATGTGGATTCGAACAAGTCGGAAAAACAATAGCTAGGACCAATAATTAAACATCCGAGCTTGAAGATAATTAAAACAATTCTTTATACATCCACTACACATTATTACCACTGAGCCGACTTTATCAAGCAAATAGACAAAAGATATCCAACTGGACCTACCCAACCATATAGCCACAAAAACAACTTCATGAGATTCAATAATAATATGTTCCATGTTCCTAAAAAACAAATTCATGGATCTACAACCCAAAATGGTGATCCGGTGAAACTATCAAACCAAATGCCCTATTATGTCGGTAACACTACCGATAACACACAATTTTTATTTCCTCTGCCAGTGCGACTAAATGCATAACTACAAACCAAAAAGGTGTCTTCAGTTGCCATAAATGACAACACTATAAGCCAAAAATCATGTCCACTTACATCATATGCCAACATCTTTATCCTTCCTCTAAAACATCTTTATAAGATAAGGGGCTAGATAAAGTGGGGAAGTGATGGGGGAGAGATTTTTAGGGATGGGGTGAGAATTAGAGGTGGGCTTAGGAGTGGAAGATTATAGGGGCTAGGAAACCTTGGAAGATTTTAGTGCACCTTTAGTAGGACCAAAATTTTTAGGGTGAAAACCAATGGAGGACATAGGTGAAGGACATTACTTATTTATAGGGTAGTCCTAAATAAGGTGACCTTGCTAGTAAAAACAAACATTTAATTTTTTGAGGTCGTGGATTCATTAATTAAATTCAAATCCAAGTCCAACAAGCTTAATGGAGTTGATAAGGGGAAAGTCAAATCCACCTCAATACAAATATTAGTTTGCACTCCAAAATTATCCCACTTGTTCCAGTTTTGTTTTCACCAAATTAGCCTACCCAACTAAGATGTTATATCATGCAAAGGGGGTGGAAGACAAGGTTTAGGAATGGGTGTTCAATCCATATTGAGTGTTTTTATTTATAAAATCCTTTAGGATGAAAATTAAGGTCTCATACTTGAACTTAACATGCCTACCCACAAATTTAATCCATGAGCCATAGTGAAGGTTTGCATAAGCATGATTCAGGTAAACAAAAGTACATGATATATCCTTAACTAGCCCTCTAAAAGACTCTATTTCCCAACCCTTTTGTTCCTAGTCATATGGGTCCACTTGAAAATTATTCTTGTTTAGAGGGAACTCCTTTAAGGAAGAATACTATTAAATATATTGCTTTATGATTGTATATATTATTAATATTTTCATTTGGAAATTCAAAGGACACTATGTTACCACCTATGGGGCCACTTGTAAGAGAATGTTCACCAATAGCTATCCTCAATGGTTTGAGGCTTATAATATCTTTGGAATGTCTACCATTAATCATGGTTGAAGATCTATCCTCAATTTCATAATTGATATGCAAGGAATTTGTTGACACAAGATTCAAATTAAAAGGGTTGTTCAAAGGAGTGAATATTGGAGTATGTATAATAAATAATGAGCTTGGGAGCAATGTATTTGAATCCTAGACAAAATGTAGAGGATTTAAATTGGTGTTAAGTTGAAGGTGAGGTGTTGATCATTAGACAAAACGTCCTTCATTGATGAGGTAGTCACAAATTCTTTGATGTTGATAACACCCTTCTCCCATACTTTTTTCTTTGTAGTAGTTACCCTAGATTAAGACTTAATTGTTACATACTTCAAGAGCTACATGTCCTTAGAATGCGCTATTTTGGATAAATTTAATATAAAAAAATGAGAGCTCAAATCACAAATCCTTCTAATTAAAAAGATGATCAAGTAAATGAAAGACCTATATTGGTTTGTGGATAGTAAAATCAGTAACTTAATGATTTTTTGCTTGTAGCCTTTCATCATAAAGATCATAGCAAGTCCCCCCTTAATGGTCTTCCACCCTACCCATAATGTAAGTAAATAAAGGTTATAATTTGGTTATGTCCCTTGAGAATCAATTTATACTATATATTGTAAATAAACAGTCCAAATGTAAATTAAAAAATAACCAAATGTTGGTCAAAAGTGGATCCATATTTGAATACATGAGAACCTCTTAATGTTATATAAAAAAAAAAAAACACATTCATGAAGAAGTGAAATTACTTGAACACATGAGAACCTCTAAATGTTATATAAAAAAAACATTTATGACGAAGTGAAATAAGTGTTTTTTGTCTCAAATAAAATATCATAACTATCCACTATAAGTTTTCCATTTAAAAAATAAAATTTTCATTTAATAAAATAAGATACTCATTTGAACAAGTGTTATCATATTGAAAAATATTGTTCTTATGTGTACAACTATTGGGTTAGCAATATACAAGCATTGAAGTATTTTATATTAATAATTTGTCTTATCACAAAAAGAAAAGGTGAGCAAAGAAAAGAGAGATTGGAAGAGCCGTGAATGTTCCTCTACAACTCGCCCAAACCCTAACTTGTTTTTGTTGCCTTTTTTGTTTCTTCTTCGCCTCCTTTTTGTTTTACCTCTATTTCTTCTATGCCTGGATGATGGCTCCTTTCCCACCTAGTCGGTGGCTTTGTGCTTGTTCTTCTCTCTGCATTTTTAATCCCTTGAGGCATCTTTTTTTCTTTTGCCATGAAGTTTTTTGGGCTCTCTTATGTTGTCTTTTTGACAAGTTTTTTAGTGCAATCAAATGCTTTCTCTTTGAAATCCTTTTAGCCCTCTTTATTGTAATCATTTTTGTGGCTCTTTTCTACTGGGTATTTGGTGATTCTCCTCATCTATGCAATTAAAGGTCGAAGCTAGAAAGTTAGGGTGTGAGTAGAATCAGGAGCTAAGTGAGTCTCAATTGCATGTTAACACTAGCTTGGAAGGAGAATCTTTAGCTTTCAATGTTATGCAGAGCTTGGATGGTGTGGAAAATGACAAACCCTCATAGATGAATAAAGACTTAGTTGAATGTGTGGACAATGACAAAGTGGAAGTAATGGATAATCAATTGAAGGAGTAGACAAGCAAAGCTATAGGTAAAACTCTTGAATGTTTGCTTCCTAATGATGTGGTTGATAGCATAGTGGAATGTTAGCATAGATTTTTTATCTTGTTCTTTTTAAGAGGAATCCCATCTAAACTTGATTTCTTTTAAATGGGCTAAAACAAACTAGGAAAGTAGGGGATATGAAATAGAAACACTAAGAGGGCTTGGAAAAGGATATGTATCATGTAAATTCAAATCAACTAATCATGCACAAGCTATCTTATAGTATGGTACTTGGATTATCTGTGGACAGATCTGTTATCTACAAACTTGGACTCTGGATTTTCACCTAGAGGGTCCCTCAAAATCTAAGTACCCTATGTGGATAGAACTACCTTTTTAAAACTTTTCTTTCAGACCATTCATAAGAGATATTGTTACACAGTTATGAAGAATGATATGGTGTCAAAATTCTACAAATAAATTTGCCAGTCTAAGGGTGCATCCAAGGGCTTATGTGGAAATGGACCTAACTTGTCAATTACCTGAAAATATCAAGCTCATTAGGCTAGGAGTTGAGCTTTTGTAGCTTGTAGTATATCAAAACAAAACCAATGCTTGTTTTTTTGCTGACAAGATGGTCATCTTATTAGAGATTTCCCTTTCAGGAAAAATAAATCCATGCAAGATAATAGAGTTGTATCTCCTAATTTGTAGCAAGTGCCAAATCATGCTCAACCCACTATTATGCATAATCCAGTTTCTAATGTGAAGCAACTTTATTCTCAACCTACAGTTATGCCTAATCTAGTCAATAATGTGAAACAATGTGTTAATGCCAACCTAGAAGAACATAGTAAAAGTAACATGTTTCCCACCTATAAATATGTCATTATGACAGATGCATGGAGGATGATTAGGAAAAGAAAGGAGCCTTCAAGGTCCCTTGAAACCCGAAATGGGGAAGTAGTTTCACAAAAATATGACAACTCCCCATTATAGTTTGTTGAGGGAAATCTAGAAAGTACTTCTCCAACGCATTTTGAGAGTCAAAGATATCATTCTCCCCATAAAAAACATGGTTCCTTATCTCCACCTACAAGATTGAGATCTCGGTCTCCTTTTTTAGTAGTAAAGGAAAGTCGAGATTTTAATCAGTCGATTAGGCTAGCCAATCGTTTTGAAGTTCTGCCACAAGTTGAAGATTTCCATAACTTTTCCTAGCTATGAATTTCAGAGCTCTTTCTTGGAATGTTAGAGGGTTATCTTTACCTCACCAAAAATTTGAGGCTAAAGATGCTATTGTCAAATGGAAACCACATATTGTTTTCTTGCAAGAAGTCAAGATTAATGGAAATTGTCTCATCTTTTCTTTATCCAATGTATGGAGATATGTTTTTTTTTTCATACATCGCATAAAGAAGATAGGGGGGTGTTGTTATTGGTCTTCATTCTTGGATTAATAGGTTTTTCATTGATAAAGGGTAGGATCCTTCACACAACTATGTGTGGGTCCTTGCTTTTATTAATGGCCAACCTATTGGTTTATGTTTGGTTTACGCTCCTAACATTGCAAAAGAGAGATGTGAATTATGGGAATGGATGTCCAATAATATTCCTCATGTTGATTAGGTCATTAAAGAAGATTTTAATATGGTAGAAAATTGTATTGATTGAAGTTGGGTTGATCATGCTAAATTGAGTGATGAGGAATTTGACAAATGGATATTTTGTAGAAACTCTATGGGTATCATAGATCCTATTGTTAAAAAAAGAGCAATTCATCATTCTAACTAGTACACTTGGACTAATTGTAGGTTGGGAGTTGATAGGAAATTAAGCAAATTAGGTAGATTTTATATCTCTCCCAACCTACAATTAGTCCAAGACTATATGGGTCACTATGTGAAGGTAGATTACTCCACTACCTTATCAGATCATTTTCCAATTATCTATGATTTTGCAACTAAGGAAGTTAGAGATGTGGATTTTTAGTTTCCTTTTAAACTTAATACTTCACACCTAAAAATTCATTCTTGTGTGGACGCTGTCAGGTCTCAAAAACATTGGTTTGAAACCACAAGAGATTGCCAAGCTCTTGATACATTTTTGGCTAACGTACAAGGTGAAATGATGGATTTGAACCTTCTTCTTGTCAGGCTCTGCCAGACCTAGGCGGGTATACCTATGTGAATGAGGTAGACTTAGACTATGTATATCCTACTTAAGTAGTCTATCTACAATGGCAGTTGGAAGTGGAGAGATGCAAACTTATTTGGTGTAAATTGTATAAGCAATATCAAGTTATGAAGTTTATGGATATGTTTAGTTAACAGATCTAAAAAATAAAATGGATGAAACTAAATGATGAAAAGTATGAGACCAGTGTCTTGTTGGGTATATGGAGTTAAATGAAAACCAGAGATAAGTGGTTTATACTTGCAAGAATTCTAATTGTTTGGCATTTCAATATTTGTTTATAACTTGTATAAACATGCAAGAATGTTATTACCAGATTCTTCTTAGTGATCCAAATGACACTTCCAAATTACTGTGAATGACTAAAAGGAACTATTTAATCATACCACACAAATACAACAAATGTGCATCAATAAATTAAGTATATACTTGATATATCAATTTAAATAATAGAGAAATATCAACCTTGGAGGCAACCTGATAATATCTTCAATTAACTCAACAAACAATTGATACCAACATATTTCCACCAAATCAAATATTTTTCATTAACTTCTTCAAAATTTACACATGCGCTTTGGTATTCTATGATGTAAACATTGTAGCTATCCCTATTCACCTATTTTATTCTATCTAATCTATTAATCCTTTTGCTCTTGGTCTCTCGTATTTATATGAGAGGAAACAAGCTTCAAACCCAAGGTCATGTATTTTGGTAACAAAACTTAATTATGAAATATAACTGAAATAACTAAACAACAAACATTTGCTCCAATTCGTTAGTCTTTGAGTAAAAAGCTCGTGGTCATCTAAGACCTGTGCAAAGCCTTCTAATTTATGATTAATCTTCCTTCGTGATGCTGATGATCAGTCCTCGTCTGAGCCCAGATACTTTTCCTACCATTTACTTATTGTCAAATCATTTGGCCATTTGAACTCTTGTGCAACCATGAAATTCATGAGATGACTCTTCTATCTAATATTAAGCAAATTCCTGACATCTACCAAATTTTTTGTGTATCCACTGTCTAATATTACAATCCCATCGAGCAAAGCATTAAAATTGTCAAGGTTGATATCCCCATCATTCTATATGTGTGTCAAGCACTGGGAGACCATATGATCAAATTCACCTTTCCACTCATCCACACCTTTTAGTTTATTATCATCTTTAATGACTGAAGGGTTGATGATGTGTTTTATAGAATCAAATGCATTCCTTCTATTCTCCACCTTCTTCTTCATATCTATCAAATACTTGTGCTCCTCAATTACCTCCTTTACCATTTCTTGAGTAGGTTTAAGTCTTGGAGGGGCATCAAGATATCTTTGTGTTGCCTTGCAACGAGTAGTTAAAATGTGATAAGTTGGTTGCCACCTCTTCTGGAGTTCCTCTAATATAGGGGAATTAGCATTTATCTGTTCCAAAGCTTTAACTAGATTGCTAAAGCTTTCATGTACTCCACCTACTTTTTGTTTCAATATTTCAATTCCATGCTCCAATATTTTCCTTAGGGTATCCAAGATGTGACATTTGACATCCTCCATATTGTGCTTCTTTAGCTGATCAATTTCATTTTTCATCTGTTGAATATGTGGGTCTTCAACTTGATGGGTTAGTGATAAACAAATCTCTCACCCCCACTCATTGTTGTAGCTTGTTGTAATTGTTCTTTAAACTTGAGATTTTCAATAAACAATTTATTTACTTCATCATTTGAAAATTTTAGTCTTTTCTCATATTCAACTATTTTCTTCTTCATGTTCTCCACCACATCTTTGGTGAACATTGTTGAATGCATAGTTATGGTAGTAGCCTTTGTTGGAGTTGTATCTTTCATTGTCCTCACCATGGATGACCCCCTCATTTCTTGCACCAAATCTAAGAGTATGGGCTTCCTTGTGCTTTTTTTCTTTATCCATAGGGAAAGAGTCTAAGTGGTAGGGTTATACACTGTTCCTAATACACCTTCCTCTGAGTCAAATTATGCAACCAACATTGGGTCATCTTGTGATCTGATTTGGTCCAAAAGAAGCACCTTGGACAACTCTATTCCTGTTATGATCAACATATCAATTTTCAAAACTAATTCTCTTGCTTCTTGAGTAACATTAATATTGTCAATGTTTAATTATGCCAATGTTTGGGCCTAAATCTCAACCTGTTTTGAATCATCGACTCCTATGAGACTGATCTTTAACCTTTCATCAAATTGCTTCATTTTCATCTTGATCCAAAAATCTTTGAATTCACTAGTATGAATGAAATTGTCATCCTCCATAAACCTTAGAGAGGCAACCACTCTCTCATCATCCTAAATCTCACCTGCACCTTCTTCTGATATCCTAATTTTAGGATCATGGGGTTCTTGAATTTTTTGATGCTTTGCTACCTCTTTCATCTTAGTCAAATTCAATACTACTTATTGTTCCTCATCACTTGAGCCATAATCAACTAATGACTCAATTTTTTGTTTCTTGGCTAGGGGTTTATGTGTGGGAGATGGAGGAGAAGGAAGTGCAAGTGATGGGGGTGGTGTACAAGATGTGGATGCTTCTTGTGATAGTTGTTGGGGTGCAAGAGGTGGAACCAATCCTTCATCTTGGGCCATCTTATAAAATTCATCAAATTTTCCAAGGACCAACTACATCCTTTTTAGAAGATCAGGTTCATTAGCAAAGAACCCCTTGAAATTCTTATTCTTCTCCTTCTTTTGCTCTTCCCATCTCTTCATTATTATCCATCTCCTTCTTGTTTGAAACACATAAAAAAAAATACTAAATTCCTTATCACATCTTCTTTAGGGTCAAAAGCATGAGATATGGCCCTCTTTGTAAGCAAAGTCTTTTTGGTCATATTAATGTAACTCTATGGGTCACATACTTTTTCTTATCCAAACTTGAGGGGATAATTGACCCTCATGAATCTCTGTAATTCCTCCAGCATGTCTGATCCAATAGACAACTCCTCAAATACTGTCAAATTAGGAAAGAATGTGCCTTTTCTCTGATTCCTCATTAGATCATGCTCCATCTAGAGCATCTACCACATGAACTCCAAAAAACATATTCTAGTAGGCACAAATTTTGGCAAAATATGTGGTGCCTGGTCACAACCATGCAACTTGATGATAGTATGTTGTGGAATTAGGAATCAATCAACATAATTATTTGTAAAGCCTTGATCTGACTTATATTGCATTGGCCTCATTACATCCATCAAAGATTGTGGCAACCTTGGTGTTGAAAACCCAAGGGCAACAATTATTCTAACAAAATCATCTCTAAACACAATAAAATCACATTCATTGGACCTATTGTCCCATATGTAGCACCAATTTTGTACAGGGAGTCTAACTTTGTTCTCTTGTGTGCACAATTTCATCCTCTTAGTCCATTTTGTTTCATTTTGATACAAAATCAAATGACATAGCAAATAATACTTTCTAAAAGACATGAGAGCCCCAACCTCCTTGACTTGTAACAAGCCCTCATGAATTTGTTCTTCAATCATAGAAGAAAAATCAAATTGAACATTTGAATTTGGATGTTAAATGATCATATCCATTCTCATCAATCCTATTGACATGTTATCCTCTACATCTATTCCAAGAACTTGACACAATGCATGATATGTATTCTTGAAGTAAACCTAAAAATCAGACACTGGAGAAGGTTCTACCTTTCAGGGGATGGGAAGTATCCTGTTGTGGAATTAGGAATCAATCAACATAATTATTTGTAAAGCCTTGATCTGACTTATATTGCATTGGCCTCATTACATCCATCAAAGATTGTGGCAACCTGGTGTTGAAAAACCAAGGGAAACAATTATTCTAACAAAATCATCTCTAAACACAACGAAATCACATTCATTGGACCTATTGTCCCATATGTAGCACCAATTTTGTACAGGGAGTCTAACTTTGTTCTCTTGTGTGCACAATTTCATCCTCTTAGTCCATTTTGTTTCATTTTGATACAAAATCAAATGACATAGCAAATAATACTTTCTAAAAGACATGAGAGCCCCAACCTCCTTGACCTGTAACAAGCCCTCATGAATTTATTCTTCAATCATAGAAGAAAAATCAAATTGAACATTTGAATTTGGATGTTAAATGATCATAGCCATTCTCATCAATCCTATTGACATGTTATCCTCTACATCTATTCCAAGAACTTGACACAATGCATGATATGTATTCTTGAAGTAAACCTAAAAATCAGACACTGGAAAAGGTTCTACCTTTGAGGAGGGGATGGGAAGTATCCTGTTGTGGAATTAGGAATCAATCAACATAATTATTTGTAAAGCCTTGATCTGACTTATATTGCATTGGCCTCATTACATCCATCAAAGATTGTGGCAACCTTGGTGTTGAAAAACCAAGGGCAACAATTATTCTAACAAAATCATCTCTAAACACAACAAAATCACATTCATTGGACCTATTGTCCCATATGTAGCACCAATTTTGTACAGGGAGTCTAACTTTGTTCTCTTGTGTGCACAATTTCATCCTCTTAGTCCATTTTGTTTCATTTTGATACAAAATCAAATGACATAGCAAATAATACTTTCTAAAAGACATGAGAGCCCCAACCTCCTTGACCTGTAACAAGCCCTCATGAATTTGTTCTTCAATCATAGAAGAAAAATCAAATTGAACATTTGACTTTGGATGTTAAATGATCATAGCCATTCTCATCAATCCTATTGACATGTTATCCTCTACATCTATTCCAAGAACTTGACACAATGCATGATATGTATTCTTGAAGTAAACCTAAAAATCAGACACTGGAAAAGGTTCTACCTTTGAGGAGGGGATGGGAAGTATCCTGTTGTTATCACCCCTTTTCATGTGTAGGGGAAGCTCATCACTCCTATAAGTTCTCCTTAACCTTTTGTACTCTTGCTCCAATTTCCCCAAATTCACTTATGTAACAATTTGTTTATTTAGGTTGAACACTTACTAATGGCTTCCCTTGAAACATCCACTAAACACTCGCCATCTAGGAGATTGACAATCTTTGTTGGGGCATGATATCTATTGGACATGACTTTAATCAGTTCAATATCAATGAAAACATTTGGGGCTATCAATTTGGCCAAGTCTTGAGTCCAAGGGTTTGATGTCAAGACCTTGTCATTTTTGTTCCTATAGAAATACCAGTATAAATTCCACCCAGATTGAGGAATAATAGAGTCCCTACACCCCTGAGTTGAATCTCTAAAGACCTTATTTGACCCCTTATCTCTATTGACTCAGGTAGTAAATTAAGTAATGGAGACTGTAAAGATGGTATACTAGCTTTTTAGGTTCATCTTTTTTAGCTCCTATTTATGATTTCTTTGGCACCATTGCTATAAAAGTCAAAGAGTGATGAACAAAGCTTACTCAAAATATAGTTCGCTTCTAGAGAATCCCCTTACTTTTGCACCTCGAGCTCATCTGCACTTAGCCTCTATTGCTATGAATGAGAAATCTCAATCTACTTTATTTATTTCCACACCAAGCTGCATTAATTCTCAAATCATAAATTCTCATCATTCAAATCTTTTGCATTGAGCTCAATTTCATACTTCAAAGTTGATTGATGTGACTGGCTTGCTTTAAATGTTCCAACGGTTGCTTACCGTGCATTACCTCACATTATTTTTCACCCCCTTGTGGTACCACGGTACATATTGTTACTTTGCTTTAGTCTACCGCACTATCGTGCACCACCTTTGTCTTCATTGTGGTACCACAATGTACCCTTAGTTCATACTATACCACTCTACTGTGCACTACCTTTCTCCTTCTTGCGGTACTGCAATGTCCTCCCATTGCTTTGCTTTGTATACCGCTTTACTATTGGCTATATTCTAACCCTCCGCGGTATGGCGGTGCCTCCTCTTACTACTACTCTTAAGTATACTGCTCTACCATGGGCCTTGTTCTAACCCTCCACAGATTAGCGGCTCTCTTTATCTCCATTCTTCATCACACCGCTCTACCATAGGGTGTGTTCCATCCCTTCGCAGTATGACGATCTCCTCATGTTAATACTGATCATTATATTGCTCCACTACGGGCTAACTTTTAAGCCTTCACGGTATAGTGGTAAAAGGGTATAGTGTTAGCTTCCTTTACCATGCTACTACGGTAACGAGGTAGGAGGTGTGGGCTATGTAAGGTATTTAATGAGGCAGCGGTATAGCAGTAAAAGGCTATTTTGGCTTCATGGATGGAAACAAAGTGATTCTTTATGAAAATGATATCATGAATTTTTTATTTCCATTGATAAAAGCTTCATAATTTTTATGAAAATTTTGGTTCTAATAGATGCTTTGGTTGGCATTTGGATGTCTTTTCCTAAGCCAAAAGAAGGTGAATCTTACAGGATATGGTGGCAGAATGCCATTTCTCAATGTGTTGATTTATTATGAAAGTTTGGTAAGAGATTGGCTTGGCAATGAAAACATAAAGAAAAATCTCTTCAAGGGAAGCTTGAGTTGAATAGGAATATGTTAAACTTAAATCTTGATAATATGTCTATTCATACTTCCATAGCAAATATTGAAGCTCAACTTCGCAAACTTGATATGTATAGGGGACAAGAGGCCAAAATCAGGGCTAGATTGCATTGGTTCAAAGAAGGAAACAAAGGCTCTAAATATTTCTTTAACTACTTGAATTATAAACATTAAAAGGAATATATTGAAGCAATCCAAGATGAGAATGGATAGATATGTACAAACCCAAATGAGATCAAATATGTGTTTCAAGAGTTTTATGAGCAACTTTTTAGAGAAGACACTCATTGGCAAGATGTTCAATTTATATTGGAGGATATAATCCAAGGATGTATTCCTAGGAAGGTGGACCAAGAATATAGTTGTTTTCTTGATCAAAACCTTTCCATTGAGGAGTTAGAGCATGCTATTTTCTCCATGGATCATAATAAAAATCCAGGGATTGATGGGTTATCAATAGAGTTTTACCAAACTTTGTGCCAACATATTAAAGAATACTTTTACCAAGTTTATTTGTAAGCTACGAATCAAGGGTCGTTGGGGCCATAAATCAATAGAGGCTTAATTAAGTTTCTTCCAAAAGGGAAGAATTCATACCTCATTTTGGGATGGCGGCCTATTACTCTTCTCAACACTTCCTATAAAATTATTGCTAAAGCCATAGCCACTAAGATCAAACCTATAGTTAAAATGATAGTTAGACTCAAGCAAATGGGTCTCGCCTGGGAAACAAGTGAGTGGGTTCAACAAACAAATCAAAATGTTTTGTTGGTTAAGCTTGACTTTAATAAAGCATATGATAGAATATGGTGGGGGTTTATTTTAAAGATGCTACAGTGGTTGGGATTCGGTCCTAAGATATGTAAACATGTTAAAATGCTTTTTTTTTATGCGAATGCTCAATTAGTGATCAATAATACCTTGTCTAATACCTTTTTCCTCCAATGTTTGATTAGACAAGGCTACCCTTTATCGCCTTTCCTCTATGTTTTGACTGTTGATGCTCTCAGTTATCTTCTACAAAAATACAATCAAAGAATTGGATTAAGGGTATCTCTATCCCCAATAATGCGGTTGTTATAAATTCACATTTTGCTGATGACAGTTTGCTTTTTATTCAAAATTTTGCTGCAGAAATTAAGAACGTTATGGAGGTTTTAGATTTGGATTGTGAGGTTTTAGGGTTGAAATTGGCTCTTCATAAAACTAAATTTATAATGATTCAAGCTAATCTAGTTCCTAATTGGATTATGGCTGAATGGAAACATATTAAGCATGGAAAAATCACTAGATACTTGGGTATTCCATTTGGGAAAGGGGTGACACTTCATGATATGTGGAGCTAGTTTATCAATAAATTGAAAAACAAAAATCTTTAATTGGGGAAATAAATTCTTATCTTTAGCAGGCAAAATTCAGGTGATTAATTGAATATTTTTGGCCACTCGTCTACTATTCTTCATGTTGGATGCCATCTAGAAAAGGCTATGATGATTTAGTCAAACTCATTTGACAATTTTTGTGGATGAATTGGGAATGCAAAAGGGGTTTTAGGGCCTCTTCATGGCTACATTGTATACAACCAAATAATAAGGGAGGTTTGGGTCTCTTGGATCCTAGGACGCAAGGGGTGTGTTTATCGGCTAAATGGATAGTAAGAGTAATGTCTGGTGAAGAACCATGAATTTTTTTGGTTAGACATCATATTGCTCAAGCTACAGTAAGTAACAAATGGAAAAATGTGGGATGGAAGGACAAAATTTTGCTTGCTCCATTTTTTCGTGTGAAAGCTTCTTTCCAATTGCAATCCATTTGGAAAGCTTGGCAACAAGTTTGCAATTTTTTAAATTGGAAGGAAGGCTCTTTACAACATGGCTTTAGCTTTGCTACCTCTTCCATCTGGTGGAATAAGCTTGTTCAATATCATTGATAACCTCTTGCTATCTCCTTCCCTCGACAATCTTATTATCTTTTTAAGAAAGGGGTGCAACAATTTGGAGACACATGGGACTTTTCCTCTCTTAACTGGGTTAGCTAGCAAGAGTCTAGGAAAACTTTTAATTTAAATAATAGGTTTAAGGGTTTCATGGTTTTTATAAAGGCATTGGTCCTTGTAGAGCTTATTATGAAACTTTGTACATCATTAAATTGTAACTTCTTTAAGGATTGGTTGTGGTCGGACAAATACTCCTTTCGTTTTCCTTTAAAGAAAATCTATTTTAAACTCCTTCCTAATATGAACTTGAATCCAAGACTTAACAGGAAATGACATTGTAAATTTTCTGAGAAGAAATGGAAGTTGCTTAGTGCTCAAGTTTGGAAATCCAAAGTAGAAGCTAATGCTCAGGTTTTGGCTTGAAAAGTTCTACACCATAAGCTGCCTATTGGGGATAGAATAAAATATTTAAAGACAAAAGTTGTTAGGAGCCCTTTTTGTCAACACAATGAAAATCTGAAGCATATCTTTTGGAACTGTTATAGAGCAAAAAAAATGGAACATTATTTTTGACCACCTTCCTACTATTTTTGATCATGCATTACAATGGAAAGAAGTTATGTTTGGTAGTAGACTTCATAAAAATTTAATTGTTGATTCTATGAGACAATGTATTTTGTTACACCAGTGGAAAAGTAGATGTTCAACTGTGCTTTCCAATCACATTTTGCATCAACAAACAAATATTCAAAAGTTTTATTCTGATCTAATGGTTTAATTTATATTCTTATGTTCTCAGCTAAGGAAGGGATGTAAAGGTGATGCAGATTACAATCAACACCTTGACTTGATCAGATATTAGTTACTCCAGCACTTGAAGGGGAGTTCGTTTGTGCCAAACAATTGCAAATGTTTTTCAAGTTCAATATGTAATCATTTTCTTCATGCATTGTATTTTGGGTTATATGTATTGCTGGTTGCTCCAATCGTTTCTGTTATTGTTGATTGGCATAGTTTTCAATATTTGTGAGTTGTACATTTGCAATTTCTAGTGCTTCGTCATTTTTTAATTTGACAGTCCATCTTTAAGACTACATTCTTTTACTTATTGTATTTCTCAACATTGTTCAATACCAAAAAAAAAAAGGTGAGCACAATAAGTACCATGTATTTTCCCATTAAATGTGAAGGATTTTCAAAAAAAATTAGTGTTCAACTATTGGTCCATTTTTGTTTGACATAAGTTATATTTTAAATAATTATGTGTTGTTTTTATAACAACAAATTGTTTTCTTGTGGTCAACTATTGGTCCATATGTATTGAATATAAAAGCTAGAGATATCAAAGATTTATGGTTACCAATAGGTATTTGGTCCAAATAAAAATATGATATTTTACAAGCAACAAATGGTACGTTTTTTGTTCAACTATTGTGGTCTCATGATTAAATTTTGGTGGAATCTTTAAAAGTTAAATTTTTGACACTTCTCGAGAAACATGCTGATGTGACAAGTTGCATAATGAGTCACTCCAAACCTTAGTTATAGATAGATAAGAAACCAGTCCACATTTCAAAAAAACAAAAAAAAATCAATGATCTTCCAGTCAATCTTCTAACATCTTAAGTATAAAAGACATGCGTTTGCTTCCCTTAATATAAAAGACAAAACAATAAAATTCTCCGTACTTTTTACAGCATCTAAATATTGAGTACACGATTCATTAAACCTAAATTACCATTTGGCTAAACTTTACCTGCTATGCATTCTTGAAAAAATGGATTACCCCCAAATCCAGCCCCGATTTGGATTCAGAGCATATGGTAATGAATGAATTGGACCCACAACACCAAGATTTCACTGAAAACCAGGAAAATGAAAGGCTGGCGTGGCGTGATAGAAGTTGCAGGTAACAAATGCGAGTCGGAAAAGATGAAAACTCCAAACGGTGAATTATTTTAGTCGCCTTCCACCTCAAATCGTGGATAGACACAAACACGCAAGAACACGTGCTATCATGTCATTATCAGAACAAGAAACACAACCCGCAACAAAACTAGAAAGAGCGAAAAGTTCCAGAAGTGCAGATTTATGCACAATGTGTATATGTACACGCATATAAAATGTAATTATGTGCACAAGCGACTGCCCCTGTGACAAAGCATGAGAAAATAAGCGTGGGGTAACAATGGAGATCAGCAGCGAAGCCAAAGTGGATTCTTTTACCATCGGGCCGAATACACTGGTGGGAAGATCAATTGCTCTGAGAATTCTTTTTTGCAGATCTTTTGGAAAAATTTGCCAAACGCTTTTGATCTTTTTATCGTATTATTATCGTAGGGCGGGAAAGTTGTTGGCTCCGATTTTTTCTTGGTTGCATCCGAGAAACCCTCAGGTTTGGTTGCCCATGGTTTTATGCGTTGCGATTTTTTTGAGGCGGAACACAGACGTGAAAGCCAAGGCCAGATCGGTATATCGGCGTAAGTTTTGGAGAAATCTGATGCGAAATGCGCTTACTTATGACGAGTGGTCACATGCTGCTAAGATGTTGGAGAAAGAGAGCTATTCCAAGAGAAATGAGGCGGAGTTTTATGATCATGAGCTGGTGAAGAATAAGCTCCGGGAGCTTGTGCAGCGGCGGCAGGAAGGAGGCCTGCGGGATATAATATTTTGCCTTAGGGCTGATCTTGTCCGAAACCTCGGGAATATGTGTAATCCACAACTTCATAAGGCCAGATTACAGGTATGAATTGTTTCACTCAATCCGAATTGGTTTTGTATTTTAGATGTTGAATGTCTCGAAAATTTATAGCACTTTTACGATTTGTCGAAAGTTCTGTGAATATTTAAATGAAATTTTGTTATTAATGGATTGCCTTAAATTCACCTCAGATTTTCATACATTTGAGAGGAAACTTGAGGATAAAAATTTGTCATTTATAATTTCTTCCCTAATCTGCATAAGATTTTAAACATTTTTTTTGCAAAAAGATATAAATTGCCAAAATATATGCAAAAATGAACTTTTGGATACAGGATTCTGAATAAGGCCTAATTCAGCCACTAAACCATTTTTTGAATATTGAATTCTTAGCATATTTTAGCAATTGAAACTTCGGCAGTTGAATACTATTCAGAGATTTATTTCAGTGAGATTTTTAACTGCATAGGGTATTTAATACTTAAGTGATGATATGATGATATTTTTTCTCTAGTAGTCATTTCTTCTATGACTTTTCACTCATGGTAATAATCACAAGTGGCAATGGGGCCACAACACACACAAGCACTTCTAAATGGTTTTTGTGCCGGAGAGGAGGGGAATGTTAACACATCAGTCTTGCGGACTTTCATGCCAGAGCCATTGGCAAAGCTTAATCACATGTGTTGCTTATTAATTATTTGTGTAAGATTTTGTCGTCGAATTAAAAAAATTCAGGTAATTCAAAGAATAGATCCCTTCCTCACAGCTTATATCTTTTTTGTTCAAGATTATATTTGTTGTATATGAAAACATACTAGCTGCATTATGTAAAGAGAAAAAATAAAACAAAAACATTCATTTCCCATAAATTAAGATAAACAGCTTGAAATCTTTTAAATTAGTTCTACAAATTGAGGTGAATAATTTTCTGCTCTAAACAAAAATTTAGCAAATGTTGAAGAAAAAGATATTTTCTTGAATTTGCTTAATATATTGTGCAAACATTTGAGAGAGTTTTATATATCCCAGGTTGCTTGAGATTTTAAGTTTTGGACAAAAAATAGCTGAATTTAAAAAAATCAATTTGTTTCACAGAAATTAAGATGAAATTTTTTTCATTTTAATTTTGAACAGTTTTTGACTTTTTGATATAACTTGAGATCAATCTTCCAACATTTTTTTTTGAGGAATTTTGATGAATAACATTTTTTGATATTTTTATAAGTTGATTTGCAAGTACTGGCAACTAAACTTTCTCCATTCTCTGGTTGCAGGTACCAAAGTTGATTAAAGAATATATAGACGAGGTCTCAATGCAGCTTAGGATGGTGTGTGATTGGGATTCAGAGGAATTAGTGCTGGAAGAAAAGCTTGCATTTATACATGAAACAAGGCATGCCTTTGGCCGGACAGCATTATTGCTTAGTGGGGGTGCTTCTCTAGGGGCCTTTCATGCCGGTGTTGTGAAAACCCTAATAGATAATAAGCTTCTGCCAAGGGTTGTGGCAGGGGCAAGTGTAGGATCAATCATGTGCTCTATTATTGCCACCCGGACATGGCCAGAATTGCAGAGCTTTTTTGAGGTCTCATTGACCACCCTCAGATTCTTTGATCAGTTGGGTGGCATATTTGCCATTGTTAGAAGGATTCTGACCTTGGGTGCTGTGCATGAGATCAGGCAGCTACAGAGGATGTTGAGGACTTTGACATCTAATATGACCTTTCAGGAGGCCTATGATATGACCGGAAGGGTTTTGGGGATTTCTGTGTGTTCTCCCAGGAAGCATGAACCTCCTAGGTGCCTCAACTATCTTACTTCCCCACATGTTGTGATATGGAGTGCAGTAACTGCTTCTTGCGCTTTCCCAGGGTTGTTTCAGGCCCAGCAGCTGATGGCCAAGGATAGGAATGGTGAGCTTGTGCCTTACCATACCCCATTTCAGGTTGGTCCTGAGGAGTCATCATCTGGCATTGGGGTGCGGAAGTGGAGAGATGGAAGCCTTGAGAGTGATCTTCCCATGATGCAGCTCAAGGAGCTGTTCAATGTCAACCACTTTATTGTCAGTCAGGCCAATCCTCATATTGCACCACTGTTGAGGCTCAAGGAGCTCATTAGAGCATATGGAGGAGATTTTGCAGCCAAGGTATGTTCACATAAAGAAAATTTATTTGCTGTTTTTTGCCAACTGGCCAATATCTTACTATTTTTCCAGAAATCAGGATTGCAAATAACTAATAAGTAAATCTTCCCAAAAGCATTAGTCATATTTTTGTCCAAAGCTTGCTTACCTGTCTTATTAGGTTTTTCTTTGAATTGAGTAAAACAAATCATTTTCAGATCAATGTTAGTAAGTTAAGGTTTGTTTGTAAATTATCAAGGTTAGCTGGTGGAAAAGGGATCAATTTTGAAGGATAATTGCCATCCAAAACCTTTACCTTGTCATAAAAAGAGTCCAATTTATCTGCCATGCAAACAAGTGGCATAGCACAATGTTATCCTGTGAAACATATGTTGTGATCTATCTTTCAATTTTGGCTATATCTAGGAGTGGTTTAGTTGCTGTTTGCAAAGAACCATTATACTTGATTCCCAAGTTTTATTTAAGTTAATAAACTTTGTAATTTTGCCTTATAGGCAAATTGCATACAGGGTAGAGGGGTTATCAATCAAACTGTACGTGCAAAAATATATAAAAATTCAACAAGAAGCAACTGTAATCATAATATTGTATCTAGGAGAGGTCATCAGTAGGTGGTAGGCAGAGTGGTGTCCAAGTAATGAAATGAAATAATAAAATATTCAATCAAATACAATATATATTTCAAAGGAGGGTCCTCAAATAATTCCATCATTGCAGAAGCAAAATCATAGTGCATACACTTATCAGCAGAGATATCATACTCACGTGTAAACGTGGGACTGGAACTAGACAGGAACCCTGTGAAATTCAACTTGTGGACCTTACTAGCTATCAAGTACTCCAACTGGCCTTTTGGACTAAAGGAAAACCTTATCGGATCATATGATTAAGTGCATTCTCTACTCACTGTGATGATGGCTTTGAACTCCACAGGAAAACTCTACCAGCACAATTGGATTCCTGGTCCTTTGCCTGTCCCAAAGTTAGCAAATTGCAATGGGTTCATTGAATTGGGAGATATAGTTACTGCCCAGATCAGCTTATCATGGACACCTACTTAGCAAATATTTCTAGGTTTATGTCATTTGACATGATATATGTCTGCAAAACTGAGTTCATATAATTTGTGAAATAATAAATGATATTCATAATTGTGTGTTTTCAAAAGGAGATGAAAGCTCCTTATAAAGAAAATTACAGGACGATGTTTCTGAAAAGAAACAATTGTTAATTGAAGCAAATTAAACTGAAAGCTAAAAAACTGAAAGATACTAAAACGTACTAAAGCAAACAAAAGTCACTAAAAAATCACTAAGTTAACTAAAAGAAAGCTAACGACTAATAAAGGCTAAGATGACTATTAATATTACATTTAATATTTTAATACCCTCCCTTCATGGTCATCGTACAAACAAAAAACTAAGTCTACCCATATTTAGATGGTGTGCTGGTCATCAAAATGCATAGTATGCAGACTCCTTTTGCTCACTATGACCTGCCATGTGAGCACTTTACTGAGACACCTTCCTAGTTGGACTTCTCATCAGCCAACCACTTTTTGCAATACCTCTATAGATGACCAATCTTCCCATAGTAATGGCAAGTAATAGACTTCTTGGAGCCTTCATCCGAATCGCCTTGTCCTTTTTGTTGAGTGGACTTGCCTTTGCCAACGTCCTTGGTAGTAAATGCTTGTTCAACACTAGGAAACTCACTGCTAGTCCCAAACTGCTTCCTCCACCTATCCTGCTGCAAAAGCTTGATGCATAGTTCATCAAACTTTAAGTCAACATTGGTGGATGTAATGTTGAGTGTTTCAATGAAGTGCTTGTAGGAACCTGACAAACTCTTCAAAGTGATCACCACCATATCCTCCTCTTCCATCTTATGACCAATGGCCTCTAGTTGGTTGCGAATATTTTTTATTTTCATCAAGTGCTCCTGCAAAGACACTCGGTCATTCATCATAATAGAGAACAACATATTCTTCAGAAAGAAAGCCCTTCCTTTGTCTGAGGTCTCGTGAAGATCTTTTAGATGCTTCCAGATCTCCACAACAAACTTACCAAATGGTATTTCTGGTAACATCTCATCGGCAACAGATAATTTTAGAAGCATAACTACCTCCCTATTACCTCCATCATACTTGTCCTGATCCTTCTCAGTAGTAGTGGGATGAACTTCTATACCTAGAACAAGTGCATCCAGACACCAGTACTCAAAGATGGTAAGCATCCTCTACTTCCACATGTTGTAATTCTTTCCATTGAACCTTTGCGTACTTTCCAACATAACATTGGACAAAGACACCATTCCTCCCATTTTCCAAAGCACGAAAAACGAGGTAACACTGTGATCAGCTGGCAAAACACTGGACAATCAGCTGGCACAACTCACGATTTTTTAAAAATCATCTAAAAAAGAGGCTTAGAAACTGTAAGATTTTTTAAAAAAACCTTCAAAAACTCTGAAAAAGTAAGATTTTTTCAGAAAAAATCCTCAAAAAACTTCTGAAAAGACATCAAAATTTTTATAGAAATTTTTTCAAAAACTCTAATAAATTCTTTTCAGAATTTTTTTTGAAAAACTCTTTGCATGATTTTTTAACCATGTGTTTTTTGCAAAAATGCGATTTTTCAAAGCACCTCCTCAGAAAAAGATTTCTGCCACACTAAGGAGCCCAGAAAATGATGGAAAAACCTCAAAACTGGAAGAGATCGCGTGATTTTTAGAGAACCCTGAAATGGCAGACCAAACCCTGAAAAACGAGCAGAAAAAAGAGAGAAACTTGTGCATGAAAAAATCCACTGCTTCCAAAAATGGTACGATTTGCAGAAAAACGTGATCTTCTCAGCAAAAATGGCGCGAGTTTTAGCAGATTACGGCTCCAAAAATACCACAATTCTTCATAAAAAACCTTGAGGAACCCATGAATGCACAGCCAGACAAGGAGAAAAAAAGGCACCATGCGATTCAGAAAAAAGTAGCCGCGATTTCGTCCTTCTGAGATCAGTGATTTCTGCCATTTTAAAACCTCACAAATTTTGCCTCAGTAAAATCTGCGACCAAAAAAGTAAAAGTTCTTGATTTAGCAGAACTAAACCCTCACAAATTTTTCTTTGAAAACCCACAAATAAAAATCCGCGATTTCAGCTCTCAAACCCTTGAAATTTTTTCAGAAAATCTCTCCAAAAATCAGCCCCCAAATTTTTTTTAAATTTCTTCAAAAGATTCTTCGAAAAAATTTGCTAACACTAATCAGGTTGGAGCTTGTGCTCTGATACCATGAAATGATAAATGATATTCATAATTGTATGTTTTCAAAAGGAGACGAAAGCTCCTTATAAAAAAAATTGCAAGACAATGTTTCTAAACAGAAACAATTGTTAATTGAAGCAAACTAAAGCTAAAAAACTGAAAGATACTAAAACATACTAAAGCAAACAAAAGTTACTAAAAACTCAGTAAGTTAATTAAAAGAAAGCTAACGACTAATAAAGGGTAAGATGACCATTAATATTACATTTAGTACTTTAATAATTTGTAGATATATTAATAATTTTTAGCTGAGAAAAGCATAAAAAAATCATCAGTGTGGCTATATGATAGGCAACATGATTCCTATGCAGATCATCACTGAATATTGGAAGGTAGTAGAAGTTTGCCAGAGTATTAGTATTATTCTATTTACATTCAACATGGGCACAAGAAATGAATTAATTCCAATGTTAATAGGGATATCTTGTTCCAAAGAATGCTTTTGCGTTTCTATCCATCTAGGTTTCCAATGTCTGTACCTTATTCATAAGAAGACATTTGCTAATTTTTTTAAGGCTTTCACGGGCATTTTAATTAGAATTTGAAGTGGTGATAACAGTTTTCTTGAGCTTTTCCTTTGATCTTTTTCCCTCTACCAACAAATGCTTAGAGGTGCACTTGTGCTAAGTGGATCCCCTTGCATTATAATTATTTCCAAGATAGCTTTAAACATGTATGAATCAAATCTCACAAAATATTTAATTCTAATTTTGATGCCTAGTTTAGCAGCCTCAAGTGTTAAATTATAAGATCAGATTGACATGCTCAGAAATTAATTCAAAACTTAACACAAGACACAGTAGATACCCTGGGAAAACCCTCCTCTTGAGGGAGAAAAACCCAGCCAATAATATCTCTTATATTATTGATTCACAAATGAGAAACTCCTTTACAATAGAGGCTGATAAGTAGGCCAATAACTAGTATCACAAACTGATGTAAATACAGGACTGAGTGATCCAAACTGTCTGGATATATCTGCCTTATACTCAGATCTCAATCTGCACTTTACACAAACTCGCACTGCTCTAGTATAGTACTGAAGATGAATATGAATGCTAATGAATTCGATGATGAATTGAGTACAAAATGAAGTTGTATATATACCAAATAAAGGGAGAGACGTGCCTCTTCAAAGAGCATGTCGGCCTTATTAAGAAATAAATCTTTTACTAAACAAGGAGTTGGCCTTCTCAAAATCGCGCCTCATTATTTAATACGAGCCTCTTCATTAAATGCATATTAAATAATGTTTATCAAAGGAAGTGTCTCTTCATCAAATTGTATATAATAATTAAATAGACAACGGCTAGCATTTAATTATTATCTCCATGCAATCTGGGCTGGAAGGATTCGCCTGAAGCTGCTACGAACTTCAACATCAAGGAACTTAACACATGTATACATGATTGGGTTGTACTCAGGTTAATCTCACACCATCTAGAATTGCAAGATAAGGACGATGTATAAGGCATTATATGCTCCAAAATCTTTGCCAACAAGGAAAGAAGCTAAAGGGTGAAAAGCTTAAAGTAGTGATCACATTCACCATTCCTATTTCTACTAACAAATACTTAGAGGTGCTTGTGTGCTAAGTGGGTCCCCTTGCCTTGCCTATTAATTATTACCAATATACTTGGGGAAATAAAATGTCATTATTTGAAATGGCTACTCATAGAGATCATTTTAAGATGACTTAATAATGCACATGGGGTCACAACCCACATAAAGCCTTTAAAAACTTTAACATATGCATGATTGGTTTGTACTTGGGTCAATCCCACATTGGTTATAATTGCAACATAAGGGTGACGTATAAGTCATTACATGCTTTTATGGCTTTACAAATGAGGAAATATGCTGGAGGGTGAAAAGCTCAAAGTGACAATTACATTCACCATTCCTTCCCTACTTACTAACAAATGTTTAGAGATGCTTATGTGCTAAGTGGGTCCCCTTGCTTCGTAATTATTACCAACATCCAAATAAAACATCATTAGAATTTAGTGTAAATCATTAACTCATAAAGGTCATCTTGAGATGACTTACAAACACACGCAAGTCAAATCCCACAAAAAAAATTATAATTAAGATTTTATTTTGTATGTTGTGTTTCCAGTAAGTCCTGTTGAAATCTCTCTTCGTTATTTTTAATTCTTTGTGCAATTTGGTTTTCATTCTTTATCTATTGTGTTTTTTTCATTTTCTTTTCTTTATATACTCATGTATATATCTCTTCACATTTTATAGTGATAACTGTATGCTCTCTGTTAATTCTTCCAAATTTAAATCTCCTATCTTTGTTATAAGTGCTTGTGATTTCTCACTGTATCTGCTGTTGATATCCATGTAGTCATATGCTCTGAGTTCACTGTTCCTCTTGTTCACTTAATTTACACATGATCTGATGCATTTGTTAGTGCCCTTCCCAATCTGTATGATATAGCGTCCTCTGATGTTCCATTATTGCTTTGTAGCAAATGCTGTCCATCTTTTCAGCTCAATAAGATCTCCTCCTACTTGCACATGAAAGATTGTGATTTAAAAATGAAGCTGATTTTTCTTACTAATGTTACTTGATTAAAAATAAAAATGAAATAGCCTCTTTTGTGGAATGTTTGAACACTTTCTAAACAGATCAGTGGGTTAGATGGTCAGAATTTGGGCATTTTAATGGCATGCTTAATGCCAAAAGTTATTTTCTTTTCTGAATGGCAGATGACTTCCAAACAACAAACAAGTAGTTAATATTCCTTAATTGTACCCAGTCAAAGCCTAATACAATTATACAACTTTATACTGGAAGCATTTAATGCTATATTGCACTTTACACACTCCCACAATTTCAATGATTCTCTTCCAACTGATTTTTAATGTATGTCTTTTGGTCATTAGTTCTTCTGTTTGAAGTAGTCTGAATATTTCTATAATATTCCTTTCAGGAGTGTCTTGTGATGCCTTTTGCATTGTCTCTCCTTCAGATATGAGATGGCATCATTTTGGCCATTTTGATTTGTGCATGAAAACATTCTTATTAAAACATTTTGGTACACCTAATTAATTTTGGAAAGGTTTGGGTGTTTTGCAGACTAACACAAGACATTAGTGTGATAGGACATGCCACACTTAAGATTTGGATAAACTGATTTCTGAAGGAAATAAATAGTTTTACACCATTTACTAGACATCAATCCCTAGATGCTTTAGCATTATTTGAATGGTGGAGACAGGGATCCATCCATCAATTCAAAAATATTAGACAAGAAAAAACATTTCAATGTTAACCTTAGCTCCCTCACACATGCCGCACAACCTCAAACATCTTTATACACCATCTGACAGATAGAGGGTGTTAGCCAATACAAAACACATTATTCCAATGTGCAATGGCTGCTTAGCTGTGGTATATACATTCTCTATTTATCTCACCATGGTCTCCTCATACATGGAGCACAACATCAATTATCCTTATACTCCTTCCATAGAGCAACAGCTCACAAGTACTTGCACCATTCATAAGCTGACATTTGACTCCTATCCGCAATATAATTTCTTACGACATTTATGCTTTCTTATTCTCATTTTGGAATCCTTCCAGAAAGATGGAAGGTGACATGTAAACACTGTATTTTCATTTCAAATATTGTTGTGCATACTTTTAAACACACAGGTAAAAGCTTAGCCACATGCATGTCTTATTAGAGTATGCAATAAAATATTATTGGTAATTTTTAAATTTTGGTTTCTTCCTTCTTTAAATTGATGTGATACAGTTCAGAGTGGAACTGTAAAGCAAAGTAGCTTTGCTAGGATGGATTATATGGCAGTTTTAACCTTTATTGAGAATTTTTCCCAAAAGTATAGGTGCCTGGTTAATGACTAAAATTATTAAATTAGTTTCTTTCTTCAAAAACTGATGAAATTGGATCTATGCCCTATTAAATTGTGACATTTGCAGGCTATTACATCCTTAAATTTGTTTTCTTAACTTGTACAGAAACATTTTTGCAGCGTTTTTTCAAGACATGTCTTGTGTTAATTTTTTATTTATCAGTGCACCAACATTTTAGTAGCATTTGATTTTTCTGACAAGCATTCAGGATTTCAGCAGACTGCATAACAGTATTATGCATCATTAGAAACCAAAACTTTGAACTTAGATATAGTTTTACTGTTTTGCACTCTGTCACACTGTATTTGTGCTTGTACCTGATATTTTTGTTGTACCTTGATTTGTCAGGCAGTCTTGTTCCTCCACATTTGGCTATTTAGTAAAGTAGCTCTTCCTTGATTATAGCCTTTGCTAAGGTGACACTAGCTTGGATTGATTCTTTTTTTGCTTGTTGTGTATCCTTCAAGATAGCCTTCGTTTGTTAAAGATTTTTTCTATCTTCACTAGTTCCAAAGTTCTAGGGAATCTTTCAATTGCATGAATTTGGGTTTGATGCTTTGAACTGTCGGATGAATTAAAAGAAAATAGTTTGCTCCTATGTGGGAATATTGAAATAATATCTGTGCCATTTTTCTATCCCCAAGAGGTGCTTCCCACAAGCCTGGGTGGGAGGAATGTCTTGTAAAGTGACATTGATTGGCACCCAATGCATGTGGGTTAAATATGTGAATGAGCTGACATTGATGATACACATGAGTGAGCCAACCCTTACAGTTTGGCACCCACAATCCCACAATTCCCTAAGTAACCACACTAAATGGATACAAAAAGATAGTGATTTTGGCACATGTCAGGTTGGGATTAAGACAGGTCTGTACTGGTTCACACCCCCAACTGGTACCCTTTTATCCAATTATCATATATATTCGTCATGGCCCACATGCTGCATTGAACTTCCTTTATAATGACACTGGCATTGATTCAAAATTACTTATTCTGCTATGAATAATAAGACCTGTCCTTGAGGATGGCAACATATTCCACCTGTGCTAGCTTTGTGTTGTTAGGATCAGGGTTCTGAAGTATGAAGTTAATTATTCAGATGAATTTGATTAATGCAAATATTTTCCATTGTGTATAATATGAATTGCAAATAATAGGGCTAAAATGAATTACTGATGAATGTACGTGTACAATACTGAGATGATAAAAAAAATGTCTAATATAGTTATATCTTGAGAACATTGGCATCTCTTTTTCAGTTTTGATGAGTTTTTTTCTATAAAATTTTCATTGATGTGGTACTTGAGATATTTTTTCTGATTTTTTTTCCAGCTGGCCCATTTAGCTGAGATGGAGGTTAAGCATAGATGTAATCAATTTCTTGAGCTTGGTTTGCCTTTGGGTGGCATTGCAAAACTTTTCGCTCAGGATTGGGAGGGCGATGTGACTATTGTTATGCCTGCTACTATTGCACAGGTATATCTCTATCATGTGTGGCTGCTGTAATATCTTTACGCAATAAAATTTTGTAGCTACTAATATGGAGTTGATACAAATTTTTTTGTTTCCCTTTCAGTTTGCCAAAATCATACAAAATCCATCTCAAGTAGAGGTACAAAAAGCTATCAATCAAGGCAGACGATGCACGTGGGAAAAGCTCTCTGTAATCAAGGCCAATTGTGGAATTGAACTTGTACTGGATGAGTGTGTTTCTTTTCTAAACCATATGCGCAGGGTTAAGAAAAACGCAGAAAAAGCTGCCTCACAAGCAATGGGGAATTCAGTGAGATTCAATGCAGCAAGGAGAATTCCTTCTTGGAATTGCATGGCACGTGAGAGCTCGTGGGGCTCACTCGATGAAGATGGTCTTGTGGAAGCTGCAGTTCATCCTGGAGGGCCATGGGGGGGTCCATCTGGGAAACCATTGAGGTTTTCGCGTAACACTTATGATGGAAGTGACAGTGAAAGTGAAAATATAGACATTAATACCTCCTGGACAAGAATTGGAGGTCCTTTGATGAGGACAGCATCTGCAACTAAGTTTATTCAGAGCTTCGATGTTGATCCAGAGCTCAACAAACAGTTGAACAGGGAGGAAGTTGAGGCTAATGATTCTTCTGAGAATCAGGAAGTGCTAGGATCACAAATCAATGCTCATCTCACTCAGTCATCAAGCCGGGTTACACTTTGTAACAGCTGTAATAATCAACGTAGACAGAATTGGGACAGGTATTCAGACCCCACAGGCAGTCACTCTGTTTTAAATGATAGTGATAGCGATGATCGATGTTGTTCATGTTATGAAACAAGGAGCTGGGTTGGTAGAATATCTGGCTCAACATCTAGAATTGCAGTTGCTGAAGGTGACTTGCTACAACCTGAAAGAAGTCCCAATGGGATTATTTTTAATATTGTAAAGCGAGAGGATGTCGCCCTTGTCAATAGAGATTTTAATGCTGAATGTTATCGAGATGAACATGATGTTGGTATTGATGAATGTAGCCACATTGATAGCTCAGTTGGGGGGCTTGATGAAGATGACACTGTGACTGCCTCTGAATATGGGGATGCAGACAGTGGTTTAGATAATTTTATTGTCGCTGGGCAGCATTTAGGGAGTACAAAAAATGTTGATAATGATTGTATGAATGTTATGGAGAACAATCTGGACAGAGGAATTTTGACTGGATTACATGAGGTCAGAAATGATACAACATATCCATCAGATGCAGATACTAGAGAAAGAACGAGAGAACTGGTACCCTTCAACAAAAATAAGCTGGCAGATTTACCTGTACATTTGACTCTGACAGTGGGCATTCAACAATCAGAGAATGAGAATACGGTGTCTCAAGGGCAACTAATGACCATGGGTTCTGTTGGCAACTCTACAGATATATATAATGTAGGCGGCCTTAATTTACCACAAGATGAAATTTGTGTATCCAAGGGAGAGAGTGTGGAGTTCATTGACAAAATTATTTCATCAACCAATGAAAAGGATGTCAGTTAGTTGACAACTAAATCTACTTCCTTTATGGACACACATTTTTGGGTCCAGGAAAAATATACTTGTTCTAATTTGTACATTAAGTGTGACATTTTAATCTTTTTCTTGATGCTGCATATGTAAAGCTGTCTTTGGACAGAGCAGCTGCATACTGAGGGGTGTGGCTATACCCCACTTGGAAGTTTGAACCCAGGTGTCTGTCTCAAACAAATTCAATGACCTTGCAACTTCCATTAGAGTCACACAGTTGGGCTGTAATCCAATTGTCAATTATTCTATAAGATCACTCTAGAAAGAGAGCTGGTTCTTTTCTTATATTGTTTCTCTCTATTTTTCTCTCCGCATGGGGTTGTGAAAAGGTTTATGTCGAAATATCTCCAATGAGTATTCTTCATTTTCAAAAAGGCATGATATTGTATCTTCGAACTACTGCATAAAAAAATATATTATTATTTTCCTGTATATGGCTGAGGCATTTGCTTTGCAAGTGTAAGGTTGAAAATTGCATACTTTCCACTGTTCATCTTACACTTCTTATTTCTACATTTACTTTGGTGTCTACTCTATAGTCATATTTTAGGTGTCATTTAGCGCACTTTGTGGCCAATACTGTCACTGATATGCAATGCACATGTGATCGGACCTTATTTTCTGTTCTCAGCCTGTTCTGGAAGCTTGGAGGCTTATTGGCTGAAAGACAACAGTGCCCCCAAACGTTAGTGTCAAGTTTAAATTCAAATCTTAACCCCACTAGCTGTTGGAACCCCAACTCCAAGTAATTCCTTAGTACGTTTTCTAAAGAATACCTAGCTAGGATCTTCCTATCTCACCATCACTCATTTTGAAGGTTCCACACTCTCTCCACTTTCCATCAACATATCGTTTTGCAAGTTCTAAGTTCTCTATTGATTCTTCTGCAAATGTGTTTTAGAGATCTCCCTTGGCCTCTCACACCCTTCATAGCTGAAATTTTCTATTTATCACTTCCCTTACCTGATCACCTCCTCCTCGTTCCCTTAACTAAATTATATTTCCATTGATATCCCCAAAACCCTTGCTTTAGAAATCCTTCCTTCCATTCCTCCTAGTTGCTAGTCCCTTAGATTTCTGTTTTGGCATCCTCCTTTGCATATCAAATAACTATTCCTTCTACTTACTTCTCTTACATTGTACTTGCACACACTTACCATATATTAGATTCCCCTCCAAGGGTTCTCTCATACTTGTAGATCTTTGCACATGCCACCATCAAAACCACTTAGGGATCACACACTCCTTGATTGTACTTGCTACATGTGAGGTTGAAATATGCCAAAGAGTAGACAGACTGAGGTAGTCTTCCAATTGTACTTAGTTACTAACTCTATTTTCCTCCATTCAGACTTAAGTCACCATTTTCTCAGTATTGGAAATCAATGTCAAGCTTTGCATGTCAAATAGCTTATAAATTTAGATGAGTAACCTCAGAAAGTTGCAAAGCAGTTGAAGCTAAAGACACGAGTGTTCAGGAACTTGATTGCTGCATCCAAGAACCAAACACCAGTGTCTGAGCAGTAGACACCAGCACCCAGGGTCATACACCAACATCTTGCATTTTCTAGATTCTTCTATAAAAGTCTGAAGAGCTCCAAAATCCACTTTTCAGCCATTTCCAGCGTCATCAGCCTTCTTCAACCTCAATCAATGAAACAAGGATGTTTTCCAACCCCTTTTGTCAATTTTCTGGTAATCTTGCCCATTCCTAGATCTAGTATTTTAAAGTATTTGGCGTAAGATTTTAAAGTTACTGTTATATTGTTTTATTTGGATAAAAATCAGATTAGTTAAGTCTTTTAAACACAATGGTTGGGATAGTATTGCACTTATTTTAACAACTTGGGGTTAGACATATTTTTATCTTTCACTAAGAAGCAATTCTCCTAGTCAATGGTTCTGTAAGGTCGAAACTAATCAAATTATAAAACGAATGCTATTAGTGACAAGATGATTAAAAAACTAATAAACAATAAAAAATTTAAGTTCTATAACTGTTTTCTTTTCTTTTAGTTAACTAGATGGGCTCATATGGTAATACATATTAATGCAATTTAATGTCTACTATCAATCAACTAGTTAGATGACTAGTGGACCCAGATGGGGTAGCACAGATGTAACATCTTTGGTTGAAAAGGGGATTATACATGGTGACCGATTGGTACTCTGATAAATCTGAAGAGTTGTTAGCCTTAGGGGTTCTGTATGCTGTTGATAGAGATTAATCCTAGACTGAGTCCAAATCATGTGGCAAGCATGCATAAATGGGAAGTGGGAACCAAAGATGATTTTGACTAAAATCTCCAAGAGCCATTGATTCCTTTGATAATGGCTAGCATCTCAGGAGTATTTAATGGATACGGCCCGAGTATTGAAGGTAACTAGCTCTAGATTGTTGTTGCGAATACTGGTCTCGAGTTATAAACTTATAATCCTTAATTTTTCTTGGCATATGATGCCACCTGTTGATAAATAATTGGAAGCAAGACTGAATGCAATATCTAGTTTCATGACTTAATATGTTAGCAAATAAGGCTAATACGTGGTTAGTGCACTATTAGTGTGTAAGTTGCATCTTTAAAAGGGAAAATTTAGCTGTCATTTTATGCTAATTTGATTAAGCATGAGGGTGGTGTCAGATATTATGACAACGTTGTTCAATACTTTGACCTAGCGAGCTAATCAATCTAGTTATATGTGGATATGATGCAAATATATTTTTTGGTTTAAACTCTAGCTACAGAACAGGATCCTTATCGTGTAACCTCTGTAACGATTAGTCAGGTGACGTGCATGGTCTAGATCCCAAGGCCGATTGAGACATGATTGTGTTAGAGATAAATAATGATCTTTTCTCCTGTTAGTGAAAAATAAGTTCTTTGGGGAACCGTGAACCTTGGGTAATCCAAGCCTGTAATAGGAAAGTCAAAATGTACTTTAGTGACCACATGTTTCATAAATAATAACCTAACCTTGAATTGATACCAATGAATAGGATAAAGTGAACATGTGGGTGACGAAGGCAAATCATCACGAACTTGAAGACTTATAGAAAAGGGATTCAACCTCCTTTCAAACTTTGGATCTATACTTAAAAGTATTCTCATTTGATGCACTGAAATTTGCCATATATTGTATCTAACAATGTTATAATTACACCGAAGGTGTGTTCTATTTGAAAATGCCAAAGTAATTAGTGAAATCGATGATGAAGAGATCATTAAAAACAACGCAAGATGGTTAAATTAATCCTGATCATTCATTACTTTTGCCATTTACCGTTTTATATTGCCAAACTAATTAATGAAATCGATGATGAAGAGATCATTAAAAACAATGCAAGATGGTTAAATTAATCCTGATTGTTCATTACTTTTGCCATTTGCCGTTTTATATTTTTTGCCTTTTTTTTTTGCTTTCACAATTATTTCATTCAACGTTTTAAGAGGGAATTATTTTAACAGTGTGTGAGACAATTAATCCACAGCCTGTAGTAACGGAAGGAAAGTCACATCATTCGAGCGGTGAAGTAATTTGCTGTTTTTTTTTAATCGTTGAATTGTGGGCTTGAAAAGTAAATCGCCCTAGAACACAACTTATCTGTCAAAACCCCATAAAACCAGCTTCATTACTATGTAAAAAATATTTATTCAAATGTTTCTAGATCTCCACACTTAAAAGACCAAAAGCTCGAATGTCTTTGCAAGTGTTTAAATGTTCAAAATTTTCAATATTTTTTTACACTTATATTACTTGGCAATTTTTCCTTAAGAAGAAAATTTTGCAATTTGACACGCAATTGTATGTGCCGCTTCATTATTTTCTTCAAGCAGATTGAATTTCTTTGTCAAGTTTGATAAATTGTTCTCACTTAGTTAAAAAAAATTCAATTTTATTTTATTGGGAATTTTTTTTTATTAATTCTGGGTTCATTTTAGACACAAATTTTGGAAGAGAACAATAAAAGGTTAATTTATAGATTATAAATAGTGATTTAATTTAATTTATAGGAAAAACAATTAATTTATTAAAGTTATTTAAGGGTTAAAATTTGGTTAAATATTTTTATTAGAATTGAATTTTTTTAAATTGTATAATCAAGGAATACAATTAAATTATAATTGGGGAGGATTTAATGATGTGGTCTATATAGATGGATGTGGAAAAATAGATAAAATACAAATAAATGTATGCAAATGTGTGTATATAAGAATATGTGAAGGTAAAAAAAACTGAACCCAACATTATACAAAAGTATGTGAAGGTCAAAATAATCACATAAATATACAAATTCAACCATTACACACACATATATTGTGATTTAAAACAAAAATTAAATATATATAATAAATTATTATTTGAAGGTGGTAAATTTTAATAGGCATTTGTTTGTTATTGGAATTTTTTAATCACGAGTTGCTTATAATGTATAAAAAATTAATTTAAAGTTTTTCATTTAGGATGGATTATATGGATTATGTTTTTAAATGGAAGTATTTAAGATTAAAAAACATAGAATTATTTTTTATTCATCAAAGAGTTATTTTATTTATTAAATATCTTTAAAAAATTATGTTTTTATCTTTACTATGAAATTATTTTATTTGATGCATATTTAAAGTCTTTGGTGTCTTTAGTGTATGATATTATAGAGTTGTTTTATTTACATCATATTTTTTATTCTTTGAATCAGGGAATATAAATCATTTCTCTTAAAAACAAAAAAATAGAGAGAAACTAAATTTGGTCATGTTATCTTTTGTATTTTATTGAAATATTTAAATTTATAATAATTTTTAATTATAATTTGTATTAACAAATTAGCTAACAACTTTTATATTTAAAATATTATTTTATTTAAACCAAAATTTTAAATAAATAAATAATGTTAAATTTTATTAAAAAAATCACCTTTAAATTTACAATAAATATATTTGTTTTATTATTCAAATTAATAAAATATAATATTATAAAACACTAAATATATATGTATTTTTTGAGAGGAGAAAATTTATGCCTAAATAAAAATAGTTAATATTTTAACTAAATTAAATAAATATAATTTATTTTATATATACAAAAAAATTTGGATTATGTATTTTTATTTTTAATATGTTAGATTATAATATTATGATGGAGTGCATATCGAAAGTAGAAGTTATTATTTGGTTAAATATCACAAGTAAATGATCCAATCCATTAAAAATGGGTCAAATAAAGTTTAATCGTACCAAAACGATAAATGATAAAATTAAAAACATATCATTATTCTCAATATTTTTATCTATCTATTTCTTTATCCTTTCCATCTTTGTATCTCTATGTCTCTTCTCTCTCCCCTCTATATTTTTTTAATCTCTATCTCTTTATCACTCTATCTCACCATCTATATCTCTCTATCTCCCTCTCCCTCTCCCTCTCTGTCTCCCTCTTCCTCTATATCTCTCTATCTCTCCCTCTATATCTCTTTATCTCTCCCTCTCTACCTCCCTATTTCTCTCTATCTTTATCTCTCACTCTACCTCTATCTCCCCACTACCTCTCTCTATCTCTCTATCTCTCTATTTGTCTCCCTCTTCCTCTTCCCCCTCTATATCTAGACATGCCTCCCAAGCTCTCTACCCATCCATCTCTCTCCCTCTCTCTCCCTCTCCCTCTTCCTAGACCTCTATATCTATATATCTTTGCCTCTCTATTTCTATCTCTTCATATTTCTTCTTCCATCTCCCCCTTTATCTCTAACTCGTTATCACTCCATATCTCTCTAACCCTATATCTCTTCTTCTCTCTAATCTATATCTCACTTCTTATCTCTATCTTTATCTTTTTATCCATCCCTCTATCATTCTCTCCCTCTCTATATATTTATCTTTTCCATCTTTATCTATCCCTCTCTCCTATCTCTTTATCTCTCCATCTCTATTTTTGTCTTTCTCTATCTCTATATCCTTATCTCTCTGCGCCCCCTCTCACTCTTTATCTCTGTTGATGCCAAAAATTGGCAAGGTAACAACCTTTATGGGAAACTCAATTAATGGGGGGACCAATTGCGCTAAATTGAGTGACCTCCATATTTTTGAAGAAGCCAACTTCTTCTGTAATTGGGGTTTTGGAATGGGAAAAAGAAGGAGATATAAAAAATAAAGAACTAATTAAGGTGATGCGCCAAGATTTAGATGTAGGCACAGTAAACCTATCCTTGGGGATGCAATTTAAGGGCCCGTTCAACAATTTGCTATGTCCTAGAATAACATAAATCAAAAGATGAAAACCTGAATAATTTATTCAATGACATAAAACAATTCCCATATACATTTGTCGAAAAGAAGAGTTAAAAGACATGGTCTAAATCAACAAGCTTATATTGAAATCATAGAAGTTCTAAAAATAAATAACTCAGTACAATAATGAAACAGTATAATGTTTTATCAAATAGCCCAAGAAAATAGAAAGGCTGGACAATGGCACAATTTGAAAGTCTTATACAATAATCTAAAAGTAGTACAAAAAGCCTAGTGTCTTTCCCCTAATTTTTCTATATCTTTCAAACTCAATTTCGGAAGGAAGAAGCAATATATATAGATAAAAATTCCATCGCTTGGTGGGTCGATAACAAAAAATATTCCATCATCATGAACGAAGATACCTAGAGCAATGATTTCCCTTGGTTGTTGCAACATAAAAGATTCGAGCCATAGAACATGATTTCCCCCAAGTCAGATGCATCCCCTTTGAATGATGGCAATGGTCCCAACAAAACCCTGTGTAGACATGTGTCACTCACCGATGAAGGTAGTTAGAGCACATGGAAATCTGGTGGGACACACTACTCACTCTCTCCTTCCCTTTGATAGAATCCCTGCAGAGGAGACATGTGGTAGCAGGTCGGAGTCTATGGTTCAATATTTTCATTATGTGATTAAAAGTTGCGCAGGGAAGACATGTGGAGGCATCCTTCACTATCGACATTGATTGTGGGGTCTGCCAAAAAGTGTACACAGATGGATGCTATGTGGCATGCAGACGGGGCCCAATTGAAAAGTGAAGGGAAGCAACTTTGAAGTGCTTGCAGAGTTGACACATGGAAGCATGGCGAGAGCCGTTAGAAGAGTGAAGGAAGAAATTTTTGCAAAGAGCACTTGGTAGGAACATGGTGGCAGGTGATGAAGTTCTTAAAAAAAAGGGGGCCTGATGATGTTCAAATAGATGGGGCACGGGCTGGTACTTAGGAAAAATATAAACCACCTGGAGGCAGCTCAAGGATTTTTATGTCCATAGCTTTTGGTGACTATTAGGGGCATTTTGTCTATAGAACAAGGAACCCAAAATTTTTTGGTTTCACAAACCAGAGTCCTATTAACGGGGTGACACAATCAAATTTTGGAGAGAGTGGCCTACATAGGCAGCTAATCATCTTTGGATGGTGTTGATATGTCGCACAAATTCTATTGCACTCCATGCAACTCAATCATTTCTTTGTATGGCAGCGTCATGGATATACCGACCCCAGACTCGAGTTGGAAGAGAAATCATGTTGTCGGGTGAATGACACCCTCAATATCCTCTGCAGTAGGAGGCTGACTAAAGCTCTAGAAAGCAGATGCATCCAACTGCCTCTCTTCAATATTTGCTACGATCTTCTTTGCTATGGCCACTGATTCATCTGCAAGGAATGATGAGGGTAAGCCCATCTGAGTTAGTTGGGAGAACCTCGCCCACGTGCTATTCATGGTTTGGTCCAAGGTGGTAGCACACTTACTAGCATGGAGGATGGCTATGTGGCAATGGATGAACCTGTTTGTTGTTTTGGCAATGGCTTTTCGGTCTTCGATCCCTACATTTTCCAAGCCTTCATTCAGGACCATGTATAGCTTATTTAACAATTTTTTCGCCTCTAGAACCTTTTTTTGCAATGGATTGCAGGACTTGCTCAATCACTCTACAAACCTCCCTACCTAAACTTGTTGCCTCTACCATGAATTGCAATGTTGACTGGAGAGTTAGGAAGAATGCCTTGCATTTTTCCCAATATGAGATATATAATTGTTGTGCCACCAGAGGGAGATCTGATTGGGCAACAGGGGCTTGGGGAAGACTCTTCAAAGAGAAAATATTTGCATCCCTGGAACTAACATCTTGTGTCAGTTTTGCAATCCTTTTGTTTATGGCCATAAGTTGTCCCTGTAGGGTTCTTAATTCTATGGACCAATTCTCTTCAGCCCAATTTTTGTTTGCTAATTCCCTCTCAAGGAAAGACTTCATCTCCTAGACTTCATTCTCCAATTGAGCTCTTCGGTCTTCAAGGTCTGTGTCCTACTACATTTTCTCTAATTGAGTGTGCTAATGATCAAACTCCTCACTTTTTCATTGCATTTCCTACTGTGCTTGAGCCAACTAGTCTTGATACTCTTAGTTTTTCTGCCGAAGCTTAGTGACCAGGTTGGGATCATAGGATTGGAACTTTTCAAGTTCCTCTCAGAGTTTAGCCTACTCCGTCTGCACTTTATCTGATAAGTGTGCAAATTCTACATCTCTCGCTTTGTCTTTCACTAGCAGGACCTCAACTCTTTCCTTAACAACTTTCAACTCTTCTTCTCTCTTCTTTAGCTAGCGAATGAACTTGAGGAAGTTCGTGGTCACCACCCGCTGTGTCTCCTTCATGAGCTCAACTTTATCTTGCGGTCGAGCTATGCTCACATCAAGTCCTATGACATACATGTTATAATCATCAGGCTGCATCTCTCCTTGTGGTTTGATGACGGTCGAATACATGGTGGAAAAATGCAATGATTGTTGAGCCTCATTGAAAATAGTCTGCACCTTTGGCTCTGCTAGATTTTTTGCATCCTTGACCTTTTGCTTTTGGATCTTGATAGCCTATGCTTGTTTTGTTTTATTTACCTCTGACATAAACTCTACTGACGACCTAATGAGCCTACCTGTGAAAGGTGCACTAGGAGGAAGAGAAAAATGGAATGTGAGGGTAGTGGTTTCGGGTGTTTTCTTCCTCAAAAGATCAACTGTTTGTGAGGAGAAAGGAGGAATATGCCAAAGCCTGGTTTGTGAACCAGTGGGAGGACTCAAGGGAATTGGTGGAGGAAGTAGAGTCATGGCGGATGCCATTTGCTAGGTGGACTAGGTTGAGGCCAATACAGTGGTAGAAATAGGGGTATCAATGACGGTTGCAAAGGAAAAATGTGAAGCAATAGTAGACACAGACTGGGCCAAAGCGAAAGGCCCACGAAGGAGTAAAGGGAAATGGTCCTGCATGGGAGAACTATGAGAAATCTCCCACGACCATTGTAGCAGAAGCGGAGAAGGATGGGCCAACACTTGAAGTGAGGGGTGCCACAGACACAACAAGAGAAACTAAGAATTGTGAAACAAGAGAAGAGGGAGCAAAATTTACCTACTATTTAGATGATTGTAGTCCTTGGCTCATTGCAAGCTCCTGGATTACTATGGACTCTCGCGAACTCTTCCAAGAAACTGCTTATGTACACTATCGTTTGATAGGAGGGGAGTCTTCCACCTCTACAATTTTTGACTGTTGATGTGAGGTTGTTCTAGTTCTCTTTATGGTCTAGGTGTGAGTCAACGAGGTCCTCACACATGATATGTTCACCCACACATTTGAAGAAACCTTTTCTAGGTTGTTTCGTCACCTTCTCTTTGGGCTGCGCTGGGGCCGTTTGTACTTCTATTTCCTTCTCCTTTCCCTTCTCAATATATGTTTACCCTCCTCTAGGTCACTATCCTCATCATCACTTGTGTCAAAATTAGTATGAGCATCATTCCACAATTTATCGAATCTTTCATCCATCTCTACGCTTTGATAAGGGGCATTGAGGCACTAGATTTCTTGTCAGTAAACCTAGAAATCCCTAATCCTTTCCTAGCTCCAATTTTCTTTCCTTGATAACTCATTGCGAAGGATGGCCCCTATTTGATGCTTCTCATTATACTTTGCTGCCTGAAAGTAGAACTTGAGTCATGGCTACCGACTATCTTCGGTTGGAATGTGAGCCAGCTCCACTAACAGATCATCCAAATCCTTCAATGGATTCTACCACTTCTCCCAGTAAGGCTAGGGGTTGTGCGTTACCTTGACATGTTCATTTTGTAAGTCATTGTTAAGGTTGTAATTCCATTTTTCACAAATCCATACTAGCCCCAAATGAGCTAATTTCGCCTCTAGCAACTTATGCATCTTCTTCTTGGCCATAACCACCGTTTTAAAGCTCAACGGGTAGACGAAAAATCCCTTCTTCTTGGATTTTCCCCTGCAAAAGGTATAGTCAATAATTGATACTTGTCAAAACATTTCAAGGGCCAACACCCGATTTGTGAGACATGCCAAAAGTCGGAATGGTTCCCCGGTGAAGCCGCACATCCAAATGAATGTGAAATCCTCTCCGAGAAATCAGTCGCATTGCAGAGTGAAATTTTGCATATAATTTGTCTAGTCTAAGGTGGGTCGATAAATATCGCCATCCTCATTCAAATCTTGCAGAATTGGAATCAAGAAATAATCCAATAATGCATAATAATCATAAGTTGAGGAGAGAAGAGGAGTCCATGCAAAAATTGGCCTTCTTCCCTTTTCATCAAATATAGCCAACTTCACATGTTTTTTGAAGAAGTCAGGGTTCTGATGCAAAAAAATATGGGCAAGGAAAGAAGGGAATTTGAACGTTTGTTGCATTTTGTATTCCCTTATTTAGCTCAGCATCTCCTCAACTATGAATTCAATGAATTTATACTAGAAAAAGAAATGTTGCTTGTGCAACTGGAAACCCAGGCCCAATTGAAACTCCTGAACATATCTATCAATGTCTAGGCCATAAATAAATTCCATCATTGAGAAGGCATCCTATAGGTCTGCGGGGAAAGCATTGTGTGTTGTCAAAATCTATGGTGGCTTTTTCTAATCTTCCCAGGGCCTTTTGGTTTCTTTGTCATAAAAATCTAGAGCCAACTTTTTGGTTCTCCATATTTCCTCCCCCTTTGTTGGAGTGAATGACTCCATCCTGTCCACCTTGGAGCTTTGTTCTAGGATACATAGCATGTTCCAGATAGCTTTTGGATAGATATTAACTCTCAACTCCCGACCCTTGATGGTGTTGGTATCCGGGTTGAAATGATTAATGGCCTCATCGACTAGCTCCAGGCAATAGTGCACAAAACGAGACCATATACTATGGAAGCCTGCAAAACCATTGCTTCTATGCCAAAGAATTTGGGTCACTAATTTTCTTCATCCTCTCATAGGTTTCCTCCCTAAGAGTCTTAGGGTTCTTTTCGAGGATGGGATCATGAATGTTATCCCATTCCTCCTTTATTTGGCTCTAGTCTCTATGGGTTTTTTGCTTTTCCGCAGTCCGCGTGTTTACCCACTTTGGCTTCTCTAGTATCCCAGGTGAAGTGTAAGAGACATCTTCAAAGATATAGGTGGTTGATGTTGCACACATGACATTAAACAAGCTTTCCGTTGCCTCTCCTTGTGTTTCTATTTGAGAACTTTCAACCATTTTCCTCTTGCTGTAGATTTCTGCTATGCTCATTTTTTTTGCAATTCACTTTGGCTTTGTCTGCACTCAAAACTCTTTGCTCTAGGTAGCGTACTCAAGAAGTTTTCATAATGTTAGCTTCTTGCATGCAATACTTAGCTTATTTATTTCTTGTGGTAGCCAACAATGGTTGCGTTTTAGCATTAACTTCGGCATGTACCACTAGCTCTTTTGCTTGTGTGAAATGAATTAGTTGCCATTTTGAAATGAAAAAATTCATAATGGAATTTGTTAATAATTTCCTACAACATGATTTTTCCTTGGAACTTGAGCTGAAAATTTGAAGGCGGTTTAGGCTTTTGCATGCCTAGGCAATTAATATCCCAAAGAGAATGATTAAGCCAAAATATGCAATAAGTACTTGAAAGATATGTGTTCTACCTTGGAGTTATGACAATGCTTGCAATGTGACACCTCAACACTTGGCCGTGTAAACTACCATTGAGGAGAGCCACCAGCTTATGCTAATTAATGATCTCTTATTGATTTTGCATGCAACAAATCGTACCTAGTAGACACAACTAGGTGGGAAGTTCGAGCAAGCTCTGGTGGGATTTTTGAGTTGGTACTTAATTAGCATCATGCTTATGGCACACATATAACTCACATATTTCTATAAATAGGCCCTAAGACAGTAGCAAAATCACACTTAACAATTAGCAAGAATTGGTATTAGGCGATTGGATAGAATTAGTGTTAGGTAGCTGAATAGAATTTGCATTTGCATGGAGCTAGACATAGGCAATTGTGCAGAGATTAGTACCATGAATACTCCCATTAGGCTAGTTTGCAAAAAGTCCCAAACAACATTCCTTGGTGAGATCTCCAATAGGCGATTGAAGAGAATTATCAGGACTAAGCATTCATTGGCCATAGTAGCGATGAAGTGGGTTCTAGGGAGGGACTACATTGAATATGAGGATAAGTACAGAGTCAAAACTGACGTTTGTTCTCACTTTTTCATGTCTCTGCTTGATATCCAGGTTCCCAAGCCAATGGTTCTTCGCCTCGTGCTTGAAATATTCCTAAAGAAGTACCTTGGAGGCCTTGGCAAGGTGGTGGTGAATGCTATGTTTGGTCTAGGCCTTCCAACGATGGGTGACCTTCACAAGTATATTGAAGAAGTAGTTGTGCCATGGGTACCATTCCTAAGTGGGTTCCACATCCTTTATCATGAAGAGCATCATCAAAGGGTAACTCACACCTGTCATTCCTGTTGCGCTACTATAATGTGGTGCCCTTCTACGATGTTGATTGGTACACCGACTTTAGGAACTTGGTGTTCCCTTTGCCACTTGCCATTGCTAATGGTGACACTGTTACTGCTGCTGATGATGAAGCTGTCCCGAATGTCGTTGTTGATGCTTCCATTGCTCCTAGTCGAGACTAGAAAATTTTTATGTTTTAAGAAATCCACACTCTGTTAATCCATTTTTTGGATATATGTCTAGAAAAAGGCTTTACTGTACGTATAAATGAAGAATCTGCAAAATATATAGATATAATTTTAAATTTATGTCCGTAGAGCCATTTTGAAAAATATATTTATCAAAGCATATATATAATGTGAATATACCGCTTATACTAAACTTCCTGTCTCTTTTTCCTGTGGTTCTGCAACATGGGCTCTCTTCACTTTTGCATATGGGTGTTGTTTAAATTTTCTTCACATACGTTTTTTCATTTTTCTACTTCATGGGTTGTAAGTTACTTCTCTCCAATTTTTGAAATAATGGGTTCCTTCTATTTGATTGCTTCCTCGCACTAAGGAATTTATTGAAAGACTGACCGACAAAAAAATGAAGGAAAGTAAGTACAATACTTACATATTTACATTGACAAGATAATACTGAAGCTTAATTAAACAATTTTAGGTGAATTCAATTAACTAGAATACCCAATGCTTCCTGCTTCATGTTTTCTAATTCAAATACATTGTGTTGTTTGCATCAAATTATTCTGAACGGGCCTTCCCATAGGTTATCGAACTTTCCATGTTGGCCAGACTTTGTAGCCCTTTCATTAAATTTTAATACTAGGCCCCCACACTTTAGACCTTGGTCTGAAGCTTTGTTGTCAAACCATATCTTAACCACCTGCTAGCAATTGGACACGGCTATCAAGGCCTTTTCCCTTTTTTCTTGTACCTCTAGCAACTTAGCCAACCAAACCTCCATGGCTCCATTTTCTTCAATTTCCATGGATTTGAGTAGTTGTAGCGTACGAATCTCAAATGAGAGGCAATAGTGCTTCCTTTCCATACACTAGCTCATATGGTGAAGTTTTGAGGACTTGTTTGGGAGTCATGTAGTTTTCCTAGAGTGCTTCTTGAAGGTTCTTGTGCCACTCCTTTTGATGATTCGAGCCAATCCTTTTGATGAGTCAAACTAAATTTTTGCTAGTCAACTCAACTAGGTCGTTCCCTTGTGGGTAGTAATTTGATGACGTTTTCAAGAATATGTCATGCACAAGTGTGAATTGGCATACCTTAGAGCCTGGGAAAGCCTTGGCATTTTCAGAAATGATGGTCTAAGGTGGGTTGAATCTTGTTACGATCCCCTCAAGAAAGTTCACAATCTCTGCCTCCGTTGCATTCTTCATGGGCATGGCTTTGGTGCAACTAGTAAAGTAGTATGTGGCTATGAGGATCCATTTATGTCCGATGCTGGAGGTGAGATTGATCATCTCGATGAAAATAAAGGCCCCATTGTGCGAATGACTCATCAACCACTATCAAGTTGAGAGGCATTGTAGAGTTTTTCCTCAGCATGAAGAATTGGCATTCCTTGCATGCTTTCACCAAAGAGTATGAGTCATTGAATAGCATGGGCCAGAAGTACCCAACACACATGATTTTGATGGTTGTGGTCTTTGTAGAGAAGTGTCCACCTACAAGACTACTATGGAAAGTGTCAAGGATCTTCTTTGCTTGTTCCACGGTGACACACCACAATAGAACGCTGTTGAAGTTCCTTTTGAAAAGGACCCCTTTCATCAGCATATAACCATTTTTATGTAGTCGATAGAATCTTATTTTCTAAGAAGGAAGGCCCAAAGGATATTTTCTAGTATGCATAAACCTAACTCTATCCACCAACCAATAGTATTTAGACTCAAAGTCATTTATTAGAACCAACTCTGGTTACTCTTCTTCAATAGCCATTTTCTCATCGTGCACTAGATATTCGCACAATCCTCTTCCTCTGATAGTATTTGTAGGCTTGACCTCAATTTCGTATTCAAGGATCTTAGTGATCCAATTGGCCCTGTTTTTCGGTGATTTCTCCTTCCATGATGTATTCGCGCACACTAGAATGTGTGACATAAATAATCACCTTGTTGCAAGATATAAGATGTCGGAACTTCTTGAGTCCCTTTACAATATCGAACACTTGCCTCTTGACAAAGTTGTAATTCGTCTTAGTGAGCACTTTTTCTGAATTTACCTCAAATATCAACAAACATTAGAGAAAATGAAGTAAACCAAACTAAGAACTTCTATGAAATACTGAATCATGCTTCATAATGCAATCAAAACAACAAAATATCAAATAAACTAATTGAGAGCATTAAAAAAAACATGATACATATCTATCCCATAATGGATTGGTGCTTCTTTGATGTGGAAAGAAGCCCTTTCCCAGTCCTTGCTAAGCTCTTGTATGATAAAAAGATGCAAGATGATGACCAAGATGAAATGCTAACTTGGATGAGTTGTGGAGTAATACAATAGAGAAACTCTCTATTTATAGCCAAGACGGATAAAAGAATGCCAAACATGGAGGATGTGGGACTAAAGATCCACCAATGACAAGATACTAGTTGTCAACATGTGAGAGGTTGAAGAATGAGCACATTTTGGTCAATGTGCCAAAGAGGGGGAGATTTGAAATTTGAATTTGATGAGAGGATGAGTTAAATGCTGAGTTTGACCTTTGCAAGAGACACATACGAGCTCTTAAATGCTTTGTTGGATGTACATGTCAATTTGGGGGGAGATTCAAATTTGGAAGAATATTCTCTTTTTATGCCATGTTGAGAGAAAATGGAGAATTTAATAAATCAATAAATTGATTTATTTGTGCAAGTGGGAAAATCAAGAGAATGTGATGAGTGATTAGGATTAGCATTAATCATGGATTTGATTAATTAAGATGATGTTAGGTTATTTTGACTTTTGACTTAGATGCTTGGATTTATTTAAATCAAAAGGGAGGAAATTGATGCACTATCCATTTAATTAAATACATTTGATTTAAATAAATGAAGAGACTTTAGGAGATCAATCAAATAAACTAAATTTATTTAATTGATGGGAGAATATGATTTAATTAAATATGCATGATGTCAATTTCACGTGCCTACATTTCCCCCCTCTTTGAAGCAATGTACTTGCTACGTTGGTTCAAAGAATAAAATTTCTGCAATCAAAATTCAAAAAAATTCTGATTTTTTTAGATGCCTTAGCAGAAAGTAGTACACTGGTACATTGCCCCCTCGAGAGATCAAGCAAAAAGATTCGATTTGAGGGTCAATCTTGTGATAAATAGGTTCAAGATGGACATATGGATGGTTATGATGATGATGCAAATGAGATGGTTTTAAGATTCTTAGAATAACCAATCTATATTATCCTAAACAACTTAAATGATGATATAATGCATGTGAGATGGATGAGATGGATGATGTGATATGCTATTATTATGAGATTTGTGTATGCTAATGATTTGTGGATGCAAGATGGGTGCATTGGCGATGATGATTAATTGATCATGACATGATGTTAGTGTGGAAAAGAAGAAAGAAGAAATGAGATGATGGCAAGAGGATCCAACAAGTCCATGGTTTGACGAGACTTTATTAGAGATGATGATGATGATAGATGATTTTCTTATCAAGAACTGGGATTTTAAAAGGAATACTTACCTTATGTGTGATAACACACATAGATATGATGCATCAAGGTTTAAAGAACCAAGATGGCATTGTACCTAGTGCGATGGAATTTGACCCGACAAATAGATAGGAGTATTCTTGTTCACACTGGACATACAAAAACCTTGCTAGGACGTACCTAACAAAGCAAGTATTAAGAACTTCCAACAAGCACAATAGAGAAAAGGATAATGATCAATGCCCCATTCCTTTCTCTCTAAATAATTTTGATTAGACATCATTGAGAGGTCATCAAAATGGGAAAAATAAGATAAATAAAAAAGAAAAGAAGATCAAGTACACAAACAAGCCAATGTTCTTCATACCTGTAGCCAAAGGGATGTGTTTTGATAGGATAAGAATCCAAAGTGATATCCAAAATGATCCCATTGTTAGAACGATATATCCTAGGACATGCATTGTATAGGATGATGATGGTTGATAAGTTGATTGATAGGATTTTGATATAAGGTTTATTGACATGTTTGCAAATGATCAAGAGTTTGATTTTGCATTTTAAAGGTTTGTTGTTTCAATTTTTTGATTTTTGTATTTGAAGCTTGCTTTTGCTGATTGTTCTGGTTGTCTCTGTTTGTGTTGCCAAAGGATGAAGGTGATGATCAAATTATTATGAATGATTATCACGAGTGAAAGTGAGATGGGATAGATGGATTTTTTCAAATATTTGGATGTTTTTGAATTTTTGAAATGTTTTGAGGCTGTTTTTGGGTTTTTTTGAGATTTTACAAATGTTTTGATTTTCAAATTTTCCAAATGTTTAGGTGTTTTCTAAGATTTTATGAATGTTTTTGTGTTTTGTGTCTCAAGGGCTCATCAAAGATTAGCCTTTCCTACATTTAAGCTCATAAACAATGTAGTTCAGATGCCATGTTTTTGATATTTTTCTAATTTTTTGAGTGTTTTTGGATTTTCTTGATATGTTTTGGATGTTTTTGGATTTTTTTATTTTATGATGCTTTTTCTTTTTTCGCATGATTTTGACAATTTGGATATGGATGTGTCTGATGATATAAATGCTCTGTTTTGGATTTTGTTGAAAACCAAGCTAAGGTTGATTGATTTGATTGGTGGATTGATGATGATAACATTGTTGAGGATGCACAACAATGCAAGGATAGTGTTAAGCAACACAAGGATTGAGATGGAAATCCCAAGATGACAAGGGATTAATTGGATTTGATTGATTAGGATCAATGATGATAACATTGTCAAGGATACACAACAATGCAAGGATAGTGTTAAGCAACACAATGATTGGGAAGGATACCCCAAGATGATGATGGATTGATTGGATTTGATTGATCAAGATTTTGAAGCTTGGTTTTGGAACAAAATTGCTTTGAATGATTTGATTTGACATTTGAAGTGTAAATTAGAGGCCACTGATATTGATTGTTTGGATTGATGTTCGATGAAAGATAAATCTTGATAAGGAACATCTTCTTGTCAAAATATGCCATGGATTAGTGATTTGGATTTTGGTTCACAAATGCTTTGACCAATTTTATTTCACATTTTCCAATGTTTAGATCACCACATAAGTTGGAGGATATAGATCAAGATTTATTCCTAAAGTGAGATCTAAATATTTGACCCCACTATCTAGCAATGTATGGAATGTTATGGATAAATGCTTGGATAGGTGTATTGATGGATGGATATGGTAAGCACACAAAGGATTCCAAGGATTATCTTGCGATAAGACAAGGTGTTCAAATAAAGAATGCTCATTGGATAACTCTTCATGGCTCAGATAACATTGGGTAGGATAGGATCAATGAAAATAATCCATGTCAAGATGTTTACCATAAGCAAGTGTAAAGTGTGCCCCAAATTTTCATCAAGATCAAGATAACTTGGATGATGGATGCAAGTGGATGAAAATGGATTGGATAAATGGTTCATGGATGAATGGATTTATTATGGGTGAGATGGATGGAATGTTAGATTTATTATGGGTGGAATGAGACACTTTCACCTGAACTGGCGCACGTAGATGCTTGATTCCACACATGACGCTTGTTTTCCAGGTTTCATCATGGTCTTTCTTAAAGCACCACCGTAGTGGATTTCACTAGAAGACAATTTTATCTTTACTATTTTCATAATTTTTTGATTTTTTTGGATTTTCACATTTTTTTTAAAAGTTTTTTGGATTTTTTGAAAGATTTTAAGCTCATGTCAAGCCACCTTGTGGTGTTGATGTAGACGCTTTTTTCATAATGTGCCATTGATATCCTACCTGAATAATTTGTTTTGCCAAGATACATGCACTTGAATACAACTTTTAAGATTCCTGATCTGCTTCATTGATATTGGAGTTGACTTTGTCTTTGTGTGCACATAGCGATAGAGTGCCTTCTAAATTCTTATGATGAAGGGTAATTGCCAATACATGGTCAATGTAAGAACTAGATATCATGTGTGGAGGCGTGGACAAAGTGTGTTTAGGAATAAAATATGGATTGGTTGACAACTTGGAATCTTTGACTCTCCAAACTTAGGAAGATGAGCAATGATGGGTGGATACAAAAGTGTGTGTGGAATTAGGACCAACTATTTGATACACTTTGTACGTCACTTGAAAATCCTGCTTTTTCTTTTGTGGACATATTCAATGGATACTTTTCCCTTTTTTATTTTTCCCCATAGTTTCTTTGACTGATGGAATTTGATAGGGATAATATTTCTTTGTATTTTTTGGTATCCATGTGTATTTGATGTGTTCTTCATGCTCTATTTATATTTCTTTGATAACGTTCTTTGTGCTTTGATTCAAATCTTTCTTTTGATGTTGGTCCCAATTCGTGAATGGGGTGATGGGTGGATGAAGATTCATGACGTGGCTAGTTGTAGTATTGGCATTGGTTTCACCATAAAGATTCTTCATGCCCCCTATGTTGATGCTTGCATTAGATAAAGTTTCCCCCAGTATGGTGGTAGTAGCACCTTCATTCCTTGATACTACTTGTTTTGAGATGTATTGTTCAGTAAGCATTCTCTGATAAATGATCACTGCAGCTGACGTGATTTCAATTTGCTGCTCTGCTGACTCCAGAATACCATGTTCTATTTGACTTGTTTCCTTGAGTGGATAATGTTGGATATCTTCATACATGATGTTCTCAGTTTGAATTTGGGATATATCTATATCTAATCCTAATGTTAACAACTCAGTTTGACTATAGGAATCAATAACCTGCTCTTTTTGTGTAATAGTGTCAAGAGTAAACGAATCTTGTTTTGAATGAAGATCATCTACGTGTCCATTCATCGAAAGCATCTCATGGGTAGATGGAGGAGCATGTGCTACATGGATGTGATCATCATTTGTGGCATCTTGTATAAACAGGAGAGTGTCCATTAGATCATTGTAGTATCACGAAGATACAAATTCTTGATCTTGATTAATTTTGTAATTACTTTTGACATACTTTGGATCAAGTTCTTGACATGGGTCAGTTTCAAAGGATGGATTGCTTACAAAGCATTCTTAGATGTCTTCATTAGGTATGGGAAATTTCTCAATATCCTCTTGATCTTTGAGTGGACTTGGATCAAATGTTGATTTGAGGATTCATTTAGTATCTGTAACCATGAGGTCAAAGGATATGTCTCGAAAAGGATTATTGCTAGACTTTGGTGAAAGGTGTTGATCATACTTTGGGATAAATCTTTGAGATATGTCCTCTAACTCATTAGGTGATGTAGAGACATTTTCAACATGATCATAGGTCAATGGATCGTGCATTATGTCAATAGGATCAAATAATCCTAACACTCCTTGACATAGATCACTAAAAAGTGGCTCTTGATGTATGGTGAGTTGATCATCAGATGGGGTAGAAACATATTCAATGTGCTCATTAATGGAGAGATTTTGAACAATTGTGGCAAAGAAATTATGAATGTATTCAACCATAGGGTCAAATGATGTTGACATTTATTGAATTAGATCATTGTAGGGTATTGTTAGTGGATTTTGATCATGATTGAAAAGTGACTCTTGATATATGTTGATTTGATCATTGGATGAAATAGACACATTGTCAGGGTGCTCAGTGATGGATTGATCTTGATCCTTGTTCTCAAAAGTTGTGGTGGAGAGATTGTCAATGCTATCATTGTCCCCAATAGTGATTATCTTTTGATCAATTAGGTCTTGGATGAGATTTTTGAGTCGAATACAACTTGATGTTGTGTGTCCCTTTGTTTTATGAAAATCACAATGGTGCTCCTCATTATACCCTGGTGGTTTAACTAGGGGTTCTTGATAGTTCCCATAGATGGGGAGCTTGATGAGATTTTCTTATATCAATTGTTGCAGGATTGATTTGATTGGTCTCCCTAGTGGTGTGTATTTCCACTTATTACCCTGTGAGACTTGTACTTTAAATTGACCTTGTGGTGATTGATTTTGGAGTTGTGGTGATTGATCTTCAAGATGTGGTGATTGATCTTCAAGACGTGGTGATTGGGTTTGTTGGTGATGTTTTTGATCTTGATATATGACTTATTGACATTGGATATATTGTTCTTGATGTGGTTGTGGACATAACTCAATGCTTTGATGACATGGTTCAATCAATTGTAGAGTAAATTGATTTTGAAGTAAAAATGTCTCTTGTTTCAAGGCTTCAGTTAGTTTTTCAAGTGAAACAATTTGGTATAAAAAAACTTGGTCTTGATTTTGATCTTGGAACCCTTGATGTGGTTGACTATTTTGCTCAAGGAGATTTGGAATGTGTACTTGTGGTGTTTGTATGGGATCCTGGACAATGTTCTGATTTGGGACAATGCTCAAATTTTGCATGATAGGTTGAAATTGAACATTGTTGTGGTTGGGAATCACATTGATTTGATTTAGGTAGCTTTGATTTTGCATGGTGCTACCTTGAATTGGACTAATACATGGAGTCATTAGCATCTTTTTTGAACTTTGAACAACATTTTTATGATTCACAAACATATTCATCCCAAAGTTTACCAAGTGCGGATTCAAAATGTTCATGTTTGGTAAACTTGTACTTGGTATATTCATGCTTGGCATGTATGGATTTGGTGGGATGATGTTATTTTGTGGAAGACTCATGCATTGAGTGTTTTTTTGATATATTTTTAAGTTTGTACTTGGATTTAAATCTACCATTGGAAAAGATGTTCCAAACTCTTGAATGGGCATGCTAACATTTGTTGTACCATCGAGGATTGTAGGGGATAATGATCCCATGTATGGATTTCATAAATGTGAGTTTTGATAATCAATCGGCATTGCAAGGTTTTGAAAGTTTAGTTGATTTGGATTACTCATGATGTATGGAGCAAGTTAAATTTCATGTTCCTCTTGTGTTGAGGTCTAGTTTGGACCGTAAAATAAGGATCAATTTTCAAGAATGTGGGAGGTGAACCTCTAATTCTTTGGATTGATCTAAACTCTAGGTTCAAAAAAAGAAAGTCTAATAATTTAAGGATCAAAAGGATGGTGATGAGATATGAAATATGGATGATTGGTGAATGATTGGAACTCTTAGGAAACCTTGAAGAGGATACTAAACTTTAGGACTTGGATTGATGTTTGATTTGATTTTGGGATTGGTTTGATTTGTTTGGATAGTGAACTCATAAAATCTAAGAGGTTGGATGTTGTCATAGAGTAAATTTGTCCACAAGATGCTAATTTGACTAAATGTGTAAAGAAGGATTCATTTAGACACACTTAACCAAACAAGATCATTTTGATTTGATCCGATTTTGGATTTTGGATAGTGAACTCACAAACCATAAGATGTTGGATGTTATCAAGGGATAGAATTGTTCACAAGGATTGATAATTTGACTAAATATGTGGAGAATGATTTATCTACACACATCTAATTAAATGAAATGTCAAATGATTTTCCCAAAGTTTAACATGAAGGATTTTTCCAAGATTTTCAAGAGTTGATGATGAGATGAAATGGTTTTGATGTTTGGAAGATGGATGAAGGTTTTATTTTGATCCTAAGAGACTTAGAGAGAATTTTTTACTAGACCAAGATATTGAAGAACATGCTTTTCTCTAAGAGTAGTTCAAACCAAAAGATCAATGGTTGCTTGAAAGACGATAAAAAGATAAAAAAGCACATGTGTGGGGTTCAATTTGAGTTAATCTTGGTTAATGACTTTTTTTACCACAAACACACTCCTTGCTTATGTTTCAAACTAAATTTCCAATGTCACAACTTCTTTTCATCCCACAAAGTGCTATGGAAGTTCCAAGAAATCAAGACAATGGTTGCCTATGTTGACCTTAGTAAGAGAAAATTAAGATGTAAACCCAATTACTTAGAAATAGCTATTGGGTCTTGTCAAAGGTATTTTATCTAACCAAGGGGTTTGAAATTTGATTTTCCTATTGAATGTGTGTTTCCCAATGTTTTTGAACAAGTAAGGCATTTTGACTCACAAGCAATATAACATCCTAGCTTAATTGGTATGTTTTTCTTGGTGGGCTTGCCTCATGCTCTTCGTAGTAGAAGAGATGATTTTACACGCAACCAAGGAAAAAATATAAAGGCATGTTAAGAATGAATTCTTAACCTCTATATTTTAACCAAGATCGAACATGGCAAGTAACTTCTTGGAATCTAAGTTCCAATGCACCACTTTGATAAACTCATTGGATGGACTGGTTGGATACTACAAACAAGGTTCTTAATGATGGGACATCGGGGACATGGCACCTTGCGAGTGTCCAACAAGCCACTAAAGGCTTTAATCAATCCCACTAGGGGTGCTTATACTTTCTAAAGTAGTACCCCATTTTGAAAGACATTGTACGACTAAGGCCTACATACCATGAGGACTTGACAGTTTAGTCTTATCCATTTATATACCAGCCCAAATGAAAAATCGGTTGGATTCGCCTTCGATTTCTCCTTTCGGATGTGTCTCTTAGGCAGGCCCCTCTAAAGGTAAACAACAATGAGAAATCACATCTTTAGTTTGATCGACCTTTGTTTAGAAACAAAGGGAGAACACATGTGATATACCTAACTCACACTCACAAGATTTGTTCAATTTTAGTTCCCAAAATGAAGTGTGAAGGCAATATTTTATGCAACTTAATGTCATTAAAAAGACTTTTGATTCTCAAGATCGCCATGAAGCATGAGAGAAGTGCATATGCCTTTTTAGATGAGATTATTTTGCAAAAAGGATTACAAAGCATAAAAGACACATGTTCGTTTTAAGTCCACAAAGAAAAAAATGGATTCTTTTTAAACACCAAGATGAAGTGTGAAGTTTGTTTGTTCAATTTTATACCAAAAAGCAATATCTAGTATGTTTGTAATATTCAATTTTAGCCCAAATTTGAAAAAAAATCAAATCAATGATTGACTTTAAACCCAAATTGATCTAGTTGGCCTAAAATAGAAAATAAAATCTGAAATGAGAGCTCTAAGCATTTAAAAATGCTTTTGGCAAGTTCAAGTTAAGTGATCAATTTTCCAACTCAATTCTACTTGTGGTTCCTTGATTCCAATGCCGCCAATTCTTTATGCAAACCCTACAAACATTACAAAGTAAAATCTTAGAAATGAGAATTGAGAATCTTTAAAAGTAACACCATAGTGTTTTAATTGTATAATCATAAAATTGGCTCTCCTTTTATAAATGAAAAGAATAACAAAGCACTAATTATGTTTTTCAACCAATATATTTGTAACAAAATTCCAACTGAACATGTCTCCACTGCAAGTTGTCTACCACATTCACCCCTTATAATTGCAACTTGTGCTAGAGGAGTAGTTTAGCTTTTAAATAAAAAATGCTTTTGAAATGCAATCAATTGGCCAACTGTATTAAAAACAAGGCAATGATCGTAAGCATTAAAGACTTTAGATTCATAACTAGAGATTTTAATGCATATTGGATGTAGATTAAACAAACACCACAACCATACAAATTGCAGTCAGATTAAATGCAAGCAAAAGTCAAAGCCATAGAAAATTTATTTGGAAGATTTGAAAAAAAATCTTAGCACAAGATATGGTAGCATTTAGCATTTAAGATGACACTTTTCATTACTTACCATCCCCTATATATATTTTGATCTGTAAATCATAAGAAATGAATTGAATCAAAATTCAACAAAAAATGTGAAATTATATTTCACTATAGTGCAAATACAGCCTAAAATTTTGTCAAACTACAATTAGAATCATGCAATGAGCTTAGCCTGGATTTCAAATGATATGGAACACCAATAAAGATAAGATAAGAAAAGACATTGATGGGAGAAGCAACCATATTAAATGCTCTCAAATGATTTCACTTCTCCAAGTTGGCACACAACTGGTGACAGAAGAATTACTACTTTAGTTAATGTCAAGTTGATTCATTGAATTCCCTAGACAGTGATACGACAAGAACAAATCTGCACAAGATATAAATCATATTGATATTAAGCATTAATTATCTGTTAAAAAAGAAACATAAGATGCAATAAGTTTGAAGTTTACTTGAGCAACAAGTAAAGACTTTAGGGGACACATTCATTAATCATTCTAGATGGTATAAATGTAGTTGAATGAAAAAGCCACAACCAATGCCAAAAAATTTCAAACTAATTTAATTGGCAAATGTAAAAAAATAAATACTAGTGAAGCAACCGATCGGTCACCACTTTCCCACAAATGAGATGCATGAAAGGGATATCATGGTCCTTCATTGGCATCATTGTCGCTTCATTGTTAAAATTTGATTCAAATACTTCAATATTTACTGTAATGAGCTTGCTCATTATACAATGCAACCTCTTATATCAATCTCCATGCAAGAATATCCAACATTTAAAAACTAAGCAAGAACAAATGCAACATTGGCTGGAGAAATAAATTCATATAAGCATGCAAACCTTTTGATTGAATTCCTAAAAGAGATATCTTGCAGCCTATGTGTAGAATAGACTCTTTCAAAAAGTTTATAAACTTCCAAGCAAAAGAGACTAACGGGTGTAGAGCCAGATCCCACAACCTTGACTAGCCTCCCTCTGTTAAGAATGACATTTTTGTAAGAGGGTACAAAAATACACCAAAACATAGTTAAAAGAATATTTGTAGTTGTGACTGCCCTCGTAAACAAGCCTACAAAATATGGAAACATAGATAAGGCAAGTGAATGATTTGAAAAAATGCCTTGAAGAAATGTTATGAGATTGCAGGATATGCAAAAAATGAATTTGTTGAAAAGGAATTAAATTTTGAGCAAATGCTATTTGTAGGGATAAAAATCCCAGCAAACTTCCACAGCCTATGTGAGAATGCATAGACTATGGATTGGGAAATGCACATTTTGCTTTCTTTGGAATGGCCAACAGGGAATGTTTGAATTCTTCGAAGTGAGTGGATGATGTGCCTTTTACTACCTCAAATTTTCCAATGTATCAACAACCCGCATGCAAGGATATTATGTCACTAAAAAAAAGTTCAAAACCTTCAAAATTCTATTTAGGAGTTGCAACATAGGCTGAAGAGTGTCAAGCAGAAGAAATAAAGAAGTGAAGGATGACAAATGGAATAAGGGATCAGATTATAAGTCTCTTAAAAAAGCAGTTAAAAGAGCACTAAGGAAATCTTGAGTAGTTGGTAGGACATAACAAAAATATAGAAAAATGATGTCGAATATGTATTTGCTTGTATAGGAGGATAAAAGCAGTTGGGAACATAAATTTGATGATGAGACTTTAATCACTAGCAGAATTGCACCCTCCAAATCTTTTAAAAGTAGAAATAGTGCCCTCCAATCTTCCATGTCTCCTTTGGATAGTGTGCAATGACTCAACAGAAGTCAACGACCAAAAAATCAGCTCCTTAACTTGCCACGACAGACTTGGAATAATTCCCACAACCTCACTTCACACCTGTGACATTTGTTTATGAGTGAATCGAATCTGTAACAATACTTTGGAAGGGTTTCAAGGTAATGGTAGTGTGTGAACCCCAGCCTTGGTACCTGCAAAACTACATGAGTAAACAAGTTAAACAAGGAATCGCAAGCCAAAACAAGGATTCCCCATGAAATCCATTTGCAACATTCAAACTAGGAAGAAAATATTAAAGAACACAATGGAAATAATAAAACAAAGATTGAATCCTAATTAGATATGCAAACTCATGATCCCATGGGGGAATTGGTGCCAATTTGATGTGAAAATTGGCCCTTTCCCAATTCCTATGATGCAAAATTGATGTGTTGATGAAGATTTGATCCACTTTCTTGATGTTGAAGAGTGCTCCAAGCTAAAATTTGCAAAACTTAACTATGATTCAAGAATGATTAATGAAATTTGATGGATATTTGGGCATGGCAACTTTGCTCAAATTGTGGATGATGAAATGAGGAGATGAGCTCTTCATTTATAGAATGTAAAGATGGATGAATGTCCAAATTTGAGAAATGTGGGACTAACATTCATCCAATGGCATGATGCCACTTGTCAAGTTATGAGTGGATGCAAGATTTAGGGATTGTACCCATAAATGCTTATTTTTGAATTTTAAATTTGTTGAAATGACTTGTGAGAGGGAAGGAATATAATAAATGTCACTTGGCTCAAGGGAAATGACATATAAGATGAAATTATTGCTTTGTTGGATGCATATGTTGACTTTGAATTTTTGAATTCAAATTGAAAGAATATTTCAAAAGATGCCATTGTGAGGGAAATAGGGATTTAATAAATGAATTAAATCCATTTTCATGTGCAACTTGTTAGGGTTAGAAATTGCAGATATATCTAACAATTAAATGTAGATTTAATTAATAAACAAAGAAACTAAAACACACACAAAATAAATCATAACACAGAGAATTTAATGTGGGTCACCCAATCCGGGTTACATCCACCAAACCATAGCCATCCAATACTTTTATTATCCAGTGAAAAACCTATTACAATCTTGTGAATAATTGCATTTTTCATCATACTGTAACCCCCATCCAAACCCCTTTTTAACAAGCTTAGAAGCTTCCAGATTAGGGTTTTACAAAATCGGGTTTTTTTCCTTTTTTCGTTGATTTTTCCCTTTTTCGGTATATGCTGGGGTGTACAGTATACCATGGGCTATACAGTATAGCATGATCAGTCGCCACACACCAACACAACTTGCATTATCTATGAGATGAGGTTAAATTAATCAAGGGTTAATTAATTTAATGAGACAGGTTAGATGATGTGACCTATTTGACTCAAATTTATGGATATATTTAAATCAAATAAGAGAGGAATATGACTAGAGATTAATTAAATAAGGAGTTTGATTTATTTAATTAAAAGAGATGGTGTTAGATTAAATCAAATAAGGTTTTAATTTATTTAATTTAATGGATAGACTTTAGAGATTTAATCAAATAAATTGATTATTTAATTAAATAGGGATAATGAGATCAAATGGATTGATTTAATTAACAAAAGAGATGACTTGATTAGATAAAATGAATTATTTAATTAAGAGAGGAATATTGATGAATTTAATTAGATAAGGAGATTTGATTAAATGGTTAGACCAATGGATGATTCCGGAAGAAACGATGTTAGTAGGTCAAGATCAGATGCACAATATCAATCAGTATATTTTATGTGTCTACATTTTGCCCCTCTTTGAAGCAATGCACTCATTGTGTTGGTTCAAAGAATAACGATCTCAATCAAAGCCAATTTTTTTTGTTATTTAAAAAAAAAACTTACCCCTCTACTACTTGGCAAGAGAGAATATTCCATTATAATGCCCCCTCGAGAGATTGGACGAAAATTCCAATTTTTGGGTGATCTCACAAAAAAAGAGGACAAAATGCCTAAAAGGTCCGAAAAGGCTTTAGGAGGCTACAAACGTGTCTAAACGCAATAAAATGATGAAAATCAAGCCTCAATCGGACAAAAATAGGTTCAGAGATCCAAAACCATAGTAGGACAACCAAACAAGGTGAAGAAACCAAATTTCTAGGCTTAAAAGGGGCTTGAGGGGTCACTTTCAAGTCATTTTCACACACCTCCGCTAGAAACCTTGAAATTTGAGCTCTAACTCTCCATCGATATGGCACAATGATAGCTTCCCCTACACATCACTGATCAAGTTTGAACATACCAGCGATCACCTGGCATCAGGGCATTAGTATGTGACCCATACCCAAGCTTCGTCTTTTCATTTAATGCTTTAATTAATGCTTTAAAGGGGGGGCTCGCCTTCAATGGTGCTATATAGCGCTGCTTGGAATTCAAACTACACTGTGCGGTGTTGTTTTGTGTCACAACGATGCAGTTCAGAGTTTAGAAACTCCACCGCTGAGCTTGGGTTTGGCGGGCTGGTTTGGAGAATTGTGACGCGGCATCGCCCATTTCACAAAAATTGCAACGCTGGAAGGGAAAGTGCGCTGAGGCAGTACCATATAGCTCTTTTTAGGGGCTAGCATTGAAGTTTGATTAAAATCAAACTGCGACGCCATCACAAATTGCATCATTGGGGAAGTTTTTGGAGCTTTCGACTAAATTTTTTTTCAAAATTTTTAACACATTGACCTTTCTTGATGCAGGATGCGGCAAGGGAGCTCTACTCTCGAGAGCACCGGTCGCAAGATTTGGCTAGTGTCTTGCAAGACTTGAGCGACAGGGACTAGGATTGACTCGAGGTTGTGGGGTTGTGGCAAATTGCGTATAGGGTGCCCGTGCGCACTCACCTAGGAATGTTGTCAGCACTGGTCGAGAGGTAGCACAGCGAGACGTCGTCATTTCATCTCCCCACTAGTGAGGCTACCATCACTCTAGAGGATTCTGGTGTATTCTTCAATTGTTGATTCATGGCTGACAGCCAATTTTTGATATAGATGAGGGGTGCGAGGCCTACTACAGAGTCCTCGCCACACAAGACATCATCTTCTGTGAGGGACAGATAGAGCTAGAGTGATACAGGGTCACATCACCTCCCTATCGCTAGGCGATTATAGCTATCATCTCGAGTCTTGTTGCCCTAGATAGGTGAGGGTGATACTCCAGTCCTAGCTGGGGATCATATTGGGAGCGGATGGTCTGAGACAGGCTGACTTGTTTTGCATGGGGGCTTGTTCTTCTTGGATCACTTTATAGAGATCTCCATGAGTACGTTTACATGGATGGGAGAGCATTGGGAGTAGGAGTGACCCTTCTTCATGTCTAGGCATGAGAGCACATTTTTGTGCTACATCCATGTGTTGTTCCAGTTCTGATGGGGGCAGATGATCCGCTCATGGCATGATATAGAGGTGGCGTATCCTTCACTCACACAGGTGAGCATGGGATCCCCTATTGGAGGAGGGTCTTGATGAGATGCAGGTGTTTACTTGGCATCTGTACCTTGGTTGGTCTGGATGGGCCGATGATGTTGACCAGATGTTTTACTGCTACAAGGATCGATTCATGCAGGGGTGAGAGCATACGATGGTTGAGAGGTGCCTTCCTGGATGCGTGCAATGTCAGTTTGGAGAGCCACAGGATCGACCAGATGATGACTACATAGCCATTTTTGCCGGCACCATGGAACAAGTCGCATGGGGCAGTATATTCCTACTTCAGAGGCAATTGATAGTTTCAGGCAGTTGGTGGCCCAACCATGGGCTTATGATCAGGGACTAATAGATCTAGGCACCACTCAAGCCTATAGGGACTGGTTCTGACCTCCACTTCGGTTGACTATTCCAGGTGTTGACCCAAATCTGCACAGAGTTAGAGGAAGAGGGGGAGGACGAGGACAAAGAACCGAGGTTTGACATGATTCGCCACTTGCGCCTCCAGTGCCACTACGGCATGGGGATGTTCATATGTAGGATTAGCAGCAGGAGCCACCACAAGATGAGGGTCAGCCTCAGGTATAGCCACAGGTGCGGCCGCAGGGACAAGAAAATGCTTGGGATGCACTGATTGGGTAGTTATAGGCTCAGATCCAGGCCATGACCACCGAGAGAGATCAGGTGAGAGCCAAGAGAGAGCAACTTAGAGTAGAGAGATATCAGGCTGTGCAGTAGAAACAGGCTGCAGAGCTACATGCAGCCACTGAGCTAGGCCGAAGGCAACAAATAGAGAGTATGACAGCCTCCTCCTCCCAGGGTACAGTGTTAGTTCATTCTTATAGGGATGTCGTTCAAGAGGCAGAGTATTACCGGCGGTACGATCACGAGGCTATACCCAGAGTAGAGAGAGTCCCAGAGTATTCAGAGAGGGCCATCCATAGACCAGCAGAGGGTCATGGTGACAGAGGCAAGGGAAACATTCATAGGGACCGAACTTGATCGAGATATTATGATACTTTTTTGTGCCTTATGGGCTCATTTTTGATAGCCTGATGGGCCTTTTGTACCGATTGACATATATGTACAGTGATCCAATTTATTCTTTGTACTATGATAGTTAATGATATATATATGAGTCGATGATGATTTTGATGTGATACAATGTGTTATCTTTATGTATGCATGTATGGTTCTATTTCTATATGTTGTGCAATGATGTTATATGATGCTTATATGATGTTCTTTTGATGGTATATGATGGATTTATAGATGCATTTATTTTTGATGATGTATGCACTAACAAATCTATATTATGTTGCCTTATGATATGCAGGTATATTTATGTGATGGGTAATGATGTCTATATGATGATCTATTTATGTTGATGCAAATGGGATGATCTGATATGTTATATGGCCTTTTAATATGCAAAATGATATGATCTATGGTGTTCATACTATATGATATGTGACTTATGTTCATAAATGATTGTGGATGCATATACACTTTGTTTGTAATGAATTTTGTATGTTTATGCTTATGTGGAATGATTTATGCAATGAATGATTTATGATGCTATTTATGAGATGATATGGATGATGTAATTTGAATGCGATGGTCCTGATATGATGCAAATGAGATGGTGTAATGCAAATGAGATGGTTTTGTGAGATGCTTAGAATAACAAATGCTATTATCCTAATCGTATTAAATGATGATGCAATATATGTATTGCATTTAATAGGATGCAATGCTATGTTAATGAAAAGTGATACGATGATGCGTAATGCAATATGAACGTAATGTGGTGAGATAATGTTATGATATTTATGCAAGTATGTATGCAAATAAATTAAATGCTTATATACCTATTGTTTATGATTATGCATAAGTGATTATGAACTGCTTATGCATGTGTTTATGTGATGATATATGTGATAGATGTAATGTGATGCACGTAATGGATGCGATGTGATGAAAAGTATGCATCTATTTTTTGAAGAATGCTTATGATGATATGATGATGGAAATGTAATGCACATGTTTCCTATATGATATGTTGATGTAATATGCTAATGATTTGTGGATGCAGGATCAATGACGATGATGATAATGATGATCAATTGTCATAGTACCTTGTTAGTGCGATAAGTGAGAAGAGAAGAAGTTATTTCAACAATTCATGCGGTTATGCCAAAATGAAAATTGTGATGATGATGATTACTTGCCAAGGAATTGGGATTTTCAAAGGGCCAAATTTTCTTATGTTTGATAACACACGTGATATGATGCATCAAGGTATAGACAACTAGGATGGCATTGTACCTAGTGAGATGGATTTTGACTTGACAAGCAGATAGGAGTATCCTTGTTCACACCTGACATACGAAAACCTTGCTAGGATGCACTTTAGAAGTTTCAAACATCTTAGACCAAAACACGGAAAGGTAAAACCAATCAATGCAATAGTCAACAAGTTGGCCTAGACCTCCTCCACACATGTCTAACAATGCAAGTATTCGCCGAGGTTATATTACAAGAACGTCCAACAAGCATAATAGATAAAAGATAATGATCATTGCCCCATTCCTATTTATCTAAATCCCCTATTTGGGACATCATTGAAAAGTCCTTGGAATGGGCATAATAAGATAAGTCAAAAGATAAAGACAAAGTAAGCAAACAAGTTGACGTTCTTCAATATCGCTAACCAGAGGAAGATGTGTTTTCTAAGGATAAGAGCTGAAACTTATTGCCAAAAGATAATGTCCATTGTAGGAAGGATACATCCTAGGACATGTTAGTGGATGGCAGCATGTCATTTTGTTTATTCAAAGTGTTCTAATGGATGATTGATATGGGACTGATTGGATGATGAGTTACCAATATGAAGAGATGACCAACTTGCTTATGCACTGGCTTAGACTTAAGACTTGATGTTTGAAGTTCTACTTTTAAGCTGCTAGACTTGTTTCCAATTGTTTTACCAAAGGTTGATAATGACGACCATTTATTATGAGTGGTGTTATTGCGGGTGTAAGCGAGATGAGGTGGATGGATTTTTTCAAATATTTGGATTTTTTTATGTTTTTGAATGTTTTGAGGCTATTTTTGGTGTTTTTGGATTGTTCAAATGTTTTGATTTTCAATTTTTTGAATGTTTTTGGTATTTTTTGGGATTTTAACCAAGAGAATAACCTAAAGACCTATCCCAAGGACCTTGAGGGTTGATCAAAAAATGGGCCTTGCCTATTTATACACACAGAGACCACGTAGTTCGACTAATGACTTGACTGATTTATAGATGAAGATATACATCATGAATTGTCAGCTTATTATGACAAACTCCTAAAGGACTGACCTAAATGTCTCGGGGGATGATCAAAGATCAAACTTGCCTACATTCAAGATCAAAGACAATGTAGTTCGATTGAATGACTCTGTTTTTTACTTTTTGACCAACTTTTGACTTGTTTTGGGATTTTGATATGTTTTGATGTTTTTGGATTTTCTAATTTTGAGGATTTTAAGAACATACACGAATCTGATCTGATAAGGACATTCCCCCAACGTGATGCAATAGACTATTCGATAAAGGCAGGACAAACTGACCTTGAAGATGGGCTGAGTAGTACTAGGAGGGATCATGATACGACAACAGGACCAAGCTATGGTGCGGATGCGAGTGGATGAGTGATGGATGGAGACTTGAATGTGATGGATGATGGAAGCGAAATGGATGGATGATGCCAAACAAGCTGTAAAGATCCTGGTGGATGGAAAGTGCTTATTTACACAAGGCACCTATTTTCTAGGTTTTCACCAAGGTACTTGTCCAAAGTGCCACCAAAGTGGTTTTCACTAGAGGACGATTTTTTTCTCTTTACTATTTTTTTGACCCATTTTTTATTTTTTTGGATTTTTTTTTGCTTTTTTTTTTTTTGTTGTCACCAAGATGCCTGTTTGCTAGGTTTTTGCCGAAGTAACCATTTTTTCAAGACATTTTCTATTTTTTTTTGGATTTTTGGTTCTATACCTTGAAAGATTTAGGCATAAAACTTTTTGAGATGGGAGCTATTCATAGGTTCCTAGAGAGGTTCCCCTTTGGGTGTTGATTACTGATATGCCCCTGATTTGTAACTTGTGGTGATGATGAAAGGTCCCAACCAATTGGGTTCAAAATTTCCTTTGCTACTTAGGTTTGGGATAGTCTTTTGATTTTCTTTTAATACTAGTTCTCCAACTTGGAATGTCCTGCTTCTGATTTTCTTATTGTAGCTCTGTTTTAGTCTATTCTGATAGACTTGCAAATGATTTAAAGCATCTATACATCTCTCATCCAATAGCTCTAGCTCATTTAGTCTTGATACCCGGTACTCTTCATCCATGATGAGGTTTTGTAGTGATATCCTTAGGGATGGGAGTTCGATCTCGATAGGGAGTACTGCTTTGGATCCATAGACCAAGGAGAAAGGGGTGGCGCCAGTGGCTGTGTGGATATTATTTTGATAGGCGCAGAGGGTGGGATTAAGCTGAAAATGCCAGTCATGACCTGCGTCATTGACTGTTTTCTTGAGGATTTTTAGAATGGTTTTGTTTGTAGCTTATTCTTGACCATTGCCTTGGGGATAGTATGGGGTAGAAAAATGATGTTGTATTTTGAATTTCTTGCATAAGTCATGAACCTCTTGATTCTTGAATGGTATCCCATTATCTAAGATAATGGCTTGTGGAACACCATAGCGGCATATGAGATAGTTCAGAATGAACTTTGAAATTTGTTTTCCAGTTATGTATGTCATTGGTATGGCTTCCACCCACTTAGTAAAGTACTCCGTTATAGTTATGATGAATTTATGGCTGTTAGATGAAGTCAGAGTTATCTTTCTAATAAGATCAAGGCCCCATTAGGAAAAAAGGCCATGGTGTTACTATAGGATGAAGCTCTTGAGCTGGAGCATGGATGAGATCCCCATGCTGCTGACATTGTAGACACTTTCTGGCATGATGATGTGCTTCCCGTTCCATTGTGGGCCAATAATACCCCATTCTTAGTAATTTCTTGGTTATGGTCATTCCACTCAAGTGCGAACCACAGATACCGTTATGAACTTCAGTTAGAGTGATTAATGCCTCCTCAACATTTAAACAACGTAGTAGGGTACCTTCTATGCTTCTACAGTATAAGGTATCACCTAGAATGACAAATCTAGATGCCTTTTTAACAAAGGTTCTTTTTAGGTTTGATGGTAGGTTAGCGAGTATGAATCCTATGCGAAGGTATGTATAGATGTTGTGGTACCAAGGATCGCTAGGACCAATGATTTCACACACAAATTCTGATTCTGGTACCTCGAATGCAGGCACAAGAAGCTGCTCAATCAATAATTCATATTTTGGAGTGTTGTGAGGGATATCTAATAAGGACCTAATTGTTGCCATGGCATTTGCTACTCTATTGTTGGTTCTAGGAATTTTCTCAAATGTTATTTCAATGAAGGACTCCTTAAGATTCTCCACCAATTTATTGTATGGAGTAAGCTTGTCGTCCTTGGTTTGGTATTCATCATTTACTTGATTTATGATCAATTGAGAATCCCCATATACTTTGAGAGCTATGATGTTCCATTGCACTGCTATCCTAAGACCTATAGTCAAAGCCTCGTATTCCGCAATGTGATTGGTGCAAGGAAATGCCAGTTTGTATGACCTTGGTATGCAATCCCCTTGTGGGGTGATAAAGAAAATACCAACTCCTGATCCATGTTGTGTGTATGAACCATCGAGGTATAGTTTCCAATGGTCAGCTACGTTGTGGTTAAAAATGGATTCATCTAGGAACTCTGAGACAAGAGGATTCTTAGAATAAATAGGTGCTTCTACTAGTTGATCTGCAATAACTTGGCCCTTAATTGCTTTCCGCTCTACATACTCAATGTTGTATTCTGACAATATCATCAACCATTTTTTCGTTCTTCCTGTGAGCATTGCCTTTGATAGTAGGTACTTGAGGGGGTCAATTTTGGTGATGAGCTTTATCTTGTGTGCCAACATGTAATGTCTAAATTTTTGTGATGAAAAAACTACCGCGAGGCATGATTTTTCGATGAATGAGTAGTTTAGCTCATGTTTGACCATTGTTCTGCTGATATAGTAGATATCCCTTTCCTTTTCGTTTCCATCATGCTGAGCTAGGAGAGCTCCAAGGGCTGCTGCTGTTGCTGATACATATAAGATCAATGGTTTCTTTGGAATGGGGGAATTAAGACTGGTGGTGTCAATAGGTATTCCTTGATTTTGTTAAATGCCTCTTCACACTTGCTATCCCATTTGTACACTACTCCCTTGTGGAGTAGGTGAGAGTATGGGTTCTATTTGTCTGCCAGTTGTGCTATGAATCGTCGAATGGATTGGAGTCTACCTTGTAAACCTCTTAGTTGTTTTAATGTTTTTGGTGCCTCCATCTTGAGGATTGCTTTTACTTTTGTTGGGTCCACCTCAATACCCCTCATTGATACTATATATCCTAGGAGCTTCCTTAATTGTACACCGAAGACACACTTCTTGGGATTTAGTCTAACTTTATACTCCTCCAGTCTGTCAAAGATGGCACTTAGGGCTGCTATGTGATCTTTTCTCTTTTTGGACTTAGCTAGGATGTTGTCAACATAGTCCTCTACTGTCTTTTGGATCATATCATGGAATATCAATGTCATAGCTCTTTGATATGTTGCTCCTGCATTTTTAGGCCAAATGGCATCATGTTCCAGCAGTAAGTCGTCCATGGACAAGTGAAAGTTGTCTTGTGCTGATCCTATTTTGCTATCATGATTTGATTGTATCCTAAAAATCCATCCATTAGTGAGAACATCTCATGTCCCATTGTCATGTCCACTACCATGTCAATGTTGGGAAGTGGGAAGTCATCTTTTGGACATGCCTTGTTCAAATCTCTGAAGTCTGTGCAGATTTGAATGGCTCCATTAGACTTTGAAATAGGTACCAAGTTTGATACCCATTCTGGATAATCTATGGGTCGAATGAATCCTGCATATAGCAACTTTTTTAGCTCCATTTTGACCAATAGGGTGATTTGAGGATGCATTTTTCAAAGCTTTTGTTTGACCATTTTTGCTTTTAGGTATACTGCCAAGTGGTGAACTACTGTTTCTAGATCAAGACTTGGCATGTCAGCATAGCTCCATGCAAAATTTATCTGTCTTTCCCTTAGGAATGCTGCTAGGAGCTCTTGCTCTTCTGATAATAATGATTTTGTGTAGAATGTGATATGTGGGATCTCCTCTATTCCTAGGTTTACTGGATTACATTTTTCTACCAAGATTGTTGATTTTTCTTGATGAAGAGCTCTTAAAGGAAGATTGAATCCCCCATCCTCGGGCACCTTAGGAAGGTTTTCATCGTTGGATGCGTCCTTTTTTTTTAATTCTAGTCAGAGAGTGCGACAATGTAGTTTTCACTCAGAGACTTGGATATTATTCTTAATTTATCACTTTTGTGATTGAGGGATTCAATCATTTCCCCATAATAGGCATGTGTATCCAATTCCATTATAAAACCTACTTTATGATTGCCATTTGGAATGTTATCCCATAATCCCATGAATTCTAAGAGTGCCTCATCATTTTCAAACATATCAAGAACTGGTGGTCCTCGTTGGTCGTAGTCGATCAATTGGGGGTATACTAAGTGGATTTCATGATCTTGGTGGTTTGGATCAAAGGATAAGGTACTGATCATGCAAAGGGCGGTATTGTTGAATAACCTAGGTAGATTGGTTGACACCATGGCATCCTCGTCATTGCTACTATTATAAATATTAGTTATGAAGTTATGTATGTCTCTACCTGTGGATTTTGGTAAGCATACTTCTGTTGTGGTTGGTTGAGGAATATTAACTGCTCTAACTGGAGGACTTCAGCCACATATGGTTATACTCGGAGGGGTACATCCAAGGCCAAGATTTGTTATTGGTCGTGTCTCTGGCATGATAGGTATTATGAGCCCATTGTCATTTTGTCCCAGTCTTAAATTTCTGTCATAACCCATTGCGAGAATCATCCATTGGTAAATTAGCTACTGGTCTTTCATCTTGATATAGCATGTGTGATGGATCTGCTTCAATAACCTCCTGGCCAAGGTCTCCCCATCTTGTGAATTTGGGATAATCTTCAAGAGACGTTTGTGATGTGGAATCTTGGTTTTCTTGTGGTCATCCTCATGATCTAGGAGATTGTGGTAATTCTCCTATCACAAAAGCATTATTAGGGAGCTTGTAGTTTCCACAACCATCATCCTGTATGATGAGCTTAATTTTAAAGATGGTGGGAATGGTGGGTGTCTCTATCTCAGAAGTGGAAGCGAGGGTGGTAGGGTCGATGTATTGTGTGGATGGGCCCTCATAATTTTTTGGTACTTGGGGGATTTTATAGTACTTCACCTCAAGATTTTTGCAATATGAGAACGGTTCGGGATCTCCATGGATGGTTACTTCTTGTCCATTATGTGTAAATTTCACACATTGGTGGAAAGTGGATGCTACTACTTTCATCACATGAATCCATGGGCATCCTAGGAGGATATTATATGGCAAGTTGAGGTCCAGGACCTAACAAGTGGTTTCCATGAGAGTTGGTCCTACTTGAATAGGGAGCTTGATCATACCTTGAGACACTCTTTCTTGATCATCATATGCTCTTATCATGATGCATTTTCCTTTGTCAATAGAATCTTTTGATATTTTCAACTGTTTGATGAGGCTGAGAGAACAAATATTCAAACCCGCACCTCCATCCACCAAGACCCTTTTGATTTTTCTCTTATGTACTATGGCTTCGAAGTGAAGTGCACGGTTGTGAGATGGTTGAGTGGGGAAATATTGGTCAAAGAATGTGAGAAGATTAGGCATAATGATGTTTTCGACCATAGCTTGGAATTGCTCTACATCGAGATCTGCAGGGATAGTGGATGAGGCCAATGCTTCTTCAAGGATTTTCCTATGCACAGATGAGATTTTTAACAACTCCATGATGGAGATTTGTGTTGGTGTTCTTTTGAGTTGATCTAGGACATTATAGCCATTAGGAATGGATGTAGATTTTGGGACTTTGTTTGGTTGGGATGATCCTATGATGGTTACATTGCCACCTCTTGTGGTGACTCCACAATCTTCGGCATAGGTGCCCTTGATAGTAATTACCATGCAGTTTTCATCTAGGGAGGCAATGAATGTTTCATACACATGATTTGCATTTGATTGGGTGCCTTTCCCTTTATCATTGGTGTTCCCTTTGTTACCATGATTTGGCATCAGATTTGTGTATATCTTAAGATCCTAATTTCCTGTAGGTTGTTCCATGTTTATGATTTTTTAGTCTCATGCAACTGTTTGTGGTATGGCCTTTGATTTTATGGAATTTGCAAAGTTGATTTTCATTATACCAAGGAGGTTTCACATCTGGTTCTTGGTAATTCTCAAATGTAGGTGCTTTGATGAGTTTTTCATCTATCAACTTTTTCATTATATCCTCAAGTGGTTCCCCCAAAGTAGTGTATTTTCATTTGGGATAGCTTTTGCGTTGAGGTGTTCCTCTTTGATCACTGAGATTATTGATGGTTGGATTGTGGTTTGGTTGTTGTATCATGTGATGATTGTTGTGGTGTTGAATTTGGATTTGTGGTGCGGGTATATGTTGTTGAGGAGCACTGATGACCACTTTGGCATTGACAACACCATCATTATTAATGTTTTTTTTTTTCTTTCCCACGCACGAGGTTTATCATTGTAATTGGATGGTGGGTGATTTTTTTTTTTTCATGGTATGATGTTTATTTCGCAGGTTGGGTTATAAGGGATCTTTCAATGCTGAGCACCTTTGGAATCAACTAATCATATGTGGTGATGCCCTAAACCTTGAGATGAAATGCCAGGTGGCCTTCAAGGTCGGCGATGAAGGTGAAAACTTGTTGTTCTTCTGGCACGGTCCACTTGCTCCGATTGGCATTAGATTGCCATCATTGCAAGGAGGCAAATGATTCTCCCTTTCCTTGTTTCAGAGCTAAAAGTTCTTCTAGGCTAACATCCATTATGATGTTGCATGCATAATTTTTAATGAATGTGTCCCTAATTTCTTGGAATGTTCTAATGCCTGAAGGTAAGCGAGAGAACCATTCTATAGCGTGACCTGCCAAGCTCCTAGGAAATAGTCGCATCAGATAAGTATCATCGTATGCAACTTCCATGCAATGAACCTGGAATTCCTTAATGTGATCTTCAAGATTTCCCATTCCTCAATATTTGTCAAATTTGGGGATTTCAAATCCCTTTGGGAATGGTTTCATTACTAAGCTTCTATCAAATGGATAGTGACACAAGTTTCTTGGTGTCTTCATTATTTGCCCTGATTGAAGGTCAAGCACTTGTTGTGAGAGTAATCTGATTTGTGTTGTTACATTATTTTGTGGATCAGGGGGTGGGATGAAAGTGTTTTGGGGTGTTTCAATTGTGGGTTGGGTGGTTGGATTGGTCGGTGTGTTGTTTGATGGTATATGTATGTTTTATTGAGCTAGGTAAGCTTCCACCTGTTGTATGAACAATGCCTGTTGTTGATCTTGTTGTTGTTGTGCTAAGATTTGTGCTTGTTGTTGTGCTTGTTGCTATTCCAACAACGCTTGTTGTTAGGCTGCTAATTCGACTACTTCTTACTGCTTTTGGTATTGCTTAATTACTTGTTTATATGCTTGCAATTGCACTACTTGTCTTTGTGCAAGAAGTTGTGCTTGATATTGGGCTTGTTGTGCCTGAGCTTGAGTTTGTGCTTGCACTGCTTGTGTTTGTGTTTCTTGTTGTTGTAATAGAGCTTGTGCTTGAGCAGTCTTTTGTGCTTGTAATGCTTGCAATGCTTGAGTGGCTTGGGTAGCTTCTTGTTGTTGTTGTTGCAATAAAGCCTAGGATTGCGTGACTTGTTGCACTTGTAATGCGGCTTGTGCAACTTGGGTAGCTTGTGCAACTTGTTGAACAACTAGTTGTTCAGATTTTTGTTTTGAACTTGTTGGTATCCTTTTTGAAAAGCAGCTTGCAATGCAGCGTTGTATTGACTTGATGTAGTTGAAGTTGGTGGTGGTGGGGGTGGTGGTGGATTTGGAATGGTGTTTGTGGAGGTGGTGTTGATATTTTGTGTGATGGATGGTGCTGTTGATGTGGTTGGTCCTTGGGAGATCATGCTTTGTGATGTTAAGAGGGTTTTTGATGATGTTGAAATTGCTTGTAGATTTTTTGTCTATTGTTGTGATATTGACGGCAAATTTTGAGTGTTTGGAATAATGCTTTGATTGATATTTGGGATAGTGGTTTGATTGATACTTGGAAGAGGGGGAGGCCCTAAGCCAAGAAGTGATGTAGATGATGATGGTAATGGTGGAGAGGGTGGAAATGTGAGGGGTACAAGTTCTTGTGAAAATGTTGTGGTGTCAAAGATTCCCCCTAGTCCGAACATGTCTCCTTCCTTTTGCGAATTTGTAAGGAGAGGAGTTTGAGGTGTTGCGCAAAAAAATGTTGATGATGGATCATAATGGAAGGTGAGAGGGACATTCTTATGTAATGGGTTTTGTTCCACAGTGGTATTTGCATCCAAGTTTTGATTATTAACAAGGGGGTGTGCTTGAATGGCTTTGATGAGTGCATTTCCCTTATTAATTTTAGGTTGGGTTGGAGAAAAAAATGTCGTGATTTGCAGAATATTTTGCATTGTGTTTTGGGATGGGGGTGTAGATGAGATGGGAATGGTGGATGAGATTGGAGGAAATGATGTCTCCACTATGGTACTCACATCAAAATATGAAGGTATTTTGAACCCTTGTTTTGCTAATTCAAGCATGTATAACGAAGGGTTAAGTCTCATCATGATGTTGATGATTCTATGGTTGTCCAGAGTTTGGAGAATTTCAATTATTTCTTCATGAGACATTCCAAAAGTAAGATCCTCTCCTTGGTTTTCCTCTTGCGGATTTTGTGATGACGAGATGGTCAAGGGATTGCTTGATTCAGTGGGATTCATTTCAACGTTTGTTTGGATAAGATCACTTGAAGCAGGCATTTCTTTGTTGGCTTCCATGTTCTTCTTGTATTGAGATCTAGTTTGAACCATAAACAAGGATCAATTTTCAAAAATTTGGGGAGATGAATCTCTTGATTCTTTGGATTGATCTTTACTTTATGTCCAAAGTAGAAGGATTTAGGATATCTTAAGGATCAAGAGGTGATATGGTGACAATGCAAGGAATGAATGATGTGGATGTTATGATCTTTTGGTAAATCTTGAAGGAGATACCAAGCTTTTAAGACTTTTGGATGTGCTTTAGATTTTGATTTTGATCCTTCCTTGATTGGTTTTGGTTTGGATTTTTGAACAAATAGACCCTAAGACATTGGATGATTTATCTAAGGAATAAATTTGATCAAAGGATGATAGTTTGTAATATGTGTGGGGAGAAGGATGCATCTACCCATACCTATCCAAACAAGATGATAGTTTCACTTAGGTATATGAAGAAGGATTCATCTACATATACTAAGCTAAACATGTTGATTTTGATAACTTTTAACTAAGTATATGCAAAATGATACATTTACACATACCTTAGTCAAAGGTGATTTTGATAAAGTTTTCAAGGATTTAATCTCAATGATTTTGGTGATTTTGATTTTTCCCAAAAAGCCTAGTATTAAGGGTGATTTCAAGATTTTCTCCAAAAGGTGATGATGAGATGATTTTTATTTTGATGTTTGAAGGATGGATGAATTTTTTTTTATTTTCCTTGATCCTAAGATGAACCTAAAAAAGACACTTTGTTTGCCTAGTCCTAGGTATTGAAGAACATGCAAATGCTTCCTATAGAACTTTGTAACCAAAATGTGATTTCTTTTGAACACACATTTTCAGATTTTGAACCAATGACCTTTGTTTTTTTTTTTTTTTTGGGATTTTGGATTCTTTGAGAATTTGTGAGGCTTCAACACACATGAAAATTTCCTTTTGCTTAGCTTTGCTTAATGGCCTTATTTTACCAAAAACACTTTCTTTGATTAAATTTTCAAACTAAAATGTCCAATGTCTTAATTTCTTCAAACTCCACAAAGTACGTTAGGTGGAAATTTGATGAACTTAAGGCAAAGGGTTTACCAATTGTTTACATAAGGAGAAAAATTGAGATGTAATCCAATGTTTAGGAACCTCTAAGGATGTAAATCCCAAGGGAAAGCAATAACATATGGATTGAGTCAATTGCATTTGTCTCCAAAAGGGTTTGAAATTTGGATGATAATGTTAAGTGTTTGTTTTCAAGATGTTTTTGATCAAGCAATGCATTTTGTAATCCAAGAATAAGTACAATCATATGGATGTGTAAGACAATATTTGTTAGATTCCCACTTAGACAATTCCAGCTACGCTTATCTTTAGAGAATGGTTAGATGCTTGACCCCATTGGCTCCCCTCTATGATACTCACTTATATGGGGCAGCCAAGCATCAACACCCATGAAACTCCCATCGCATGCTTTCCATTTCTACTAAAAGATTGTAAAAGTGTGGGGCAACTTCATAACGACCATTCTTGTACCAACAAATAGATTAAGGAGTTTGGAAAATCCTAGCACATGGGTTTTAATAAGGACTTTCCATTCGTGGAGATTGACCCATATGGTAATAGTCCCCTTTCAGATCCATCTTGTCAGAATCAACCGCGTGATATTGGTGTTTCTTCCAATATCCACATTTATATCCCAAATAGAAATACTCTTGGCTTTAGAGTGTTACCGGTTGAGTCATTCCCTTGGGTGAGTACTTTTTCCCCAAGGTAGGCCCTCTAGGATAAACAAAAGTGAGTAAAGACAAAATCCGTAACTCAATCAATCTTTGATGGCAACAAAGAGAGAGAATATACACAATAATGCCCCCACTCACACTCACACAAGATCTTGTTCAGTTTTAAACCCAAATTGAAGTGTGGAGGTGATTGCTTTATCTCACCCTAAAGTCATGAAAAAGGCCTTTTGATTCTCAAGATCTCTATAAAGCATGAGAGAAGCGCATATGTCCTTTTTCAATGCCTTTATTTTAAGTAAGCTTTCACAACAACAAAGTTGCACTTATCTTTTTAAATCCCCAAAGCAAAATGTGAGCTCTTTTTAATGACCAAATGACAAATGAGAGACACTTGTTCAATTTTTTAATCCAAGAAACAAACTTTAGTATGTTGTGATCCTAAAGTTCATTTTAGCCTTGACAAGAAGAAATTGAAAGATTCTTTTTAAACCCAAATGAAATTAGTGTCCTAAAGAAGAAGTGATAATAGTTTCTTTAACAAAGTGTTAAGCAAAAACTAAAGTGTTCAAAAACACTTTGATTTGGCAAACATCCTCCTTTTGCTTCTCCTTCTTTTGATTTTGATTTCCAACCTACAAGGAGGAAAAACCAGTCAGATTATGGAAAAACACAGAAATTAAAAAGTAGAAAACAAAGGACAAATTAATCATAAATCAAAAGCACGTGCTAAAATTAGATTTTCCCTTTTTACTGTCTTCCAACGTCGCAACTCGTAACTGTGTCGCAGTTTAATTTCCCAGCGGTGCCCTCATAGCGCTGCTTTCTAGTCAACGCTCTGTGTTGAGACAAAGAGCTCAACTGCATCGCTCTTTTCATCCCACGTTGCATTTTTCATCTAGCGTCAGAGTTTAATATTTTTTGAAAATTTCTATAGGTCAATGAGTCCAGTGGCAAAGTTAGAAATTTAAATATTTTGGCGGGATGAGTCCAGTGCCACAGTTTTAATTTTAAGTGGTGCCATATAGCGACGCTGAGAATTTAGTGGTGCCAAAATAGCAACGCTAAGCTCCCAACATTGGAATTTTTTTTGTGTGAATGAAAACGTGGTTTTTTTGGGAAAATATGAGAAAGAATGATGTTTGATCCTCCTTCTAGCACCAAAATGTGTGAACCCCCGCCTTGGTACCTACAAAACTACATGAGTAAACAAGTTAAACAAGGAATCACAAGCCAAAACAAGGATTCCCCATGAAATCCATTTACAACATTCAAACTAGGAAGAAAATATTAAAGAACACAATGGAAATGATAAAACAAAGATTGAATCCTAATTAGATGTGCAAACTCATGATCCCATGGGGAATTGGTGCCAATTTGATGTGAAAATTGGCCCTTTCCCAATTCCTATGATGCAAAATTGATGTGTTGATGAAGATTTGATCCACTTTCTTGATGTTGAAGAGTGCTCCAAGCTAAAATCTGAATGATTCAAGAATGATTGATGAAATTTGATGGATATTTGGGCATGGCAACTTTGCTCAAATTGTGGATGATGAAATGAGGAGATGAGATCTTCATTTATAGAATGTAAAGATGGATGAATGTCCAAATTTGAGAAATGTGGGACTAACATTCATCCAATGGCATGATGCCACTTGTCAAGTTATGAGTGGATGCAAGATTTAGGGATTGTACCCATAAATGCTTATTTTTGAATTTCAAATTTGTTGAAATGACTTGTGAGAGGGAAGGGAATATAATAAATGTCACTTGGCTCAAGGCAAATGACATATAAGATGAAATTATTGCTTTGTTGGATGCATATGTTGACTCTGAATTTTTGAATTCAAATTGAAAGAATATTCCAAAAGATGCCATTGTGAGGGAAATAGGGATTTAATAAATGAATTAAATCTATTTTCATATGCAACTTGCATTATCTATGAGATGAGGTTAAATTAATCAAGGGTTAATTAATTTAATGAGAGAGGTTAGATGATGTGACCTATTTGACTCAAATTTATGGATATATTTAAATCAAATAAGAAAGGAATATGACCAGAGATTAATTAAATAAGGATTTTGATTTATTTAATTAAAAGAGATGGTGTTAGATTAAATCAAATAAGGTTTTAATTTATTTAATTTAATGAATAGACTCTAGAGATTTAATCAAATAAATTGATTATTTAATTAAATAGGGATAATGAGATCAGATGGATTGATTTAATTAACAAAAGAGATGACTTGATTAGATAAAATGATTTATTTAATTAAGAGAGGAATATTGATGAATTTAATAAGATAAGGATATTTGATGAAATGGTTAGATAGAGGGATGATTCTGGAAGAAACGATGTTAATAGGTTAGGATCAAATGCACAATGTCAATCAATATATTTTACGTGTCTATAGGTAGTATTAATCTCCAAGTAGGCGGCCAAATGGTTCACCAATAAATTCATAAACTCAGGCTCAGGTGACTTAAAAAGTGGCAACCAATATTTTTATTGCATCTAATCTCCATGGTATGTGGTGGCCAGTATAATCAAGCATAGACATGTGAAATATAATAACTAGCTCAATCAACAAATAATCCTTCTTTCAAATTTATATTTGTCTGCAAACGGTTATAAATTTGTAACTAATCTTGTTCTTCTGAGATTTCAGATGTAGAAAAAAAAAATTGGAGACCTGAACTGAAGAGAAATATTTGAAAGGAATGCTTTATCAAGTATAAGTTGTGCCAAAGATCATTAATATTTCAAATCAAGTATAATTTGTAAAAAAAAAAAGATAATCTCGTTAATGTATTTTCAATAATGAGTGCTGTCAACATTTGTAAAGAGTCTCATTAGCATTATTTCATGATAAGAAATTTGATTGTGGCTATTGAAGCCACTCCTCACAAGCTATTAAGTGCGTTGTTTGCATAGCTTGGAGTAGCTGTATCATACCTGTAACAAAGTATGGGAGAGCTTGATTTTAGAAAAGACACTTTTCAAAAGTACCATGTAAATTCTAGTTGGTAGCATAATGCATAACCTATTGATTTCAATGTTGACTAAAAATCAATGATGATTCATGAAGTAAATATTGAAAGAGAAAAATGCATTAGAGATTAAATCCAATAGAAATGGTATGCTGTAAAAAAATTTAGTACTAGAGAAAAATATATGCTGTAAAAAAAACTTTAGCCCTAGAGAATTTCTTTTTCCATAAATCAAATAAAGAAAACAATGGTTAGATGATTCTTTTTCATTTCGTTGGTCAATTACAGAATCTACAAACTTTGAAAGAAGCAGCATACAAGATCCATAAAAGTATTGGACAAAGCTCTGTCAAAGCATTGCCCTCCTTCTAGCGCCATTTATGTGAGCACTTTTTTTTTGCATTTACCTCAAATATCAACAAACATTAGAGCAAATGAAGTAAACCAAACTAAGCACTCCTATGAAATACTGAATCATGCTTCATAATGCAATCAAAACAACAAAATATAAAATAAACTAATTGAGAGCATAAAAAAAAATTGATACATATCTATCCCATAATGGATTGGTGCTTCTTTGATGTGGAAAGAAGCCCTTTCCAAATCCTTGCTAAGCTCTTGTATGATAAAAAGATGCAAGATGATGAACAAGATGAAATGATAACTTGGATTAGTTGTGGAGGAATAATACAATAGAGAAACTCTCTATTTATAGCCAAGAAGGATAAAAGAATGCCAAACGTGGAGGATGTGGGACTAAAGATCCACCAATGACAAGATGCCACTTGTCAACATGTGAGAGGTTGAGGAATGAGCACATTTTGGTCAATGTGCTAAAGAGGGGAGATTTGAATTTTGAATTTGATGAGAAGATGAGTTAAATGTTGAGTTTGACCTTTTCAAGAGACATGTAAGAGCTTTTAAATGCTTTGTTGGATGTACATGTCAATTTGGAGGGAGATTCAAATTTGGAAGAATATTCTCTTTTTATGCCATGTTGAGAGAAAATGGAGAATTTAATAAATCAATAAATTGATTTATTTGTGCAAGTGGGAAAATCTAGAGAATGTGATGGGTGATTAGGATTAACATTAATCATGGATTTGATTAATTAAGATGATGTTAGGTGATTTTGAATTTTGACTTAGATGCTTGGAGTTATTTAAATCAAAAGGGAGGAAATTGATGCACTATCCATTTAATTAATCACATTTGATTTAATTAAATGATCTTCAGAGACTTTAGGAGATCAATCAAATAAAATAAATTTATTTAATTGATGGGAGAATATGATTTAATTAAATATGCATGATGTCAATTTCACTTTTCTACAGTCTCATATTCTTTTAAGGTCTGAGAGTGAAATTCTATCAGATGTTCTCCCTTTCCTTCATCATCTTTTTAAGTTAAGACAGTAGCAATGTTGGATTTGCTATTGAATACATACATTATAAAGTCCTTCGATAGGTCCAAATTGACCAGTACAAGAGTTGAGGAGATAGTCCTTAACCTTCTCAAAGGCTTCTCTAGCTTCTTTTGTCCATTTGAATAATTGATCCTTTTTTAGCATCAGGGTGATTGGTCTAATTATTCCTGCAAAATCAGAAATAAATTTGCTTACAAAGTTCACTTTCCCAAAAAAGGATTGGACTCCTTTCTTATCGATCGATAGGGGAAGCTCTTTGATTGCTTTTACCCACTCAAGATCAATTGCAACTCCTTCTTTGGACACTACATGTCCCAATAATTTGCCTTGCAATACTTTGAAGACACATTTTTCGGGTTCAGGGATACCGCGAACTCCTGAATTTTTTTTAAAACCATCTCTAGGTGATCAAAATGATCATCCTTAGATTATGAGAACACAGTGAGATCATCCAAATAGATTAGGATAATCTTATTAATCAATTCGTTGAAAGCAATATCTATTGCCTACTGGAAAGTGGCTCCTGTATTTGAGAGGCCAAAAGGAATTTTAGCATATGTCAACATTCCCCACTTGGTAGTGAATGTCATTTTGTGTCAGTCCTCTTCTTTGACCCAGATCTGGTTGTAACCAGAGAAGCCATCTAGCAGAGAAAACATTTTTGATCCTGCCATTGTTTGCAAGATTAACTCCATAGAAGGCAGTGGGTAGTGGTCTTTTAAGGATGCCCTGTTCAGGTCTTGAAAGTTGACACATAGGTGGATGTCTTTGTTCTTCTTTCAGACCAGAACTAGGTTGGATACCCATGTGTTATGTTTGATCAAGAAGATTATTTGAGACTGAATTAGCTTTATCAACTCTTGTGCCATCAAGGCTTCAATCTTTGGATTTATTGGCCTCTACTTTTGGCAGACTGGTTTTGTAGCTTTCGTCAACTCTATTGGATGTTGGATGATGTTGGGATCATATCCTTTAAGGTCGTCATATGAACAAGCCACTACTCCATACTTTTCGTAGAAGTTGATGAGCCTTTCTTTATCATGATGCCGAACATTCTTCTTGACTTTAGGCTTTCTTCCATCTATGACCTAAAGGTCCACATAGTCCCTTTTGTCTGCTACAAAATTCCTCTTATCATTCCTTGCATCATCACAATCAAATAGGTTTTCGAGAGTGACCAACCCTTTTGGAAGCTTGTTGGACCTCAACAAAATGATTTTTTCATCATAGGCCTCGACAATCTTTAGTTGGAGTTGGTCGAAAAACTCTTGTGACTGCTGGATGAATGAGGTAATGTGTTCATCACTCTTGAATACTTGCCAGCTTTGATCATTATCTGGTATTGTTGGTTGGACTATCACTCGCACAGAGAGTTTGTTATGAATTAGGTCGGAGGTAGCCCATCAAATCAAGATCCGATTGTAGCCATGTGATCCACATCAGTATTTTGTTCTTGGGGCATTGTCTGGATGTTGAAGGCTTCAAAACCCTCAATTGGATCCTAGAATCTATGTCTATAGGATTTCATGCGAACATCCCAGACTCTATGTCTATAGGATCTCATGTGAACATTATTTGCAGCGGAGATCTCTCAGACCTGATTGACCATTAGTTAGGAGTCTCCAAACACCATTATTTGCTTGATGCCCATTCGCTCTGAAAGGATTAGACCTTGCACTAGGTCCTCATACTCAGTTTCATTTTTTGAACAAGCAAAATAGAAGTAGGACTAGAGTGTCTTTTCATTGTGTGGGGATGATAGACATATCATGTAGAATCTCTTGCTCTTCATTGTAGATGACATAAGTCCCCAACCCGATAGCATGATAGTTGCCGAAAGGATCAACGTCTATGTATTCACTCAAGAAAATTTCCTCTGAATCTGTCTAATCTCTGGTCACCTTTTCATCCTCTAGCAGCTCAGTGCAATACATTTCCTATTTGCTAAAAGAGGTATGGGAAACCTCAAAGTTGATCATGGCTTCATCAGCCACATGTTCCAAATGCAAATGTTCAGATATTATCTTCATTTTAGCTCTGTACTTGGTCCTTAGGATCAGGTGTGAGTAGTCCAAAGAAAGGTATCCGCCTATCTTTGAAATGAATTCCTGGGATAGGAAAACTCTGAACATGGGAGGAACATCTATGATCACAATATCTTGCAGAATTGTGACGCTAGGGTAGGAGAAAAGAGTCAAGTGAAGGTCCTTGAGGACACCTATGGTTTCAACTTTGTTCCTATCAAGTTGCATAACTCCTCTTTTTAAAAGTTCATAGCTAAGTCCTAAGGCCTTAGCTATCTGTTTAGGCATGACACTGGTGCTAGTGCCAGAGTCGATCCTAGAATTATGCAGTAGTTTCTTCCCCACAATAAGAGTTAGGAAAAAGGGTTTTAGTTTTAGCTTGTCCCTAACCTCGATAGAGGCTTCCTCTAGATTATTTGTGAGAACTTTGGTAGGAGGTGATGGATCAACAACCTTTCCCTTGAGCGATTGCTCTGTTGGCTCAATGATTGGATCTTCCTGGAGAGCCTTCTATAGCAATGTCTTCTACTCTGGGATAGCTAAGATATCCCAAAGGGACACATTAGCAGAGGATTTTTTCAATTGTTCCACCACATTGAATGGTGGAAAATTTGAAGGCTTTTACTCCTTAGCCCTCGTTATGATAATTTCCCTTTGTGCTAGACATTGTTGTGCAACTACGAAGGTACTAGGTGTCTAGTCGGAAGCACTTTTGGGCAGTAGATTGACTGGTTATGGTGTGACCGATTTGCTCGTGAATCTCCTCTTTGAGCGAGTGTTGTAATTGGATTGCACTTGTAGGGTTTTTGATGTGGAGGAATCATTTGCAAACATCGCTTCTTCTTCTTTCATCCATGAGAAGAGTGCGTGATCAGGAGCAATATCTATTTCTTGCTCCAGGGACATCCCTTGCATTTGTGCAATAAGTATCATGTTTTCCATTTGCAAAGAGGCATATACATAACCTCCATGGTCCAATGCTACACCTTGGCTACGTTGTTCTGCTACCTTTTTCCCTGCCATCAGTTTTCTGCTTGAGCTTGGGTTATCATCTTGCAGCAAGGTAGGTAGTAGTACAATTTGTTTAGTTGAGCCCATGGGTTTGTGTGTGAGCCTCCTTCGAATTGATTTTGTTGGTAAGAAGATCTTCCATCTTGATAATTTTGGTAGGTTGGCTTTGGAGGTGCAAACTGGTTCTGCTTAATGACAATTATTTCATTGGTGATGGTCTGCAACATTTCCTTAACATTGCTTATCTCATCCTTTGAAGAGCTAGATGTAGAAGCAATGTTCTATGGTGCACCCATATATGTGTACATGGATTGAGGAGGTGTGGGCACAATAGTAGATGGCATCTCTTGGGTGGGAACTAATATTTTGGGAAATATAGGCATGATAGGCCAAGTCGGAAACTTCCTGACGTCTATTAGATTATTCTGTGCTTTGACTACGATGATGTATGCATTCGATAAAGCGATTTTGTCGAGAGACTGGATCATCATTGAGATGTTGGTGCTAATGGATTTTAAGTAGAACATGAACGCCAACTCAATCAATGGGCGAATAAAAACCTGAATTCTCTAGCACGTTATATGGAACTGGGAGTTGAAATTGATCATGGCTTCATATGGGGTTCGCTTTATGACTAACAACTTATCTCCGTCATTTGAGAATCTTTCATAGAAAGGATCTCCGAGCTAATCCTAGGTACCGATAGTGTTAGCCTGCAGAGTGCTATACCAATTGAGCACTCTACCCCTAAAAGAGGCGGCAAGCAATCTTAGAACAACGTTTTGGGTGTTGATTCCATGCACTAAACATATGTCTGCCACATCTTACAAATGTTCAGATGGTGTTCTTGAGCCATCTTTGGTGAATTTTGGTATGGATTTTAAAGTAGAGGCCGAGATAGGGGCCCAAAAGGTAGGTGTTACTAGTTCTACAAGGGGATTTCTGGCATCCCATGCTACACAATTTTTGTTAGCAGCTGGCAACATGGCTAGCGAAAGGGGTGGAGGGAGTGCAACGTTCACTATTTAGGTCGCAGCTTGTACTGTTCCTAATGGTGGCACTAACAAACTAGGGTTATTCGCTATTTGGGATCTAGTAATAGGCTGATGGCTCATATACCCTCTTTAGATTTAGATACATTTAAGTAGTCCTATCGGGCGTGCCGAAAAAAAGAAACTATTGATGCTAAAAATTGGTAAGGTAACAACCTTAATGGGAAACTCAGTTAATGGGGAGACCAACTGCACTAAACTGAGTGACCTCCAGATTTTTAAAGAAGCTGACTTCTTCTATAATTGGGGTTTTGGAATGGGAAAAAGAAAGAGATATAAAAAATAAAGATCTAACTAAGGCGACGTGCCAAGATTTAGATGTAGGAACAATAAACCTATCCTTTGGTATGCGATTTAAGGGCCCGTTCAACAATTTGCTATGTCCCAGAATAACAAAAATCAAAAGATGAAAACTTAAATAATTTATTCCATGACATAAAACATATTCCCATATACATTTATTGAAAAGAAGAGTCAAAAGACATGGTCTAAATCAACAAGCTTATATTGAAATCATAGAAGTTCAGTAAATAAATAACTCAGTACAATGATGACATAGTATAATGTTTTATCAAATATTCTAAGAAAACAGAAAGGCCAAACAATGGTACAGTCTGAAAGTCTTATACAATACTCTAAAAGCAGCACAAAAGGCCTAGTGTCTTTCCCCTAATTTTTTTGTATCTTCCAAACTCATTTTCGGAAGGAAGAAACAATATATATAAATAAAAATCCCACTGCCTAGCGGGTCGATAGCAGAAAAGATTCCATCATTATGAGCGAAGATACCCAAGGCAATGATTTTCCTCAGCCATTCCAACATAAAATATTCAAGCCATAGAACATGATCGCCCCTAAGCAAGATGCATCCCTTCTAAATGATGGTAGTGGTCCCAACAAAACCCTATGCAAACATTTGTCACTCACCCACGAAGGTAGTTAGAACACGTAGCAATTTGGTGGGACACATTGCTCACTCTCTCCTTCCCTTCGATAGAATCCTCACAAATGAGACACATGGCAGCAGGTCGGAGCCCATTGTTCAATCTTTTCATTCTATAATTAAAAGTTGTGCGAGGAAGACACATGGAGGCATCCTTCACTACTGACACTGACTATGGGGTGCGCCAAAAAGTGTACACAGATGGATGCTATGTGGCTTGCAGATGGGGCCTGGTTGAAAACCGAAGGGAAGCAACCTTGAAGCGCTTGCAGAGTTGACACGTAGAAGCATGGTGGGAGCCATTAGAAGAATGAAGGAAGAAATTTATGTGAAGAGCGCTTGGCGGGCATGTGGTGATAGGTGATGAAGTTTTTCAAAAAAAAGGGGACTCGATGGTGTTTAAATAGATGGAGCGTGGGCAGGTACTTAGCAAAAATATAAACCACCTAGAGGGAGCTCAATGATTTTTATGTCCACACTCTCTCTCCCTATTGCAAACATAACATGAACCTGTTGGTTGTTGGTAATGGAGCCCGATTATCTTCTTGATTCAAATATTTTAATTTCGTCATGTTTGCATCCTTGTAAGTGGATTCATGGTTTATTTGAAGTTATCACTTCTCCACTGGCATCTTTTTAGAACAAACATCATTTACTAAATGGCCTACCAATTGACCTAATGTACTACACAAATGTATGCAAAAAATAGAGCAATATTTATCCTAATTGACTTTCTACACGTCTTCGGCGCACCCATTGAACACCAAGGTGCAATTGCTAGTTTACATTTTATTCTTCCTTTTCTAGCTTTAATTGCTACTCCTCCATATACATTTGTGGGGGGAGATTGGAAGGTAATAAGTATACACAGATGTACTGGTTGCATGGAAGGAATTGTTTGAAAGCTTGATAAGCTTGAGGGCTCCACGTGGACTTGGAGAGGGCTTAAAAAATACTACCATTGCTTTGACATAGAGCAAAGAGGATTGGGAAACTCCTCCCAGTCACCCCTAAATAATAAATAGACATATACATACAACTTTGAGTATTGGGTGAAGGGTAGAAAATATAATTGTAGTTAGTTTGGGATAGGAGGGGGTATTACCAGTACTTGCTTTGTTTGTGGAGTGATGGGGGGCAAAATTCCACCTAAGTTCTCTTTGTTTGTAGACTGGGGGTATATACCCTGGACAAAGCCCGATAGACATAGGGTGGGGTAAGAAAAAATTGTTCTGGTGACCGCAATCATGCAAGTCATGATTGCTTGCAAAGGATTTGGTATTGTATAACTTATGGACTCACATCAGCTTTACTTTTTTATGGAATTTTATCATGTTTTTCTTTTTGTAATGGTTTTATGGCTAGCATAGATACCTTAAATATAACTATCTAAAGGATGTCAAAATATATTAATCTTAATGTGTTTATTGGATTTGTGATTTGAATAGGTGCCTCAAGATCTTTTAGGAAGACGCATTTAAGATATTTATGTTAGTTTATTATATTTGACTTGTAAATGGGTTTCCTATTATCTACTCACTCCATTACAACCTCTGTTGCTTCCATTGTTGTTGCACCTCAACATGATTAATTAGTTGGTTGGAAAAATATTTATTCAGATATAACTTGTGGACATTTAAGTGATTTATGACATTTTAATTGGTTCGATAATGAGCTCAGTGGCTTTACCGTCCCCATTGCTAAAATTGAAGGCTTTGAATGATTTCATGTGTGAAAATTTCTCATGATAATTGATGGAATGCTACTTCTGTATCGGTTGAATAAAATCTACATGTAAAGTATATCTACCTATCCTTCGATTATTGTCTCTTTGGTTATCATAACGTTTTTGATGCAATTAGTATTCTGAGTCAGTATGCAGCTTGTTGAATCTTGTATCTTGTAATAGCATTTGATTCACTTCATATTTCAAGTCTACTCACAACTTTTTGAATCTTGCATACTTGTATTTAATGGTTTTTTTATATGATCTGGTATTCCAGATTTGGCACAGTAGTCGAAATTTGCTTTCATAATTTGATTCATTGTATTCGAGAGTTGGCATAGCAGTCGAAATTTGCATCTTTGATTTGTGACTATTTGTGGATGGCTACATATAGTGTTATTACTTGCTTTCAAACTTTAGGTTTCTTCTGTTTCATCTCTTGCACAGCTACCATGCGAATGAGTACTTGTTTAAAAAGAAATGCAAGGAGAGGAAGTTCATCCTAATTGACCAGTTGAACTTAAGACATTTTAGCCTGTCTAGCTAAGAAAGAATATATATAAATAAATATATAAATATATATATATATATATATACTTTTAAGTGTTGAATAAAATGATTATGAAGACAGGGAAGGGCTTATGAAAGGAATAGAAAATAAAAAATGGGTTAGAGTAATAAGAGGGAAGTAAGAATTATTGAAATGTTAAGTAAGCTTAAAATATTTTAATCTGTAATTTCTTCTTTAATTAGGTTAGAAATTAGGGAATTGACATAAGATGTTATTGTTCTATTTGAAATCCAAGTGATTAGAAAATGAAAGTAATTATGTGTTGCTTTACACAAAAAAGAAATTATTGAAGAATAAAATACAACAAAACACACAATGAGCTGCAAAAATCTGTACACGGGGTGAGAAACCTGGTCGGTAAGAGTAATAGCTCTCTATCAAAGTATATTACTCACAAATAGACAACTACAAATATATTACATTCCTTTGTCAAGTCTAGGATTACTTTAATCTCTAAATCTAGAAGATACAACATACAAATGCCTTCCTTTGCTCTCAATTTGGAAAGGTACAACATACAATTGTCCTCCATTCCTTGCTCTAGACCTTGACAATCTTTAGAAAGTCCTAGAAGATGCCCTTTAGATTTTCCATGCCTACAAATCAAGAACCAAAGAGACATGTGATAGTTCATTTCAAATTCTACACGTTTTTTTAGCTTAGAATAAATTGCCCCTTTCAACAAGAATTGATTACAAAACCACCTTTTCAATTACAAAACTACCCATTTCATGATGAAATTGCTTCAATTATCTATTCACTAATGTTGATTATGGAACCACCATTGTTGATAATTCTAGGTCTTGCTTCTTCTAGATGGACTCTAAATGAGATGCTACTTGTTTTGAAATTGCATTGAATTTTGAGAGTAACATGAATACACAATCTTATTCAACTTTTGATGTCATATGAATATGTTTTTCATCCCTACAACATGTTGAAGTGTCTTTCTTGTAGGATGAGTTGACTCCTCAATCCAATATGGATAATATGACCCTTACTAAAGAGCTTTGGTCACATAAAAGTTATTTTTGGAATAGGATAATCTCTTATGTTTGTAATAATTCAACAACACCTGTTGTGCTACAACTCTAATAGCTACAATCTCCTATGATGCTTATGGAATTCTATATTCACTACTATAGGTTAGAAGTGACAACCCCTTGCACACAATTTAGTGGGTAAAAGCACAAAGTCGTGTCACATTTTTGGTCAACTAAATAATTTCAAATGAAACAATTTCAACCTAAATAGTTTTGGGCAAAATCATTTTGTTTAAAATCATGTGGCATATACATGGTGCATACAATTTCGAGTGAAACCCTTTCATCTCAAACTATAAAATAGAAATTTTTCAAATTGAAAATTTGAAATGCGATTAAACTTATGTGTAAGGTTTTGGTCGAAACCCTTTCAATCAAAATTGTCTATGTGGTTGTCTATGTGCAACTTAACCCCTATTTTGGGGCAAATTTAGAAAAACTTCAACTTCAACTCTAAATTTCTTCAACTATAAGTGATTTTATGAAAATCTAAAAATACCCTTTTGTAGAGCTTAGAGTCTAAAATTTTCAATTTTCAATTTTTTTTTAATATTTTGATTAGTTTTATTATATATATTTTAAAAATTTATTATATGTGGGTTTTTATAATCAAACATGAGATTGATTAGAAATTAAAAAATATTATATATTTTTTTGAAAAATATATGGTGCACTAGAAGAGAGAATCCTCTCCAAAAAGGTATAGTTTTTTTTTTTTTAAATGATTAAAAAAATTAGACAAAAGTTGACATCCCATGAAAACTATGATGTTCTGGTGAAGTTTGACTTTAAAATATTATTACAAAAAAAATATTCATCAATTTTTTTCCATGCACTAGATATTCAGTTAGCTATTTGAGGAATAAAATTAGGGAAAAATTTGTTTTTTTTTTGTGGCATCTCATAAACCTCTTTTTTTTAAAATATTTTCAGCAATTTAAATTTTGCTCTTAAATTTATAAAAAAATATATCAAACAAGTTTTTTATTTTTATTTTTTAAATTACAAGTGTAAACTGCTGGAGAATGCCAAAGATCACGATCATGAAACAACTTCTGAAAGTGAATAAAACATGTACAATAGTATGTCTATCAATATAAAATGAAGAATGTGTAAATACAATGATCAAGCCTTGCATATATAGGCAAGGATGAGGAGGTGAGAAAGTAGGAGTGAAACTCTAACTACCCCTCCAAAGGTGGAACACTTGTGAGCTCACTTGACAAGTGTGTGAACAAGTGTCCATAGGTGTCTCAAATCACGAGGACATGTGTCTCAACCATATGAAGTGAGACAAAAGTAAAAGAAACCTTAGTAAACTTAAGCTAAGTGTGAATAGGTCAATCCTAGAGAGGTGATTAGCTAATTAGGTATGATAATGACTCTATTTACACTAACATAAACTTCATCAAAAGTTCTAAATTTCATTAGTTTACATCATTTTAAAATTCAAAACATAAAGACCACTTTTATGTGGTTGAAGTTGAGATTTTTTATTTGTGTTGGTCATTTTCTTTATAAAAGTGACATAAGTTTGTACTTTTATCCTAGTGGTACCATCTACATGCTTATACTTCTTGTGCATGATGATCCTTCAACCCTTTTTGATGCTTTCAACATACTATAGCGATTTCCTTTTTTTATTTCTTCTACAACCTCTATGTTATGCACACTCTTGTGCTACAATTATTGCCCTTTCCATTTCTTGTACAAATGCCTATACTATACACACACACACTTGTGATATGGTGATTGTCAAATTACAACATTTCTTGCTAATTTGAATGATCCTTATCAAATGAAAGTCATTTTACAATGCTTAAGAAGTTATTACAAAGTTCTCCTTATTGTATCCATCCAAAATAAAGGCCATACATTTTTACTATGTTACAATTAATTTGAAATACTTTTCATATACAAACATTAACATGCTATAAATGTGATGAAGGTTTGTGCAAAATACAATAATACATACCATCATTATGATGCCCTTGGTTGCCTACATAATTGTTGATCAAATGCCTCTGCAACTTGCTCATACCAATGGAAAATGATCTTTGCTTGCCATGCAATAACCAACCTGTGGGACACATTATATGCTACAATGTTTACATTGCCATAAAGAAATTTATGCATGCTTATAACATTGAGAACATGTTTTAGTGCTACTTATGCTTAATCAAGAAAGTACATATTCTTATAACCAAAAATGCTTCATAGTGTTGTCCTTGGTCACCCTAAGGAAATATACATGTATGTACAATACCCATAGCATCGTGTTTCCCATGCTATGCAATCAATGGAGATATAAATGTCTAGAACTATTGGGAAAATGTGTCTCAACCTAGCAATTGCATAAGGTACTGTTGATACATAAGTGCAAGGGGGCATAGAGGGGGGAGGGTACCCCCTGTGAGGGATCTGGGGCCATGTGCCTTGGGGGACTTAGGGCTAGCGCCCCTGAAAGCTAAATTTTATGTATATTTTATTATTGTAAATCTAGATTGTTCATCATTAACTCTTAGATTTTATGGTCGATGTTTTGTTGGCTTGACTTGCTCTAGAAGGAAACCCTATTTTATGAGGGCATTGTATTGCGACTGTGTATTGTGATGTATTCTAAGAGTCTGATAGCATTTGTGTTGCCTTTGGATATCTGGTTGGTGATACTCCTGTGAGAAGCTTGGTTTGCAAGTATATTGTAATCTTTGTGATTTCTAAATAATATATTGGGTGGCTTTTGGAGTGTGCATTTTTCTCTCGAAAGGGTTTTCCCCACACAAATCATAGTGTTGTGGTATGGATGATATATATGTTTATTTTTGTTTAAGTTTCTATGACTTTTGTAAAGATTTCTAAAGTATTTCATTATCCTCCTCTCAAGATTACTGTAGGAAGTTGTTCCACTACCTTAGCTTCCTTACAAGTGGTATCAGACCCTTATCACCTTTGGTTTCAGTTGTGGGTTGTTCAATTTTATGAATTAATCTAGATTTGAGTGGGAGCTTATGCAGAAGATACTTTGTGATCTTGTTGCAAGAATTTTTAGATGGAAAGTTCATCAGGGAGAATAGAGGTGGATAAATTTTTTGGAAATAATTTTGAAATGTGGAAGCTGAAGATGGAGGATCTGTTGATAGATCAAGATTTGTGGGATGATGTTGATGAGAAGATTTCAAGGCCTGCAGATCCTACATTGGTTGCTCAATATGATGTTATGGATCATAAAGCCAAGGGTCTAATTAGATTGTGCTTGGAAAAATCTATTTTAATCAATGTCCATGAAGAGACCTTTGCACAAAAACTATGGAAGAAACTTAGTGAGATGTATTAAGCCAAATATTTAGTGAACACGATTTTCTTGAGGAAGAAATTGTATTCCTTGAGAATAGAAGAGGGTGGACAAATTACAAATCACCTGTAAGAATTCAATATGCTGGCGGGTCAATTGGCATAAGTTGGTGTCAAAATGGATGAGGAGGAGAAATGTCAAATCTTGCTTTGTTCTTTGCTTGATTCATGGGATTATCTTGTTATGGCTATTGGGAGTACTTTTGTTATCTTGAAGACTGAAGATGTGGTGGGTTATTTTCTTTTTGAAGAGATGAGGAGGAAGGTATCCATCAGTGCCAAGAAGGTCCTAAATGTTTGTGGAAGACCTAAGGAAAAAGGAAAGAAGAATGAGAAGTGTGGTAAATCCAAGTCCAAGAGGAGATCCATATCTCCTAGAAAATCCAAAGTTATTTGCTAGAATTGTGGTAAGCCTAGACATATTCGTAAGGACTGCAAAGAAGAAAAGAAGAAGAAAAAGAAGAAATTTGATTCTGATTTTGAGTCTGAGAAGAAAGATGGTGATGCATTTATTGTAGCTTTGGAAACTCGTGTAGGTAATGATGCATGGTTAATTGACTTGGGTGCATCTTTCCATATGACCTTTAATAGAGATTAGTTTTCTAAATATGAAGAATTTGATGAAGGTAAGGTGTACTTGGGTGATGATTCTTATTTAAAGATTGTTGTCCGTGGTAAATTTAGAATTAAGTTTCTTGATGGTAGAATAAAAAGGATTAATGGTGTGTTGCATATCCCTGGATTATTACAATTTTTTTTATCGGTGAGAAAACTAATAGATGCAAGTGTGCAAGTAGTATTTTTGATGCAGGATGCAAGATGGTTAGAGGTGCTATGGTGATTTCTAGAGGTGTTAGATATGACACATTGTATAAACTTGATACATACATTGTTAAGTGCAATAGTACCTTTGTAAAAAAAATCTTTGGAAGAGGTGAGGGTTTCATCTTCAACAGATGATCATGGCTTTTGGGTACCCAAGGGTTCTCTTTCTTCTAAATCAAAGTTACCTACAAAAAAAAAAAATGTTATGGCAACAAAGACTTGGCCACATTGGAGAAAAGGGTCTAAGGATCTTAAAAGATAAAAACCTTGTTGAAGGGTTATTTGATTGTAATCTTGAATCTGATTTTTGTGAGCATTTTATTTATGTTAAACAAAACCACGTTTAGTTTTAATTGAGTTCTCATAAATCTTGTGGTGTATTGGATCTTATTCATTTTGATGTGTTTGATCTTCTAGACATTCCTTCAATTGGTAAATCCACATATTATGTTTCATTTATTAATGATTATCGTAGGACATATGCATACTTTCTAAAGAGTAAATATGAAGTTTTCAATTGATTTAAAGAATTTAAAGCAATGGTTGAGTTGTAAATTGGAAAGAAGATCATGTAAAATGTTTGAGGAATGATAATGGTGATGAATTTTGCTCTAATAATTTTGATAGATTATGTAAAGATTGTGGCATTCATAGACAAAAGAAAACTTTGTATTCCCATAGCAGAATGGAGTTGTAGAAGAATGAACAAGACACTGATGGAGAAGGCTAGGAGTATGTTGAATGGTGTTGGTCTAGAACAAAGGTTTTGGGATGAAGTTGTTGCTACTACTTGTTACCTGATTAATAGGTCTCCTACATCAGCTCTTGTTGATAAGACACCTATAGAGGCATGGTTGGGTCACAATCCTTCATTAAAACATCCTAGAGTTTTTGGTTGTTAGGCATATGCACATGTGCCAAAGGAGATGCGAACAAAGTTGGAGAACAAGGCTATGAAATGTATCTTCAATGGATACAATTATGGTGTGAAAGGATACAAGATTTGGGATCCTATTGCATAGAAGGTAATATATAGTAGAAGTGTTAGTTTTAGAGAAACTAAGCCTTCTTTTGTTACATTGCAGCCAAAACAAAGTAAACAGGAAGACATGATTCAATTTCCTTTAAAACCCAAGAAAGTTTAATTGAGTCCCATGGATAAACAAGTTGAGGATAGCTAATCTAGCTCTAAATCTTCAAAAGAGGAGGAAGAACCTCCAACTCAACTTGTTCGTAGGTCTACAAGGCATAGACAACCACCTGAAAGGTATTCACCTGATGATTGGAGATGCATTTTTTCTTTGAATATGAATGTTTTCTCTCGGTCTTATGTGTGTAGGTATTGAAGGAATTTATTTGATGGATGCTTCATTACTTAGGTTTTTGTGAGCACTTTCTTTCTCCTCCTTAGTTTTATCATCTACATTCCATTTAATCTACATTTTACTTAGTTTATTTTATTTTAGTTCTATTATACTCTATTATTTTCTTGCATTTCAAGAGTTCCTAGCAATTAGACTATTAGTAGCCACTTAAGTTGCTTTTTGTGATAGTTTAGATTTTTAGTGCGTACAAGACACCATCACACCATTGAGACACCGACATGCCACACTGTCATCCTTGGGCCACACTATTGTCCATCGTTGAGAACTCGCCATATTTTCCATAAGACCTCTATGATCTACTCTTTCTGATTTTAAAACTCATCATTTTATCCTACCACCTAAGCTTTGTTCCTTGAGGTGGTTGAGGACCATTTTCTCCATGTAGACTCTTCTTTATCCTTGAGACTCAGGAGTAGCAAATATCCTCCTCTACAACAACTGAAACTAAAGTGGTTTAGCAGTACCTCAAGTGGCCCTTACTTGAGTTGTTGCTTCCTTAGGATTTATCTAACACTCACTTACTCAAAAAATTATGATATCAAATCAATTCTCTTTATTGCATCCTAACACTGAACTATTACACAAAATCTAACAGAAATCTATTAAAGATCTTTGCTTAAATAACCCACATCATATTCATAACATTGCTGCAACTACTTAGCAATAATAATTATATAACTGGCTAACTAGATCTCCTCTTTGACAAAAGATCCTACTATATAGGGTCTTCAAGGAGTTTCATTATTCCTGGACTAAAAAACAAACTTATAAAACAAATGTCAACTCTTCCTCAAAGATAAGAAGAGGTTTGAGTTTTGAAACAAAAAATAATAACTATCTAAAATAGGATTAGAAAAACCAAATATAGACTCTATGTCCAACAACTTAACTACTCATAACAAAAATGTGTTCTTAGAACAGTTTTGTTATTAATTCAATCCCATTGCAATTAGACTCCTCCTTGTTTTCTTATTTGACAAGTAAGATCAATATTAAGTGACTTGCGAATTGATCAGTAAATAATCACCTCCATTTTCTTCTAAAAGTGTCGTGCCCAGGAGTCGGTTGACTCCTTTGCAACAATCTACAATCCTTATGTTGCGGGTTGAGAAACTCGTTGCCGCGGGTTGAAATTTCTTCTTGTTGCAAATGTCGGTCTTATTCCTAAGGCATCCTCATTATTAACAATCACAATTTAAACATAAAATCCTACTAAATTTCATAGATATTCATGCATTTATGCATACACATGTCAACACAACATGCTCCTATTTCCATATACTTAAGACTGCTTAAAAGTATATAAAAGGTTTTGGTAATATCTTGAAACTTAGCAAAAATAGGTGATGAAAAATATGAAGTAAAAGGAAAACTAGCTAATTATATAGCCCATCATAAAACTCCACATTTATCATGGGCCATCTCAATCATATTGAAATCTCCAGACATAACCCAATTTGTAGCAAGAATTGATCGACAATCCATATCTAAAAGGTAGATCATTCAATAGTATTACCCAAGGCATAAACACTAATAACTCCACATGAATGATAATTAATTTTGAAAAGAATGCACAATGCTTAGTTGGGGGGATTACATTCTTGGTCAACTAAATGTTGATGTCACATAGGAGAGATAAAGTTGACAACTCCACCATGACCTATTTTATGATTGCTACACAAAAAAATAACTAGTAGGCCATATAACATGACATGCAACAAAAAGGAAAAAACCTTGAATTACAACTTTTTTGAAATAAATAATATTCAAACCTAGAAATATTTTTTGAGTGTCACACATGAAAAAAATTCCTTGGGAGGTATGTTAGACCTCAAATATTCTAGGATATAAAATTCATGAGTGGTTGTCAAGGGTCATATCCTCACTATCTAGCTCATGAACAATTGAATATCTATTTTAAAAATAATCCTCCTCTTAATTGAAACTGCTTATTTGAATGAAAGGTCAATCAAGCCATCATTTCTCTAGCACATCTTAACCTTCTCCAAAATGCCCAAGTGGGTTGTAGGACCTTTGCTGGACCACTAGGTTTAGTGAAGGGGAATGAGAAGTGGTATTTTTTGAGAAGATAAAACCAATGATATTGGAAATTCTTCCTCTTTTTTGTAGGAGGTGGGATATTAGTAGATGGTCAAGTTGTGGGTTTGTTACAAGGAGTAACCAAAGGGAACTATTAAATCTTGTGCTTAGAAGATTGACAATGATATCATGTATTTAAAGGTAAGTATACATAGAGGACATACTAAGTGTGTCTCATTTGGCCAGTTTGTATATCAACAATCTATTTTAGATCCTTGTTGAGGTCAACTTCAACACATATCCACTTATGGAGTTGAGCTAAGAACTTGTTAGGTTGATATAAATGATATTACCTAGGGAAGATGTTATCTTGGTTAGAAAATTCTAGAATGACAAAGGAAACCCAGGAAACTCCACCCAAATAGGAACATTATTTTTTTTAGAAATGATGAATTCTCTAGTCTAGGGTGTGAAAACTAACAAAGATATAAAAACATACTAGGGGCCATGCTTGAGGATAGTATCAACATGGCTAACTTTAGAAAAATAAAAAGAAAGAAACCCTTCACAAGGTTTTGCATGACATCATGGTGACTCACATGTTGGACCTTAACCTTGGCCACTCATTCTTTGAGCATGCTTGTAGGGGAGACCCTTCCCATAAAATACTCTATTAAAGTACAAATTTTTCTAGCTAATTGTTGACGACGATGTCACTTGCAGCAACAGGGCAGATAAATTCCTCACAGGCAAACTGCAAAGAGCCTATCCTTCTTGAAAGACTTAACCAGAGGCAACCTAGGGGTGTTCGTATAATAGGAAAAGGTTGGCTCAGTTCAATCCCAAGTCTCTAATAGTCAGGTCTTTGCCGTACTAGGTTCACTTCAAGGTATGATGTGATATTGTTGTTAATCTCAAAGGGAATACAATTATCTTCTATTTCAATAAAAATATCTCTGGTTTTATTAAGAATTATAAGCATTAGATATAAGATTTCCAATTCAATCATAAAATACTATCATGAAATCGAAAGATTCGAAATAATATTTCATGAACATCAACAATTTTGCTATCACTTAAGTAGATTTAGCTTTAAGCATTCAACAATTTCATAGAAAATGAAATATTTTCAACAAATTTCCATTCATTTGTCTATTTTTTCGAACATTTTTAGGAATTTAAACATCTATTCTAAAATAAAGCATGAAAAATATTGAAAATTAAAATTTCTCCTGGTTATTCTCCACGCATGCCCCAAAGAGTTAATCAAATCAAAGCAAACTGCTTTATACTTCACCAGATTGCTTCACAGCTACATATAAAATTGTGTGAGCTTTTAAAGAGAGGGGTTTTAGTTTGGACATCGAGTAGGTTCTGCATGCACCCTTAAACGATGCAACACATTGTCTTGTTCGGCTGAACTAACAAAACTAACTACAAAGATTCATGAGATAGGTAGCTCTATCAAATTGGCTTTGATATTGATTAAATTCTACATGCATACAAGTTTTTAGTCCAGAATGATTCAGAAAACAGGAAAAAAGAATAAAACTTAAAGAAGTTTTGGCTCTCCCAACATCCACAAATTCTAAACTTAACTTAAAAAGAAGTATCCCCTAGCCTTTTATAGAAATAAGACATAGGTAGGATAAAACAAATACATGAGAGGAAATCCAAGGGATGAATCACATCAAGGCACGTGGAATGTGGTGACTGGTAAGAGAATTGCAATCGAAGTCAATGAAGGTCAACCTCAGTCTGCACGTTGAAGCACTTCGGGTTTTATCTTCTTATATTTTCGCCAAGAAAATATCTTGAATTAGGATAGTGTGTGGGAATTTTCCCATATATTTAGAACAATTAAGTCATCATCCAGTTCCTACACTTTCGGTCTGCCTCGGGATTTCTACTCTCGAGAATGAGCTTCCTCGAAGGTTGGCATTTTTTGTTGCCGAATGCGTGAAATACTGGAACCCCAAGTATTCTGATGGATTCAAAGATCTCTGTATCACTTCCCGAAACATACAACCCAATCTGGATATAATTCTATCCGTGATTCAAATTTTCCTGATCATCCATACCTGAACTCTGCATCACAATCTGCTTCTCCTACAATCACAAATTTTATTCATTAAATCCCTTTTAAAAAAAACATTTTAAAACAAAATCTCATGTAAATAAAACCATCATTAAATTGATCATCATTTAAATTTCTCATAAATAACACGCTTTCCAGCATATCACAAATCCTTGCATGGTTATCTTTTATATGCCAGGTTACCAGTCTATCAGACTCATTGGATAACCTTAAGATTTTAAAACTTCATTTTACATCATTACCCGGTACCCGGTATTCAACTTTACCCATGAATTTTCCCTGGACTTCGATTTTACCAGAATTTCCATCTTACTGGACCTTTAACTATCATACTAGAACACTTTGCTCAACATTTGCATTACCTTTTTACCTTTTCAACATTCCTGGTTCCCGATATCCGGTACCTGGAACACTACATTACGAAGTATTCTTTTACTAAAGATTTCTCTCAGCTCTTTGCTTCCAGTGATCTTTTCAACTAGCTAACACCTGCCATAAGTGTTATTTTTCACTTGGGTCCCCAAGTCTTATAGTCTTGGGGCATGTTGTGAGACCACACAACACTAATCACTATCAAACTTTGGAATAGGAAGAATCAAATTTAGAGGTGTTTTAGTAGATGTACCTCATGGAACACCTTGGGTACAAACTTCCTTGGATTCTTGAGTAGAGAAGCCATTTCCATGCACTATCTAACCTTCAAATTTAATAAAAACTATGGAGTTATAGAAGATTGAGGCCATTTATAATGGGTATAAATTAGCCACAAGCATGACAACCTAGAAGGTGCCACAATAAATGTAGAAGATTAATGCCAAATCATGATTCATAATGAAATATAATGGCATCAAGAAGACACAAACTAACACTAGTAAAGCCAAGTTTTAAACCCTAGCAAAGCTCTTCACAAGCCCACATTGTTACCTTTCCACTATACTTCTATTCACAAAAAAGATAGTCCATAATTATTCTCATCATGGTTGCCACTTGCATCACAAGACCATAGATCTTGAGTATCTAATTTGATTGTCAAGCATACAAGGGATAATGATATTTATAACACATTTTGGCACTATTGGGGTTGACTAGTTACCAACTAAATTCAATGAAATTATTAGCCATTCATTACCTAACTTTCATTCCATATTAAAATAGTATTTTTACATATATGTCATGTTTATGTTTTCTTTCAATGCTTTGACTTGATCTCGCCACTTGCCTAGGTAAGATATCATTTCTATTGTAGGTTCTATATGGGTAAAAGAACAAAGTTGGCCACCCATTTATAAGGAAAATGGGCAATTGTGGACTTGATACAATAGTGTAGTGAAAACACATTTAATTTGATTTTGATAAATTTTCAAATAAATGTTTAAGGTTGTATGTTCCTAAAAACGATTTTATGGAAGACATTTTAGTGTTTGTTTATCAAAAATGATTTTGTTTTTGGCTCAACCGAAACTCTCTTCTCTAGAGAAGTGATTTTTTTCTCTTTTTTTGTAATAATTTTTTTTTTTTTTTGTGAATGGGTGCAACCTCAACTTTTAGGCTAATGACCCACTTGTCATCAAAATATATAGTACAAATAAAATTAAAATATAGTAAAATCATTTTTTCAAATTTACATGCAATAAGATCTATAAAAGGATTTTTTTTAATTTTCCTAAAAATAGAATTTGCACATGTAAAAAAAGATCAAATATGGTTGAAAAAGAGAATTTGATGCTCACTTTGAAAAAAAAAAAGAATTTTGGTGCTAAATTTTTCCACAAAGGATACCAAGGGACATGTTCAACTGAAGTGAGTTGGGCCAAATGAGGTTTGGTTGAATTCCCTTCGACCCAACCTTGACAAGCATAAAAGAGGAAATACAAGCACAAAATAGGGAGTTCATGCTTTTCTAGTTTAAGGGGGTTCCATGGGGGATTCACTACATAAACTTATGCTCCATCATATTTTTTTGTAGGGTGCTAAATAATTCCTCTATTCTATTCCTACCTTATAATATTTTATCAATAATATCCCTCCCAATATACTTTTGTAATTCTAAATACCCCTTAGTTCACCATGTATACAAACTACTCATTTTTATGTGGCATTTTTTATACCCCTTTTATTTCCACCTATTGCTAGATAAATATTCCTCCATGCTTATTCTTGTAAGATAAAAATATTAACGCCTAACCTTTATATCAATACACTCTACCCCTCACCATCCACAACGAACTCACCCAATATCAAACCTTATTCATTAATTAATTTATCTCCTTGACTCCTTGATAAAAGGTGGTATAACACCTTTGATTTCTAGCGACAATAAAATCCCTTTTATAAATGGATGTGATATGTTACACATTAGGTAGTGAATCCTCCATGGGGGCTTGGACTAAATCTAGTTGGACCAAACCCCTTGTTCCATGTGGCCACCATGTCCACAACACACAAAGTGTTGGGATGAACACTCACTTAGACCAAGTAGGTTCAACAAACCATTTGATTTTTTTGTGTTGCTCAATAAGTTGACACAACTATGCTTTCACCCATATGATCACACTTTCTCTCATTGGAGGCATATTTCACAAAATTTCCAACACACAAATTCAACAAATAATTATACCTTAGGTACTCATTCTCTACTTTGTTTGCTTTACTTATCATGCCCAACTATCAAGCATAGTTCTCAAATATTATTTCATCTTTGTTTAACTTCCCTAATTTGTTTGTGGGAACCCCTTCATAGTACACAAAATAGAAGGGGGTCATATTATTGCCAATTCTTTTCTCAATTTATGCAAAATAATTCACAAGTTAGTGCCTTTACCTTTGAAGATACGATAGGTTTGATAGAAGCCTACAACATATCAAAGATAAGTAGAGCACATTATAGATTCAAATTGCTAAGAATACAAATAAAGTGTAATCTTACCATGACTAAATATTTATTTCATTTTTACTTTGCACACACTCCAAAGTGGGGTTAAATCCAAGTATAAAGTTACATAGCCTACATGTTTACCCTTTCATTTTATACTTTATGTTGATGTCTTAAATGTAAGATTTATTCATTTAGTTTGACTATTTGACACATTCACTAATTCTAAAATTGAACAATCACCCATAATTGCCTTATCCATTTCCTTAGTGGGATCACATAGAATTTTTGCTTTCATGGACAAATCTACACAAGTGATCTCTTCCCTTGGATTAGTTTGTGTTGAGGCCTAGCTTGCCCAATTCAAATCTCTCACTCTCAAAATTGACTTTCTTTGAATGTGACTGTAATTTTGTTGGTCTATGGAGAAAACGCCTCAACTTGTGTGTCTAGAAAAATGTAATTTAAGGACATCTCTTAAGTCATTTAGAGTCATTGGTTGTTAGCAGAAAGCATTCATAGAAAAATAAGTCATAATTACTCTAGTCTTAGTCTTAATCACATTATTTACATCTCTACTTGGTGCATCTTATATCTTTGTGCACAAACAAAGGAGACTAATTGTTATTGAGGAAGTTGAAGATTTTCTCTTTACCTATAACAAGCTCCTCTATGCTTTTCAACACAATTCTCATTTAGGGACAAACATATAAGAGAGAAAATCTCATGGGTCAACAACATAGAAGACTAGGCCATTCCAAAAGGCTGGGCCATGCTAAGAGAACCATATTGAAGATGTAATATAATTCACAAAGGTAGAAACTTCTGAATATCGATCACGATTTCTCGATCTTTATTTTTTAATCAAATCTAAGACCGTAATCTTTTATTATGACACAACAGCCAATTCACATTGCAATAAACATCAGATAAACTCCTTATTCCTTCTCAATTATTCCATTTCTCAGTATTAATTACATGCTTCTCAAGTTTCTATTTCAATCTGAACACATTAGCCAAGTTTTAGCCTTACTTTTTCTTCTTGTCAATCGGCCATCATTTCAATTCTTGCTTGTAGGCCGTAAAAGGAAAATACACTTTTTTTCATTTTGTGTTTCATTCATTGGGTCCTTTCCTCAAATAAATTAATTGCCATAGGCATCACATGAGCAACCAATAAAATTGGTTAGCAATATATCAGCCACTATAATAATAAAGGATAATACATAACATTACTACCATATATTGGATTGACGGGAGGTACAACTTTAAATTCTGACATCATGGTTTATTCATATTTTCATGCTTCACAACCTAATCTAGGCTTCTGCCAATTATCTAAGGCAGCAGGTAGAACACATTCCCCTAGCTGTAAATACTATATAGTTAGTGTCTAACAGAGATGAACCAAACTACTGCTGACTGGTCATGGGGATCGTTTCACTGAAGGCATCTTGTAGTCTTCCATGGATTTGCCTTTGGAAGCCCATCCCAATCTCAGTAAGTATTGATGGTAACCAGCTGCAGCAGCTGCTCCAAGCAGGGGACCCACCCACAAGAGCCACTGTATCCAAAATTTAACAACATAAGCATCAATTCTGGCTGGACTGATCCTGCCTGTATCATCCCCATCTTCTGCCATTGCATTGCTTACTGCCAAATATACTATCAAAACACCCAACCCAACTGGAAGAGGTCCCATCACCTGTCAAAATAATTTCAGTTAGCTTAGCCACCATATACATAATGTAGATAACTAACAACATGAGCATTATATACAGATTAGAGACAGAGGATGTAGTGGCCTACTGGAAAGTAATTCTGCTGGGGCTCAGTTGCAGAGAATAGAGTGTAAATCAACACAAATGCAGTGATGATATCAGCATACTTAAATTCCCCATAGGCTATTGCAATGTTATAATCAGCAGCTGGTCCTATATAATATGCTCTGAACAAGCCCTTCACAAGGCCAGCACCACAAACTGCACCAGCACACTGGGCTACAACATACATTACTGCCCGGGCTAAGGACAGCTTTCTGGCCAGAAAGAGGCCTAAGGTAACTGCTGGGTTTATGTGAGCCCCTGCAAGTAATAAAAATCATAAAGTAAGAAGCCTGGTCAGAAACATTGGTATATAGAAGTCTCTACACATATTATATGAATATCTGAATAGAATAAATATTATCATCAAATGTTTTGATTATGGTAAATTTAGGAAGGTCCCGGATCTGTTACAGAACAACCATAAAGGCAAAGGGAAAACAAAACTCACTAGAGGTGAGACAAAGAAAAATCACAAAGACAACAACAGGACCAGCAAAGCTTTTGATCAGAACAAAGAATCGGAAATAAGTTTTGGAAAAACCCAAAACTAATAAAAACCACTCAAAGAGGTTTGAAGCCAAATTTCAACAAAGACCTCAGAGACCTCAGAGTAGGATCCAGACGAGATTGGAGGCCCCAATCAACTCATATCAATAAAAAATTTCTTGTAAGAAGCACCTATTAACCTCAAATGTTTTGAGGCTTCTACTATAAAATTTTTTTTTGAACAAAGGTATAAATGTTCAAGTTGAAATGTTTCTTTACTTTGTTGGCTTCCTTACCAATAAATAAAGTCATAAAAAAAAAATTAATCATTTAAGAAAATTGATTGCTCCAATACTTCAATGCAATGAAAGATTCCACAGAATATAAGTTTCCCTAAATAGACCACAGTTCAATTCCATAAAATATTCAAAATCTAAGTAGAATACACTGTAATTCTTTTAAATATAAAATATGTAAGAAGAACAGACTTTGACAATACCACAAGTTAAAGCTTAAAGCCATGACTCTGACCTGAGAATCCAAAAGTACAATACACTAGGATGAATATCATTCCTCCAAAAGACCTTGCCAATCCAAACATTCCCAGGTTGCTGCTGCTACTGGAGCTGGGGGTGCCCCCACAGTTAGCCTGACCATGGACATGCTCAATTAGAGTACCAATTGTTACTACAACAAAGACTAAGGTGGACAAGAATTCTGCCATGGCTGCCCTGTACAAGGATCTCTGCCTCAGTTCATTTCTGTTAAACAAAGGAGCAGGAACATTACTAGTACTAGTACTGCCAATATTGCTAGAATAGTTAGAATGAACATGAGAATTGCCATGGTTGTAGTCTTTGGCAGGGCTGTAAATCCCTTTCTCCATCTCATTCCCACTTTTCTTAGCCATAATCTTGTAAGTTTACACTATCCAATATTCACTATTTGTATTTCTTGGAGGTGTATTTATACAAGTCTGATGGAAACAAAGCCTCCAATGGTGCCTAGTAAAAAATATGTCTGATTAGTTACAATGCAGAGGTTGTTACAAGAAAGATTTGGGCTGGTTCAATAAAAGGAACATATTTGCATATTGCAAGGCTTTTGTTCTTCCTTTTTACACTTGGCATTCATCAAGCTGTCAACTTTTTGAGGAAAGGTGTGTTTATTTCTAAGAACAAACTTTAATCTTTATCTGTCATGATTATTTGCATATGGGGTTTGTTATAAATTCTCTCTGATGAAAATTTATAACTGTAATGAATCTTTTCTGTCCATAATCTTTTCTGCAATGTTAATGGCGGTGCAAATCTTAAGATATAGAGCACCCCTTCCAAAGCCCTTTCCTAAACTTTATCTTCTTCCATCATAATTATTTCTACTTTTTGTTAGATTATAGTTTATGACTATATGTGGTAACGGTAAATTCATGCATTGAGAAGAGCTATATTTTAGTTTTGACCTTGCAACAGAATTGGTGGTCCTCACAAAAGAGGGAAACATGAATTATTGCATGGGTTTACATCATTGAATTGCAGCGAAAAGCTATGTTATACAGTTTTAAAAAAACCTACTTTTTTGACAAATTGATAGACTTGTTGAAGTGAATGTAAGTTGTTAGGATTTGTAGGTCGAACATATGGTCTAGTTAAGGAAGTTTAATTAATTGTTAATTTTGGAACTTTTCTTCTTCCTATCAATTTTTGGATAAATTGTGATAAATTATATTGCATTTCATTTAAATTTTGTTGAGTGGTTTAATTAATTATTTATTAGCCTATAGGCTGCATATTGTGTGAGATTTGAGTCTGAAACAAGTCTCACGCATGCAAACCACTGTTGAGTCATTGGAAAACAAGTTTTAACTATCGTATAAGGTAAACCAGCTGCCATTTAATGGTAAAAGCCTCCAAAATTTCATTAATCACATAAAAGTCACATAAATATTGATTTTCCAATTGGATAGGAACATTCTATTTCTATTTGCAATGTTTTTTTGTCAATTTGATAGCAACTTTCTTTTTACTACCTCCAGAGAGTTTTCCAAATTGCTTAAGCAACCAATAATGTATGTACCTGTTGTGAGTATTTTTTAATTCAAGACAAATTTTTGTGTTTTCCAATGTTTTTGTGAAGATGTAAATTTTTTAACAAAAAATATTTTTAAAATTAATTATTGGCAATTTGAGGAGGTTTGATTTGAGTCTTAACCAGTGAAATGTGAGTATTTTTTAGTTCAAGACAATTTTTTTTTGTTTCCCAAAGTTTTCAACTGTGAAGATGTGAATTTTTTACCAAAAAATATTTTAAAAATTAATTAGTGGCAATCTGATTGGTTGAGGAGGTTTGAGTAGAAAAGAAGTAATTTTAAAATAATAAACTATTAGTTATTTAATAAACTATGTACTAGGAAGTACTTTTAAAATAATAAAATATTAAAAGTTTTTTTTTTTGTACTCCTACATTTAAAATCCAAATTCATACATGAAATATATTTAGTTTCCATTGTGAACATGTTAATTTTTTAACGCAACTTATATTTGTACTTTTACATTATCAGTTTTTTATATCTTGTTTAATTGTTATTATCTTTTTTAATTTTTTGGGTGAATATATATTATATGAAAAATAATGATAATAATTATATAATAAAAAATTATTATTAATTTTTTTTTGGTCGGTAAAGGCTGAAGCCAACCCAGCCATTAACCAATTGTAAACACACCAAAAATACTACCCCAACCTAGCAATTTATAGTCGCCAACCGAGTGCACGAACGCACAAACCAAAATAGCTATCACAAACTACACTACCCGATTCACCCACAAGGAAAATTTGCAAAATTTGTAGCAATTTCATGACCACAGACAACCAGTAGCCAAACCAGGAAAAGGAGCAAAAGTAAACAAAAAAGGGCATTGAACTACCCCACTTCAAACCCTGCGACCACGCCCTCGACCAGAACTGCGACCACGAGCCCTACCCCTGCCTCGCGCTTCACCACGACCCCTCCCACGCGACTCGCCACGGGCACGAGCCTTCCTCTGCACCTCCATGTCCATCCACGCACCAACCAGCTTGAAGCGGAGGAGTTCTGGATTCATTTTCTCCTTGGGAATCCCAACCGCAATCTCCAATTCCCAATCATACACAAAATCCAGAATAAAAGCCCAATTATATTTTTTAGCCTTCGCCTTCCTTTCTAGGGTATTGCCAAAGAGCTTTGTGTAGAAGAAAGGGGTGCCATTGGAGAGGCACACCCGGGAAGCCAATCCAATCGTTATCAGTGGCAACGAAACCTCACCCTGGCACTACACAAGCCAAAATCTCCTCCAAACCAACCCACCATTCAACTTTGATACATCGTTCCATCACCCTTCGAACCTCCTCCCGTGAGTTGAAATTGAGGCCCCATGCACAAAACAGAGAAGAAATATTTGTATTTGTGTGGTGACGGGACTTAGAAACCAAGAAATCCATACCCAAGAGAGCCCGGACCAAACTGAGGAAGAAAGGGTCACTTGTGAAAAAACGTTCTTCAGTCTTTCATCCGTGACAGACCCCCAAAATGCCATTTGTTGCTTCGAGGCGTAGAGAGCAAAATTTGCTTCCATTATGTTGTAGACATCAACCTTTGGCATGCACCAGCGAAGCCTACAAGAACAAAATGAATGAACATCGAAAATGTAGATGAGTAAATATGCCTCGATCTCTCCCAACATTCAAAGCCCCTATACCAATGCAAATTGAAATGATGACACACCACATCAACCGACCACTTCATTAATGAGGCTGACATCGACTGCCACCTTTTATCCCTCCTGCGAAATCTCCACTATATTTGAGCCCAAATTGAAATGATGCCACACCACATCAACCAACCGCTTCATTAATGAGATTGACATCGGCCGCCACCTTTTATCCCTCCTACCAAATCCCCACTATATTTGAGCCAAATTGCTCGGCTATTTTCACTGCCATTTTAGATAGTTGATTTGCCAAAGAGTTGCCTTCACGATAGATGTGAGAAATTTTAAAATTTTAGAAATTATTAAGCTTGGTTCGGATTATGTTGACTATTTTGTCAAGCTTCCAAACTTGTGCTTTGCCATTGGCAATCGCATTGACAATCTTTCTACATGAAGCTTGTTTGCCAACTCCACTGCTAGGAGTGTAGCTTGCACATCTGCCTCATTATTTGTGCCTTCCTCCAGCTTCTTAGTCTCAATTGCTAAAATGTTACCAGTGTCATCGTGAGCAACAAACCCAACCCCTCCCGAATTTCCCTTCGACGCCCCATCAAAATTATTTTTTATCCATCCCCTTTCAAGTTTACACCATTGAATTGAAGCCCTTGCATGGGCAGAGGGATGAACCCCCCAAGACGAAGACCCATTAATAGGTGAATTTAATATTTATTATTATTGATAATGAATATTTTATGAATTATATATAAAAATATTATAAAATAATGATTAATATATTATAATTATTATTAATACTAGTATATTAATAATATTTAAATAATATGAAATAATTATTAAATATATTATATAATATTGAATATAGTTATTTAAGATTATAATATTTACTATTTTTTTTTATCCATGGTCAATCCGGCAATCGTGCGGGAAAGAAGTGGGTTTTACACACGGGATGGCAAATGCATATTTTATACATTTAAAGATATCATATATTTAAATTATTATTTAATAATTACTTATTATTTAGGATAATAATGCTGGTACTGTGGTACCTGAATATTAAAATTATGGGTTAAGGGTGAAACATTTAAGTAATAGCTAACTTGAGGTGGTTGAGGTTTAGGGCATTGCATAACAATAAAATTCATTATTAATATTGCATTCTCTCACAAAAATTATTATAACAATTAAAATTCAACCACATAAATTTGAGACTTATTAGTTTTTTTTTTATCTACAACCCATAATCCATTATAAATGAAAGTTAAATTTCTATAAATTTAAATAAAACAAGAATAAAAATGAGATAAAAGAGTTAAGCATTATAAATGAGAATAAATAACATAGATTGTAAATTGATTAAATAAACACAAAATAATTTTAGTTAACTTTTAATTAAAAATTACCTTTCTTAAATGAAGTTGGATATTAAAAATATTTATGTAATAAAATTAATAGTTATATTTTAAATATTTTAAAAAATAAAATTATATTGGATTATCATTAAAATAAAATGCACAAAAGTGTAAGAAAATATTTGATTTATGTTTTTTAAGAATTCTTTTAAATTGTATTTCTTTGAAAAATTATTTTAATATAATTATTATTATATTAATTTTATATATATTTTTATTAATCTAAATATTGTTTAAAGTTTTAAAATATTTTTTTATTAATCTAAATATTGTTTAAAGTTTTAAAATACTTTTTTTATTAATCTAAATATTGTTTAAAGTTTTAAAATACTTTATTAAGACTTTATTAAACCTTTGTACGTATTTAATATTAATTTTTTCATTGGTGCGAGCAAGCATGAATACTATTTACTTCTTAATGTTGAGTCATTATATCTATTTTTGCTTGTGAGCTTTTGTATATTGGTGGGCCCAAGCAATAGATCTATAAAAAAATTAAAGCACGCCTCTATTAAAACATTTAAAACTTATTGGTATATGTTAATTGTTTTTAGAATTTAATTTAAAAGTTTAATTGTGGTGATAAGTTATTGAATAAAATATATTATATTTATTTTATTTTAAATTATTTAAAAATTACTTTGTAAAAAAATAATTAGTTAAAGAATTATTTTATTTATTTTAGAATTATTTTAATTTATCAAATGTTATTTTAAAAAAAAATTACAAATACATCTTTTATGTTAACATCTAGATTTAAAACTAACTATTAAAATATTTTATTATAGTATATAATATTATTTAAATATTATATTATAGTATATAATATTATTACAAAACCCCAATATCTTATAGTATTTCTTTTTATTTAAATTATTTTGTAAAAAAATAATTAATTAAAGCGTTATTTTATTTACTTTTAGAATTATTTTAAGTTATTTTATTTACACTTATCAAGTGTTATTTTTTGCAAAAACCTCTTTGAGACTTACAAATACATCTTTTACATTAACATCTAGATTTAAAACCAACTATTAAAATATTATATTATAGTATAATCATATTATAATATATACTATGATATGTAATATTTATCTAATATTAATATACAATATAATATAACATATAACATATTATATTTATAATACATAATATAACATTTAAATATATAAAATATTATATTATAATATATAATATTAAATATAGTATATTATTGATTGATATAATAAAATCATACTACATAATTATATTAATATATATTATTTAAATTATACTACTATTAATATGATATAAAATCCCAATATCTTCGGGGAAACATTAGATGATAAAAAAAGAGCACGGATACTATTTACTTCTTAATGTTGAGTCATTATATCTAATTTTTCTTGTTATCACAAGTTTATGGGACCACGTGTCAGTCACACACATAGGGATCAAATTCTTTCCATGCTTCCCCTGTGCTCTTGCGGTAAAAAATCCAACTTTCATGCTTTCCATTGGACTATAAACTTATATCCGCATATAATTTATTGGTACATTGAAGCAAATAATTTATTGGTACATTGAACTCCATAATAAATCTTGAGATAATAAAAATTCCTCATTGTAAAGATTGTAGTCCACACAAATTTAAGGGTTTGAGAGGCACATTTTTTAAAAACAATTCGGAGCTATTTTTTATGTTTATTAATTGTTCTCCCCTTAGAATTTAGTAATTATATTTTATATATTTAATTATTATTTAATAATATTAGTCAATAATTAATATTATTTAAATTATATTTAATATCATATAATATCTTTTATATTTATTAATACTAAAAGTAAATTAAATTTACATATTCAACTTAAAACTTAAAATTAAATACAATGAAAATTTTAAATAAAATTTAAAAAATCTAAAAGTAAATTAAGAAATTTCTATTTTAACATTTTAAAAACTTAAAATAAAAATAATTAAAAATCAACTAAAATTAAAGTTATTAATTTTTATATATAACTATTAATTAAAATACTTTAAATCAACTATTAAATTTTTATATATAAGTGTTTAACTAATTATCTTCATGTCAAGTAAAAACAATTGTATATTGCAAAAAGCTTTAAAAAAACTAATCAAATTTTAAGATTAAAAGATTAAAAAAAAACTAAATCACTAATATTAATTTATATTTATTTTTAAATTAAAAAATTAATTATTTTAATCTTATAAAATCCGTAATCTTTTTGTGTATAACATATTTATTTTATTATTTTATTAAACAATTTAAATATTCTAAAAACATATATATTTCTATAATTCTTTTATGATATTATGTTTAAATAGTTTAAATAGTTTGATATTAGCGTCAAGATCAAACCTAACAACTATAAATTCACTATCCATGTGACATCTGAATATATTTCACCTCATCTATCAACTAGATAACACATTATTTACCTCCCTCTAAATCAACAAAATAAAAAATTATTACCATACTATAAAGGCAAGTACTCACCACCAAGTGACACTTGTTATTACTACTATTACTATATTGTTGTAAAGACTTGTTTTTATTTGCATTGCTTTATGTCTTAAATCTATATGCAAATATTTCAAAATCAAATAATACTTTATTTCCTTAAGGAAAAAATCTAGATTTGTCTAAGTTTATTTCATTTCATTATTTAACTCTTATTATTAATTATTTAATCCAGCCACATACAACTAGAATTTGTAGCACATGACATCCACATACACCCATCCACAAACAGGTACTCTCTAACATATTAACATACATATAGTTTTTTGTCAGTGTAATCCTTGAACCTCCTTTAGGTGCAAGTGCTAGTTTATATTTGGATTTTAATTATTATAAAGGAGAAAAATGCATACTTCACAATTTTTCTATTACTTTTATATTTATTTTAGTTTAATTGTTTTTGATAATATAAGTAGCATTTACAGGGTGTTGTACGCTTTGCAGGGAGAGCCCTCAGGGCCAAAAAGAAGTTAGTTCAAACCAAGACATGAACTAGGAAAAATAAGCTATATCAAAAGGGTGTCGATCCTTTTACAAACATGAGCCACTAGGGCCCGACATAATAGGCCAAACCCAACCACACACAAAAGAATAGCTGACAGACAACTGTTGAACAATAGACGAGGACTAGACAATGCCAAAACTTGAGGGGACTAATCTGACTCCCTTAACCCTAGGCCGCGAAGTAGCAACAAATTTGGAGAGTCCCTTCTTTCTCTACACAACAAAGTAGGAAGACTCAGAATCGAAGTCCATCGAGCGAGGTGAGACGAGTGGATCCTCAACAGCCACCACTGGCAAAGAGCCGCCACGTAGCAAGGGAGCCAACAATGCAGAAGAGGAGTCAGAAGAATTCAAAGGACCCAGCAAAGGCATTCATTGAGGGTTGGGCAGGCTCTGCCTGAACAACGACAACAGTTCAAGGCATCAATGGTTCCACAAAAGGGATAGTCGGTAGAGGATCTTGGGGAGACACAGTCTCCTTGGATGAATCAGCCAAGGAAGGGTCGCCCTCCCTGGGGGAACCATTTGAAGAGGGAGTTCCCACCGTGAGATGGTCCATGAGAGCATCCTTCCACCAGGTAGTTGTGCCCTTGTGGTGAGCATGAGGGCAGCCAGAGGCCATATGACCAATGGAAAAACATCTCTTGCATCAAAAAAGGAGGCCCTCATAGTCCAGTAGCTGCTTCCATGGCCTGTCCCCCACCAACAAAACTACATCACCATGGAGTGGTTTGGAGATGTCCAAATCTACTAAAATACGAGCCACTGTAGTATGCCCAAGATCCTGAGTCATAGAGTTCACAATCAAAAAGCGTCCAATGGCGTTGCCAATAGCTTCATAACATGAATCCTCCCAAAACTAGAGAGGGAGATTCGACAGTCGGACCCAAACTGGTCTGGTATTTAGCAGATCTGTAAGAGGATTGAAGGAGTGAGACCAAGGCCTGATGGATAGTGAATGAACACCCCACATCCAACCCCTATCCAACACATTGTCTCGCTCCGCTGAGGAAGCGAAGGTTGCAAAGAAGAACCCCCTTGTGCTGGGATAGAGCTCAATTTTCCCAGAGACAATATGCTTCCAAGAGATAGAAACCCAATCATGGAGATCAGGAAGGGAGGTCCACAAGCCATTAAACCTGCATACCACACCCTATTTCAAATAGAAATCCTCATTTTCAACAATCTTTGGTCCACAGACCACAACAGGGGAAGCACGAGCACAAGGCAAAGGCCTAACCCTAGCCAATGCAAGAAGAGTCTGAGCACAATCCTTTGACACAACATCAAAAAAATATTTTTGATGGTAGCCTGAAGCGGCCCAAAAGCCAACATCGGGGAAGCCACCAAAGTCCGGAACAAAAGACGACTTCACAAAAATTTTAGGTGCAGAGGGGTCAACACTTAACAAAACCCTAGCCACCCGAGGAGAAGGGTCCCTACAGGACACCCAAACATCCCCAAGAGCTAGAGGCATTGGAGATAGACCGACCATCCCCTACAAGAGCACGCCCAAACATTCCCACTCAACATCATTTTTCAAAAACTCACTTTCCCATTGATCGCCACACAAATGACTCCCACTCAACGCCATTCATGGATTTTTGAATCCTAATGTTAAATAGTTCTATATGCTCTTTTTAGTTTTATTGTTAAGTGTATCATTTTGATAAATTCTAGGACACAAATTGATTGAACTCAACCTATTCCCCACTCTTTTACAAGATTCACCCCATTGTTTCGACCAAACTCAAATTTATATATTTACCTACCCTAGTTGGAATCATAGTTACAATTTTATCTATAGGATACAATTGTAGATGATATTTCATCCACCTTATTCAAATCCCTTTTTTTTTTACTTTCCCTAAGCTATCTCCTACCCAAAATTGGATTATTGCTCATCATCTTGCACATTAAATCTTTCAAATTTAATATACATAAAGACAAGGCCTAGGGAATTTATAAAATATCTTATAGTATTTATTCAAATCATCCTAGAGAAATTCAATAAAATTCTAGAGTATTAAGACAAGAGCACTAACCATTAGCAATACTACATCACACATCTTGAATTTCATGCTTGAAATTTTCTCAAAAATATTGAGAAAATAACAAGGGACTCTACTTAAGCTCAAGAAAGTCTTTCAAGCATAGCAATGCAAGCTGCTAAAGGTGTTTTTAAGTACTAATTTGACTATAATTTAGTTGTTGCATTAAAGGAGAAATATTTGGGATTAGGTGACTAATAACGAGTATTGCATCATTTAAACATAGAATGGTTGGCACAATCACATCCAATTGTAGTGAAAATTTTGAAGACTCGTTTTCTTTAGAAGTAAAAATTAGGTAAGATATTCATAATCAAGCAATGGTCTTGGAGCATATCAACTATTTGAATACATCACATCAACTACTATATTTATCATAGAGCTAAACAATTTTTAATCTCTCATTTAATGTATCATTTATTTGTTGTATCATATACTCATGCAAATTAAAGTTATATAGGGCATGAGTCGAGTGTTAATTAATATTTATTTATTTAATATATTCTTGTAGAGAGGGGTGTTTTCTTCTCTATATTTTGATGAACTTGGCTTGTTGGTTGCTCTATCTTTTCCCCTAGGATTGTGTCCCTTTTACATTTTTTGATGTAATGCACAATTTTGTATCACATTTGAGCATTCTTGTGCTTTGAATGACTTGTCTATTCAATTTTCTTACTTATATGCCAAAATCTCAACTAATTTATAACCTTCTACTTAGGAGAAGCCTTGGGATAAGCCCAACAATGACCAAAAAATAACATGATGTTCCAATTATTAAAAACATAAGCATAGAATTTTTTTATAACAAAAAAATTTCCTAATCACTATGCTCACCTAGTAACCATGGATATATGACAAATATCCCTAATACCACTCAAATTCTTAGAGAAATTTTTTCTAATATTGATAAAATATTAATCCTTTGGATCTAATGGAAGCCCTTTATAGTATTATCATGACAAATATTTATAAAATGGAGATATTTAGAGTTAGTGATCAAAAGTTAATTTCATCAATGTCTCTTAAAAATATATAACCACCCCCACATTCTCAAGCTTCCTCTTCTATCTTTCATTCCCAAATCCATCTCCTCTATTTTCTATCCCAAATGCTACCTCCCTCATTTTTAATTCGTATACGTACTATTGAATTGATTCTAGTACCACTAATCATCTCTTGGAACCTTCCTATTTATCATATACACCATTACCTCATTCACTCCTTCCATGATTCCCATGCTATCATTCCACTTGCCTATACACTATCTCCCAACCCACATATAACCACCCCATCATCACTTGTGTTCTGATCTCCAATTCCACTTCCACCATCCATCCCTCCACCATTGATATAATTATTAAGATATGTGATGAAATTTATATAGGGTAAATAGATGTTATCCAAGCACTAAAAGGGACATCACTATTGAGATAAAGAACAATCCTCTCTCTTATTATATATTAGTACGTTCCCTTCCATAAGAGTTTTGTGGACTTATGATTTGTGTGGAAAAGCATGCAGGGATAATAACAAAATATCTAAATAATGAAATTCAAACCCTTGTTCCATCCATAATTTCCACCTTTGATTGATCCTAAGAGACTAATGCACCCAAGATGCAGAACTAAAGTAAGTCTCTCACAAAATCCTCTTGTTGTACAAAAGATGTGGTTGTGCTCAAGATGATATTTGATGCAAGAAATAAATTGTTGGTGTTCAAACTAGCAACATAACCTTGCATTTGTAAGTGTTAATTAAAATAGCTGAGATGATGTGCTATTTATAGATTTAATGGATGTTGGATCAAGGTCTAGGATTGATTGCAGAGATCAATGGATGGGATTGCTTGATACTTTTGAAGCCATGAGAGACTTCTAAGTGGTAGGTTGCAATTGATGCACAAAAAGAACTTCATGATCCAATGAGATTGGATGGTGTATATCTTGGAAAATGATGGATGGTAAGGATAAAAAATGACGTAAGTTTTGGAAGAGTAAAAATTATTTTTATTTTTAATTTTTTAATTTTTTTGGATTGGGCTCATGTCAATTCAAACTTTAAGATGTCACAAGCGGGAGCAGAGCAAGAGTGAAAAATTGCAGGATGGGAGACCGAGGGTGACGACCATGGTGTACAAGTTTTGGCAAAGGAACCAAAAGGCATGGAGTTGGGCAAGAGTAGCAATCAGGTAAGTTGGGCTCACGAAGCGGAAGCTGAAATTTCCTCAAAACAATTAAAGAACCGTGCGAATAATGAACCTTGGCGGCAAAAAGTGAATGGTGGAACCCGAATCAAAGACAAAGGGAAAATGGGTGGAATGGAAACCGGGGGTGGTAGTGGCACAAAAAAGCTAGAAATCAAAGACACCAGATCAACAGGAGGTTCAATTCAAAAGGAAAGGTTCTGAGAACCAAAATCCTAGATGGGGGTGAAATCACAGAACGGACTCAAAGAATGGGGCAAAGCCACAAGATACACGACCACTACCTAAGGGCTCTAAAAGTGACACGAGGTTTTGCAGAAGGTGAAACATTGGGTATAGAAGAACAATGGTTTTGAGCTCAAACAAGCTTCAAGCGGAGAAGGATCGACTTGAATGGATGGTGCTCTTGGTTAGATGGTATGGTGTGAGTCTCAATTGGGACAATTTGATTAGATGATGACGCCAAAAATGGGGGGATGGCCTAGATTTTAAAGCCTTAGCACAGGGATATTTTGTGGTGATTTTCTCTATCTAACACATTATACAATATCTTGGCCAAAGTAGTGGCAAATTGGATCAAGAAGATTCTTCCAAACATCATTTCGGAGGAGCAAACAGGATTTGTGCCTAGAAGATCGATTTTAGATGGTATCATCATAGCCCAAGAAGCACTTCGTTCTATACAAAAGAAAAATAAACAAGTAATGTTAATCAAACTCGATATCAGGAAAGCACACAACAAGGTAAATTGGAGATTTATTTTTAAAGTCTTGGAAGCATTTGGATTCAATAAATGTTGGTTGGACTGGGTTTTTGATTGGATTTCATGCCCCATGATGAGTCCAAATAATGACTCATTTTTTCATAGGGTTTATCATATGTTTGTTGTTATTACTATGGGACTTTAGCACCTGGTTATTGACACTCTCCATGTTATTTCCCTAAATTTATGAACTTTGGGCATGAACTTATCCTTGTGACTCTTGATGATATTAACCTGCTATGTGATATATCTATATTAATTTTACATGTGATTGAATGAATTCTATTCTAAGGTGATTATGGATATACAATTGTTTTGTGCATGCTAATGTCATTATGTAGGATCACATTAAGATGCAAATGTAAATGAAGCTTGCAATGTGGAAGAAGTTCATGCCAGTTGGCCGGTTGCTAAAGAAGTCAAAAAGATGGTCATTAAAGTGGTCAATGGAGGGAAAACTTCCAATGAAGGGAAACTCCCAGCTTGTGTGGAAGTTGTAACTTACCTTTAAGTGATCATGTATATTAGTTGAGTATATTTAAGAGGTGTTGTTATGCTAGATCCTCATTGAGACAAGTCTGGTTTGACTAAATCTAGCGCATGCATAACCTCCTTCCTCTTTTTCAGGCTTTCAATAAATAGCGTCCTCCTATTTTGTTGGAGTCGACTGCCTAGTTAGTTAGGGTTAATTAGAAACTTTCCCTCTATAAATAATGATCAGATGCCCCTTTTCACAAGGTTGGATGTTCTGATATTGTACTTGCATTTTTAGTTCCAAGTAATACAGTCAAGTTGTTGATATGATGTAATCATGTTTTCAATGAATAAAATGATACTTTGATTTGTTGTATCTAAGTTAGCTTAGGGAAGACTCATCCAAGGGGGGCCACTTGGTGAGAATTCCACCCATTCAGTTTAGTAGTTACTTTTCTGTTCAATAATTAGTTACGTTCTTAGCAATTGTTTGTTCCTGCAGCCATTGGAACTTTGTTTTGTGTTTGTTCCTACAGCCAAAGCAGGTAGAGTAACTTCCTGTCTCTTTGCTGAGATTTATACTTCTGTCATCCATTTTAGTTCAGTTGTTGATGTTCATTTTAGTTGTTGATTCATACTCAGTACTTATGTTAATTCCCTTTTTAAGCATTTTATTTTCAGTAATGTTTCCTTTCTAGTTATAGGATAAGGATGACTATAGTTGATTCCTAGTGCACAGACAATGCTGACCCATTTCAAGTTCACGTCCCTGGGTTGACAATGAAATGAACCTTCATGATGAGCAAGATAACCACTTAGTACGAATATCTAATCTCTAAGTTACAACTTTAAGGGATTAGTTATTGAACCATTAGAGGAGGCCAATATTTTTGGCGTCGTTGTTTGGGATGGTGTCAAACTAGGAAGTTCTTTGGAGTCATTTTTAGTTTCTTGTTTCAGTATCTCTGTGTTGAAAATTGAGGTCTTTATGTAGCTTAATACTTTGTAAAACTATTATAATTGATGATCTAAATATGTATTCTTTGTTACAGATTCTTTGTGGGTGATTATTTGATTAATTCATTTTATCATTTGTAGAATGAAGACAGAAGGTTGTAGAAGAATTAGATAGGATATTAGAAGATACACAGCATATACCGTGGAGAAACCCTTTCAGGAAAAAACTCCACCAAGAATCAATGTATTATTTAATCTTTGAATTAGATTACAATAATTCCAATTCTTCCTTGAGATGCTTCTTCTGCCTTCAACAAATATTCTTCACAACCTGCAATAAATTAATATAAACTCTCTTCAACTTGCTTGAGATATATAGGAAATATACAAATTTGTAAACTCCAAAAGAGTTACAATTACAAAGCTCAATCCCTATCTCCTAAAAGGTACGCCTATCTCTTCCAAGTAGAGTCTAACTGTGAAGAAAAATGCCAAATCATCATCCTCATCCATTTGGACGTCCCAAATTGAAGTAATAACTCAACCTTTATTCCATAAATATCTTCAAAGTTGGCGCCCAAGAATGGGCCCACTTAACTCATCCTTCTGAAATATCTTAGCATGCAAAAGTGTTAACTCCAAGAAGCCAACTTGGGCGCCCAAGGTGGATCCAAGTCATTCTCTATTAACTGAAACATATCTCTCCACTATTCATGCAAGAATGGTCATCCCCTGTTAACTAAAGGTAGTCACCTGTTATCTGTCATGCAACTCAAGTCATTAGTCATGCATTCCAAGTTAACTGAAGTCAACTAGCATTCAACTAAAACTAACTGAAGATAACTGAACTATAATTGAACTAAACTGAATTGAACGGAACTAAACTGAATTGAACTAAACTGATTTTGAACTAAACTGAACTGAACTTCATGCATGTAAAAATCAATCCCTAACTTCTAGGATCTTTACATGCATTACATAAGTGTTATCTTTTACTCCAAACAGTTAACTAAACTCAAGGTGAGTTCCACCTTGTTGAGGTGTCAAATTGACCCACAACATGCAGGTAAGATAAAAGTAAAAGTATCTCACCTCTCCTGAAAGAGACAATCAATAATCAAACTAATCACCTCCCAAGGTCTTTGATGTTGGTTCGCAAAGTGGTCAATATGGTTGTAATGTTCAAGGGGCCTGCTGGTTTTGAGCTTCTGGATTGTTGCAAGATCAAACATCTATTTAAACCTACTTTAACTAGGGGTTTTAAAGAAATAGAAAAAGATAGATCAAGGTTTTTGAACTGAAAAGAATGTTGATTCATTCAACTAACCAGACTTGTTGCCTTCCAAGGAATTCCTAAACTAGAACTGCAGAATAAAATTAACTTGTAATTGATACAAAGTCTCATTCATTCACAGTGCAAACTTTGACAGTAGATTGCAAATTATCATTCAAAAAAAAATGAGATAAAATTTCATTCCTTGAAAGCTTTTCAAATCAAATGATTAACCCAAAATGAATACCATTCTAGAGCATAATATAAAGAAGGTTTAAATTTGGCTACTCCTACTGTTAATGAAACAGATAAGCAACATTTACAAATCTGGAAAGATCACCAATGTACAGAAAACCATGTCTTCAAATTATCTCCATCTATGCTAAGAAAATCTGGAAGATACATCACCTCTTCCTCCTGCTGAATTCCAAAAAAACGTCTAACCTACTTTAGAAACCCTAACTCTACTTCTGCTCTACTGCTAAATTTTCTCTATTTATCTCTAACCCTCTCTAACAATCTTCTAACTCGTCTCACTCTTCTCTAAAATTTACTTTCTAACCCTTACAAAATATCTTCAACTACTCAAAAAAAAAGAGAGTCCCTTACAAAGAGGCAAAAACACCATATTTATAAAATGCGTCAAAATGCGTCGGCCCCCGTTTAGGGTTTACAATGAGTCGGTCATAGAAGAAGTCAGCCCTAGAAGAGTTTGAAACAAAGTCAAACTTGCATTAAATGCAAGGGCACCGACCAGAAGCAAGAAACAGACCAAAACGTGTGAAGAAGAGGCAAATCGAAACGATGTGGAAGCACGACCTTCAATGCAACTTTGCATTAACTACTTCCTCCACGTCGCCCATACCTTGCTCCATCATGTCCTTTGTCATCAAGAACGTCTTCTGCAAGTTGTCCGCAAGTGGCATAGGCAAAACCCTAGTTCGCCATTCAATGGCATTGATATTATTCTTCAGATCTATCCCATCATATTGTTCCAATCTCTCTCATTGCAGGGTGTTCATATTTGAATATGAAAGCTCAAACCAGACTGACGTTATCCTGCCCTCAGGAATCCTACTCTTTTCTTCTAGCTTCATCCCTTCTTCTGCTTCAGAGATGGATGATCCCTTTGTGTCCTAAGCCTTTCCAGTCATTGTCTTGCTAGACTCGGCCTGTATTCACCAAACACCAGTGTGAGAATCCGATTGTTGACAACATTTCATCAAAGTGTTAGCTCAAAATCATGATAAAAACCATTAAATTAGTCATTAAGTCTCAACACTAGATCATCAAAATGAACATAAGCAGCATACAATAGTGAAATTTACCAAATTAAAGCATGGAAACATAAGAATTTATTAGTAGAATCATCCATTTCACCAAATTTCCTCGCTCCACAGTGCCTCCCAGAAAATCCGGAGAAATCCGAACGGACCAGAATTTCGTGAAAATGACAACACAACATGAATTCTGGGAAAATGAGGGGGAGAAGGAGAAATCGGGAAAATCCGACTAGGCCGGAATTCTGTAGATGACCCAAAACTCTAAACTTCAGAAAACTAAAGGAAACCGAGAAAATCAAGGAATCCGGGAAAATCCGACCATATAGGAAAATCTCGAACCTGACAGAAAACCTGAACACCGGCCATGACTTCACTCAAATTGACCAAAGGTCACAAATTTGAGAACCCTAGGCACGAAAAATCGTTTAACATGGTCCTCCTGCAAATCTTCTTCGAATCCTAGGCCCAATCAAAAGCAAAACAAGATGAGATGGTGATGCCCTAGGCATGAAACTCTATATTTTAACTATGAATGCACAGGGTAAGCCATGAAATGCCCAAACACACAAGAATTCGAACTCCAAGCAAGACCATAACGTTTTAAATCACAACAAGATGAACATCTCAACTCAGGAGAACGCAAATGATGACGCAAAATGGAAAAAAGTTCGAAAAACAACCAAGTTCGGAAACCCAACGGCCAAACAAAAATTCAGAAAAATTCGGCCTAGGTGGAATTCCGCGAAGGCCAAAAATTCTCAAATCGCAGTGTAAAACAGGTCGGGCTGGATTCTAAACATAATCTGGGAAAATCCGAATGGGGCGGAAAATCCCGACCCAACTCGAAAACCTGAACGACAGCAAGAAACTGAAGTTTGAAAGAAGTTCGGGAAAATCCGAATAGATAGGAAAATCCCGAACCAGGGTAAAAACCCGAACTTCGCCCAAAACATAAGATTTTCAATATGCAACTTGGGGAAAACACCTGGGAAATCAAGATAAACATATTAAGCACATGCCAAGGCAAAATAAAATCTCAAAATCGAGGGGGGGGAACACAAAGAGCAAAAGCAAAAGAGGGTCACATTTTAATCCACTTTAAAATGGGGTGGTTATGCAAGGCATAACACACCTTCCATGTGGGTGCCCCATGTGCTCCTATTATTTAGGAACTCATCTTGGAAACCCTCAAATGCTCCTATCATTTAGAATCAATTACAAATGTCAATTAACATGATTATTTCATTCAATAATTAATCTCTTTCTAATCCTAGTGTTTGTGAACGCTTTCCAAGGATTTAGGAGATACATGAAATAAATAATGTTTAGGATTGTAATTAAATGGCATCCTATTTCCAACACTCTGAAGTTTGTTCTTAGCATACCCTTCGTTTGAGAAAATTAATGATCTGTTATTCTTTCACCAATTCTTTGTGTGAGTTGGTTGATACTTAGTTCATACCGCATGCATAGAGGCAGGAGAAGAGATGCTCATGGGAGATTCCTTCCTAATGACCCTAATCCTAATAACCAGCTAGTTGAGTTTCAAAATCTGCCAAGAGATGAAGAAGAAGAGGAGGAAAATCCTTTTGTTGATGCATTTCCCAATTTGACTAGTTTTGAAACTTCCTCTGAAGAGCAAGCTGCCTAAAACTTGATTGAGAATCCATTTGCTTTAGCACTCCATCAAGAAAATATGGCTAGTCCAAATCCAAATAGGCCTAACCAACCATCTTTTCCATTTCCTATCACCTATCAAAATGAAGTTGATAACCTCAATAACATCCCTACTTCATTTCTTCCTAAATTCTATGGGCCTATAACAGAGGACCCTGACACTTTCCTGTTTGAGTTTGATATCCTCTGCAGAAGCTATGATTACACTACCGATGCTCATAGGCTTAAATTTTTTCCTACTACCTTGAAAGAAGTTGCATTAAGATGGTTCATGAGCTTAGGTAGGAATACTATAGACACTTGGGATGATATGAAAATAGTTTCTTGAGAAGTATAAAGAATATTATAGAGGCAGTGATATGAGAGGAGATGATATCTTCAGGATGCAGCAGAAGGAAGATGAAAGTTTGGAGGACTATATTTCAAGGTTCTTGTTTTGCCTACAAAAATCTCCACATCATGCACTCAATGAAGAGTCTCAAAATTTCCTCTTCCTCAGAGGGATCAATGAAAATTGCATTGATGCTCTAGACCTGATAGGAGGAGGAAATATCACCCAAGTTCCCTAGGATGATATTAGGAAGATATGTTAGAATTACTCCAAGGCAGCTCTAAAGAAAGGAAGAGGTTACCAATCTTCTATGGGTAAATCCTCCACTAATGGATTTTCAAGGATGGAAATCACTCATTTGTTGGAAAATTTCAAGTAGGATATCATAAACAATATGGCCACTCAGCTAGATACACTTCAAGCAAATAAGAAACATGAGGAGGCAGAGGCAATGTTGGTGGAATATTATCCTCATTGCAGGCAAAAGAAGGATTGCAGATGTAAAATGGTACCCAACATTGACAACAAACAAATTCCACCAGAATTCAAGCCAATCTAGGGTGATGATCACGTTTACTACATTGCACAAAGAAGGCCATGGGATCCAAGACAAGGTATGCCACCAGATCCATTATCTTTTAGTGGACCCTATTTGAATTCGTATACATCTAGTAATCAATGGAAACCCCCATACCCATCAGAATTTGGAGGCTATCCACCTCAGACTTGGAACAACCCTCCAAATACTTGGCCTAATTACCAAAACTCTCCACCTCAGTGGCAACAATTCCAAGGGAATTGGCAGCAACCTCTAGGAAACTGGCAAAAAACATCCCAATGGAGGGGAGGACAACAATGACCAAACCAAACAACTAGTTACATGCAACCACCTCCATAGCCTCAACAGCCTGACATAATGCCTCCTCCTCCTAACTCAAACTCTAGCACACCTAGACCTACTCAGTTACCAACTCAACCCACACCTAACCCAAATAACAAACCACAACAATAGCCATTTTACACTACAGATCCCAACCAATTTCCTGCATATGTTGTGAGTGTAAGTGATATTCATCTGCGTTCAAGAACCACTTTTCCATCCCATTCCACTCCTATTATCACAGAGCTTCCTGTGGAATAAGAGGATCATCAAAAATTATCTAATAGCCTTGTTCAGTCAAGTGTTCCCAAGAATCCTGAGCCAGTTCAACAGTCTGATCAAGACCCACCATTTCCTCAAAGATTAGAAGTTGTTAAACGAAAGGAAGAAAAGGAAGAAATAACCTTTGATATTCTAGATCAGTTAAAACACATATGTGTCAAGATACCCTTGTTTCAGGCCATAAAAGATGTTCCCATGTATAGCAAGGAAATCAAGGAAGCATGTCCCAAAAAGCCAGGGAGGAAAAAGGACCCCACTACTATTCATGTGGTGGGACAGTTGGCAGATATTATGCTTGGGAAAGTCATTGTTCCTAAATATACCGACCCAGGTAGTCTTGTAGTTGGAGTCATTATAAACGAAATCCAAGTAAATAATTCTCTAATAGACTTGGGCGCAATGGTCAATGCGATGACTAAGGATATCCTACAACAACTGAATGTTGCAAATATGAGACCTACTCCTACTATCCTATAGCTTGCTGATAGTTCCACTATCAAACCAGATGGTATAGTAGAAGACCTTGTTATTACTCTAGACTCTTGGGAATATCCAGCAGACTTCATGATCCTTTCCCCTAAAGCTACATTAGGAGGGTATCCCATTATTCTGGGTAGGTCGTGGTTAGCTATAGCAAATGCTTACATTGGATGTCAGTTAGGGGACATGACTATTTCTGATGGGAGAAGCACTAAAAATATTATCCTCTATCCTCCTGCTCAACCATCCCATGATATGGACAACCCCATATGGCCACATGTTGGAGACGAGGTTGAGGAGGTCAATTCAGTGGCACAACTCATTATGATAGGAAAAACTCCTTTTATGTAGCTTCAGGAAGAAGATGAAATATTATCTCGTATAATTCAGAACCATTATGAAGTGCATGAAGAATCACCCACTCATGAATCTAGTTTTGCATGTCCATTGCAGACACTTCTGTCCGCTCCTCCTGCACCTGAATTTCCTACAGCAACAAATATGATTCATACATTGTTACTACATGAACTAAAAATTCCAAGCATCAGTGAAACAACCATGATTGAGTTGACCACACAAGTGCAAGTTTCAGAGGGGAAACATCTGAATATTAATAACAAGCTTAGTCAAGAGCAACAATTGTCCCTGAAAAACCTCTTGAAGTTGCATCAACATGCATTTGCATGAGATTACCATGACATAAAAGGATTAGATCCCAAAATTTGTACTCATAGGATCTACATTAGATATGACTACACACCAATAAGGCAACCACAAAGGAGAATCAACCCTGCATTGAGGGAGATTGTAAAAGGGGAACTACAAAAGTTATTGGATGCATGATTTATCTACCCTATCTTAGATAGCTAATGGGTGTCCCCTTTGGTAATTATTCCTAAAAAGGGAGGTAAATGGAGAGTTTGTGTTGACTATAGAGAACTAAGCTCTGCCACCAAAAAGGATCATTTTCCCCTTCCTTTTATAGACCAAGTATTGGATTCACTTTAAGCAGTATTTTTTCTTCCTAGATGGATTTAGCGGTTATAATCAGATACAGATTGCACCTGAAGATCAAGAGAAGACAACTTTCACTTGTCCTTGGGGGACTTATGCCTATTCAGTACTTCCATTTGGTTTATGTAATGCACCTGCAACCTTCCAAAGAGTAGTTATTACTATATTCTCAGATATTTCACATGATTGTATGGAGATCCACATGGATGCTTTTACTACTTATGGTGCTGATTTTGCAGAAGCATTAGAAAACCTAAGAAAGGTTTTGCAGAGTTGTGAGGACCATAATCTATCCTTGAACAATGATAAATGCTTTATGATGATGTAGGAAGGAGTAGTCCTTGGCCATTAGATCTCTCAGAAAGGAATTCAAGTGGACCCAGACAAGATTGAGGTAATTACCAATCTTCCTATTCCTGTCAAGCAAAAAGATGTTAGAAATTTTCTGGGACATGCAGGATACTATAGGCACTTCATAAAAGATTTTAGTAAGATGGAAACACCACTTTATAATCTTCTAACTAAAGATGTTGAGTTCTAGTGGACAAAGGATTGTGATAAAACATTCTATGATTTAAAAACAACATTAACACATGCTCTTATGCTCAAAGGCCCTAATTGGGGACTTCCTTTCCATATTCACACAAATGCATCTAATTATGCTATAGGGGTTGTCTTGGGACAAAAAGAGGGAGCAATAGAGAATGCAATCTACTTTGTCAGCAAGAACCTACAAGGAGCTAAGTTTAACTACACAGTGACAGAGAAGGAGATGTTGGTAGTCAATTATGATCTCAACAAGTTCGGGCATTATATCACATGATATCAGATCTTTGTCCATACAGACCATGCAACCATAAGATACCTTATGAACAAGCCATTGATTTTAGGTAGGTTAACAAGGTGGTTACTTTTAATGCGGGAATTTGATATCACCATTATAGACAAGCCATGTAAGGAAAATCTTGTGGCAGACTTTCTCTCCATATTGACTACATCTGAGGACACTCAAGTCATTGATGACTCCTTTCTTGATGAACTTGTGTTCTCCATCAGTGTGCATACACCCTGATATGCAGCTATAGCCAATTATTTGGTTACAGTAAGAGTTCCCTCTCATTTCTCTCCAAAAGAGAACAACCATGAAGATTCTCAATATAGGGTATTACTAGCCTACACTTCATAAGGATGCAGGAAAGTACACTAGAAAGTGTGATAGATGTCAAAGGATTGGCTGACCAACTAAATCAAATGAGATGTCTCTATACCCTCAAGTAGTTATCACACCATTTGATAAATGGGGACTTGATTTTGTAGGCCCAATTGATCAACCATCAAATGTAAAATTTTACATCTTGGTTTGTACTAACTATGTGACTAAGTGGGTTGAGGTCAAAGCCATGAAACATGCTAGGGACAATAAAGTTGCAAAATTCCTCTATGAAGAAATCTTCACACGCTATGGGGTTCCTAGAGAGATAGTCATAGATCAAGGGGCTCAGTTCACATCCACTCTTGTAACAACATTGGTGAATGAGTATAATGTCATGCATAGAAAATCCACACCCTATCACCCTCAAGCCAATGGCTAGTCTAAGGTAACAAATAGGAAAATAGAAGCTATTTTGATAATAAAAAAATAGTACCAATCCACAAAAAAAGATTGGGAAAATAGGTTGCCAAAAGCTGTTTGGGCCTATAGAACCACTTGGAAAACCACTAATGGGTTTACCCCTTTTGAACTATTATATGGAAAGACAGTAATGATGCCGATAGAATTTGAGCACAAAACTCTTAGAACAACATTAGACCTTGGAATAGATATATCTAAGGCACAGAAGGATAGGGCTATGCAAATAAATTCCTTAGATGAGATGAGGAAATCAGCTCTTCATCATGTTGAGATAGTACAAAACCAGAGAGTTAAATGGCATGATAAATACATCAAGGAAAAGAAGTTCCATCCAGGTGACTGGGCACTTTATGATCCCAGGTATAAAGACAATGTAGGAAAACTGCTAACCAGGTGGTTGGGACCATATGAGGTTGCAGAGGTCTTCTCCAATGGTGTTTTCAACTTACAACAATTGATCTTGTCAGGTTCAAGCTCCTGGTCAATGGTCATCATCTCAGGTTATATCATAAATCAGCTTCAAAACAAGATTTCATGCAACAATTTATTGAATACCAGAACTCTAAAGTTCCTGCAGCCAAAGGAAGCGGACCTAGTGTCCATCCTTCTAACTAGTCAAAGGTACACATGCAATCATAATAAAGATTTCCACTTTTTGTGGGAATTAACTTCTCCATCAATAAACTTACCCGCCCATTCATCTCCATCACTTCTCTCTCTTCCATAACTCCACCACCACTTCCCATCATTCCACCATCACTTCACTCCATCATCGCTTCATTTAATAAGCTCAACCATACTTTTCTGGTGACCAGTACTTCCTTCCACATTCTTTGCAAAAGACACTCCAACTTTCCAAGTACGTGCATAAAAACTTAATATATCTTAATTACCTTACATGCATTTATTTAATTGTTGTACTTTAATGTTGATGTCTCACATAGCACATACTCTTACTATGCCCTGTCCAATCATAATTACATCCCAGCCTGTGCAGACACATGCTTTTATTTAGGTTGGGGGGAGTGTGAACCCACGTGTCATACATGCCATTCATGCGCCAACATGGCAGCAAATTTGAAATGATATAGTTGAAATGACATCTTACATGCATGATATGACACTAAGCCACCGCCATTTTCCTTGATATGTATTCGTCACTACCTTAGTCATAATAATAATGCCACCAAAAAGGTCAATTGAAGAGTCATACGACATTGGTGTTAGTACTAGTGAAGAGTTGTAGGAAGCATAAAAGAAATTGGGTTTTCAGAAGAAGGATTGTAGGAAAGAAGTCTTTGCAGAGGTGTTTTCCAGACTATGAGTAGAAGCAATAGGAGGCCAGCTAATCAGAAATGAACCTGCAGTTCACCAAGTAATCCTACATGACACACACTCTCTGGCCGAATTCAGAAATTGTGGATGGTTAGACTACTTTATGAAACTAGATAGTTTCAATGACGACAATGCTTTGGAATTTGCACAAACACTTTCTGATGGTAAGGAAATGGTGAAAGGTCTAGAAGTTATAGCAACTAAAGAGAGGATTGCTGAAGTAATAGGTTTTCCTGCTGAAGGAGAACCCTACCCTGCTTCTAGGGATGCTAGATCAGCTAGGGAAGAATTCACTGAGCCTAGTGATCCTCCACTTGTTGTAGACAAACAAGGAACAATGAGAACTTCTTTGCTAGAAAAATGGAAACAAGTTGTTGTCTACATTATCAAGTATATTACCTGCGAGGGTCGCCAATCATGTCTTCATTTTGTACATTTCAAGCTTCTGAATCACATGAGACATGGCAGGAGGATGAACTTGCCAAATTTCATGTACAATCTTCTTGCAATCATGGCTGCTAAGACACATAAAGGTAGGGAAATTTTTGTTTCCCATCACTGTTTGATTAAATTACTGGTAGAAAAATCTTTGCAAGAAGTGTTTGGTATGTCATGGGATGAATTTTTGAACATTGATTATTTTAGATTAGAAAATGTGGGTCCTAGAGGTCAACCCCTAACTCATAGGGCTAGTGGGGATGAGGGGGTTATTAAAATCACTCCTAGAGCTTAAAATTTTGGGGAAAACCCTAGAAAAAACCCTCCTGCAACAAAATCTATAGTAGAAATTGGTTCCTCTGAATCAAAGCATACGAATGAAGATAGCTCATCTTCAAACCCTAATCTCAATATTCTCCCTAAAACTACAGTTCGCACTAGGGCTGTCATTTGGAAAGAGGAAGCACAAATGAGAAAAGCAGAAATTAGCAAAGGGAAGGCTAAGAAGAAAAAACCAGAAAAAGTAAAACCTATCCCTAGGAAGCAGAAAATTGAAGACATTGGTCATCCTGCAACCGCTGAGAAAAATAAAAGCCCTCCAAAGAAATCAAAACTAACTGATTCAGCTACTAATGTGCCTCTAAAAAGGAGTCATATATTTAAAGGGAAACCTAGGAAGGAGGCAGAAGCTCCTAAGGGATAGGTAAATATAGAAGTGGAAGAAGTTTCTGAGGAACAAGCATACATAGGATTGGCAGAACTTGTTGTTGTTGCAAAGCAAGTTGAACAACAAAAACCACTACAACCAGAGCAAGTTGAACAACAAGAATGAATGCAAACAAAGAAAATTGGACAGCACGAACCAATGCAAGGAAAGATCCTAGTAGGAAAGAACAAACCTCCTACTTTTTCATGGGGGTGATCCCACAATAGTGGTTTACAATTTTTGGCCAAACTGGACATTGAAATTATTATTTTTAACTAAATCTTCACATTTAGGCACCTATAGCGGCTAAACCGTGAGGAATTTGAAGATGATCCAAACTAGAGTCTCGTCAAATTTTGTCTATATATTCTAAAAATATTTTTTTCAAAATTTTGGAATCAGTTACTTATTTTTCCATCTCCCACGAAAACTAGTTTTTCATAAAACAACATTTTTAAAAGTGGCCCCGTATAACATAATTTTTTCCATGAAGGATAAAATTCTAATTCTTTGAATTTAGATTTATAACTCCAATATCTAGTGCTTCCACTTGGTTAGATAGTTTTATTGAATATTTTTTCTTTAATCAAGTTTTGAATTCAAACCAATTACAATTCAAACATAGTGTGACGTATACGTAACTTTTTTGTATATATCAAAATTCAATTTTTTTTGTTGGATCAAGGACTTCAATATCTGGTGCACTCATATTTTTCAAAAAAAAATTATAATGTGCTATTTTTCCACATGTGCAGAACATAGACCTTCATTTTAGATGAAAAACCTATGTTTAATAAAACTAAAAAAAAAACATAATAAAATCAAAACATATTAAAATTATATTTGTTGGATAGCTCGTTCTGAGGACTACTTGATTCCAGTTGGGATTGTGAAGACTCCTCCATTTTCTTGTTCAAACAGAGCTTCAAAGTGTAAAAAATTAGTTTTTTTTGTCTTAGAGGGAGGATGAGGGATAAGAGGGGTTCGTACGAACCCCAAGGGGTTTGAGCGAACCCCTTATTGGTTCACTTGAAACAATAGGTTCGTACAAACCCCCAAAATCACATTTTTTGCCTGAGGGTCATTTTTTGTGAGTTTTCCTTCCTCACTTGAATTGTAAACCACTATTGTGGCTTCACCCATGGGCATCAGTAGCCCTGGATTTATGAAATGAAATGTAGAAGAAAGAGGGAAAATGGAATAAAGAAAGACTCAAGCTACATGAAGAAGTCAATAAAAAAAATGCAGAAATTGTGGAGAAGAATGCAAAGATTATTGCATTAAAGGATAAGGTAGATAATGTGGTGGTTCTAGTACCACAAATGATGGCATGCAAAACTCCCCCATGGGTATATGCACTGCATTTAAAGGAGTGTCATATTTCTTTTAGGCTATCAAGGGTTATTTCTAGTTTAAGCCCTTCCATTGAAACCCCACAAGAATTTTTCCAAGTTTACCAATCCTCTCCTCTTGAAGTTAAAAATTTACTGTGAGTTGTACTTGCATAATTATGTCGTTCCTAATGACCATGAATGGAATCCATTGTTATACATTGGGGATATCCACTTGAGGGCATTCATTTCATGGATTCAAAATGAAATCAGTTGGGGGCAACAATTCAAAATATACAGAGAAAGAGAACTCCATACCCCCTTATCTCTAAGAGTTGAATCAAGCAATCTTGCACATATTTACCACACATGGCATAGACTTCTCTATAATCCAGAATGCAAAAAGAGGATCATGCCTACTAGGGAGGAAGCATACCAAGAATATGAGCAGGTAGCTTCTACTATAGGAAAGACAGTATTGGGGTATATATCATAGAGATGGAATGATCTACTAGATCAGTTAAAACAGGTTGAACCCCATTCCTTGCAGAATTATCATGTAGCTTGCAAATGAAGCATTAAGTACATACATCTTGGGAGGATGAAGTAGCACTATTAGCTCCCATTTATATTTTAGCCACCCATTTTATTGTAGCTAGTACCAGATTACATAACCTATCAGTATGATGTAGATACAAAGAGGCCAAGGTGGGGCAGATTGGAAAGCAAGCAAGGGTTCTATTGGGATCCAAATTCAGATATTGTAGAGACTAATCAAGGACATACAACAATTGGTGACTTCAGGGATTTGATAAGGAAAAGGAATTGAGTTCCCTCTACTGGAGGACCAACAAATCATTAGGTTGGGGGGAGATGATGATTCCAAATAATGACTCATTTTTTATAGGATTTATCATATGTTTGTTGATGTTACTGTGGGACTTTGGCACCTAGTTATTGACACTCTCTATGTTATTTCCCTAAATTTATGAACTTTGGGCATGAACTTATCCTTGTGACTCTTGATGATATTAACCTGCTATGTGATATATCTATATTAATTTTACATGTGATTGAATGAATGTTATTCTAAGGTGATTATGGATATACAATTGTTTTGTGCACGCTAATGTCATTATGAAGGTTCACATTAAGATGTAGATGTAAATGAAGCTTGCAATGTGGAAGAAGTTCATGCCAGATGGTCGGTTGCTAAAGAAGTCAAAAGGATGGTCATTAAAGAGGTCAATGGAGAGAAAACTTCCAATGGAGGGAAACTCCCAACTCGTGTGGAAGTTGTAACTTACCTTTAAATGATCATGTATGTTAGTTGAGTTGATTTAGGAGGTGTTGTTATGCCAAATCCTTGTTGAGGAAAGTCTGGTTTGACTAGATCTGGCACATGCATAACCTCCTTCCTCTTTTTCATGCTTTCAATAAATGGTTTCCTCCTATTTTTTTGGAGTCGACTACCTAGTTAGTTAGGGTTAATTAGAACTTTCCCTCTATAAATAATGATCAGGTGTCCCTTTTCACAGGTTGCATGTTCTTATATTGTACTTGCATTTTCAGTTCCAAGTAATACATCCATGTTGTTGATATGATGTAATCATGTTTTCAATGAATAAAATGATACTTTGATTTGTTGCATCTGAGTTAGCTTAGGGAATACTCATTCAAGGGGGCCCACTTGGTGAGAATTCCACCCATTCAATTTAGTAGTTACTTTTTTGTTCAGTAATTAGTTATGGTCTTAGCAGTTGTATGTTCCTGCAGCCATTGAAACTCTGTTTTGTGTCTATTTATGTTGCCAAGGTAGAAAGAGTAACTTCCTATCTATATGTTGAGATTTATGTTTCTATCATCCATTTTAGTTTAGTTGATGATTCATGCTCAATACTTATGCTAAGTCCCTTTTTAAGAATTTTATTTTCAGTACTGTTTCCTTTCTAGTTATAGGATAAGGATGACTACAGTTGATTCCTAGTGCACAAACAGTTTTGACCCATTTCAAGTTCACGTCCTTGGGTTGACAATGAAATGAACCTTCATGATGAGCAAGATAACTACTTAGTGCAGATATCTAATCTCTAAGTTACAACTTTAAGGGCTTATTTATTGAACCATTAGAGGAGGCCAACACCCCAAAAATTCCATATTGATAAATGGCTCCTCAGAAGGTTTTTTCAATGCTTCCCTAGGGTTGCATCAAGGGGAACCTCTCTCCCATTTTTTTCATTATAATGGCAGAAGCTCTGGGCAAGTTGGTCACCAATTCTTGGTGTAGTGGGAAGGTGGCAGGATTGTAGGTCACTAGTAGTCTTCCCAAAGTCACACACCAACAATATGCTAATGATATAATGTTGTTTGGCATGTCACATGAAGGAGAGGCTAGGAGGTTCAAATAATTGTTGGATAACTACTCTTTAGCATCAAGGCAGGACGTCAACTTGGAGAAATCTAAAGTATTTTTCTTTAATACTACAACTTAGAAGGAGCAACAGATTTTGAGAATCCTGAATTTTAGGAAAGGGAAGCTCCCTTGCAAATATTTGGGTATTCCTTTTACCAGAGGGGTACAACCAAGAAATATTTGAGACTCCCTAATTGAGAAGGTAAAAAGTAGAATGGCCTCTTGGAAGTGAAAATGGTTATCATGGGCTAACTGACTCACAATGTTGAAAGCAGTGATCACTGCACTACCAACCTGTATGATCTCCTACCTCCCTTTAGCCATCAGAGTTACTAAGGTCCGCAATTGAAAAAATGAAGACATTCTTTTGGCAAGGCAACTCTGACCAACATAAATACCCCCTGATAAAATGGAAGAAGGTATGTGAACGTCGTGAGGCTAATGTGACATGATTAAAGAATCTTCTTCTTTAGAATAAGGCACTTGGAGCAAATCTTATCTAGGAAATGCACACATAGCCATATCTTAAATGGTCAAAAATTATAAGGGAAAAGTATCTAGATTAGGAAACAAACAACATTTTCACTGCAAAGTCTCTTCCTAATGGATTGCGGATTTGGAACTTCATGCGTAGTTGTAGAGATTTGATCACAGAATTCCTAACTTGGGAAATAAGGGATGGACATTATGCTTCCTTTTGGGAACTCATGGGAGGGATATTCAAAATTGACTAATAAGGTTGAATTGGAAAACATCAAAGTAGTGAAAAAACTAGCATGGGGGGATAAGGTAAGTGATTACATGAAAATTTATTCTTAGCATGGCAATTTGAAGTTTGAATGGAAGTGTCTTTGTGGCCTTGGTGTGGATGCCAGAGAAGTTACCACTTATGAAGAAATTATGAAACACCAAGAAGTATGTATAAGATAGGGTCAGGATGTATTATGATGGAATGCATCTCCAAACGAGAATTATAATGCGAAGGTTAGGTACACTATGATTATGAATAGTGGGTTTGGTGGTGCCTCTCTTCCCAATACTCTCTACTGGAATAAGGATTTCCTCCCAAAGGTAGGTATGTTTACTTGGGTGGTAGTACAAGGGAGATTTTTGATGGCTGACAGGTTTGCCAATATGGGTTTTAATGGTCCCTCCAAGTGCATCCTATGCAAACAAGATGAGGAAAGTAGTGATCACCTCTTAAACTATCCCTACACTCAATTTTGTTGGCAATGGCTGAGAGATAAGCTCCAATGGCAATCGAAACTACCTAGTGATCTACTAGGTGTGTTAAATAGTTGGCTAACCCTCTACAAGAAATCACTATATGGCAATCTATGGATCACAAGCCCTTCGCTGTTAATATGGGAGATTTGGAAAGAACACAATAGACACATCTTCCAAGAGAAAGAACTATCAATATATGCATTGCAGAACAATCTTGAGACATGTGTGGTGGAATTAGTTAACTCTAGGGTCAGGGAGTATTCATCTAGAAAGGCCTCCTTTATAGAATGGGATGTGAAGATGCATCAAAGTTGGTACGGGTTGAAGATTCCCCCACACATTGGTGAGGGTGGGGCCAAAACATAGGAAGAAAGAAGCAAAATCTTTTGGATTCCACTAGACGTTGGTTGGCATAAACTCAATTTTGACGAGGCCTCAGGAGGTAACCCAGGTGTGTCGGGGGCCAATTTCCTAGTTAGAGATTGTTATGGAAAGGTGCTTGGAAATATTCCAGAGCCTCTCCCTTGGGGGAAAAATAATGTTGTAGAGCTATGTATGTAGTGATTCTTGGTTGAAATCTACGCTAGGAACTAAAGGTCAAGAAACTAGTAGTGGAAGGAGACTCTTCTTTGATAATCAATGCATTGAGGACTAGAAAGTTGGAAAATTGGAAATTGAATGCCAAACTAGAAATTGCAATCGAGTTGCAGGATAGCTTTGAACTATCAATAGTGACCCATATACTAAGGGAGGGAAACTCAAAGGCTGACGATCTTTCCAACTTGGGCACTGATGGTGTCTCAATAAAAGAAATAGCTACATAATTTTGCAAAACAAATTTGTGGGTGGAAGGGTGGGTGTCTTTCCACATAAAATATTGTGGAAAGACCGAGGCAATTTTGGGCAATGTTGTGTGGCACTTGTTGTTTGATCTCTATGGCATAGGTGGTGGCCAAGTTAGCCACATTATGGGATTTGGGTGATGTAATGGAAATCAAGCCACTGATCTTGTCATCCTAATAATCTATGAAGCCCACATTCAGACGCATGGAACAAAGTAGCAATCTCTCCTTGGGATTCAACATGTAATCTCACATGCGCAGGCTGGCTAGATTTCTCATTTCACTAGATTTGGAGGTTATGTGGGATCATTGATGTATACCTCTATGGGGTTGTGCACTTGCAAAATGATGGGTGCCAAGGATGTCATTATTACACATTGGTTTAGAGGGCACATCAAAATGTAATGAAGTTATAAGGTGTTACACAAGTTTCATTTTGTGTAGTGGCACATCTACTCATTACGACTCTAGGAAATTATTTACAGGCTGGAACACTACATGATCGACGGCCTGGTTGAATTATAATTTACATCCGGTGATGAAATTCATCACAGTTGCGTTTGGAAAAAATTGTGTTGGTTGTTAAGGAAGCATTGTTATCTCAAAAATTCTGGTGTAGGGTCAATCTACATTGTTGGGGAGCCATGGAGGAGAGATCAAAATTTGTGGTAAGAATATCTTCTGAAACCCTAATGAGTATTGGGGCCATCACTCTAATTTTCTTACAGAGTGTTGTTAGGAAAATGGTGTTTTATGGGTCAATAATTGACCAACACCTTAAGTGAATTCTAAAGAAGTATGATACCCTCATTTTATTTGTGGTGAAGATGATTTTGGGGAAGATCTTCTAGAAGATGATTAGTCATATAGGGTAGACGCCAATATAACCTCACAATTCTTGGCGTCAATTCTAGAAATAAGGTTGGGAAAATGTGAGGCTGAGGCACTAATAAAAAGGCTCTTTTATGCAGAATTTTTGGTGGGATTGGAAGAAATACTTTATACAACTTCCCCTGGAATGGGCATTCCTAGACCATAAGATATTAGGCTGCTCTATGTGTCAAGTGAGGTAATAAAGTATTATCCCTTCCTGCTGAATTTGAAGGGGATGGCGTTGGTCGCTCACAAGGAGTTGGTGGCAGTTGGGGTGGATTACCTGTTGCGGATGCTAAAGCTTCCTTCATCCTAGCATGGATGTTGGGTCCCATACTCTAGAGACTTTGCTCACATAAATGGTTTCCTAGACGCGGATAGGTTTGGTGTGGTGTCAGGTTAATGGGCGTGTTCATCGACGGTGGTGAGTTTTGGTCTATTACTGTGGTTCTCTAGTATGTAATTGGGTCTAGGTGATATAGTTTATGGTATATGCTCTACGTTTATTTGAGGTTCCATATAGGTGGTTTTAGTTAAAACAGGAAAAGGTCTTTGTCCTTGCATGGACATTTTGGAAATCAAGTTGCTTAAGGGTGGTCATCCTCTGTTAGTCTTGGGTTGGGTTGCTTTGGTCTAGAATATTGGTTGGTCTTCTTTTTGGTCTGGGTATGGCAATGGTGTACAGTAAATCTCGCCTAGGGGGCTATCCATGTAATACTTTTTTTTTTAAATCAATATAAATTCTTGCTTACATATAAAAAAAAATCTTTTTTTTTTTGGATTTATGTGAAGAGTTAAGATATTTGTGTTGGAATATGGCTTGTTTGATGGAATATGACTTCTAGTGTTGTCATTGATGGCAACCTTAGTCATCCTTCCAGTCTGCAGATCAAAATTTATCCATAATGACAAGATAAGTAAAGATCAATGTTTTACCGACAGAGAGTATGAAGAATAGTGTATCCGGTCAGTTAGTCGATCTGCACGCCTCACCGGATCACCATTTTGAGTTGTGGATCTTTGAGAGAGTTTGTTAAGCATCTACATTATCTTGTTATTAAGTTTTGTGATGTTTCATTGATCAGTGTACGAGTTAGGAGATCCGGTTGAATGCTTTGGCAAGATGTTTTTCTGTTTATTTGCTCATTGTGGCCGACCTAGTGAATGTTGCATGTCACGGATGTATAAGGTGTACTTAATTAATTATTTCTTGTGTTGGTTATTTTATTTTGGGTTCTAGCTATGTCTTATCCGACTTTGTTGGGCGCACATTAAATGTAACTTGTGATTTGATCCAACCATTGAAGGATATTTCATGTTTTGTTAAATCTGACTTGAAGTGATGAAATCTTTGTTAGTGGATATATATATGAGATCAGTAATTCATTTTGTAGAGCGTAAATAGTGTGTGTGTTAGTGTGTTGAAGAGTAGATCAATTGAGCAAATTTTGCTAGTGCAGAAGAAGATTGTTGAGCAGTGAATTAAGGAAGATGTGTGTAAGTGTGTGAGAAGAAAGTGTGAAAGTGTGCAAATATGTGTGAAGAACAGAATAGGTGTGTGTGCGAGTATTAGAAGGGTGATTGATAGATCTATGCACAGTTTCAAAAGGGCAGAAAATCAAAGAAGGGCAAAGCAAAAATACAAAATCAGTCAGAAGGGTTGAAGATCATGTACTGAGCTTCATTGGAACTAAATCCAGACATTTGGAGATGTTATCTTCTCAGTTCAACTTTTTTTTGTAATCTCAAACACTTTGTAAGGCAGTGAGCCTTTCTTATTTTGAACAGTGAGCTCTAGGTAGTGTGCCTAAATGCAATTGCATTCCCTTTTGTTCATACTTTTAACAGAGTATAATTGTGGATTAATCTCCACCATGGTTTCTCCCCTAATAGGGTTTACACATAAAAATATTGGTGTTGTGGTGCTTTGATTATCTTGTTCATGTGCTTGCATATTTATTTATGTTTATGTGGTGTGAATGATTTAAGATATGGATTTAATTGTAGAATTTGTTGAACATTGATTCACCCCCCCTCTCACTATTCCCTAAGTCCAACAATTGGTATCAGAGCAAGGTTCCTATGCAGAAAGTTTAACTTGAGGTGGATATTGAATTGCAATGGAATTTGGTGGTCTTCAACAATAGCTTATGGTGGAACTTGATGATCTTGATCAGTCTAAAGCAGAAGTCATGGATTTAAAAGAAAATTTTGTGGATGCTAAGAAATTCATTCAATCATTGAAGGATAAAATCAATGAGTCAAGAGAAAAGAGGAAGGAACTCTGTGATCAACTGAAGCAAAAAGAAAATAAAATCTTAGAAGATGTTCACCTGAATCAAACCCTAAGAGAAATAATTGAAGAATGTGAAAAACTTGCTAGGGACATTGCTACTCTAGAGCTTGAAATGGAATATATGGCAATAAAGCTGACTAAGGAGATTGAAGAAAGGAAGAAGAATGAGGAGAATCTGGCCCAGTCCTTAAAAGAAAAATCTGAAGAATGCAACAACTCACAAATAGTGGATTCATTCAGATGGAGATTGAACTGCAACAATCCAGAAATAATGAACAAGAGCTTGAAGGACAGATAGTTATTCTTAGAGATGAACTCGCTACTACAAATGAATACAAGGAGAAGTTCAGGATCAGTTCTACTAAGCTTGATGAACTGAATAAAGGACAAAAGGATGCAAATGATAAGTGAGGACTTGGATATGAGAAGGAAGAAAGCTTTGGATCTGAACATAAGGATTCTAGACAAAGAAATTAGATGAACAAAGGCAAAAGGTGTCTGGTAAGACAACCCAATGCTCATAAGTTAAATGGTTACTACTTTGCTTGCAATAAATTTGGTCATATGGCTTCTCAGTGTAGAGGTAAAATAAATTCAAGCAGTCCATCATTTCCCGGTCAGTGTTTTAGTTGCAAAAAGTTTGGTCACAAGTCAGTTGAGTGCAGAAGTATGTATGTCAATATAAGGAATGTTAAATGCTACACTTGTGGAAAATTTGGGCATATCACTAATCAGTATAGATCAAAGGGAAATCAATGGAATGAATGGTCTAGACAAAGAAATCCAGTGTGTTACAATTGTAACAGATTTGGTCACATTGCAAGATTCTGCAGAAACAGAAACATGGATAGAAGAGGTCTGGTATACAAAGGAAGAATTTTGCAAAAATATGACAAAGGAAAAGGATAAGTGACTGTGGAAGAGATAAGAGATTAGATGAAGAAAACGTGGGTAAAGAAGAGTGAATCTGATGAAGGAAATAAGCCCGTACCGGAAGTAGCCTCCGGTAATTCCTCTGGAAATTGATCTCAAGCCATTGGCCTAGGGGGAGTTTTTTTCAAGAAAAATAATTTGACCCCTTGTCAGTAGCTGGCATCGAAATGCAAGAAATTTTTAATAGCTGTGATAAAATTTTGTAAATGCATCAGTGATCGCTTATGTAGAAACATGAGAAGTAGAAGGTCTGTAGACAATTTTTTTTCTTTTGTTGTCTACAGAGTACTCGGAACTCCTAGGGAAAAGTATTTAATGCAGTGAAAAGGTTAGGTGCGCAAAGTTATAAAAGGGTATTTGGAACCCTCATTTGTCACCTTGCATTGAAGAAAAATAGGAGAGACTCTACAATGAAATTTCAAAGGAGTAAAGCAAATTCGGTGGCATATTCTTTAGGTATTTTAGTTGCTTGTAGAATTTTGAATTTTGTGCTCGGTAGAAAAAACTTGTTCCGTATAGAAAGAAAAATGAAGCAAACCAAAGGAATGATGAATTTGGATGAGTATAGCAATGGAAAGATTAGGGTTATGAGAAATTTTTTATCAGTCGGTGAATTGAAGTGGCTTGAAGGTGCGAAACATAAAAGTTTGGACATTTGGAATGAATTTCCTTATTTTGTCAACACGGAAGTGGTCAAGTTTATCTTGAACAGATTGGATAATGACATCCTTACTCTGGAAAAACCCTATCTTATTTTGAAGGATGTGATTAGAAATCTAACAGGATTATGCAATGTTGGGGATATTCCAAAAAAGAAGTTGATTTGGAACAAGGAAGTCGAAACCCTAATCAAAGTGACAGGAGATCAAAGGGCTCTAATAATCTCGATGATCAAAGATCCAATAATAAGTTACATTGCACATGGGATTTCATACAAAATTTTCTTCAGAAACAGGGAAGGCACAACTTCGGCAGGTGTAGTATATATCACTCACAAAATGATAATGGAAGATGAAGACTTTGATCAATGTGGATTGCTGAAGGATTAATTAATGGAAAATTTGCAATTGATGAAAGATGCAAATTACCCCTTCAGGTTTGGTACCCTGATCATATGTATCATGATGTATTTTCTGAATTGCTTGCCTCAGAATGATAATGTGGTATGGAAGGAAAGTGAACCGGTTTGCAAGCAAATTTTTTAACATTCTAATGCTCTAGAAAATTGTGAGCAAGTTTATGAAAATTTCTTTAAGGAATTGCTAGGGAAGTTTGGAGAAGTTAACATTCCCCTTCTGGTAAAGATGCTTGAAGTTGGGTCTTCTTCTGGTAAAGTGGAGAGGAAGCAGAAAAGGGCTCTAGAGTTTGTTGATGGCACCCCTTCTGACACACAAGTCCCAAAAATATAAAGAGAAAGGCAAAGGACATACAATTGTGGATATACCAGATGAAGATTATGATGAATACACTCCTAGAGATGAACTAGAATCAGTTGAATTGGATGTAATAATAGCAGAAGAAAGCGATGAAGAAGGTGATTTATTCAAAACAAAGATACTGCAAATTATTTAGGAGGAAGATGGAATGAAAAATATTTCTGGCATATGGTTAGATGGACCCTCATATGAACAAGACTTGATTGAGGACACTCTAGGTAGTTACTTTGTGCACAAAAACATTGAACTAGGAAGCTTGCATAATTTACTTCCAGAAGAATTGATCAAATGTATCAAGGAGGCTATGGCCTCTGTACCTCAAGACAAGAAAGAGGAAGAAGAAATTCTACATCTAAAGGAGCAGTTTAGGTTGTCCCTTACCAAACTGAAAAAGAAAATGAATGTGTTAAGGCAATGCATTGACTCAACACATAAGATCTACAATTATTGCCTTTGGTGGCCTCATGTGGTTGGAAAATACAAAGACAAGTTCGAGTAGATTGAGAGTGAGTTGAACAAAATTGGTCAGGAATACAATATGTTTCAAGATCAGGATGGAGCAGTAAAGAAAAATATTCATGAGTTGCAGGCTGAGCATGCAAAGGTTTACTTTGCCAGAAACACTCTTATGGACACTTTCTGGAAAGTGAAGGATCTAACTGAATGCAAATTGGAGCAACAAATTGAGATCCTGAGGAAAGGAGAGAAATTGGAAGAAGCGATTACAATTATGGAATCCCTTATCCAGATCATCAACGGGACATTAGAAAACAATAGTTTGATAATAATTATTGGGATTGCAATAGATGCTTGGAAGAAATTTCTTCCAGAGGTGAAAGATAAGTATAAAATAATATTTTGATTTGTGCAACAGTTGCACTTCAAATTTTGAATTTTTGAAAGGGAGAGAGAGAGCTTAGTAAAGAATATATTTTTCATTGATGTCAAAGGGGGAGGAGAGCAGTGAAAAATGCTTTATCATTCTAAGGGGGAGTTCGAGTTTTGAAATTTTGAATTTTGACACTTAGTCATTTTTCACTAGTGTTGCCATCAATTCCAAAGGGGGAGATTGTTGGAATATGGTTTGTTTGATGGCATGTGGCTTCTAGTGTTGTCATTGATGGCATGTGGCTTCTAGTGTTGTCATTGATGGCAACCTAAGTCATCCCTCTGCTCCGCAGATCAGAATTTATCCATACCGGCAAGATAAGTAAAGATCAGTGTTTTATCTGCAAAGAGTATGAAGAACAGGCTCTCCGGTCAGTTAGTCGATCTGTACACCTCACCAGATCATCATTTTGAGTTGTGGATCTCTGAGAGAGTTTGTTAAGAATCTACACTATCTTTTTATTAAGTTTTGTGATTTTGCATTGATCATTGTACGAGTTAGGAGATTTGGTTGAATGCTTTGGCAGGATGTTTTTCTATTTATTTGCTCATTGTGGCTGACCTAATGAATGTCACATGTCATAGATGTATATAAGGTGTACTTAATTAATTGTTTCTTGTGTTGGTTTTTTTTTTTGGGTTCTAGCTATTTCTTAGCCGACTTTGGTGGGTGCACATTAAATTTAACTTGTGATTTGAGCCGACCATTGAAGGATATTTCATGTTTTGTTAAAGCCGACTTGAAGCGATGAAATCTTTGTTAGTGGATATATATATATGAGATCGGTAATTCATTTTGTAGAGCGTAAATAGTGTGTGTGTTAGTGTGTTGAAGATCAGAGCAGTTGCATATGTGTGAATGGCAGCAGATCAGTTGAGCGAATTTTGCTAGTGCAGAAGAAGATTGTTGAGCAGTGAATTAAGGCAGATGTGTGTAAGTGTGTGAGAAGAAAGTGTGAAAGTGTGAAAATATGTGTGAAGAATAGAACAAGTGTGTGTGCGAGTATTAGAAGGGTGATTGATAGATCTATGCACAGTTTCAGAAGGGAAAAAAATCAGAGAAGAGGAGAGCATAAATACAGAATCAGTCAGAAGGGTTGAAGATCGTGTACTGGGATTCATTGGAACTAAATCCAGGCATTTGGAGATGCTATCTTCTCAGTTCAAATTTTTGTTGTAATCTCAAACACTTTTTAAGGTAGTGATCCTTTCTTATTTTGAGCAGTGAGCTCTAGGTAGTGTGCATGAATGCAAGTGCATTCCCTTTTGTTCATACTTTTAACAAAGTATAATTGTTGATTAATCTCCACCGTGGTTTTTCCCCCAACATGGTTTCCATGTAAAAATATTGGTGTTGTGGTGCTTTGATTATCTTGTTCATGTGCTTGCATCTTTATTTATGTTTATGTGGTGTGAATGATTTAAGATCTAGATTTAATTATAGAATTTGCTAAACATTGATTCACTTCCCCCCCTCTCAGTGTTCCCTGAGTCCAACACTTCTTGATTGAATAGATGGAAAAGATTGTATGACAAGACTTTTTGAAGAAGTGGGAAGCATGGTTCATGTACATGTAAAAGTCTTTTTTTGCACACATGTGCAATCTAGAAACTTGAACAAGATTTGCCTTGATTAATAATGCTTTGACTTGTACAAATGATTAGCTAGATTAAATAATTAATTTTAGTGTACTAATGATATGAGAAAAACTAGGGGAATTAAATAAATATATATTTTTGAATGAAAATAATGGACTTAAATAAATAAATATTAAATTTATTTATTTAAGGTTGAACCTTAGAAAATGATTGAATAATTGAATGAATAGTCCTAATTTATTCAATTAATGTCTGAGGAAAGGTCAAATTAATTATTTAATTAATATCAGTAGACAGATTATATAATTAATCAAATAAGAATACTTTTTTAAATTAATTTAGAAGTGATGATGTGAAATGAATTGGTGATAGTAGAATTGTTGAGAGGATTTTAGGTGTCTACAATTTGAAATATATAATGGTAAGGTGGGACTAATGACTCATTTATGCTCTTTCACTACTTCTTGTTTAAACTATATCTATTATGGTAAACTACTTTCCAAAGTCTTTCTATGCATATTGAAGGAATATACACACTTGAGTGGCTATGTTCATTACCTCATGATTTGATCCAATTATATATAGAGCTTGATAATTCCTTTGTGCAACACTTCAATGTTAATATTGTCCTTAAAATTATTGTTTCATTATTGGTAAATATAGACAATAACCAAATTAAATAATTCATTACTATGTTATTCATTTTCAATCCTTGATCATATAAATGCGTTACCAAATATTGGATGATGAACTTCAAAGATTATTTGTTAAAAAATTACTTTCAATCATTCAAGACAATATGTACTTTAATAGCTATGCTTCATTAATTTATTTGTATATAAATGATATAAACATTGAGCTAAAATTATTAGAAACAAATGCATCAAATATGGTTATTCACTTCCTCTTTCAAACTCATCTTATCCTTCTAAGTTTAGACTGAAAATTATTATAAGAATCATAGAAATATTCAACACAAACATGAAATTAGGCTTTCTACAAATAATTTTACTACATCTTCCACGTCCTCTACTATCTTCTCTATTAATCCTAAAATGACATGAAAATTCACAAATCTTAATGATCCTCTCCACGTGATTACAATACTTATTAGGGACTAATATGTTAACCTTACCTAGTATTCACTCTATTAATACATCTATTTATGATACAAAATGTTATGATACTAAATATATTTTTATTATCATAGGTCAATTTGTGCCACTAAAATGCATGAATCTAAGGTATAAAATGTAAAATCTCATTTACAACAACATGATTCATGTGGAAGGCATTTATGATTGTGGCAACCATTATATTTCCCCCACCAAACAAAAATTACAACTCTACCCTAATCCCTTCCCACATCACACCGAATCTAATAATATGGATATCATGAAGGAAAATATGTGTATATTAAATAAGAACAACTTGATATACCTTCTCTTAATTTTTATTATTTTATGGGAAACATTGAAAATAAAAAAATTAATAGTTGGTATAATTTTCCACAATCCACGAGAATTAGATGATTTTTTTGGATTCAACTATGTATGTTTATTTGGATCTTAATATCAAATTAAGCCATGCACTCTTTTATTTATACTGTCAAATGATAAAATTGTTAACAATGGATATTGGTACCTCTTTATATCATGACCACTATAGTACATAACAAATTAAAATTATTGTGGCTAATCCTTGTTCACACTCTAACACTTTCATGGAGGAAAATTATCTTATCCATTTATTTTGATTAAGAAACATATGCACACTCAAGGGAATCTCTTAAATATTCTAACAATATAATACAAGATATTTTGATTGGTTTATCCTTGTTCTTAGATGCCCATGGATAAAACATTTTATTTTAGCTATCCTTTCTCTTTGCAACAATGTGTAAATAAATTTCTGTAAGAAATCATAATCAAAATTTCAAATATAATTATCAACCTCTTTTGAATGTGCAAAATCTAGTATTATCGATACATTCATTCATACTTTGAAATATCCTCCACATGAGAGAGAACTAATATTTCATATAAAAAATTTGTTAATAAAAACACTTCACATAGGATGTGTTTATTCAAGGAAAATATTAGAACACTTAGACAAGTGAATTAACATGAGTACCTTATATTCCCAAATTCATTAACTCATTATGTGAATAATTAGTTACATGACATCGTATCTTTGGTCATAATCATAATACAATTGACCTCTTTAAATAAAGTCATTGAAATAATGACTTGTGGGTTATAGTCCATGTGAGATAAATGCATACATCCTAAATATACACATTAACGAACTATTATATCATCAGTGGAATATAGGCATTTGATTTATAGGATTGAAAAACTATAATGCATAATTATAATATAACATTAATATTCTAACATCTTATCTTAATATCAAATTGGAGGATTTACAACACATTTGTAACAAAAATAAGTAAGATAATGTCATGATGATATTCCCTCTTCATGACAAGCTATTTGATAAACAATTGTTATAAAAACTTGATGAACTTTCTCCCCATCAATGGCTAGGTGAATATAGTGGCAACTTGATCCTTTATCTCAACAAAGCCAATTAAAATATTCTAAAGCTCCAATAGTTTATGATCCTTTTCATACTTGATCTCTAACTACTCTATCTATGCATGAAATGCTTGATTCTTGATAATATTAAGACCACTCTAATTGTCATAATGAATCAAATTAGTGTGTCTTTCAATAAATACAAGTGATTTAGTATCTCTTGCAACCATAATTATTTGTTCAATACTTGAGATAGTCCAATGCAATTTTTGTTTTTTATTGATTCTAAAACAATATTTTACTTCTTGGAAGACCATGAGATTAATGATCTCTCAACATGAACACATACCTTCTATTAGACATCCTATCACCAAGATCTCCTACCCAATTTGAATATATGTAGTCATGGAGAATACTTTCACCTCCTGTCTTGAACTCAAGTCCAAAATACAAAGTACCCTTCACATATATCAAGATATAATTTGAAAATTTTATGTGACAACTCTATGATTCTTGAATAAACTTGGCCAAAAATCCAACAAAAAAGGAAATATTAGAGCAAGTGTCAATAAGAAACCTCAAACTCTACATTAGTATTATGTGGGATCCACCTTTATCTCTATGTATCTTTTGTGATTTTTTTATTAGGATCACATGAAATTTTAGAAAACTTTCACATCCTCCATCTTCAATCCAGTCAACTACTATTTAGAATATTTCAAGTAAGAGAACAAATATGTGTTGCTCCTTACTTGTAAAGCTAAAAAGTAGTGAATTAACCCCTAATATATCATCTCAAATTTTACGTCTAACTACCTCTTTTTTAGTAATTAAACCAATATTGAACGTCCTTTTATAATTATATCATCCACATAAAGAAAAATAATGATAGCTTCCCAATCATTTGTATTAACATACACATTGGGATCCTTTTCAAAGTTTTTTAAACCCAACTCTTGAAGATATCAAGTAATCTTCTCTATCGCCACTTTGTGCCCCCCCCTTGTATCCTCCCACTGATTATAATTGATCCAAGAGATTCTATGTGGGTTGTTCAAGTCAATTTTTGCTTTTGATTATGGATTTCCCTTCCCTTCACCTTATTTAGTTACCAAAATTCAAAAATCTAGAAAATTGGTTAAATGTGAGTGTTGTCTAAGGTTCTCATCTTGTAAAGTGCCCAAATTGGTATCTCTAATTCAAATTTGGAGAAAATTGGGTTAAAAATGGTTAAGTTATGCTTTTGTGAAATTTTTTAGGGTGTTAGGATATATCCACATCAAGGTAAAAGTTTTGCAAGATCCACATCAAGGTAAAAGTTTTGCAAAATCCACATCAAGGTAAAAGTTCTGTAAAATCCACATCGGGATAAAAGTTTTGCAAGATCCACATTAGGACAAAGTTCCACAAGATGTTGAAATGAAAGGGGGGTATTTCAAGGGAAGTTTTGTGGAATTTTTGGAGCATATGAGATATTGAAAAATAATTTAGCGATGACTAGATTATCCATATCCTAACTAAAATTCTTCTTTTTTAAAGAAAAGATGGTAAAATTAATATCTTGATAGGCCTTAAATTTCTGCAAGAGGCTGAGATGGGCATGAAACTCCTAGTAAAAACCATCAATGTTGCAACCACTTCTACAACTACCATATTTGATTTGTAGAGGCTCCAAAAATGATCTTTAATGCTTTTCCATGAATTCTAAGGGGGGGGAATGATGCATATGTTGTATTTATGAATTGTATACCTCCTTTTTATTAGAAGGCCATCCTTAGCCACATTTTGTAGCAGATTGCATGGGGTTTTTGCACTTTATCCATGGATTCATCAATGTGGAAGCATGACATGAATGTCAAGGATGTTTTCTCTCACCTCTAGCTCGAGTTTTGGATGAACATGTGTTTTCAATTCATTGGATTGGGTTGAGGCTAGGTTTTTTGCCTCTGCCACATGTTCCTTCTTTTTTTTACATCCTTCTAAGTTTTAAGAGGAACTTATGCAACTATAAATTGGCTCTATGCCTTTGTATCAATAAAAATATATTAATTTTCACCTATACTCTCTCTTACATCCTCTGTAAATCCTATTATTTCTAAGTGCAAGTGAATTTTTTCATCTCCTATGTATGCATTCTATGCTATTTTGGTTCTTAGAGCTAACTGTGGATATCTCTTCCCTCTTAGTGCCTTGTCAAACCCTAACCTTTGTGCATACCTCCAAGAAATGGTATAGCAGAGAACTATGTGAATATGTTTGGTGATCCTTGTTGATTCTTTATGATTTTTGGGCAAGAAGGCATTCTAATATTGGTGCATCAAATTTTATATTTTTCGTATTCTCTATTTTCTCCTAGAATATTCATTAAGTAGGATTAGGATTAGTTCAAAGGCATTCAGTATTGATTTGGATCAATACTATACACCTAGTTTAAAGATAGAACTAGTCCTTCATTCATAGATTTGGCCTTTATTAATAAGGTCCCATTACTTGAATCCATTCCCATGTTTCATTTGTATGTTGGGTAGTAGGTTTAGCAAGGGTGTATTTCCAAGTGTTAACATTTTTTGGCATACTCAGTGGGACTACTCAGATATGAGTTAAGAGTGTCTATTAATATAATGACATTGTTCTTGACATATTCATCCTTAAAGAGGCATTCTACAAAGCACATAGTGACTTTGCAAGAAAATTAAACATACTCAATCCTTTGGTTCTAGATCATCTTCTAATTTTTATGCCAAGAACCCAAACTATAACTTCTTCAAGAGGTAACTTTGAATTCATTGAGTTATCATTTTCAACTTCAAGAAGAAGAAACATAAACTCATTATCTCCAATAAGAAGGACTAGGAATTCTATAACATCATCTCCAAAAGCATAATCTACACAAGTCCATTTGGTAGGATACCCCAATGAAAAACACCTACTATCCAAATAAATTGAATTATATTAATTCCTCCCAACATAGTTTCCCCTAGATATCAAGTGTTTGTCACCTTGAATGGTGGAAACCCTCTGGTGTTGGCTCAAAGAGATGACATAAAAATAGCTTCTTTGAAAATTATACCTTATTTCAATGATGAAACAAGGTCACTACTCCCATTGAACATATACAAGACATGGAAAATATTTTCTTTGTTCACAACATCACTAAGGATAATATGGTTGATAGAATCTTAGACACATCCTTAAAGGGTATAGAATTGTTGTTGTATATAGGTTTAAAATCTAGTTCCATACATAACTGGGATGAGCTAGGTGAGAAGCTGTGTAGTTTGAAGATAAAAGTGACCATTTATCCCTTGTAGAGAAACTAACCACAATTAAGAGGGCTCCCTATGAATTCATGGGAGACTTTAATTTTAGGTTTCAAAAACCCACAGATAAAATCCTTGCCTTGGAAAAACCATCTCCAAACCATGCCTTCTTAAAATATTTGAGGGCCCTTAATAGTGATGTTGCTATGATATAGTTTATGGGTGGAGCAACATTTCCAAATGCTTATGACACTGTCATTAGGGCATAAAATTGCTTAATTCAAGCTATTAAAATAGCTCCAAGGCCTCCAATGCCTCTATTCCTAGAGATTCCACCTCAACAACCCATCTTTTCTCCTATTCCCATTGCATCTACTCATCAATCATCTACCTCTAATATCCCTTCAAATTAACTACATGATGTCAAGTATCTACTACAAAACTTTGGTAATGAATCAATAATGATAAAGAAGCAATAAGCTCAAAACAATAGGCCTTATTAGCCTCATAATCAAGTTTATCAAGAAAATAGACCACTCTACCAAGGAAACACAAAAGGGAAACATCAATGGAATCATGTCAGGCCTCTCAACATAGTCAATCCAGCTGTTGCTACTACCTCAAAGGCCATCATTCCAATACAAAAAAATCTAGCTCAAGAGCATGCTCATGGTGTTACCCATGCAAGCAAGAACATAATTAAAACGCATGTCAAAATGGAGAGTTTGTTTATATTTTGATGGTCCAAAATGAACCATCACCTTTAGGACAACAATTTGAACCAAATCATGCAGTTTTTGGTAAGCGAGACCATATGCCAAGAGATTCCACATTGGTCAACTAGAATGATGTCAATTTCTATGGTTTAAATCAATTGAATACTAATGTAGTTTCCCAAAACACAAGATTAAAGAAAATAGTGATGGAAGGTGGAACACCTTCCATGGTTAATCATGCATCAATTTCCCAACCATCCCAAGGTGCTACACATGAAAGTGCACTAGGTAGGAAAATTATGTTCCCGCCTAATCAAACTACTGGAAAAAGGTAATAAAGCACTAGATCAACCTTGGATTAGCCAATAAACAAAGGTGTACCTTTCTATTACAAAGGTTACTCATTCTCCCTTTAATATTGTTGATCAAATGAAGAAGGATATCTTAAATATCACCATATGGGAGGCTTTTATCCATCCCTTATCAAAGTGATTTACTATAAGATGCCTTGGAAGGACTCAGACAACCAAGTAGTGTGTCAAAAAAAGAAGGAACAACTCCAATCAACCTAGTACAAACCAAAGAAGAGGGGAATTCAAGTAAAATCAGTAATCCAACTCCCTTTTATGTGTCTTTAATCATTGGAGATTATTTATTCCATAATTGTATGATAAACTCAAGGACCAACAAGTCTATTATGCTAAAGGAAATAGTTGATCTCCTTGGCATCAAGTATAAGCCAATGTCAAAGGGTGTTGTACAATTGGATGGTATTATTGTCAAGACAATTAGAGTCATTAAAGATTTAAAATTAACTCTATGTGCATGCCTAGGTTGCATAGTTTTGCAATACATAATTATCATTGACCTTGCTTTCTTTGTCATCTTCTTATCCAAAGAGTTCACTACTAAAATAGGTGGGAACCTATCTTCTGATTGGTCTCACATGTTATTTAGAACAACATATGGTACAAAGGTGACCATCAAAGAAGAACCTGTTTCCAAAGATCTTATAGAACCTCACTATACCTAGCCCCGTAGCTATGAATTGCACATTGTCTGATGAAGGGGAAAGTGTATTGTTCATGAACCTACTAATCCTTGGGAGAAGTTCTCTAATTGTCTGCTTGATGAATAGGGAAATTCTTTCCAATTTTATCCATAATATGAAACAAAGGAGACTAGATTGGGTACATATTGCATACATGAGGAGAACACTCCTTTCCCCAACCTTATGAAGGCTCAAAATGACATAAGTGGCATGTGGAAGTTGTTTTTGATGGCTCGAGGAACAAAAATTTCAATGGTGTTGGTGTGATGTTGGTATCTTCAATTTGTGAGATTCATTACTTCTCATTTAGGCTTTAATTCAATTGCACCAACAATGTGGCTAAGTATGAGGCTCTAATCCAAGGTCTCCAACTTGCACAATATAGAGGAATTAAGACATTGCAAGTCTTCAGTGATGTGATTTGGTTGCAATTTTGATATCGATAGAAAATTTTATATTAAAATTCAATTGAATTGATAGAAAATTTGAAATTCAAATGAAAATTGATAATGGATATCAAAATTAAAATTGATATAAAATTTTCTATTGAAATCAATATCAAATTTGATATGAATTTTAAGTTTGATAGCCGTTAATATGAATTTTCATATATCAATTTCAATTTTGATAGATCAATTCAATTAAATTGATATTAAATTGTCAACATTCATATCAAATTTGATATTTATTATCAATTTTCATAGACTATTAAATTGGATACTAATTCAATTGAATTGGTATATAAAGTCATCAGTATACGTTTATTTTAATATCAATATTATCAATTGAATTGATATCAAAATTAAAATTGATATCAAATTTGATATGTATCTTAATTTTACAATCAATTTAATTTTAATATCCATTAAACAAATTTTCATAACAATTTTAATTTTTATATAAATATCCATTATAAAATTTCATATTTCAAACGGGTTTCCTTAAGACAAGGTGGCGATAATTTTTGGCATGCCACTCTGGCACTCTGTATAGGTTGGGTGAGTGTCTCTTCACAAGGAGGCGTTTTGGCAATGTTGACTGGGCAAGTTGGGTTGATTGGTATTTGGCGTGGTTTGGGCAACATGATGTATAATGAAGGCCTTGGTTTATCGTGCCATCTCTGCTGGTGTTTTCATGGGCATTAAGTGGTAAATCTACGGTACTCAATCAAGTTGGATATGACATATCTCTTTGTTGGGGTATCATGACTCCTCATCATGTACGCTAGTATCTGAGTGGCGGTAGATCAACAAATATTGGGTGGCACGCACACTTTTGCACAACATTGTAAGTGTGGTGAGATTTGGCAGATCAAGAATCATAAATAACGGAGGGTGGCACGGTTTTGAAAAGGCTTGATTTCATTTTCTTGCATTGCACTCTGGTCGTGGAAATGGCAAAACAATCCAAGTTCATTGTGGAGATGTCGACGGAAACACTTGTTTGCTTGGGTCTTGACACACCTATCCATCTGGACTACAAAGTTCGGCAGATGACTTTCTGGGCAATAACCAACTAGCGCTTAAAGCGAATAATGCTCAGGATAGATCATCATACAATGGTGGCAGTCAAAATGATACTGGGCAAGGGGCATTTTCTGAACCACGAGACTTTCTGGGTTAACACCCACACTGTCTCTCAGTTCCTTGCCTTTGTTCTTGATGTTCAAACACTAAAAGCGGAGGTGAAGGTGATGGTTTGTAAAATTTTCAAGGAGTTGTTGTGTGGGCTAGATGAGATCTTGTGCATGACATTTCTGGGCTCAGCTGCGCCTCGGCCATGCGATCTTTCGTTGATGGTCCCTGGCGAGGTCATTAAATTATATCCCCTACTATTGGAGCTAAAAGGAATGGCGTTGGTCAGGCACCAACAATTGGCGACATATGGGGTAAGCTTCCTTAAGAAGGTGTTGATGCTTGAGCTCGTGAATGATTATGATTGGGTCCCTTTGTTTGATCAATTTGCAAAAATGAATGGTTTTTAGGTGGTGGTTAGGTGGTTTAGGGTTGGTGATATGCAGCTTTAGTTAAAACATGATGTTTATCATCCTCTGTAATTACATGTGGATTTGGATAGGTCCTTGATGCTGGTGTTTATCTCTTATGTGTCTATGAATTCCTTTGGCGGTCGATTGTTATTTTTGTACTGGTCTTTTCTTCTCTTCGTTAATCCAGCATATGGGGTATAGGGTTTCAATGTAAATTTTGGTGGAAATGTGGGGAGTTTAGTTTTTCAATTTTGGTGGCTATTAGGGCATTTTGCATACAAATTCTGGTAGAAGTATGGGTGATGGTGGTCGGTTCAGTATGGCAGTGTTCTGCAATTTTGGCATACCTGTACAACAAACGAATTGTTTAATATCTTTTGCAAATCAATATACATCTTACTTACATATCAAAAAAAAACTTCACATTTCAAAACTATGTGTCTTGAAGTTGATGATGCATAGAATTAAAAAAATCTAACACATCTCCATAAATTAAATTTGAAACGTGGGTTCCAACAATGTTGGAGTTGGTAGTTGATCATGAAGGAAAGTGGCATGGGGAAACATCACATTGACATCTATCGTGTGTGTACCATCACTATAGTTGGAAGTTCATCATGGTATGGTATTGTATGTTAGGCATGCTATTATGTATGAAGAATAGTTATTGTCATGGAATTATATCCTATGTTAATTTCTTTGTTGGTTAATTCATGTCATATAGCTCAATCTTTGGTGGATAAGGGGTAGGACTGTACTTTTGATGGCTCTTTAGTTTCTAGAGATGGTGGTGGTGATGGACTATTGTTGAAGTTATAGGAAAAGGATATCAAGGGTTTGAACCTTTTCACTCCTATTATGCCCCTAGCTCTATTGATGGAAGGTAAGGATATTATGCTTTATGTCTTAGATGTTTTCGTTGAGAGGTTATCTTCCAAGTTGGGGAAGTCACATATGAGAATATTTATTGGATCTAGACCAAATATTGAGATTTTCAAATAATCAACTCAATGTAAATAGAAAATTAGAGGCCATTTTGAGATTGCAACTTTGGTCAAGGATTTTTACTTGATCTCCTTCACAAACCATTAATATGGAACTCAAACTCTCTTAGATGGTCCATGGTTTCTAGGTAAGAATGGTTTATCCTCATAGAATAATTGTTGGGTTTTGATCCTAAGAAGGAATGCATCAATATGATTGTGATTTGGGTTAGGTTTTCTAGTTTTCCTTTCGATTTCTAGGAGGAGGAGGTCTTCATAGGTATTATCAACTTATTTGAGCAGCTTATCATGGTGGATGCAATCACAAATCTAAGAAAATATTATTGTTTGCAAGATTATGTGCCTATGTAGAGGTGAATAAGGTTCTCCCTTCTATAGTCAATAGCGGCATGGTATGATGGTTGAGTTGTTGTGTTGTTATTCTTGCCATCAAGGTTCAAACCCCATTGGGGTGTAATTGTTGAGAATTTATATTGGGGATGAGGTCCCCCATTTGTGACCTTACCGGTTCATAGCTCCGGGTCAAAAGCGTTTACCAAAAAAAAAAAAAAAAGGTTCTCCCTTCTTTAGTTAGCCTATCCTCAAAATCAAATAAATGGATGTAATGATTAGTCTTTGAGAAGTCCATGGTTGTTAGCCATTATTTCATTAAATTTGGTCATGTAGTGTTGGAATGCATGTGCAACAAGAAAAGGCAATCTTTTTGGAGGAAAAAGGAGCAATATCTACCTTCCCAACCTCATGAAAGGCCTTAGGAGAACTATTGTGTGGAGAAAAGTCCCTTTTTAGATGAAATTATTGATGCTTCCAAGGCCCTTCTAGAAGTGGTGTTGAATGAAGGTTGTAGGGGAATGAAATCTAAATAAATGTTTGGATGAGGCCCAAGATAGTTGTGTCTCCAACCCCACAAATGAGTTGTGACAATCACCCAACATCTTCAAAGAAAACGGGAAAACATTGTTGGGCTCTTATGGCCCCTTGATTACTTCCAAAATAAAGAGAAATGCTTAAGAAAAGGAGAACAACACAAAAGCACTTTTTCTCCATGGATAAGGTCCAATGTTCATTGGAGCATTTTAGTTTCAAACTATCTTGATTTAGTTGGTCTCCTTTGATCCTTGAGTTGTGAACCCTAAGTTTGTTACTTTTAACTGCTTTGCTGATTGTGTGCTGTTTTAATGCAACCTAAGAGCTATTTGTATCTTGTTGTTGCTTTGCTGAGCTTTGTTGTCATATCCTTTTTGATTTGTACACAAGAGTTTGGACCCTTCGAAAACACATCTTTACCACTGATAAGAAAAAATACTATAACATGCTTTCAATAAATAACATAGATATTTTATTCCAATTAATACTATAACATTCAATGCTATTAAGAGATAACACATACAAGTGTTTCTATAACATAATGCTGATAAAATTGATTGTTCAAAGAGAATAAATCTCATTTGCTACGCACTTCTAAATCTATGCAATGAAATATTCTATCTTCCCATGGATATGAACTCCATGTTTACACGATCTTCTTTTTTCCGATTGCATTGAATTGAGATGCCATGGTCTAGGAAGGAGATGCCTTGATAATGCACTTCTGGCACACAACTGCAGCTGCAGATCCAACTAAAGGACCCACCCAGAATATCCACTGCAAAATAATAGATAATGGTCTAATGCTCATTGAAGCATTTTAGTTTCAAACTATCTTGATTTAGTTGATCTCCTATGATCCTTGGGTTATGAACCCTAGGTTTGTTACTTTTAGCTGCTTTGCCGATTGTGTGCTGTTTTAATGCAACCTTAGAGCTATTTGTATCTTCTTGTTGCTTTGGTGAGCTTTGTTGTCATATCCTTCTTGATTTGGACACAAGAGTTTGGACCCTTCAAACACGCATCTTTACCACTAATAAGAAAAAATACGATAACATGCTTTCAATAAATAACAGAGATATTTTATTCCAATTAATACTATAACATTCAATGCTATGAAGAGATAACGCATACAAGTATTTCTATAACATAATGCTGATGAAATTGATGGTTCAAAGAGAATAAATCTCATTTGCAACGCACTTCTAAATCTATGCAATGAAATACTCTATCATCCCATAGATATGAACTTCATGTTTACACGATCTTCTCTTTTCCGATTGCATTGAATTGAGATGCCATGGTCTAGGAGGGAGATGCCTTGATAATGCACTTCTGGCACACAACTGCAGCTGCAGATCCAACTAAAGGACCCACCCAGAATATCCACTGCAAAATAATAGATTTACAATTTCAACCAATGAAATGGGTATTGAAAAATAAAAGATAAGAAAAAAATGATTGCATTGTCATCATCTTACATGGTCCTCCCATGATTGTTTATGACCAAAAACAATAGCTGCTCCAAAGCTCCTGGCGGGGTTGATGCCTGTACCAGTAATTGGAATTGTTGCCAAATGAACCATGAATACTGCAAATCCTATTGAAAGGGGAGTCAATGCCTGTAACCAACTTACACATTAGTTATTTATGCTGAGCTTAGTGTAAAATAATATCTTATAGCTGTCTAAAAGCTTAAAGATATCAAGTTTTCACAATTTATCATGTAGTTGATTATAATTTCTGAATTTGATTGTGTCATGGTTTTTGTATCAACATTTTGAATCACACTATGCGATCCATCATCATTTCTTCTCCTTTAGCTCTCTTTCATCCTGATGATAGATCACATAGTGTGATTCAAAACGTTGATGAAAAACGATGACACAATCAAATCCATAAATTATACTCAACTGTCTAAAAGCTACAAAGTTCAATATAGAGTGGTATATAGTATTTGTTTACAGGTATATGGGCATTAAGAGTAGCAAGTTTAGGATCAGTTGCAGAGAAGACAGTGTAGACTAAGACAAAGGTGCCAATTATCTCTGCAGCCAAGGCTGTTCCCTGTGTATAACCATGTCTCACCTTGTTGACTCCTCCTCCTCCTGTAATGTAGTAAGTGCTTTGAAGGGCTTTCACCATTGCCACTCCACACACTGCACCCAAACACTGTGCCACCATGTATAACACTGCTCTGTTTATAGATATCTTTCTAGCAAGTAACAGCCCAAATGTAACAGCAGGATTTATGTGACCACCTGCACAAATGTTTACACAAAAGTGTATGTAAACATACATATCAGATCTACATTCATGATCTTGCATTTTACCACATTAAAAATACAATGTCAGAGATTTTTAAATTCAATTTCATCCAAATTTGTCTTATAGGTTTTCTTATGTACCAAAGAATTCCATTTTATCTACAAGAAATATTCTGATTCCTCACAAATGATAAAATTTTATTATATTCTTATGTATCAAAGAAATCTATTTTTCCTTCTTTTATTCTATTACCTAAAACCTAGAATTTAGATTTTTTTACAGTTTTCTCATCTATGCGGCTGAGTGTTTCATTTTCATTGAAACTATTCTATTCTTTCTTTTTACACTCTAATTATACTATAGAAAACATGAATGATGGTCGCAAATTCACTTCTGATAGAAATGAAAGACAACTTGAAATGATAGTGCAACTTTCATTATGTCGAGAGACATTTATCAGTTGCAAAATAGGGTTTAAAGGTGACTGTAATTAAATCAAAAAAGCATAAAACAAATCTACAGCTTCTTATTGATTGCAAAAAAATCACCACTGCTTTGTGCTTTTTATCCCGCTCGACGAAGATCAAAGCAATGCTTTTATGATTTTTTCCCTGCATCGGCAACTTTCCAAGTTGATTCAACGAAACAGACCCACCAAAAAATTCTCAATACATTTTCTATATAAATCCCTCTAGATCGTTTCTTGTTAACCTGCCAAAGATCAGAGAGCAGGAGCAGAGGTGTAATATGGTTAATTTAGGGTTTTCTTTTCTTTCTTTTGGGCTATTTTTAATGCCAAATACATAAATTTCAGATATTGACATTAAAAATATCCCAAAAGAAAACCCTAAATTAACCATAGTATACATCTGTTCCTGCTCTGATCTTCTGCTACTTGCATGGCCATGGCTGCGATATTTTGGCAGGCTAACGAGGAACGATCTAGCGGGATTTATATAAAAAACTATTGGGAATTTTTTGGTGGGTCTGTTTTGTTGAATCAAATTGGAAAGTTGCTGATGCTGCGATGGGCAGAGGGAAAAAATCATAAAAGCATTGGTTTGTTTTTTGAAAGCGATTCGCACCATTCTGCAACTGTTAAACACCTCTACGTGTAATAAAACTTGAATAGCCTATTTTAAATCGAATGGCATTAAAATAGCATTACTAAGCTGTACAGAACTTGCAGGCAGAATAATTAGTACTAACTAAATAATATAAAAGATTCTACATCCCAATCAGGAGAAACAAATCGCAACTTAGGGGAAATATGAATCTGTTAACAACCTTCAATTCTATTGATGAACTCCTGAATATCTTGCATAAAAAAAATTAAATAATTGTTAGGCTTTATCTTTCTGAATCTAGCTGAATGCTACCTGAAACTCCTGCTGTGTAATATCATTCCTCCAAATGCCCATGTAATTCCCAGAACACCCACCCCTCCACATGGATTCTGTTTACTAATGCTGTGGGCATGTTGCAATGTTACTTACAAAAACAATGTCATTGCAACAAACTCTGGTATGATGGCGCTGTAAAATGACCACTGCCTATATTGCTTTAACTTCACAAGCAGAGCAGGCGAGTCCTCTTGCTGTGCCATATTAATTCAAAATGATGTTCTTACAATCATAGTAGGAATGATTTTTCTACAGTCCATGAGAATTAGATGCAATTTTTTGGATTCAACTGTGTATGTTTATTTGGATTGATGTTCTGAATCACACTCAGTGATGATTCCTGTCTGATTCGAAATGATGAATCACTCAGTGTGATTCAAAACGTGGGTCCAAATAAACATACACAGTTGAATCCAGAAAATTGCATCTAATTTTTACAATCAATTATTCTTAAATATCAAATATACCATTTTTATATCAACTAATTCTCAGAATTTGTCTTTTTAAAAATCAATTTCTATCTTAATCCTTTCAATCATTTTTCTTAATAACTCTATTTACATTCATCACTGTTACCTCTAAAAAATAATACTAAAATTTAATTCAATTAACAGTTTATTCTCTAAAACTTTTAAAAGTGGATTGGATGGTCAAGCCGCAACAAAACACGAATGATGGTTGTATATTCAATTCTCCTGAATTTACTCCCCATAAGGAAGGCAGTTTGAAATGATAGGGAAACTTTCCTAGATATTACTTTTAATATGAAGTGAATTTTCTTGATAATAAAGAGCTGACTTATTATGACAGGATAAGATTTTATTCTATTATTTTATCTAATAGAAAATATTCTAATTTCTCACAAATAAAAAAAATTATTCTATTTTATGTACTTAAAGAAATCTACTTTTTTCTTCTTTAATTTTATTCCCAAAGACCTAGCACAACAATGGTCATAGATTCAATTCCACTAAATTTACTCCTACATAAGTGGAAGACACAATAGTGAAACTTTAATAGATATTAGTTTCAATATGAAGTGAATTTTCTTGACCATGAAGAGCTGACTTAATTATAAAAGGATAAAGCTTTATTCTATTATTTTATCTACAAAATGACAAAATTTTATTCTATTCTAAGTACCAAAGAAATCTACTTTATTATTCTATTATTCTATTCTAAGTACCAAAGAAATCTACTTTATTCTTCTATTATTCTATTCTAAGTACCAAAGAAATCTACTTTATTCTTCTATTATTCTATCCCTAAGACCTAGAATTTAGGATTTTTTTACAGCTTTCTCATCTACACTATTAAGCATTTCATTTGCATTGGCACTATTCAATTATTTTTGTTTACACACTAATCATAGATTAACACTATAGAAAACATGAATAATGATCACAAATTCAATTCTACTAAATTTACCTTTGCATAAGTGGAAGTGAGCTTGAAATGATAGTGAATTTTTTGTAAATATTACTTTTAATATGAAGTGGATTTTCTTGATAAAATAGAGCTAGCTTAATTATTAAAACATAAATCTTCATGCTATTATTTATCTATAGAAACTATTCTAGTTCTTCACAAATGACTAAATTTTTTTCTAGTCGAATGTACTAAACAAATCAACTTTATTCTTCTTTTATTATATTCCCTAAAACATTGAATTTCATTTTTTTTTACAGCTTTCTCATTTATGCTATTAAATGTTTCATTTGCATTGGTACTTTTCTAATCCTTCTATTTACACTCTAATTATAGGTTAACAATATAGAAAACATGAATGATGATCACAAATTCAGTTCCTTGAATTTACCTTTCCATAATTGGAAGGAAGCTTGAAATGACAGTGAAACTTTCATAGATAAATGTTTTGATATGAAATGAATTTTCTTGATAACACAAGTTGTCTTAATTATTAAAGCATAAAACTTTACTCTATTATTTATCTATGACTAAATTTCATTACATTCTTATGTACCAAAGAAATCTACTTTATTCTTCATTTGTTATATTCCCTAGGACCTAAAATTTATAATTTTTACAGCTTGTTCATTTAAACTATTGAGCATTTCATTTGCATTGGCACTATTCTATTATTTCTATTTACACTATATTTATAGATTAACACTATAAAAATTAATTCATCTCTTATAAACAAATTCAAGGACTTGGCTTTAACTTTTAGATTTTATAAAAAGTGTTAAACTTATTATTAAAAAATATTATTCAATTATGTTGTAATTAGAAACTAATTATTAGGAAATTAATATTGTATTAATGTATTGTTTGATTTAATAATTGTGTTTTTTTTGTTTCTAATGATATTGATATTGTAGTTGATAAAAGTGTATAGTTTTTTATATTATTTTTTTATGTGGATATTGTAGTTATGTAGTATTAATATTTTGTTAGAATTTTTTAGTACATTAGTGGGCCTTTATTTTTAGATCATTTTAATATTTCAAACCTATTAATAAGAATATGATTACTCTAATTTTGTCGTCCAATTATGTTCCCTAAATAGAACCATTACCCATTAGTTTGTGTGTCAAATATCCAAGTTATATTTAAATAAATCATCCTAAGTCATTTTAATCAATTCATCAACTCATAACACAAAAAAATTGTGCATTTAGTTGCATCAATATCAAAATGGTCTCAATTTACTCAATTCTTAATTGCATCAACATTTGTATTCTTTATTTTTTTTACATCAACCATGAGACTTGATCACTATCAAGGGTGTAAACAATACTCCCTCTTTCTATTACAAGTCTCTGAAGGTGCTTTCTAGAACCACCATTTTTCTCAAACACAAGTATAAACACAAGCAAATAATTTTTCCAAATCTGAAGGAAAAAATCAATTACTAACAAAACCACATGAAATCAAAGCATCCGAATTTAGGGCATGGCCCAATCCTAAGCCTCAAGAATTTTAGAATGCCTCTTTATCACTGATGCAATGTTAGACATCTATTGCACCATCTTGTTTGATCAAAAGGGTCCAAGAAATTAAAGTCAATAATACACTACAACTGATAAAAAAAAAAAAATCCTTCTCAATATTTCAATAATCTTCATCTCAGTTATTCATATCTCTATTTACACTCATCATTTTCAATTTTTGAAAAATTTAAAATTTAATTCAATTAAATTTATATTTAAATTATTTTATATAAATCTAGCTCTCCTATCTAGAAACTTTAAAATATTATTTATTTAAATATCAAATAAAAATAAACAAATAAACAAAATTGCCCACCTTTTTAAAGCAACAGATTTAATGGTTAAAAAATCAGTAACTATTTGAGAAAGTGATAAAAATAAAACTTGAATAGCCCATCTTAAACCTTGACCAAGTGGGCATTAAAACACCATTAGGTTAAGTTTTTACAGAACTTGCAGGCAGAATCATTAGTACTAAGTAAATGATATAAAAGATTCTACATCCCAGTCAGGAGAAACAAATTGCAACTTAGAAGAAATATGAATATGTTAATAACCTTAAATTTTACTGATAAACTCCTGAATATGTTCCATTAAAGCCAAACATGAAACTAAAAAATATTAAATCATTGTTAGATTTTATCTTTGTGGGTGTAGCTGAATACTACCTGTGCAGTACCCAAGCACAAAAATCATTCCTCCAAATGCCCATGCAATTCCCAAAACACCCACTCCTCCACATGGATTCTGTTTACTGGTATTGTGGGCATGGCCTATCACAGTTGCAATTGTTATATACAAAAACAATGCTGTTGCAACTAACTCTGCTACAATGGCTCTATAAAATGACCACTGCCTAAATTCCTTTAAATCCACAAGCAGAGCAGGAGAGTCTTCTTGCTTTGCCATATTAACTCAATGCTCTTCTTACAATTAGTTGTTCTTCAATATCAAATGTATTGTCTGGTTGAAACAGTTATTTATAACTTGGTCAAGGGTTACAGAGGATCATTTCATCAGTTAGTGATGTCATAAGCTTGCAGTACTATATAGATTCGATTCTTACTTCAACTATGGTGAAACATTTTGTACATATTGTTCTGCCCATTTTAAACCACCGCTTTTATCTGCTTTTTCATATTATCCTCTGGTTTGCTTTCCACGTAAAAATTTACTCAATTTGTGTTATTTTCTTTTCTTAATGGAAACTATCAGACTACATAGATATCAGCATGTGTCTTTATATAGCAGATTATAACAATATGAAGTAAGTGCAGAAGATTTGTCTGTTAAAGTCATCAGGTGTCGAACTTAATCTGTCAAGTCAAATTTATTAGATATCAAACTTGATCTGTCCGTCAAAGTCATCAGATGTCGAACTTAATCTGTTTGTTAAAATCATTAGAGATCGAACTTGATATGTCCGTCAAAGTCATCATATGTCAAACTTAATCTGTCTGTCAAAATCATTAAATATCGAACTTGATATTTCCGTCAAAGTCATCAGATGTTGAACCTGATCTATCTGTCAAAATCATCTATCCATCAAAGTCATCAGATGTCAAACTTGATCTATCTGTCAAAGTCATCAAATGTCGAACCTGATCTAAACACGCTTTGAATTTGAATTAATGAATGATTTCTTTATCACATACCCTGTTATTTACTTTTTCAAATATCAATTAAATATAAAACTCAATGTTACATAAATGCTTCTCCAATATACAAGCAAATTATTATTTTCTTAATTCAAATGGCTGACTGTCTTTCATGATAAGGCTGCTTTAGTAAGGATGGTCCTAACCAATTTGTGCTTAAGGGATGCAATTATATAATTGATTTAAATTTCATTGAAAATTTATTATTAAACATAATATATTTGAAAATGATCTTATTATATTCTTTGAAAGAACTTTTTATAAAGGAATAAAAGTGAGAATGTAGTTTCTTTTTATACATAAGTGAGAAACTCTTCTTTTTATATCATCTTTAAGTATCTTTTCTCTAAAGATTAATATATAATTTAAATAAAAGATTGTAATATGATAACATTAATTTTTTGAGATTTATCCTATATATAAGTATTACTTTAATTTATATATCTAAAGATATTAAAAAGTTAAAAATGGTTGCATATTTATATCCAATAAAAATCTTTAATTTTTTTCAAATGTATCTTTCATTAAAGATCAATGTTAAATTATTCTAATATCAAAATATTTAATATATTTTATTTCATATTTTTTTATCAAAAATTTTAAAGAATTTTTATTTAAATTTGCATGTAATAATGATAGAAATAAAATGTTTGCTCTCCATTGGTCTCGGGTTTAAGAGGTGGGACTTCTTGCGTGCGGGGGATCTCATCTGCAAGGGACTAACATAACACCCCTGTAGTCTAAAAAAAATTAAAAAAAAAGAGTTCAACTAAAAATTAAAAAATTAAAAGAGAATATTTTAATATAAATTATATAAAAAAAAAGGTAATAAAAGTGTATAATAAAAATAGTATTAAACTAATGTAAGTAGTGCAAGATATACTTTTAGCCCAAATCTAATATCATAAAATGGAATTGATTCTAACTTCAACTATGGGGAAGATATTCAACTTTAATAAAGTGGAACAATCTATTACACAATATAGTTCTTCCCATTTGAAATCATCACTCTTCTTTGCTCTTTCAAAATCTGCTTTATTTACTTTTTCAAATTACATAGCTCTAACTTTTATAGGATGGTGTTAACCAATTTGTGCTTAAGGGATATGGTTATATAGTTGATGCAAGCTTTCATTAGAAATATCTTTAAATTATAAATTAAATGAAATTAATTCTATTATAAATGTTCTGAATTTAGTTTTGTTATAAGAGATATTATAATTGTATTTTTATAGTGTTTAATTTTTTTGTTTGGTGCACAAATTTAATTTAGTCCTCAATGTATTATTTAAAATTATTTTATTTATTGTTTAGTTAGGATTGGTTTGATTTTATAAGATTTTTGTATTCTTATCAAATTTATATAGGTGGTTTTAACTTTCAAATAAGATCATGTTGCATCATGATCTAGTGCATCAAATTCAAAAAATATTTTTTCTACTCTAAGACCAATTTATCTAGAATTAGAATGTTACTCTATAGACTTACCATTCCTTGAATTGAGTAATTAGAATCTTATATATGTTTGAAGACAAGAAAATGTTGAAGGTAAATAACATAAAAGATAATGTAACACGTACATACACACACAATACCTTCACGGTAAAAAACCTTTTTTTCTCCTTAGATATAGTTGAAGTAGAGTGCACCCTAGCTTCACTTGATTTGCTCTTTTTGATGTGTTGATGGAGGAATGTGGTTGCTTATAAAATCAGTAGCATGATGATATGATCAAGATATGATGATAGATCAAATGGATAGATGAGGATATGATAAAGATAAGCTAGGCTATAGAAGAAGTAGATCGAAAATGCAGCAACATAACAATAACATGAGAAGAGATTGATAGAAATTTGGGTAGCATAAGGATATGAATATGGAAGATGCCCAAATGAGATGATATGCCTATAATTTATAGAATTTCCATGAGATAAATCAAGGGCCAAAATGGATTGGTTGATGGATGGCTAGGATTGATTAAGGATTAAGTTTGGGATCAAAGTTGTAGTCATGTGACAAGTGTGTCACATGAGGGATAAGGTCTAGGTTTAGGAATGGATTAGGACAACATGTTTATGTGAATAGTTAGGATTAAGAGGTGTAATATGAAATGAATGGATGATATGGAAATTTATTTTTATTTTTTTCAAGTATCTAGATTCAATTATCTTAGTTAGACATATGAAAGGGACACTTGTCATATGATGACAAGTTTAGATTATGATCCATGTGAATGAATCCAATGGCTATGATTAAATGGATAAAGATTGAGGGATAAAGTGAAATTAAATAATGGAGGGTAAGGTAATGGGGATTAATTAGCCTAACTTAATTAATTAATTAGTTTCAAAGGGTTTTTGGATAAGAGTAATGAATAAATGAATTAAATAAATAATGAATAATTACTTAATTAATTGGATAGGACAAGGTGTGATAAAGGTGATGGGTGTCACATCCCCATAAACAAAACCATTTCACATTGAGTGGTCAATAAAATAAAGAATATTAAATGCATTCAAGAAGGATGAGGGAGACTACGCATTTAGTGAGGAATGGTGCTTAGCGATGGAGGGTATGCCTGTTATTAATGAGGCATGGCATCCTCACCATTTTTGTCCAATTTTTACATGAAAAGAGGGATAAAGGACAAGGCTCATAGGAGAAGAGAATGTGACAACTTGCAGTCACATTAATGAGGAATGGCACCAAGAGAAAAAGGAAAGTCACGCCATAAACACATATGATACCCTTTCTCTTGGAAGATATGACCTTGACTGTGGGTGTAGAAAAACAAGGTGATGGGTAGTTAATAAGACCCCCATGACCCCCATAAATTCTCATTCAAGTCTAGTTTAGAAGAGAGTGAGAATGTGGGGGAATCACATGTTGTTGAGGATTAATGAGAAGGGAAGATAGGAAAAATCACACAGGTAGAAGGAAAGGTAGAGAGAATGCAAAAAATGGAATGGGAAAGAAAAGAAAAAGGGAACAAAGAGGGGAAATGGGAGAAGAAAGAAAATGTATAGCATAGGGGTCGAACCATGTGTGGTGAGATGGGAGAGGATGACACACAGAGGGAGGATTGAACCATGAGCTCCATAAAGGTGAAATTTCAGGAAATTTGAGAGCAAGAAAAGATCATAAACCCTTAGAATGTGAGCAATAGAGGATGATAGGAGAATAAGAGTACGGGTGGAAGACTGAGGGTGGGGTGGGGTCATTCAAAGGTGTGAATGAAGGTTTGGAAAGATAGTTGGGTGACGTTTTACAAGAAAAAATCCTCCATAAATTATAATATTGGGTCTTATTTTGAAAGTAAAACATGAGATAAAGATGGAGCAATGGGGAAGAAATGGAGCAAAGGCATCACAAAGGAACATTGTGAATATCTCAAAGAGCAAATAAGTGAAGCAAGAAAAACAAACAAAAGAAAAGAGGAGCAAAGATATGTGGCCAAGTAACTGGTATTATGATTTCTAAATATTATAGTTTCTAAACATTATATGCCTCCACTTTTTTTATTTGTGTATATATAGTTATAGTTTGGATGCATAATATAAAGATGTTTCTACCACTACCCATCTTTCATATTTTTGCTACATACTCAAGTGCCATGCATTCCCTCCAGCACTAAGTGCAATCTAAAATGCACTTTGATTCTTTGTATATATACATTTGTGGGTATATAATTAGATTTGTATACACTAGATTTCTATACACGAGTACCTATATGTTCATATTTATATGGTCAACATATCTTTGCATGTATAACCAATTGTGTAAAGTGTGTGTATATGAATTTGTATAGTTTGAATTCTAAATATATGTAGAGACCACTCACAAATGGTAGAGTAAAGATAAGTTAAAAGAGTCTCAAAAAGGATTGAAGTTGTATTGTCCAACATAACCTTGATAAGCATCCTCTATTGAGTCATTGTTGAAAACATTTGCAACAAATCTCTTTGTTTAATCCTTCTCAACACTAAATCTCTTGATAAATGCATGCCTAATTGACTATGTATGACTTATAGAAGGTGTTTATTCCCATTGCATGTAGAAATATAGCATTCCCTAGTTACTCCCAATTTTAAAGAAGGCATGGAAATTTAAATATTATCCAAGGTAAAGTTGGTTATTGATGAAAACCTTGTGCAACTCAGATAATATTGACCCTCTATGTATGCTTACAATTCTATGGCCAATGATCCTAAATGCAAACTCCAAAGGTCCAAAATCATGATATTCCAATCTTTCAAGTAGAGAGAATATTTATGTAATTAAAGATTCAGCCTATTTGGTGGCCTTAGCTTGATTTCTACAAAAGCATTAAAGTTCACAATAAATTAAGAGTTGTTATTACAAGGGGATTCTAAGTCCATATTTATGTGTGTGAGATATACTAGATATCCTTCTCCTGATAATAACATGAATGAATTTATTATTGTCATGTATCTCAATATAAGTTAGAAATCATGATTAGATAATATACAAATCTGTGAAACTCTATCAATCAAAATATATCTAATCTTGTTATTATGGAACCTTGAGTTGTTTCTAGTGACCTTGAGATTGTAAGTGACCATAATCCATGACATTGACTTGAAAGCACCATATTTCTCCAAACCTAGATAAGATCCTATGCTAGCAACTATATATATATAATTAAATGCTTCTAATCATATTGCATATTGCCTTCACTTGATCTATTAGGAATGAAATAGATGTAAAAGTATTACTACTAATTATATTGTTGAGTGTACATTGACATATGATGGTCATCCCATTAATGCGTCATTAGTTTTCTTAAGTATGACTCCATCATTGATCATGCTTAAAGCGGGTTTATAACTATTGTGTTATGTATTTCAAGGTTCAAAAGGATGTCATGTGACCATTTGACAAATTATATTGTAAGGGAAATAGGCACAATAAGGTCTTTTAAAGTCATTTTATCTTCTTTGCTTAGTACAATACTCAGACATTTCATATAATTCTAGAATGGTATTTGGGTGTTAGGGGAAAGGTTTAATATGATTAAAAAATATCAATGACCCCTTGAGTATAAGAATTTCAATATTGAACTTATTTTATAATGATTATAATGCATTACATAACTATTATGTATAGATTTGATTTGGAGGATTTTTCCTTATAAGACACTATGGTCCAAGATATGTTGTTTATGATGTGTGATATTGTAATGTCAAGCTAAATGTATAGATGTATGTTAATAGGGACCATTATATGTTAAGGCTATTCCAAAACCTTGTTCTTAGTAATGTGTCATCTTAACATGTTGAATTGAATTATTTGAGTAAACTCATATATAGCCATGTTTTGTACCATCTTTGTAAGGAAAGATCTAGTGTGGAAATCTCTTTCCTAATGTCAATTTATAGGGGAACAATGTAGGAGTACTTTTAATTTCAAATTACAAAACATTAAGACTCACACGTAAAAGGATAGAACAAAATAGACAATAATATCAACAGAGAATGGACACCAAGTTTACATGGGAAAACCATTTTGGGAGAAAAACCCACCACCAAAGAAAGATCACTTTATTCACAGTAAAAAGAGATTACAATAAAGTTACAAAACCCTTCTTCACAGGTATTTTTTCTCTAATATTACACTTGACAGCATTACAATCGGGCCAACCACAGTCAATCGCAACACTATTACAATGTTCTTTCAACATAAAGTACACACTCAACCGAAACAATATTTTTTCTTCCAACACGAAACTCAACCGGTCCGCCGTTTCACCTATTCACTCAAAGACCCTTCAATCTCCAAGAATATTTTGTCCAAACCGATCTAGTTCATTCAACTGTCAAAGAAGTTCAACCGTCAACATTATCCCACATTGGTGTGGAATATAAATAGCCAATAGTTTAAATCCAAAAACCTAAAAATTTTACATGTCCACAAGTTAGCCCTTTTGTTATTCACTCACTTGTACCTCCACAGCCTCAATACATCCAGTGGCATGGCTCCAATGAAGTGAACACCCATCAGCGTGTCGCGTAAAACTGTAACTTCACAACCTCCACCGAAAGATTAGGAATTTTTCGGATGTCGTAACAAGGTTCTAGAGTTAAAGAAAACAGCGATGTCGTGACCAACACACTATCGCCAAGTTAGAAACTTTCAAAACCTCGCGACTTAGGTTACAAAGTTACGAATTCCAACGATCGACCGACAATGAAGACTAGAAGCAAAGGAAAAATACGCTAAGTCTTTAACAGAGATTCAAGCCAACAAGTTGAGGCACAATTTTCTAACAATCTTCATATAATGATATAAATGATATAGTGTGGCCCATTTGTCTCTAGTATAACCCGAACATTAATCATAAATAGATCAAGTATGTAATCATTGTTGTATGTATGTGGAGGTCTAGAAGGATGTCTTATACGATTATGATACTTGATTTTATAGAACCATATTATTGTGCAAATGCATGAAAATATATAACTAAGAGGAGGACGAAAAGGGGTCCAAATTTGACAAGATTCTACTATTTTTCAATCTATTAACCCATTCTTTGAAAATGGGCATAATTTTAAAGGGAGACGACATAAGTATGGTAATTTCAGTATTACACATATCAGTTGACATAATATTTGAAGATTTTATACACTTATCATATAGAATTTTTAATTTTCTTCATGACATATCATTATTGGTTTTTTATATGAGTAGTAGGGACTTATTTACATCAAAATTTTAGATCTTGCTCCCTGGTTCATCATTGGGATGTAAAAAATATTGTAGATTTCATACAAATTTAGATTTCTATGATTGAATAAGAATTAAAATGTAGACAATCTAGGTGATAGAAGAAAGAAAAAATTAGGCGCAAATAATAAAATATGCAAAATACAAATATCAACTATAATACAAAATTGAAAATATGGACATATTAAAATAAAGTTGATAAATTGGTAATGAAGAATCATGTATGGTTTAGGATCTAAAATGTTGAACCTATGATGAATCTTTGTACAATAATGTTTAGAAACAACATTGGGTCATGTGAAGTGACATAGTATCCAATTTCTTTAAAAATTGCACATAATGTGAGATAGAATCCATAGGAAGACACTAGGTATTAGTTTCCACCAAAAATGCACCTTTTTCAATATAAATATAACCTTATAACTCCCTATGTATACAAAAATAAACTTCATACCTTTTACTATAAGAGTTGGCTATGGAGATAGCCACCAAGATCTAGAGGCCAAATAGAAATCACAAAGAGAGAAGATCAATATGACAAGAATAAATTGTATTCCTATCAAAAATGCAAAATATAGTTCATGTACAATGTATGAGAGACCTGTGGCTATATATCCAAGGTGAGACATAGGATTAGATAGGATCATGGCAAGTGTCTTAATCATATGTCATGTGACAACTAACTCATCAAATATTAAATGACCTAGGAAACAAGTATTAAATGGCATGATAAGATCACATGACCTAAGACTTCTAGAAATATTCTTAGGACCTAAGTAAACTTAACCTGTGAATCTAGGACCTACTAGGTAAACTAGTTAGGTAGGAAACCTTATTCACACCAACACCCCCCTTAAGTGCAACTTAGGGAATAGGAAACTAATGCAAATGATGCAAAGATGGGTCCCAAATACTAGGCCATGTTAGGTACCCATGTATAAATGTAATCTCTCACAAATGGATAAAAGGAGAAAACCCAGTGGGACAAAACTCCTCCCCAAAAGAGAGATGAAAACAAAATTCTCTCATTGAAAAATGAGAAGGAAAAAACCCCATATAAGGAAAAAGAACCCCCATAAGAGAGAATAATAAGAGAGACTATGTAGGCCCCCCTCAATGTAGGGTCTCTTGCAATGATGGTAGATGCCCAAAAATGAATGTTGAAGATGATCCAAGAGGACCTTGAACAACATCCTCCCCTTAGGAAGAAACAAAACCAATAATGTATGTAGGATTTCTTCCCATTCCTAAAATGAAGATGAGGGAAGAAGGATGGTGTGTAATGTCTTTGAAGAATGCTCATTTCTTTCCATGTTGATGTTGAAAGCTAACACACTCTAAATAGGTGTTCTAGGCCACACTAATGAAGAGGACAATCTAAAATCTAGTAGAGATTATTTTAGAACATAATTCAAAGATAAAGATGGCTCCTTTGAAGACAAAGAAGACCCCTCCATATGTTGGTCAAAAGTATCCACACTCACATCAAATTGTGAAGAATGATCATGTAGACAATGAACAAGAGGGTCAAAGTGATCCCTCACAAAAATTGAAGAAGAATCATCTACATCAAAGAGAACATGAATGCAATCAATGGTGTCTCCCAAATCTACAATATGAGACTCCACAAACAAGTCTAAAATACCTGTCAAGGAGTCACACCAAGAAGCCATGTCTGAAAGAAAATAAACATCATGTTGTATTGAATCAAAAGTAGCCAAAATTGTAGCAACACAAGAATTATCAACCATAACAGTAGATGGAGGAGATGGAATGCATGGCTCAAGAATTGGATCACTTGTGAGAACTCCCAAGTTTAAGTAACCAAAATTCTCCCCAAAAAGTAGAGTTCACACTAGAAGTGTGATCATCATCCAAAGGATCAAATTCATCATTAGGAAAAAAGTATAAAAGGGTGTATAGATGAGATGCATGATCAATTATCCCAATAGTAATTACCTCTTTTCTCTCCAATCCTTGAATGATAATTGAATCAGGAGTGAATTCCACAGTCCTCCCTACTCCACCATAGGTAATTTGATAGATAGAAATGAGATTGTTTGTTAAATGAGGTACACACAAGATACCATTGAAGGTGTCATGCCTAATATCAATAGATCCCCTCCTAATTACATTCACATAAGTATGATTTCCCATCAAAATAGGTGGCATAATACAAGGCTCAAAAGAAGGGAATATAGATTGTGAAGATGTCATATGATGAGAAGTTCCCAAACCTATAATCCATCTCCCTAATCTATGACCTACAGAAGCACAAAAAGCTTGTCCTTTGCTCTTACTTGTTCCAATGGTATGACTCTTTTCCTTATAAAATTATGTGTTTGGAAGAAGAAGTTGAAGTAGAAATTTTGGAAGGAAAATTGATTTTATTCTTCACAAGAAGATGTTTCAATTCATCAAGTTCCTTCTTATAACATTAGTGTTCTTCATGTCCATCCTTCTTGCAATATACACAAGTAGGCTTCTCCTTCTTAGATGATTCCCCCTTAGAGGATTTTTATGTGGAATTAAATGTGGATTGTGTGTTCTTCTTAGGCTTGTTCTTTTTCTTTTGTTTTCCACTTGAAGGTTTCTCATCCTTTGCAATCAAGACATGGGATTTTGAAGAATTCAAAGCACCCATTTGAAAAAGCTTATTTTGCTCCCTAGTCAGTTCCATAGTAAAATCTTCAAAGGAAGGAATTTTAAACTCAATCCCAAAGGCATTCTTTGTAGCATAGAAAGTAGACACAAACACTAAATATTCATGTCCTAGCTTTGAAAGAACACGTAGCACCAATTGTATATCTAATTTTTCAATTTTGCAATCCTTCAATTATGTTCTTAGTGAATTGAATTTGGTGATGAAGTTATGTATGTTGTCAAAATTGCATGGATTGAGACTTATTACTTCTTTCTCCAAAAAATATCCTTGAATTTCATTTTTTTCCCAAATAAGTTTGGCAGTGTAGTCCACATAGCCATGGGTGTATCCAAGTGCTCAATGTGAAACAACTCAAGAGAGACATACAAGAAAAACTAGCCAATGGCTTCTTCATAACTATTTAACCACTTATTAAATTTAGCTTCACCATCTTTTGGTTTACCATCAATCCCATGAACTATCCTATACAACCTCTCAACTCTTAGCAATTTTTTTATTTCATATTTCCATTTAGGATAGTTGTAAGATCTTAGAAGTGGAATTGAAGATTTCTTCATAATGAAATAAGAAGGAAAGAACAACCACTAGAAGAATACCCTAATTTCACTCAATTAAAGAAACCCCCACCAATATACAAGCTTGGAACCACAGTGTAAAATCCCATGTAGACATGTCAAAATCTAATCTATAACAATTGCATAATCAGAAATTTTCTGAGGATGTATAAAAGAAATTCCCAACATTTGCACAATCGATATTTTTTGTTGATTGTGTAATTAAAATTTTTACTCCTAATTGCTAAATTGTATGGTTGGTATTTTTCCCCACCTATAGAACAAAAGGCTAAATGACATGTAGTGTTGCAGAAAAAGTCTGACATTATGTGAACTAAAGTTCTACCCACTATTTGTAAAGTCAAGATTTTTCGACAACTTTACAAAAAGAAAAGTTACTACCCCACTTGCAATGTCGTTAAAATTTGATGACTTTGCAACTTTTTACAAACATCTCATTTCCACTTGTATTATCATTTTTTTTAGTGCCTAAACATGCCAAGCTCATTTTCACTTGCAATGGAGCTAAATTTTAGCAACCTTACACATTTTTTCCAAAATTTTCCCAACACTGGGAAATTTTCCCTTTTTTCCAAATTGACCACCCATGCTCTATTTTTTGCACCCATTATGCTCAAACCCCACTTACGTAAAAAATCACTACCAGACCCCATTCTCAATTATTATATACGCTGGCTATCTAGTGTCCTCATTTCCAGTGGCAGCTCAAATCTCTAAGTTTGTACTCTAGGTGGCTTCCCACTACAACAAAGAGGACAAAAGGGTTTGTGATTCAAATGGGAATGTGGTGATGCATTTGGATCTCAAGTTCTTTGAAAAAGCATTCATATGTCTAAGCATTGACAGATATGTAGAGATTTCCAAAGAATCCGCACAGGCAGAGTATGACAACAATCTTGATTCTTCCAAAAGGTTGATCAATAGTAAATGGTTGAAGACCCCTAGTCCAAGATTCTTCAAATGGCCTAAAAATACTCCTCACTGTGACTTCATAGAAGAGGTAAAAGATCTCATTACTCTTTTCAATACAGTACATAGTTTACCTACTTCATCAAAATTTGAGGACTGGATGTACCTCTACATCAAGATTATTTTGAAGAGGAAACAACAGATTTTTTGGGGTGAAGAAATCAGAAATGTTATTCATGGACAATTGAAAAAAGTGCTTACAACACATAAGTTCTATATGACTTCTTATTTGGTCTCTGCTACTACAGAAATGAGGAACTTTCTAGGTTTAACAACTGAGGGGAACAGGAGGGTAACACAGGTCTACAACGATTTCCCACAGATTACTCTCAAAGGGACCATCAATCATTTTAGAAGAGTGAATGATGCATTTTTTTCCTTGTTCATCTGTGCCTTTGATCCATAATTGGAAAATAAGAGAGTATCAAATGAAGCCCAAAAGGTGGTGAATAAATATGGTTGTCTCTATCTCCAATTTCCAACTTTTACTTATCTAAGAGTAGATGTTTCATTCATTTTCCATACATGCTTCCTCGCTATCCTAGTGACAAGATTGTTTTAATGGAGCTATGCAAGAAAATCATCGCAGTGCATGGAAAACAAACAAAATCCCATAAACCTGGATTCAAATTCCCATTAACAATTGGGAGATACTCCATCCAAATTTCTCATGAAGCCAAGGTAGTGGAATCAGAAATGCAGCAGGTAACATTGAAATTTTTCAAAGAAAGACTTGATTTTGATTACAGAGGTATGAAGGATCAAATCAAGAAGGCTCATACCCATGTACATAAAATTGAGGGCATATGGGTTGATATCATAACAGAGCAAGAAATTAGGAAAATGGATTATTGTAGATTAACCCTAGAGCAGATAAAGGAGTTGGATTTGGTAGACATTCCTGAATACATGGAGGATGATGATAACATATTGGATCCTGCATACGAAAAGAATAATATTATAGGCTCACCTTTAACTCCCATCTAGTGGTCTCAGAAAGAGGTAACCTCAATCTGGGAAAGATTTGAACCCATTATGGCTACTACTAACGTTTGGTTAGGGGAAAGGGGAATACAATTGAAACCTTTTCTCACTAGATTAGAGGAAGAGACACAAGGTAAATCAGGTAAGAAGCCTAAGTTGAAAAACAAGAATAAAAATGATGATCCAAGTTCCAGCACACCTTCAAAGCCCAAGATCAAATTTGTGATCAAGGGTGGCAAGAAGAAGAGTGGGAATTCAGCAGAAGAGCCATCCATTGAAGCACAAGAGGAGCCCGTGCAACAAGAAGGGCAAGTTGAGGAAGAGAGACATGAGGAATCAGAAATGTCCCCTCGTGAGAACATTCCCAAGGAATTTCATGTCTCCTCTTCTCCTATTGCCAATGTTGTATCTCTTCCCATTCCTCCTCCTATGTCCTCATATGTATCTACTATCCTTGTTGCCAATGTTCCTGTTGCAGTTTCAAGTTTTGTTACTCCTACTATTTCAATTCAGTCTGTGCATTCATCCCCTATCTTAGGGTCACCTTTCAGAATTCCAAACAAGGTCTGGATGATGTGTCGAGGTCTCCAATATCTTTTTCGAGCCTATCTTCCCCATTTTTTGATATTACATCACATTCATACTTAGAAAAGTTCATATCTAAGTCAGTTCAAGTGTCAAGTGCTGAAATTCCAAATGTTGTTTTAACTAACACTCCTCCCATTGTGACCACCACTTTTAGGAGTGCAGCAACTACATCACAGAAAATGATTGTACATCCAAGGGAAAATTCACCACTCCCACCTTGATTGTCATCACAAACACCAAAGAGGAGAAAAGAATCCATCTCTTTAGATGAGTTTGACTTCACACAACTTGCACTGCCAAAAACCAGAACCAAGAAAAAGGTGAAGACTCTTTCAAGCCTATTGTTTGACAAAGAGGGAAACAGGTATGCAAAGGTGGCACAACCTCCTTTGGATAAGATAGTAGATAATGTGGACATTGTTGATTATTCCATCACAAGGGTGGAATTAGGGAATATCACACATAAGAGTTCAAAGGTTGATGCACGATCTACCTTGAACTCTCTCATCGAGAAGTTCAAAGATGTCAAGAATATGAAGGATCATTACAAAACAATAATAGAACAACTCACAGTTGTACTACAAAAGATTACTCAATATTCTAAGTCTATTGAACCTGCGTCAATTGCAGTTGGTGTTGAAGATCCTATTATCTAGAAGGTAGAGAAAGTGCACACTAGAGGCAGACTAGTCTGTGAATTTCTTGATCGAATGGTTGCACTCAGAACATAACTTTTGAAGTATATCATGGAAAATATTGAAAGACTGGAAAGCATAAAGGAAAATCTAGATGAAACCGCTGACTTTCTCTCTCAAGAGAAGGAAAATGTGGAGAATAAGAGGCAAGAATGGGTGAAAATGAAGAAGCTTGAGATAGACACCTTGGTAGAAGTTGGGATCATTCTCGACAAAGATGTATTTGTGGAAGTGAAAGAAACCATGCTTCAAAAAGAGACCATCATCACTGACCTACTCAATGATCTTCAAGCTAGACGTGAAGTTGGTGAGGAAAATGATATGCAACTCATCAACAAGGTTGAAGAACTTCTATGTAAGTTGTGTGATGATTATCAGAAGTTTCTTTCCCAGATGAATTTGTCCAAGAGTTCACCAGCATGATCAAAAAGGAGTCCAAAGATTAGGCATTCTCAGTGCCTGAGATGGATAAACTCCTAGATATACAATTGACATTGGACAGCTTGAAATTTTTTATTGGAAGGCATGAAAATTCCTACAACACCATCAGAGATTCAGTTACAAGAGTTTGTGGAATCTTCAAGCATACTTCAAGCCCAAACGATGATGAAGTGCAAGCAATCTTGAAGAAGCATGAAGACTTCATAGAGAAGGTTGATTCAACCTTAGTTTAGTTTTTAGTATCTTTCATGCTTTTTATAGTTAGTTCAAAACAATTTACATGTCTTTTTTAGAATTATAAATACATGTAAAAACAAAGAAGTCCACTAATAATTTTGGACTTCAATGATGAATAAGTCAAAGTAGTTATTTCTTTCCTAGATTAGCTCTTTTTCTCTCATCTATAATATGAGTGAGCCCATTTGTAATTAGGACCTTTAATCTTATGCAATGAAGTGCTACCCAAATTGTGACAACTGTGAAACTTTGTGTTCAAATTGCAAGATCAAATTCAGTTAACAAAGGAGGTGAATTTTAATTTCAACCTTTGTTTTGGATCAAGTTTGTATGAGTGAGAATGTTCTTATGTCTTTCTTTCTAATTTATTTTATTGTTAATTGGATAAGTGGTGATTCATTCTTATGATTGGAAGGACATTCAAGATAGTTTATACAAACTTTTTGTTATATTGATTACTTGGAATTATGTGATGTAAGTGTTTCTTAGTGAAGATTATCAAGGCTTTCAGCTTAGATTTATTCACTTTGTGTGTGGATCTATTTGTGAAGTGGGTTGATAGACTTTGTGCTACAACGTGCATCATTTGTTACTACAGAATTATCATAGAGGTTAGTAAGAATACTTTGGGCTTTTGTTTGTCTTCTAGTTACTTATTATATGGTTATACTAGTACTCTTTGAGTACTCTTACGTTTAATCAAGAATATTGGTGATTACTACTTAGGTAGATATTTAGAGGTGTAGAGCATTGCAAAATATTACTGTGGAACATTGTAAATGCATTTTTTGAAAGAAGAGAAAATGGTGAATATAACACACCCCATATGGTTAATGCTAGTGTAAATTCTTTTAGTTTAGCATAGTTTACTTTTGTTCCAATAAGTAGTAAGAAGGGAACCTCCCCTTTTAGATAGGAAAGAACATTCTCATCATAGTTGTGGCTAAAATCCCTTTTTTGTAATCTATAAAGGAATTACAAAATATTCGCCCAACAATTTTTTGGCAACTCTACTGAGGATACAAGCACGCAACCAAAGCCTCACGCTTTTGGTTGAAGTAGATAAGTATTCCAGTGTCTTATTGCAAGTTTATGAATATCTTTTGTTGTTGATTTTTACTTTGTCTCAAAGAATACACTTTGGCATACAAAAGATATACTTGCAGTCAAAGGGTGCAAGGTCGATTTGATCCTTTTTTTGAGTTGTTGCAACGCCATAATATTATTCCTTCTCCTCTATGAGCAAGGTCACCATTACAACATATAGGAATTTATCCACATCGAAGAAACAAATCACCACTTCCAAGAAAATCTTCTAATTTTCTAAGGGCTTTATCTATCATACCAGTTCAAGCGACTATTGTTCAAGGTGTTAAGGCAACTCAACCACCACCAAGTCCTTGGGGTAATGTTTTTGGCCCTTTAAATTTGGAAGCCCCTTTACATGAACTTCCTCGTGTTTGATGCAAGAACATTTCCAAATTATATGGTGATGGTAAGCAACACCCTGACAAACATATTGCTACTTTTTATATTGTATGTGTTGTTCTTGGTGTTGAATAAGAGGACGTATCCATAAGGCTATTCATTGAGGCCTTACAAGAAGTAGTAGTGGAATGGTTTTACACTCTTTCTCTTGGTATTATTACAAATTGGGCTACTCTTCCTACCAAATTTGAAGAGCGTTTCAAGCCTGCAGAAGATGCACATGCCTTGTTGGCACAACTTACGACTATGAGAAAAGAAGCACACGAACCCATGTGTGATTTTGTGGCAGAATTCAATAAGTTGGTAACAAGGATTCCAATTGAGGCCAAGTTGACGCCTCATAATCTCAAATGTTTCTTCATTAACATGCAACTACCAAAGGTAAGTTTCTTGTTGCGAAGGGAAATTCTAGCTAGTTTTGAAGTAGCTCAGCAATTGGATACTAGCTTTGAAGATGATTTGATTCTTTCCAGTAAAATAAGAAAAGAATCAAACAGAAATAAAGGACAAGCGTCCTCATCTTCATTTACCAACACAAGCACTGATACTATGGTGTTGAAATTAGCAAATGAATTGCTAGCATTGAAGAAACAAGTTTCTCAAGGTCCATCTAATCCTCCATACAAGGATGTTCCAAGGAGAACCTATCCCAATTCTTCCAACTATTCCAATAATTATGCCAGAAACTAGAATAGACTTCCTGCACTACAAGGAAGAATTCCTTTTAAGGCTCCTCCCGCCAATGCAGTCGTAAAGTATTATGAATCTAAGCAAGATGATTATGTGCAATTGTAGTATCTTGCTAAAGAAAATTCAAAAACAAAAGTTTTCAAAGTTGTCACCTTTCTTGCAAGATCACAGAAATTGACCTACAAAATTTATTTCTGAGTTTCTGAGAGTCTCCAACTAGGATCTGGAAATGCAAACATTGAAGAACAGAACCTAGAAATCATTTTTCCAGAGCCCTAGCCAAGACCCATTTGCCATAGGGCGAATAATTCCTCAGTGAGTCCCGAAAAAGCACTTTTTTCTATAGGTACACAACATTTTACCTTCTTAAAACTTTCCTTTTTACTAGTATTTGGGTTAGCGTTGATTTTTGTGACTCATTTATGCATTATAACCCTCATAATTGAATGAAACAACTAGTAAAAATTAGGTTCATCATCTTGATAGTTTCATTTTGGTGAACCTTCTTTTTTTCTATGTTTCACCTTCTAATATAGCATTTGCTTCCAAACACTTTGAAGTATTTGGAAGTAGAAATCCTTCCATACCATAGCTCATAAGGATTATTTGTGTTTTTTTCTCTTGCTTGCACTCTATTAAGTATATAAATAGAAATATGAATTGCTTATCTCTAGTAGACTTCCAATAGATTTGTTTCTTTCATCATTGTCCTTGCAGCTTCTTGAACAGTTTTATTCTTTCTCAAATCAACCACTCCATTCTACTAAGGAGTCCTAAGGGAAGACAAGTGCCTCTTTATTCCATGATTCTCACAAAATATGTTAAACTCATTGGAGGTGAACTTTCCACCTCTCTCAAACCTCAAACATTTGATTTTCATATCCATTTCATTCTCAACCATAACTTTGAATTCTTTAAACTTATCTAGAGCTTCTGATTTTTCTTTGAGAAAAGTAACCCATGTCATTCTAGAATAATCATCAATCACTAGCATGAAATACCTATCACCTTGAAGGATTCTTACTCTAGAAGGACTACAAAGATCTGTATGCACCAATTCCAACAATCTGGTGGAAGATTGTTCTTTGACTTTGAAACTTCTTCTTGCTTGCTTTCTAACTTGACATTCCTTACAAGCAGCATTGATAGGCTTTTTAATCTTTGGCAGATCTCTCACAACTTGAACTAAACTTATCCTCACTATGCTATCAAAATTGATGTGACGCATTCTTCTTGTTGGAGTAAATAAGTCATTATCTGATAATTAATTTACTCATCAATTAATTATTAGAGGCTTCTTTACTTTAGTTCACTTAAGGTAAACTTAGGGTTTGATGTTTTATCTTTAGTTTGATTCTTATTATTAGATTGGACTAAATTTAGGACAAGTTGTCTCATTGCATAAGATTTGTACACTTGTTTATATCTTGTCAAACCGCATGTAGGGTTTTCTTGTGCATTGCTTATATAAGCATGCACATTCATTTGTAATACTAATTTGGGTTATTTGCATCAATAATAATACTCAGGTTATTGAGCACAATCTCGCTTTTGGTCTTCTCTATTGTGATAGGTAATTGCTTGCAAGTGTTTCATGGGAGCTGTGGATTGAATCTTCAATTCTAAGATGGTATCAGAGCCTAGATCTACAACCGCCTATTCAATTTCTGAAGAGATTTGGCCTTGAGAAGTTTTTTGGTGTGTCCTGGAGAAAAATAGATCTCGCCATTACATCCAAAACGGTCAAAAACCTAAGAGCACCTATCGTTTCATCAATTTTGGTGCAATTGCAACAAAAGGAAAAAAAAATTAGAGGCACACAAATCTATACAAATCTAGGTGCCTCAATTTGCATGCATAGGTACACAAGGTTACTCTAGTTTTTAAAAAAAAATTACCATCGATAAAAAAAAATTAGGGTTTTCATTATTTTTGCCTACAAAATCAAAAAAATATTATCAAAAATTTGTATTTTTGCAAAAAAATCCAAAAAAACTTTTTACAAAGAAAATTTGTCTTAAAATTAAAAAACAATAAAAAAAAAATTGGGTACCTTGTACCCAACCTGCAATGCAGGCCTACATATACAAGTTGTGTGGGGCCCATATTGCAGTCGTCAACTCTTTTAGCCGCTCAACGGCCATTACAACAAGCTGCGGACCTTTAAAAAGTGGCAGTCAAAAAAAATTAGTGGCAAGCTAAAAGAAATTTCAGCAACCAAACAAAATCAGTGGCGACTCAAAGAATATTCCTTGAGCATCGAATATTCTGACGTAGAATCTTTGAATATTCCAGCAAGCACAGGTTTCCCGAGGACCTGAGAAATTTTTCTGGGCAGGGGTCTTTTTGCATTAACGGTCGGTAGGATGTCAAATTTAAGCTCATCAATCACTTACATCATTTTGAATTCATTCGTACGGCTAGCCCTCCTAGCCCTGATTTTCCTTAAAGGAGCATTTTTTTTCTTTTTGGGATAACTTGGGCATATGGTGTTGAAATTGGGAAAACGAAATATCACCAGAATGATGGTTCTATGAACTTTCTAGTGGTGTAGGTCTCATCATTAGATTTTGCTAGTGGTTCCTGTTATTCTCAGTAAAATTTAGATCTTCATTTTGCATTTTTGAGCTTGTAATTTTTTTCCTATATCTCTAATTTTTCGCAATTCAAGCAGCATTGGAAAGGTATTTTAGAGCTCTTCAAATCTATTCATGCACTTTTTCTAGAATGTGCCCCAGGTATATTGTATTCAATATTTTTTGTTTTCACACTTTGCTTAATTACTTGGACATCTTGGCACCTAGAAAGGATTTGTTTGTGTGGGATGACATCATTTGATCTACTTTATTAGTACTAAGGTCATTAGTCTCTGATTTTTTTCAATTGAGTGAGTCTCATGGGTTTTTTTGTTCATCCTTTTGTGATCAACTTGGATAAGGATAACTATGAGTCTTGTCGAAATGGCATCTTAACACATCTTAGGTGACTTGATATTTTGCCTTATTTGTATGGACTCATACCTATACTAGACACACCAGAGAGTTTATCAACATTGGGCATCATCAGAGATCATATTGTAGGGGTTATATGTTCAAGTGTTGGTCTTGACACTCTATATGTTGTATCAGACATTGAATGTCCCCACATACTTTGGACACGACTTTGGGATATTTGTGGAGACCCTCATATCTCCCCATACTCAAAGGATCCTATTGCAGATTGTCTCATCCCTCTTGTAAATGCAAATTCCATACCCTTAGATGATGATACTTTAGAGGAGCTTGAGTATCTCATAGGTCTTGCATGTTCTGATGGTTCAAAGACTTGTCTTCATGCTCCCACTCTTCAGATTGAGACTACATCATCATCTCTTGTTGTTCCTAATCAACTTCGCATCACCACATCTTTGGCCTCTATTGGTTCTATACAATAGGAAATCATACATCTTCTAGACATAGCTACTTGGGATTTGTAACTTGCAAACATATCATCCTTGTTTGTAGAGTCTCAGATTGCAGATTTGGAGGATTAATTTGAGGATATTCATCTCCTCTTTGTTGACAACCACATCGGCCCACCATCTTCATTGCCTTTGTAGCTTTTTCTACATCAATCTTCACAAGATCTTGGATCGCTATCATCGCTTTTGACATGTGGATACATGAGCACTTTTCAAAGGCACACATCATCTGGATTTGGATTCCAACATCACCCATCTCTTTGGATTGGCTTCTCCAATCACCAATGGGTCTATTTCTTTCTAAGGGGAGAAATGTAGTTTGCAGGCAGTGGATCATATTTTGTCTTTAGATGTTCATCATCGGCACGAGATTTCTTTCATTATGGGGGGATTCATATCTTCATTTTCTCTCTCCTATCAGGGGGACAACTATTTTACTTGCATGATAGAAGCAGTCCTTGGGGGGTCACATTGAGTCCTTCTATCCTTCTTTCTCTAGTACATTCATTTATTTTTCTCTCTTTTGGAGAGGAGTTTTTCCCTTGTGGTTTTCTCCTTTTCTCCAGTTATGAGATATTTCAATTTCTTGTTCATGGGTATATCATCAGGCCTTGTAGTCAGGACCCATTTTGCATTCATTTTTAGCTTCCTTTATCAAATTTTTAGTTTCTCCCTAAGTTGATCTTAATGGGGGGTGTTGGAGTAAATAATTCATTATCTGATAATTAATTTACTCATCAATTAATTATTAGAGGCTTCTTTACTTTAGTTCACTTAAGCTAAACTTAGGAGTTGATGTTTAATCTTTAGTTTGATTCTTATTATTATATTGGACTAAATTTAGGACAAGTTGTCTCATTGCATGAGATTTGTACACTTGTCTCTATCTTGTCAAATCCGTATGTAGGGTTTTCTTGTGCATTGCTTATATAAGCATACACATTCATTTGTGACATTAATCCAAGTTATTTGCATCAATAATAATACTCAAGTTATTGAGCACAATCTCTCTTTTGATCTTCTCTATTGTGATAGGTAATTGTTTGCAGGTGTTTCATGGGAGCTGTGGATTGAATCTTCAATTTTAACACTTTTATTCCATATCCAACTCTCATTGATCTGAGTCATGAACCGATAGCCATCAACATCTTTGAGCTAATAGATATTTACATATGTCCTTATAGCAGAAATCACAATTCTAAAGCCTTTTCTAATCTCACATCCATCATCCTGAAACATAATATTGTATCCCTTACTACACATTTTTCCAACACTTAAGAGGTTATGTCTTAAACCCTTAACATGGTAAACATCATCAGTATTATGCTTGCCATCAAGAATGATAGAACCTTTTCCACATATCTTAGTAGATGTATCATCACTAAACCTAACCAGTCCTTCAAATTTTTAAAGTTTAGAAAACTTACTCTTTTCATCGATCGTATGATTAGAGCATCCACTATCAATGATCCATTAGTTCTTCTCTTGTCTAGCATGAAAAGAAGACACCAAAGTGCCTTTAGTTTTAGCACTTTCTTTTGGAGCCCTTTCTTTCACACATCTTTCAAAGTTAGCAGCATTAGTTTCATCTTTTAAAGCCATGAACAAGCATTCACCATCCTCATCATCTCCATAATCAGATTCATCATCATATATACTTGTATCTTCTCTAACATAATAACTTTTCTTAATCATCTTACCTTTTTTCTCCCTATTTTTGTTATTCAAAGCTTTGTTTGGACATCTTGAAGCAAAATGACCTATCTTTCCACAACTAAAACATTTGAGAGGCAACTTACCATTGTACTTTTCAATACCATTTTTCATTCTTCTCAAAATGTTAGCTTCCACATCATCAAGATCCTCCTTACCTTATTCCACTATCTTCTCTGATTTTCCAACCTTAAAAGTGATCTCAACTTTTGTATTACTCGTACCAAACTCTCTCATCTCAAAAGAAGTTAAAGAACCATAGAACTGATCTTTGGTATACTGATTCAAATTTTGTAATTCTTTAATAGTAGAAACTTTGTGACTCTAATATTTAGGAAGAGTTCTAAGTACCTTCTTTACCACTTCTTCTTTCATTTCTCCACCAAGACCTCTGATACCGTTGACAACTTCATCCACCTTTTGCAAGTAGCTTGTGATGTTTTCATCTTCATACATTTGCAAGTTCTCAAACGTGATCTTCAAATTTTGCATCTTAGCTTGCGTGATCTTATCATCTCCTTCATAAATTCTTTCTAACTTCACCCAAATCTCTCTAGCAATTTTCATATTCATAAATTTCACCAATTCAAAATTAGCAAGACCACTTAAAATAGCATACCTTGCTTAACCATTATTTTCATAGGCCTTGATCTCATCATCAATGCTTGGACCATTTGTAGGAATAGTATATCCTCTTTCAATAGACCTCCAAATCTCAAATCCAAGAGAAACCAGAAAACCTTCCATCCTTGTCTTCCAGAATGTATAATTTGATCCATCAAATATAGGAACATCTTTATTGTGTGCCATACCAAATCTACCTCAAGTGGTTAATCTTTCTTCCAAGGAACCTTGCTCTGATACCAATTGTTAAATGCACAAGAAAACTGAGAGGGGGGTTGAATTAGTTGTACCTTAAAACTTTAAAACCCTCAAAAACATTCAGATCCACATTGATCTAATTAACCCTTAATCTATTAGAATAATTTATCATGAAAGAAAATAACAAAAATTGAAACATATCAACACTATACACCAAGAAACACTAGATTTATGTAGAAAATCCACTATGGGAAAAACCACGGTGAGGATTAACTCACAATATAAATTAATATCAACACAAAATATAATAGGGCTCATTGTTAGAGGGCTCACTTCCCAAAAAAAAGAAAGGCTCACTGCCAGAATAGAAGAAAAGATAGAGAAGAATGTTACAATGAGAAATCCATCTCAAAGCAACAAAAAAATCCACCATAGCATCACCAACACCTTCACAGTCTTTCTTAAAAATTGTAGACACCTTCTACTCATTGCATTTAGTAATCTAACACATGAAAGCTTGCACTACATTTCTCAAATTCACACCCTACAACTCTGCAATTTGCATCACTCGCATCATCTCATCTATCTTATCATGTATCAACAACTCAACTCATATTTATATCATCTTCAACCTTGAAAACATTCTCCAAGGTCAACTATGCACTTCAATCATGCAAATTTAAATTAGGTTGGCACCAAAACATTCCTACAATGGAAAGGAATGAAGGCGGACCACAACACACTTTAGCTAGGACCTAAATCCACTCATACATGTCACACGACGCTTCCAAAAACATCAAAGAAACTTCACAATTAGTGTAAACACCCAAAGTTAGTCGAACCTGTGTTAACACCATTAACACTTAAGTACACGCTTCCTCAAATCTAAAGATGACTCACAAACACCTCATAACACTTGAACATGATCTAGAATATTCCACAAACACCCTGAAATTCAACAAGTTCCTTTGCAACAACTTTCACTTGAAGAATGTACACACTCAATACACTCAAACAACTCTTCCACACACTGTGACTCAAGAAACTGACTTTTAAAGAACCAAACCACAAAATACTTCATCTAAAGAAAGATACACAAACTATCAGCACCCTTTTAGATCCACGGGACCTAAAACCACTTTGCAAAGAAATGCGGAGCAAAAACATTTCTCCCAAACACCTCTGCAATAAATAGCTCACACACTAGTGAACACACCTTATGTGTAATGATCCAACACACCAAATTTTGAATGCAACACCTCTGAACACCTTTGATCAACATATTTGAATCGCACAAGAAGATCTTTAACCTAGAAGAAATACAAAGCCAAACTAGAACACTACTATGCCACACAAAACACCATTGCAACACACTGTTTCCTCTTTTTATTCAATTTTCTCAAAAGCACTTGAAAACCAAGCACCAGAAACATATCATCAACATCTTTAGTACTTCCTCATCACCATCAAGCCAACTGCAACATAGCAACTCAACCATACATCCATAAATAGAAGCTTATCAAAACAACACTAGAGGTTGACATCAGTAGCTTACTAATGACAACATAGTGAAACTAATCAAAGCATCATCAAGGACAACACCAACTCAATACCAACTGCACATCCTTGTAACAAAATCTTTCTCATATAGTTGACACCAATGGCAACACCAAAGCTTGTTGACATCAATGACAACACCAACTACACATTCTTGCAACAATAAAGGCCAAATGGAAAACACAAAGAGAGAAGATTAATATGACAAGAATAAATTTTATTCCTATCAAGAAATGAAAAATAGAATTCATGTACAATGTATGAGAGGCCCTTGGTTATATAGCCATGGTTAGACATAGGAGACAGGATCACGACAAGTTTTTTAATCATGTCATGTGACAACTAATTCATCAAATATTAAATGACCTAGGAAACAAATATTAAATTGGCATTATAAGATCACATGAATAGGACCTAATTAAACTTGGCATGTGAATAGGACCTACTAGGTGAACTAGTTAGGTATGAAACCTTATTCACACCAAAATTTACAATATAATTCTCCAATAAAAAATTAGCTTTAACTTATTAAGACTATTTTTTATAAAAGCACCTTTTTTGTGTCGGCATTCAACCATAACTTTCACACAACATTCCCAATCCAACAAAAATATCTTGTTTGTTTGTTTATGCTACCTTTTGTTGGAAATAGGATGTCATTTAATTGCAATCCAAAACATTATTTATTTCATGTATCTCCTAAGTCCTTGGAAAGTGTTCCCCAACACTAGGATTAGAAAGAGATTAATATTTGATAAAATAATCATGTGAATTGACATTTTCAATTAATTCTAAATGTTAGGAGCATGTGAGAGCATCCAATATGAGTTCCTAAATAATAGGGGCACATGGGGTGCCCACATGGTAGGTGATACTCACCTTGAGTTCAGTTAACTATTCGAAGTAAGAGATAACACTTCAGAATGCATGTAAAGATCCTAGGAGTTAGGGTTTGATGTTTACATGCATGAAATTTAGTTCAGTTCAGTTCAAATCAGTTCAATTTAGTTCAGCTCAGAATCAGTTCAGTTCAGTTCAGTTAGTTTTAATTGAATGCTAGTTGACTTCAGTTAACTTAGAATGCATGGCTAATGACTTGAGTTGCATGACAGATAACAGGAACTACCTTCAGTTAACAGGGGATGACCATTCTTGCATGAATGGTGTTGAGAAATGTTTCAGTTAACAATAAATGACTTGGACCCAACTTGGACGCCCAAGTTGGCTTCTTGGAATTAACTCCTTTGCATGTTGAGATATTTCAGAAGGCTAAGTCAAGTGGGCCCTCTCTTGGGTGCCTACTTTGAGGATGAAGCCTTGAAGATATTTATAGAATGAAGGTTGAGTTGCTACTTCAGTTTGGGACGCCCAAATGCATGAAGATGAGGATTTGACATTGTTCTTCACGGCATAACTCTATTTGCATGAGATAGGCGTACCTTTTAGGCATAGGGCTTGAGCATTGTAATTGTAACTCATGTTGAGTTTACAAAGTTGTTGAATGCCTATTTATCTCAAGCAAGTTGAAGAGAATTATTATCAGTTTTATTGCAGGTTGTGAAGAAGATTTGGTGAAGGAAAAAGAAGCATTCTCAAGCAAGAATTGGAGCTATTGTAGTCTACTTCGGACATTGAATAATAGAATAATTTTTGGTGGAGTTTTTTCCCAAAATGGTTTCTCCGTGGTACATGCTTGTGTAATCTTTCTAATAGCCTATCTACTTCTTCTATCAACTTTGGTCTACATTCTACAAACAGTAAAATGAATAAATCAAATAATCACCCACAAAGAATATGTACTATCAAAGGAAAAGAATATTTAGATCAGCAATATTAAAGTTTTACAAAGTATTAAGCTAAGAAAACACCTCAATTTTTAACATTTGGTATCAGAGCTAAGGTTGGGTAGAGTATTGGGACACCTTTCTCTTAAAATATTGGAGGTTTTTTTGGTTGTAGTGGGAGCTTTTACTATTTTTTTTATTGCTGATTTTGGAAAATAAGTTTGTTAGAAGAGGTATATATTCTTGCTTTAGAGGATATTTATCATGTGACATTGAGAGCTTGGATTCACAGCTTTGGTGTGAGATTATGACAGAAATGTGGTTTTGATTATGTGCATCATGATGCCATGGGATTGCTCAGTATCACGGTTCAGTGGGAGCATTTGGCAATGAAGTGGATTCTTGGTTGTAGGATGGTTTTGTTATTATGTCACGGTATACTCTTGATTAACGGTTTAGAGTTGTGGCATGGTACATGTTATGATAATTTTGATCATGAGGAAATGTCTGAAATTCCATATGCTTTTGGCAGTGATGTTTTGATGTTTATCTTGTTGCCATGTATAGCTCGGTATCACAGTTCAGTGGGAGCTTTGGTAGGATATAGTGATCTTCATGAAGAGGATGGTAGTCACGATGCCATGTGTGACTCAGTACCACAATTCAATGGGAGTTTTTTGTAGTGACATATATGCATCATTGGTAAGGTTATCTTTAGTGATTGGGGATATGTTTTATTAGTTTAGAGTGGTTGCTATTATGTCATGGTTTACTCTTGATTCTAGATTAGAGTTTGGCATATTACATGTTCTCTTGAGACCAGGATGTATGTTATGGTGCATGTGATCTCCTAAGAGGAGATGGTTAGATCATGGATGTCATGTTTATGTTCAAGATTGGAGCTTTGACATTGATCTTGTGTAGTTCTCTTATGTATTGGGTACATTAATTATTTGCTTGATTACTTCATGATAGTGCTATGTTGCATTTGGAGTTTGGCATGGATTGGTTGGTTACAGGTCCTCATGGATACTTGGAGAAATAGGTGAGGCTTGATTTCTCTTATGGTTAGAGACATGTGTTGGAATGGTTACTAGCAAGAAAAAAAATTCCAACAGAAAAGACTGAGGAGCCTACACCTTGGTTGAATGTGAGTTCAACACACTTAGTGGTTACACATGCCTTTGAAAAGGCAGTTTGGTTATAGAGACTTGGGAAAGGTATTGGTTTTAATTGCAAGTTAAACTTGAATGTGGTAGTCAGAGTGCTTGTGTTTAGCCAAAAATCCTATGTATCACTCTCGTACTAAGCATGTTGATGTTAAGTATCACTTTGTGCGAGAAATGGTTGGAAGTGGGAAGGTATTAATTGAGAAATTTGAAACTTTAATTAATGTTGCAGATTATCTTATGAAACCAGTTCCTACAAATAAAATCTCTTGGTATTAATCATTTTCTTGGAGCTTCATGATTATGTAGGTTGCATTTGAAGTTGGCATGGATTGATTAGTTGGTGCAGGAAGGCCATTCACTTTGAGTCTTGTACTTGATTTAAAATTATTATTCCTTGTTTAGAATAATTGCAATGTATAATGTAAAGTGGGAGAATGTTGGAAATAGGATGCCATTTAATTGTAATCCTAAACATTACTTATTCCATGTATCTCCTAAGTCCTTGGAAAGTGTTCCCCAACACTAAGAGTAAAAATAGATTAATATTTGATGAAATAATCATGTGAATTGACATTTGTAATTAATTCTAAATGTTAGGAGCATGTGAGGGTTTCCAATATGAGTTCCTAAATAATAGGGGTACATGGGGCGCCCACATGGTAGGTGACACTCACCTTGAGTTTAGTTAACTATTCGGAGTAAGAGATAACACTTCTGAATGCATGTAAAGATCCTAGGAGTTAGGGTTTGATGTTTACATGCATGAAGTTTAGTTCAGTTCAATTCAGTTCATAATCAATTTAGTTTAGTTCAATTAAATTTAGTTATAGTTTAGTTATCTTCAGTTAGTTTTAGTTGAATGCTAGTTAACTTGGAATGCATGGCCAATGACTTGAGTTGCATAATAGATAATAGGGACTACCTTCAGTTAACAGGGGATGACCATTCTTGCATGAATGGTGTTGAGAAATGTTTCAGTTAACAAGAAATGACTTGGACCCAACTTGGGCACCCAAGTTGGCTTCTTGGAATCAACTCCTTTGCATGTTGAGATATTTCAAAAGGCTAAGTTAAGTGGGCCCTCTCTTGTGCACCTACTTTGAGGATGAAGCCTTGAAGATATTTACAGAATGAAGGTTGAGTTGCTACTTCAGTTTGGGATACCCAAATGCATGAAGATGAGGATTTGACATTGTTCTTCACAGCATAACTCTATTTGCATGAGATAGGCATACCTTTTAGGGATAGGGCTTGAGCATTGTAATTGTAACTCATGTTGAGTTTACAAAGTTGTTAAATGCCTATTTATCTCAAGCAAGTTGAAGAGAGTTATTATCAGTTTTATTATAGGTTGTGAAGAAGATTTGGTGAAGGAAACAGAAGCATTCTCAAGCAAGAATTGGAGCTATTGTAATCTACTTCAGAGATTGAATAATATAATAATTCGTGGTGGATTTTTTTCCCGAAAGGGTTTCTCCACGGTACATGTTTGTGTAATCTTTCTAATATCCTGTCTACTTCTTCTATCAACTTATGTCTACATTCTACAAACAGTAAAATGAATTAATCAAATAATCACCCACAAAGAATATGTACTAACAAAAGAAAATCATATTTAGATCAGAAATATTAAAGTTTTACAAAGTATTAAGCTAAGAAGACACCTCAATTTTCAACACCTTTCTTCTCTTGCTAATATTTTTCCCTGCATTTCAAGCATTATAACCAAAAATGATTTAAATAATCTTATTTTCTTTTGATTCTACTTGTGTGAGTGATGTGTGTTCTAAATTATTCTAAGATGTTCTAAGATGAGATGTAATCACCCACGACTATTTATAGATATATGGTTTTAGTCATACAATTTAATTTAATTTAATTTCTTTTGATTTCCACTTTCATTTCATTTTAAAAAAATATTCTCATTTGTAACTCGTATAGGATGGGGAGATGACACAAATGGGAAATTCTTATGGACTTGGAAGAGCAATATGTTGGGGATGGAGCATGTCATTTTTCCTCTAAGGATTTGAAATGGTATGGTTTTGATGATGACGGGGTCACCGACATTTGTGCGACAACTCATCTTGATAGACTAGAAATTACAAAGACAATACCACAAAGATGTACTCTTGGTTTGCAACTAACAACAATAATCTCTATTATACATGATATTTTTTTCATGTTTTTAGCTAACAAGATAATGCTTTAACTATAGCTATTGGTGTGAATTTGGTCTTGGGAAAAAAAGGAAAAGCTCTCCAACAAAGAAAAGAGTACATTTTTTTAGGAAAAAAGGGATTTTAATGCCATTTAATTACAAATGTGATGTATTGTAGATCAAATGTCATAATTTTGATATATAGTGTAATGTTTCATGTTGATTCCAATGGATATTTTTCTATGGATTAAATGAAATGATAAATGAATGCAAAAAAAATATTGAGATTCTTTTGTTAATAGATGTGAGTGTCGAACCAAAAATGGAGAGGCACCTATCAACTCCTATTTTTTATTGCATGTTCAATAAGAGATGGATTATTAATAATAAAGGATGTAATGAATTTCTGGAGAAGGGTGTTCTATCTGCTCACAAAAACATGCAAATGATGCCACTTGTACCCTCTTGTGGCATATATAGGATAAGTTTTTTTTTTCATTTTCAACAGTCTTATGGAACCAACACACCTTTCATTATGGGGATTCAGTTTTTGTGGATGTTCAAGATGATGGTCCACCACTCCCATGATTCAATCATCTATAGATTTCATGTTTGGGACAAAAAAATATGGGGTGAGATTTAGCATTGATGAAAAAAATCCTTCTTTATATTTATAACTATGTTATTGCCTTTATAGATGCTAATGATTATGATAATTGGTTTTGTGTATAGTACCAATTATATTATTTCCTCATTTTTTATGACCAATAGGTAGGGGTGCCTATTGCATGGGTCATATCATCAAAAAACAAGATTAAGGAAATCTATGGTTGGTTGGAAAAGGTACAGAGACATGGAAAATAAAGCCAGAAATGATCTCTAAATGTCACCTTCCCAATTATAGTAGTTAACAAAAATTCCTCGCAATGATAGGTATAACAACATATTATAATGGGGTTGTGTGTAATATACTATCTGTACATATCGAGAGAAGGTTTTCCAAACAAAGGCTACTAGATTCAAGAAAAAGTTCATTTATAGGTCAGTCGTTGTCTTTTTTAACTTGCACTTCTTTAATCCTACTTTGCATCATGCAAACCCTATAAATGAACAATTGCTTGAATTTTTTGGCCCATAAATAGTACTAAATTTTTGTTAGCATTGTTGTAGGCTTAACTAAATAAAGTCGGATCTAAAACACAATGTGTTTTTGAAAGAAAGAAAGAAAAAAACATGTTGGAAAACACAATGTGTTTTTCAATGTGCTCTAAAACTAGCACTTGCACCAGAAGGGGTGCAAGGGTCACACCGATAGAAAAATATGTGTAAGTTAATATGTTAGAAAGTAAAACTTGATTTCTGCATAGAAGATACATTATCTTTAATTTTTATTTTCTATATACAAATATATTTAAAGTATGATGCATTAGATTGTTATGTTTTTGTGTATAGAATACTTTTTTTTCTAGGTTTACTTTTATTTTGTAGATTACATTAATTAATAATGAAAAGAAACATATGTCTGAAGGTGCTATTTTAAATATGCTTGTATACATATTTTTTATAATCAGTTCAAGGAATGCTCTAGAATAACTTTAATTTGGTATGGAATAGAAAATTAATGAGATGTACATAACAAATGAGGTTGACTACTTGTTCGACGATAGAAGGATTCTTGTTCTGAAAGGATGTTTTGAGCAAGATTAGGTGGCAAAGGTTTGATAGGAATCACCACCTTCCCAATGACTCTTTTAACATAGTATAAACTTTCCTTCCATTTCTAAGCACAATCTAATTATAATAAATGAACATCATCTAATTTCTATCACTTCAAAAAAAATTTCTATCTATCTACATTGCTCCCATATCAGCATGATCTGATTTCTATCACTTCTTAAAATCTTGTTGGAAATGTCTTCAACCTTGGTAAGAAGGTTCAAATGCAACCAAGCATGATAATTATTTATAACTAGAAATCAAGATATGTCATTAAAACTTGAAGGAAACCCATGACTAATGAGAAACCCATCATCCAAAAACATTAACAGTGCCCCGATCTAGAAGAGTTTCTAATTAAATCATTCCTTTATGGTCTTTGATTACTTTTCTAATATAAAATGAATCTAACTAATTATTGTTTTTTTCTAGTTGGACCTACATTGTACTAACTAATAGGTGCTCTTACATGTATTGTAATATACATGTCAATGAGATGATTTGGATCACTTGGAATGGTTGATGGTTAGAAAATTTATAGATCATTTGCAGAAGCATGTTTTCCTAAATTATGGACTGTGAACTCAAATCTTAATAATAAAATTGATTTGGATTGAATTAACGTCATAAAATCTTTCTAAGTTTTAAGTTCATAAATTTTTGCATGTGTCAATTATTGATTGTTGAACTAATTTGTTGCTCAATAGTGACACCATAGTACAAGTTAGTATGATATCTTAGGTTTCTCACATTGTTTGTTTGTCAACAATATGACCACATACAGAGAGCATTGATAATTACCATCCTTTTCTATTTGACAAGCCATTTTGGTCAATTCATAATTCTTCGGCGAGGAAAGTGTTATCATCAGACCTCTGATTTTGTTTATATCCTTAGAGCTCATGATACTTTAGTCTATGTTCAAGTATTGAAACTTGAGATTGTTCTATGCTTGTTTTGCTTGTACATACCATGTTGCTCAATATTTGCTTGGTATGTTCTTACAAGTTTAGTATTTGAAGGTGCTCTACATAGTTACAACAATAAATGAATGATTTTTTATGTTTTACACAACTTATGGAAGATTGTATTTTATTTTATTTATTTAGTGTAGTTTTGGTGTCTGACCTAAAATTAGGGTAGTGGCGAAAAAAACTACACAACTAGGAGCAAAATTAAATGCAAAAGTGACTATTTTTCTTTTCTCCCTTTCATTGCTACATGAATATTTGTTTCATTTGGTGAAGCTTGGGGCTCAAATGCATTGATCTATTTCTTACATACTCATATGTGCCTCTATCCCAATCACTAGAGGAGCACTTCCAATCTGCCAACATGTTTACCACACTAATATGTGCTTATGCAATGGCCACATTCATTTGTGAATCCTCCCAACCAAGGAATTTCTCCAGATTTTAGGATAATTAGGTGGGTCCATTGCTCAATCACCTGTCCTCCCTGCAAACTGTAAACATCCATTTTTTTTACCTCTGTGACTGCACCTGGAAAAAGCATTTTCCCAACTGAAATGGGCATCAGCTCAAAGATACAATAACATTGTTGCATGATAGCAGCAAATATGATAACATGCAATATCTGCATCTCTATGACTATTTCTGATAATCATTTTGTTGAGTCAAGTTCCATGTTAGCATTTGTTTTTGCTCATGTTTTATTTCATTACACATATTGTCTACACATTTCTGCTAATTTTGCCTCCAATATTTAATAATAACCTCCTTTTTCCCACATATTTTTATACTTTTTAGTTTTTTCCACTTATCATCAAAAGGCTATTGCTTTCTAAACCAATCTGCATTCCCATATGTAATTCAGAAGCTTCATATATGTGTTGTCTGAAACTTCGATGTTCTCAAGATTGGGTTGCACACATAGTGAACTATTACCCACAACGAACGATGTATGGTGACTTGATTTAGAGAATTGATTCAAAACCTGAGATTTAACTGTTAAAACTGAAGAATGGGGTTTAAAATATTGGAAAGAACAAAGGTTGTGATTCCCCTGTCAGAAAGAAGTCAAATAAAACATACTTTTGGCTTCTAGTTTCCATATCTTTCCATTATGTCAAAAATATGTATTTATACATATAATACAATTTTTGCTTCCAAAGGCTTGGGCAAGATCTATTAGCTGCATAATGTTCTTTGCCTTGCAGTGTCGGGATTTTTTAGTCCACTCATAGTTTGATTACTTATGCAGTTTATGATGCTGCCTTATGTTGGCATGGTTGATGCCATGTGATCCTAGGTTCTTTTTTCCTTTATGCATTCTTTGTGCCTAAGGAATGACTCACAGACTAATGATTCAATGGGCAATGGAATGACTCAGTGGAACTTCCTAACGTCTGTAAAGTTTTCAATTTACTTTCTACCCCATTGTTTTCTAGGTGTGACAGATTATGACCTTTGGTATTCTGCTGCTGGGAACTATTGAACACCATATTTCAACACGGCAAGGAACCATTTGGTGTTCTTACCATCCCATCTAGTACTCCTGCATTCAGTTCTCTTTCTTCCTGGTTTTAAGCTTCTACTCTGAACGTCTATTATTGTGTTTGTAAAGTCCATAACACTATATTGTAGTTGAGAAAAGTTATCAGACTATTAGGAAAAAGGGGTTGCAACTATATAATGCATAGCTCAAATTTTAGATGCAACCTTTGCATCAAGTGAGAAGTAGAGAAAGAATTTGAACTAAATTGATGTGTTGACCATTTCCTAGAAATAAGGATTTGAACCAGATTCATATTTCTTACCATTGTAACTTCATGAACTTCTGCACTTTGTAATGATAGAGGCATAGGGACAAGATATTATTGGCATTTCTCATGAAACTTGCAAATATATTATTGCTCTGATTGATACAGATTAAGGTCCTTGAAGATGTTTGCATATCTTGGTGAAGTCAAATTTTGGGTGGTTATGCGGGTATTGTATAAGTAAATAAGTAAAACGTATCTAGATGGACTAGATGACATTTTGGAAACAGTGATCATAACTATCTCTTTATGCGATCCACGGCTTGCTTTTATTGGAATATTATGGTTGCAATGTATGTTTGTGTATCTACCAACATACAAGGTTTGCATATCTATTTTTGGTCATGATAATTTCCTCATAATATCTGCACAACTATTTTTGTGATTTTATATGTTAACTTGGTTCAGAGTTTCTCACTGTCATGTTATCAAGAGTGCAGAACCTACATAGATGGAAAATTTGTTATGTGGAATTAATAGCTTGCTCTATTTGAATTGCAGGGACCCAAAAAATGTTTCATGAACTGAGTTTTGGTTGTTAAAGAATTGGTTATAACACTCTTTGATGACCACCAATTGCAGATAGAGCTATTTTTATCAAAACTTTCATCAGCAGAGACTGGTGAATGATTTTGATGAGATTTCCCACTCTCAAAGCTTCACGTTCAACTGACGTGTCTAAAGATGGCATTAATTTCATAAGATCCCACCACAAAAATGGAGTTGCTACAAATGCATGCGTTGAGCTACAGACAATGCTCTTACTATACCAGTAGCGTAGAATGGAAAATCCATGGCAATGAGTGACTCAAATATACCCAACCAAGGGGTAAAAAGTGGCAAAGCTGAGAGTAAGAATGCATTTTTAAGAACACCCTAAAAGACATGGAGCCTAATAAGTAAAGCCCCCAACCCATCACAGGGTGAACTGTTCTAGGAACAAGGAAAAAATGGTAGTAGATAACTTCCCACCATACATTTGAGAACCAATAGTTTAAGAAGTTTTGGGTAGAGTAGGAAACCCTACTCAGGTTTCATGAGGCAAAGCTTTGACAAAGAGGGATGGAAACTCTTAAAATTAGTTATAGACACAACAATGGTGATTAGGTAAAAGAGCGACTATAGGAGAATCAAAGGCATCTCCACACCATACAGATTTGAGACCCAAATCAACTGACTTGCACCCTTAAAAACAACTATAATGCCACAAGAATTTATTTTTCAAACACACAAAACCTTTATTCAACAGATAAAAACAATTGTTTTAGAATGAAAAAAAACATAACAGAAAGTGATTCAGCAATGTATAGATTTTCAAGCACGAACTCAGTGAAACTATGGCAAGTGACTTAGATCAAGATTCTGCACAAACTATGGTGTGCTGTCAATGATGCCAATGAAAAAAAATTGGACAGAGTTTGTCAGACTCATATTACATAATCCTACCAAAGTAAAAAATTGTTTACGGTCAGACCAACCAAGGCCGATCTCCCTACAATTGTTGCTTTATTTTATTGTTGGCAAGCTTCCACACCCAATCTGTAATAAGAAATTCTTCAGCTGAAGTATCCAAAGCTTTTCTATCGCTCATGATCCTGAGCAATACAACGCCAAAGCTGTAGACATCACTTTGATCTGTAAGTTGTTCGTGAAGGGAGTATTCAGGGGCTAAGTATTCATGGGTACCCGCTATTCTGGTGGTGAGATGTAACTGGCCTTGTGTGGTCATCCGGCAAGCCCAAAATCTGCAACACAGGTGTTCATTTCATCATCCAGCAGAATATTAGTAGCCTTGATATCTCTATGTGATAAATTTTTGGTTGCACGCAGTAATACAGATATCACAAGCCCTTCGCCATGTCGAGGGCGATGTTCTTCCACTGCTCCCAATTTAGGGGAGCCCTGTTTTCATTACACCCTCCAAAAATGTGTTCATCAAGGCTTCCATTAACCATGAAATCATAAATTAGAAATCTCTGGCACGCCTGTTTGTCATCACTGGAAATGCAGAAGCCTCTGAGAGCCACCAAATTTTGGTGCCTATTGTTGATGATCTCCACCTCGTTTACGAATTCGGTTTCTCCTTCCGCAGTGTAGTTTGTGATCCTCTTAATCGCGATCAAGCGGCCATCGGTGAGGATGCCCTTATACACTATTTCGAAACTGCCCTGGCCAACCACATTGGTCACGCTGAAATTGTCTATGGGCTTCTCGTGAAGAAATGGAACACAAAGAATACATTTAGCCGCCTAGGTAAATGTTGCAATTAAATTTTGATTTGATGGGCTACTGGAGATCTGATTTGATCGCCTACTAAAGAGCTGACTTGATTTGGAAATCAGATTTCTTCTGATTCAATGCATTTTATTTCCCAGTCGGCTTTCTGACGAGGTTTACCAGACAAAAAACAAGTTTTGCGGCATAAGATAGGTTTCAGGCCAAATCTGGACTAATAACTAGCAATTGCACTGAAGGAGGTGCAATGATTACGCGGATTTTTTTTATATTTGTGTTTGTCAAATTAGAATCCATTTTTTGAGTTATTTGTTGGTTGAAGCATATGTAAACTTTTTGTTACATGTTAATTTAACATTTTAAAATTCTAATTACATTATTGTAAATAAAATTAATTGAATTAAATTTAAGTATGTTTTGTAAACTAGTCTTAGAAATAAATAATTTGATCTTTATACATATATAGACGAGGTTCTAGAAATGAATGACATTCTACATTTTTATGTTTTTTTTAAGATTTAGAAAGATAAATTTACAATAATAAATAAATCATGTAGAACATATTTAATAATAGGTCCAATTGCCCTTTAGTTGGTGGAAGTGGAAGTTTGTACCCACAGATCCAATCCGCACATCTCCTCTATTGGTTTTATGTGAGAACAATATTGAAGAGATAAATATCAAAATGTCATAACTTTTTGGAAAATAAATGGATTGAGTTAGAGGGTTTTGTTTTTCTTCTTGTGCTGCAATTCTAATCATCTAGTTTTGGAAATAATATCTAAGTTTTACTTGAATAATTGTGATTTTGGTGGCTTTTACCATTAAATGGATATCTATCTAGTTGGATTTTGAAGTAATAGTATAATTATTTGACAATTAATTATGTGTTTTAGTTGACTTGCATTTTTTGTTCAAAGAATAATATTATTTCATCTAAAACAAATTAATTAACAATAAATTTTAGTTATATATATTTTTTAAATACATTGTGTGGTTAAATCTAAAAGAAAAAAATATATTCCAATATTATCCAAAATAATTAATTGAAGTGTTCATTTCATTATATATAAATATCAATTTAAAGATTAAATTTAAATCTTAAAAAAAATAATACTTCAAGCACTCATTCTGAAATCCTTGAACCATTTTGAATGTTTTTGGTAAACTTAAACTTGAATTGATTATCAAAATTAATTTTCTCATAATATACATTTTCAAGACCCTTTTAGGGCTAAAGAGTATTTTTGCTAGGCAATGGAGGAATTGAATTATCTGGACCTTAGCACCAATTGACAATCAATGAGTATTATATTTGTCCTATATTTGATGTTAGAATATGTTAATGTTTTAGTAGCAGTAGGAGGTATCTTCTTGTGTCAGAAGAATCTTTCTTAAATAAGTGTAACTGACATGTAGGAGAATCTGCATACTGACATGCATGAGAATCTATGTTTGTATTCCTTAAAATAGGAAATTGTAATGCTTCCTAGTGCGTCTCCTTTTGCATGCACTTGTAACCTCTCCTTGCTCATAAATAGGAGAGACTTCCTTATTTGGGTTTGATTCTTGCTTAAGTCAAGGTGTTCTCTCAAGGAGGAGTTCGCCATCTACAATAGGTTATTATCTTTTGAAGAACATATTGATATTAAGGAGGAAAACAGAGTTCTTTTGTATGCATGTATCTATGAGAGGTACTATTCTTCTGTGGGTCAAGTTGTAAGCTGATTGTTGCTATTTCATCTTAATATAAGAGAGATACATTTGTGGCTGGGTTTTTCTCCCTCATGAGGAGGGTTTTCCCAGGATAAATATTATGTTCATTTTTTATTTGTGTTACATTTTCTATTTGTTCTCATTTCTGGTTCAAAATTTAACATGGTATTAGAGCAGGTCTAAAGAAAAGATCCAGAACCAGAACTCTTAAGCTTTGAAATATTCTTTGCTTTTCTTCTAGCCTGTTTATTTCAGCTTCCTACAATGGTGAATGGACTCAAATTTGAGGACAGGATGGATGGTGCATCCAACTTTACTTCATGGAAATTCAGAGTTCTAATTGCTCTTGAAGAAAATGACCTTCTCAACTTCGTGAAGTCTAATGTAGATGAACCTGCTGATGACACTGAGAAAGCTCATTGGAGGAAGAACCATATTATGGCAAAGAAGATATTGATTGATTTTGTTAAGGATCACTTGGTACCTATCATTTCCAAGCTAAATTCAGCTAAAGAGATGTTTGAGAGCCTTCAAAATCTGTATGAATTCAACAACCCTAGTAGAGCTCTAGCGTTGAGGCGTCAACTCTTACATATTAAAATGCCTAGAGGAGAATCTATTGTATCCTTCTTCATGAAAATTTCAGAATTGAAGGATCAGCTAAATGTCATCAGAAATTCTATTGAAGACAAAGACCTGGTTATGTTGGCCATGAATGGCCTTCCTCACTCTTGGGAATCCTTCATTCAAGGAATTAGTGGAAGAGATGAGTTACCCAAGTTTGATCGTTTGAGATCTGATTGTATTCAAGAGGAATACAGATTGGAGGCAAGAGGAAATGGGTGAAGATCTCACCATGAAGAAGAGCATGTCCTTGTTGTTCATACTTCTAAAAGGAAAAGGAGGAAAGGAAACTTCAAGAGGTATGGAGATAGGAATTTTGGTTCAACTCCTGAACCTAAGAAGAAGAAGGATCTATCTAAGATTCAGTGTTTCAGATGTGACAAGTATGGTCACCTTGCTAAAGATTGTCCAACAAGACCTAAGCATCAAGTTGCTGTTACAAATGTTGAAAATGATTCTACTCATAGAGAATCAAGTGAAGATTCAGAGGGTTTCTTATTTATATCAACTCTTTCAAGTAATGTTCCTACTGATAGTGATACTTGGCTAATTGATAGTGGAGCCTCTCGTCATCTTATGGGATATCGAGAGCACCTTTCTAATCTAAGAGAAAAGGATACTTGCAAGTTATTATTGGTGATGATGCTTGTTATTCTGTGAAAGGTGCCAGAACTACATCCTTTCATTTAAATTCAGGAATTCCTCTTCATCTAAGTGATGTTTTGTTCGTTCCTGGAATCAAGAGGAATCTGATTTCTATTTCAGCGTTGGAAGATAAAGGATACCAAGTTGCATTTGTTGAAGGCAAAGTTCTTGCATGGAAGAAGAACTCTAGCATTAAGATAGCTCATGAAATTGGTGCTCGTTATGAGAGTCTATATAGACTTTTAGCTCATCCTATTCAAGCTTTAGCACATGATTCCATGAGTTCAAGTGAGTTGTGGCATAAAAGATTCGCTCATCTAAATTTCAGAACTCTTTCTTCCATGGAGAAGGTGGTCATTGGTCTCCCAAAGCTCAATCAAGAACATGATGGTGTTTGCAAAGGTTGTGCTTTAGGTAAGAACATTAAAAGTCCTTTTCACAATAGTGAAAGTAGAGCAAAAGGAATTTTAGAGCTGATTCATTCTGACTTGTGTGGACCTATGTCTGTTGCATCATTAAGTGGTTTTTGGTACTATGTGACTTTTATTGATGATTTCTCTCGTAAGACTTGGATTTATTTTCTAAAAACTAAAGAGTTTGATGAAGTCCTGTCTAGATTTAAAGAGTTCAAAGCTCAAGTAGAGATTTTGACTGATAAGAGGATCAAAGTTTTAAGGTCTAACAATGGGGGTGAATATACTTCTGGTGTTTTTCAAAAAATTTGTATTGATGTTGGGATTAAGAGGGAGTTTTGTGTCCCTTATAATCCACAACAAAATGGAGTTGCAAAAAGAAAGAACAAATCTATTGGTGAGGCAGCGAAAGCCATGATCCATGATCAAGGCCTTCAAACTTTTCTTTGGGAAGAAGCTTGCAGGACAGCCGTTTATGTTCAAAATCGTAGCCCACATCAAATTTTAGACAATATGACTCCTGAAGAAGCTTTCACGGGTATCAAACCAGAAGTTGGTCATTTTAGAATTTTTGGATGTCCAGTTTACATTCATGTACCTAAAGATAAAAGATCTAATTTAGAACCTTCAGGCAAGAAGGGAATTTTTGTTGGTTACAGTGAAACTTCAAAAGCTTACAGGGTCTACATTCCGGGTCAAAAGCAAATTGAAATCAGCAGAGATGTTTCATTTGAAGAAGATGTAGCTTGCAAAAGATCTAAAGAAACTTCTATGGAAATTGATAGAGAAGATCATGAGACTTCTCAAGATATGGATATTGCTGCTCCTAATTCCCCTTCTGAGATTAAGAGGGAGACTCTTGATTTAGAAGACCCTCTTGATCCTGTTGATCCTATAGACTCCTTTTCTGGACCAAGTAATGTTTCATCTGACAAGAAGAGACCCTTGTGGGCCAGGCATACTATGGAAGAGGCTGAAAAATTTGCAGCCCCTCGTGGTACTTTCAAAGAAAGTAAGAAACCTCATAAGTTTGCAAGTTATGTTGCTTCAATGAGTCATATTATTGAATCTAAGCCTTCAAGTTTCGAAGAGGCTTCAAATCAGCAAGTATGGAGAGATGCCATGACAAAAGAATATCAATCCATGATAAAGAATGACGTTTGGGATATTGTTCCTAGGCCTAAAGGTAAATCTGTTGTTTCTTCTAAGTGGTTGTTCAAAGTTAAACATGCAGTTGATGGAAGTATTGAAAAGTATAAAGCCAGATTTGTAGCAAGAGGGTTTTCTCAAAAAGAAGGTATAGATTATGAGGAGACATTTGCTCCTGTAGCTCGGTATACTTCCATCAGAACCATTATTGCTATTGCAGCTGTTAAAGGATGGAAATTACATCAAATGGATGTAAAGACGGCATTCTTGAATGGTGTAATTGAAGAAGAGGTATTTATTGAGCAGCCAGAAGGTTTTGTGATTCATGAGAAGGAATCACATGTATGCAGATTGAAAAAGGCCTTGTATGGCCTTAAGCAAGCTCCACGTGCATGGTATCAAAGAATTGATCATTATTTAGTGAGCTTGGGCTTCCTCAAAAATGATGCAGATCCTAATCTCTATTTCAAGGTAATTGATGATAAAGCATTAATTTTAGTTCTTTATGTTGATGATATTTTTATTACTAGAGAGGATGATCTTATTGCTAAATGTAAGGAGTTAACCTCTAAATTCGAGATGAAAGATCTTGGTCTGTTGCATTATTTTCTTGGATTAGAAGTATGGCAAAGACCAAATGAGATTATCCTGAGTCAAGGGAAATATGCTATTGACATTTTGAAAAGATTTGGTATGTTAGATTGCAAGTCTATGTCAACTCCCATGGAAGCAAATCTTAAAAAGTTACATGAGGTTGCAGCTAGTTCAAATTTAGTTGATCCCACTATGTATAGGCAATTGATTGGATCATTGATGTATTTGATCAATACTAGGCCTGATATATGTTATGTTGTTAACACTTTTAGTCAGTTCATGTCTGAGCCTAGACAGATTCATTTTGTTGCAGCTAAGCATATATTGAGATATGTGTGTGGTACAGTGGGATATGGTCTGAAATATACTTCTTGTGAAGATCTGAAATTGCAAGGTTTTTCTGATTTAGATTGGGCAGGGTGTGTACCTGATAGGAAGAGCACTTTCGGTTGTTGTTTCAGCTTAGGCTCTGCTATGATTTCTTGGTGCAGCAAAAAACAATCATGTGTGGCTCAAAGTACAACAGAAGCTGAATATGTGGCAGCTTGTGTGGCAGCTTGAGAAGCAGTGTGGCTTTGAAAGCTTCTTGTAGGGCTGTTTGGGTAGGTTTTGGAACCTACTGTGATTCTTTGTGACAACCAAAGTTGTGTGAAGCTTTCTGTTAGTCATTTTTTTCATGATAGAACCAAGCATGTGGAGATCAAGTATCATTATTTAAGAGATATGGTTCAAAGGAAAGCAGTTGAACTCAAGTATACTTGCACGGATGAGCAGACAGCTGACATTCTCACCAAGCCACTTCCTAGAGTAAAGTTTTCTTATTTTTGAGATAAGCTTGGTATTGTGGAGAATGTTACTCTTGCTAAGAGAGTCTTAGCCTCAGTGACTCTTGCTTCATGTGTTAATGCATTTCTCTCTGCGAGAGAGATTTGAGGTGTAAGCCCTTGTTATTGCATTTCTCTCTATGAGAGAGATTTGAGGTGTAAGCCCTTGTTATTGCATTTCTCTCTATTAGAGAGATTTGAGGTGTAATCCCTTGTTAGTGCATCTTTCTCTGCGAGAGAAATTTGAGGTGAAAGCCCCTGTTCCATTCTCTTGGAGTAGCCATGGTGGACGTCATGATGAGATGACAACATCATGTTGAGTGATTCTGTGATGGATACTTGTGCACATATGCTTTGATGACATGGATATCTGAAAAGATACCTCCCTAGCTAAGAGGGAGTGTTAATGTTTTAGTAGCAGCAGGAGGTATCTTCTTGTGTTAGAAGAATCTTCCTTAAATAAGTGTAACTGACATGCAAGAGAATCTGCATACTGACATGCATGAGAATCTTTGTTTGTATTCCTTAAAATAGGAAATTGTAATGCTTCCTAGTGCGTCTCCTTTTGCATGCACTTGTAACCTCTCCTTGCTCATAAATAGGAGAGACGATTCCTTATTTGGGTTTGATTCTTGCTTAAGTCAAGTCGTTCTCTCAAGGAGGAGTTTGCCATCTACAGCAGGTTATTATCTTTTGAAGAGCAGATTGATATTAAGGAGGAAAACAGAGTTCTTTTGTATGCATGTATCTATGAGAGGTACTATTCTTTTGTGGGTCAAGTTGTAAGCTGATTGTTGCTATTTCATCTTAATATAAGAGAGATACATTTGTGGCTGGGTTTTTCTCCCTCATGAGGAGGGTTTTCCCAAGATAAATAATGTGTTCATTTGTTCTTTGTGTTACATTTTCTGTTTGCTCTCATTTCTAGTTCAAAATTTAACAAAATACACTATTAAAACAGGTGTTATCATTTTTCTCGTTTTTGTTTAATTTGATGCAATTTGTGCAAATTTTTTATTGCTGTAAAAAGTTTGTAAAAACAAAGATGAAATAAAAAAAGATATGAATAAGTAGTAATTAATAGCTGTATATATTTGATGATTCTGAAATCCTTAAATGCTTTTATGTATGTTGTACATATGTCTTTCGTTTATTTGTCTGTTGTACATTATATTGGATGCAGAGGATATCTCTATTTGTCATTGTAATCGTTGTACATCATTAAGTTGTTCTCCACCCACTGTAGTTTTTTCCACTGCTTTGAATTCACCCCTTCCATATCTTCTCCTGATGTTGCTGCCTTTGACTGAAAATTTAAATTGTTGTCTTTATCAATAGGAATTAAATGCAAATTCCTTTTTAACTGAATCTTTATATGTAAAGCAAGAGCCACTATTTAAATATATTTGACATATTGTTAAAGCAAGCTTACCTCTGTCTGAAATGAGTTGAAAGAGCTGCAAGAGCTGCAGACAAAAGACATAAAAATGAAGTGAAAAAAAAAATTCAAAATATTATTTACTAAACTATGCAATCTAGAAACAAAATTCAGCTTCCCAACAAGACTTGTAAAGCAAAAAGATAAGATAGGAAGAGCCCTCGATTGATTTTCCAAACATTAAGAATTTCATTGAAGCCACTTACCCATTAATACTTTTTTGCTAGTGGTCTTTCTGGCAAGTATATTATGATGTTCAATAGTAGTTGATTAAGTTTCCTGCAAATTATGGGAAATATAAGACCATATAGTGTAAAAGAGTCAAAGATAATGGCTAAGTATTACAGCTGAAGAAATGAAATATTGGTTAATATTTCAATTTTAAGTGTAGTATGTTTTGCTTTGAAGGCTTCCAACTATTGGAGGCAACGAACTGGATTTGTATCTTTTGCACATGGAAGTTACTTCTCGAGGAGGTCTTCAACAAGTTAGCTCAGGCTCGCACGGCAAAAGGCTTGTTTTGGCAGAAACATTGGATTTGCTAAAATCTAAAGGTGGTTGGAAGTTGTGTGAGGGTAGTTTGCTCAATGGCTGCAAGGCAGATGGTATTAAGGCTCAACATTTGTGTAGATCATATGCTGAAGCTACTGACATTCAATCTAGGAGGATGCCTGTCAATGATGAGCCATATTGGTGTGTTTCTTCAAGTAATAGAGTAAAACAAACAAAGAAAATTCCAATTGTTGAGCTCAATGCTGAAGTAAAGCTACAAGCAACAAACTATGAGGATCTGCAGATTCTATAATTTATGGCCAAATTTGCAGGAGCTAAATGAATAGGCAAGGATTTCATGGCAGTATTTAACATATGGTAAAATGGAGATTTTTCCTTGTGCTCAAGGATTTTTCATAGTGATTTTTACATCTATAATAGATAGAGGTAGTCCTAGCAAAGGACCCTTGGATTTGGAAAAGTGCTACACTATATGCAAAGCCCTGGTATGCTGATTCAATTCTCTTATTGAGAACTTCCTAATCCTTCCAGTTTCGGTAAGATTACCCAATTTACCTCTTCCTGTTTGGATTCCATCTGCTCTTGAATGCTTAGCAAATTCTTTGAGTAAAATTATATCCATTTCTACAAATACTGAAAATCTTTCACTCCACATTTGCATGCATATCAGTTGAAATGGATCTATAAGAGGATTTGCCAGCAGAAGTATGGTTAAAAGTAGAAAATGGCATTTAGAATCCAGGTTATGAAAATTTGGCTTTTAGATGAACAAATTGTTTTGGTATGGATCATTTGTTTGTGTCTTGTCCAGAAAAATTAAGGACTTCTTGTGGTAAGGCATCTTGGTGGTAAAAGGCTGACTTGTTGCAGAGTACAGAGAATATATCTCCAAATATGGAATGGATTAAGCTGTCCATATTGGAGGTTCCTGCAGAAAATAAAGTGTTGTCCTCAGGAGCCAACACACTCAAACTCAGCAAGCTTTACTTCGTAAGTCTAAAGTTTCTACAAGTTCTGCAAGGAAAACTCCAGAAGATATTAGCAAGAAGGAAGCTGCTCATATGGTAAAGATGGGGGAAGGGTCTAAAGTATTTGCAAGAAGGAAGCTGCTCATATGGAAAAGATGGGGGAAGGGTCTAAAGTATTTGCTGATACTGTAATAAATTCTACTATAGATAGCAAACATTAGTTGAAATGGATCACTCCACATTTGCATGCATATTAGTTGAAATGGATCTATAAGAGGATTTGCCAGCAGAAATATGGTTAAAAGTAGAAAATAGCATATCGAATCCAGGTTATGAAAATTTGGCTTTTAGATGCACAATTTTGTTTTGGTATGGATCATTTGTCTGTTTCTTGTCCAGAAAAATTGAGGACTTCTTGTGGTAAGGCATTTTGGTCGTAAAAGGTTGACTTGCTGCAGAGTACAGAGAATATATCTCCAAATATGGAATGGATTAAGCTGTCCATATTGGAGTTTCCTGCAGAAAATAAAGTGTTGTGCTCAGGAGCCAACACACTCAAAATCAGCAAGCTTTATTTCTTAAGTCTAAAGTTTCTACAAGTCTGTGGATGCATTCTTAAAAAGTTTCAATTTATTATATAGAGATGGTATGTAATCTTGAAATTTTAATAACTAGGACTTCTCTTGCAGGAGACGCAAAGAGGCAAGCTCTATGGTGAAGAAAGCAATATGCAAATGAGGGCAATATTTTAGGAAAAAGAAAAGAGTAAGGACACATTGGCAGATAAAAGTATTCAAGGAGAGAAAGATGCTATGGTGTATCTAAGGGCACATACAGTCAACAACCAAGGAACAATCCCAAAGAAAGTGCTAAAGATGCATGTGTGTTAAGTGTACCGGGCATGTATGTTATTTGAGTGGCAAAGCAATACTTCAACATTGAATTTGATAAATAAGACAATTATCTAAGAACTCATAGAGCCACTACAAAGTGAATTGCAAAAGATGTTGAGGAATGTAATGTCTGTCATTTGATTGAGATATGGACTTATGAGTTATGAATGCTAAGTTGAATAGTAAAGCAATATTTCAATATTGAATTTGATTGAGATAAGCATCTCATAGATAGTTAAAAGAACCGTTACCATACGAGTTGGAAAAGATGTTGACAAAAGCAGTCTATATGGATTTTACTTATACAGCAGCAAGAAAAATACCAGTTACAGATGGCTCCAAAAACACTAAAGACATGGAGATAATAGCAGTCTATATTTGGGGCTTGATCAACACTCACCATTTGCCCTTTTAGAACAAGAACAATACACCTTTTCCAACCATTATCAGGAGAGAATTTTTTCAGAGACTACCACAAAATACTAAAGATTTTGGAAAGAGATAATCACACAGATATTGGGAAACTTCAACAAGAAAAAAACTGAAACATATGTTGTCAGACCAATGCCTCTAAACGCTCTATTAAATTTAAAGAAAGTAAAGTTACTCACCTGGAGAAACTGGAGAAATTACAGCAACAAAATTGACCTCTGAAGAGATTGATAACCCTAGTTCTGCCTTTGCAAGACAATTATGCATGCGCCTGTAAAAAATACCACACAAAAAAATCACATAATTAGAAATGGGCATGGAGTTTTTAAAAAGAACATTTCATAACAGAATAAGAATGAAGACTTTCACTTAAATCTTACAAGACTCAATCAGCACAATGAATATATGTGATCTTCAATAGCATGGGGTAGAAGACTTAACTTTGACTGAAAATATCACAAAGAAAGAAAAACCCATTCTGACCAAAACCACTGGCCCATAATTGTCATGGAAAAATGAATATATGCGATCTTCAAAAGCTACTTGTGTCCCAAGTATCAGGATTTGCTGCAGAAAGTAACTACTGATAGAGAATCAACAAAGATACTGTCAAAGCTGACTATACCTAAATCCCACAGGATTTTTAGCGATATATATCTCTTAAATGATAAATATAGCAAGTGGTATTTTTAATAAATTGCATATTTTACTTAATCAAATAATTGCAATGAAATGTGACATTTAACCGGTCAAAAGAACTAATGAAATATACAGTAAAAAGATTCAAGAACCATTGTCTGTGTTTTAAAACAATTAAATTCAAAGTGTATATTATATAAAAAACCTTGCAAAGACCCACACCACATACCTTCACAGGATTGTATTTGTAGAATATAGGAGATGCTGGACAAGCTAAATGATATATCTGATCCACCTCTACCAATAAGGTCTCGGTCACATCTGTATAATCCAAAGCATTATGAACAGTAGAAAATTAAAAATATCATCTGAATGTTACAGTTGTATGTAACCGAGGGCTTCTGAAAGATGAGCAGAAAGAGCTTAAATACAAGTGGTCATGTAGTGGTAATTCTATTATTTTATTGTTTAATGAATAAGCGTCTATATTGAAAAGAATGACACATTGAAAATCCAAAAAATTAACACTCATATTTTTTTATAAAAGATAGATCAATAACACTCTATTTAAACATCATTAGCTTTATGATCAAACACTTAATACACAGCTTAATACTAATTTTACATGATTCACACTGAAATTAACTATCAAACTGAAGAACATTTCAGAATAATGCATAAATACAACTAATGCAAGCTGAATTGATCAGTGGCAGTGTAGTTGGTGGGGCTATAATCAATCAAAACTAACAATGCGTCAAATATTTGAACTTCATTACCATATATTCGGGCGATGTTAACACATCAACTTAGAAACTGGCAGGTCAGGGTAATGAGCAGGGGTATCAAATTCTATAAGTCATAATAGTCTTAAAGAGGAAAATGATTCGTTCTAAATTAAATTAAACCTGGACTTTCCAAATTTGCATACGCTGTTGCTTGTCTACCCAAATAACCAGAACCTGCCCCACAGAGTATTTATATTTTCTAATTGTTGGTTGCTTTGAGGATATTAATTGATTTTCTTAATGACCTGACCAACTATTCTTCCCTTGTCAAGCACAGAATTTGTCCAGAAAAATATAGATAGCAATCATTTTAGCAGAAGCATTCTCCCACCAAGAAGTCTCTAGCATTTCACTGTCTGACAATAATTTTTTGTTGGGTCCCATTTTTCTAACTTCTAACTTGTTGGGTGGAGGCAAGGCCATTGAAACAAAATCTCAATTTGTTCTCAGAAAACAGAAAAATCTGACCTTTTTTGGTTCTCTTTTCTATTTTAATTTTTTTTAATATGTATGGTAGTGAAAAAAAAAAATCTAAACACCTGTAAAGTGCTGAAGTATTGTCACTACCCTGTTTGAATGGTTGGATTCCTGGAACAGTTCAGCCCTCAAACAGGGCACAATCAAGGAAATATGTGTGTAGAACGATAGATGAAGATCTCATCTTGTCTGCATTGCAGTTCTGTGAAGTGAAGTAATCTGTTTTTGCCTGAACATAGGAAAATCTGTGCCCATAGATTGATGCATTCCAATGAAGGTTCTGAAATACACCATGCAAACAAACAAATCCAGAAGTTTGTCAAAAAGAATCTGAACAACAATAAAAACTGAAGGCAACTTGAGGTCACTTTCGAAACATAAAAGCAGGGACAGAGTCATCATTGCTAGTTTCCTTTCCTTTATCACCATAATTCTCTTCTTATCAGCCATTGAAGATTGGTGTTAAAATGTTGTAGATTTGATTGTTGATTCTCACGTGAATTTCCAATTCAACTATGATGTTATGTGATTCTATAATGAATAGGATGAACGCCTTGCAATACAAATGATTTAAATTAGCTATATTTTTTTAATTTTCCCTATTTTTTCATTGCCATCCCCTGAGGTCCCCCAAAAAAGGGCCTCCTGTCCCCTGTCATCCCAGAAAGATGTTCCTGGATTTAATATTATGGTGAAATGATCTGGTTTCTACCGCAGAGCTTGCATTTGCAGATACTTTAACTGTAGAGAAGATAATAATATACATTGAACCTAATTTTAATGCTTAAAAATGTTCGATAAAAGAACTATATTCAATTAACTAGAAAAATATTACAATATATTGTAAAAGGAGGTTAACAGTAGACATTAAATATCTACCTACCAGATACTGTAGAAACAGTATATCAAGCAAAACTAAACTAAACTAAATACATTAATATATTGACCATTAACATAAGATAGAATATTCTAACAAAAAATTCACTTGATACATTCTTTTGATCTTATTTGAGTTTTGGAAATATAAGTATCTTTGAATTGGTATTGATGAGAGGCACAAAATATTCTTCTGCACTCAGTGTAGGCAATAGATACAACACAGTAGTGATTCACAAAATATTATTCCATGAATCACTAATGAACTTACATCACTACTGTGTTGTAAGTTCATTAGTGATTCATGAAATAATATTTTTGACATAGTTAAATATTCCATGTTTTTTGTTTAGACTGAATATTTATTAGTTAGATTTATGAATATGCTTACAAATGCAGGCTTATGAATTTCAAGGCCATAGTGGAGAATGAGCTCAAAAGGTAGTATCATATGAATATTATGTTTAGTTGAGTATCAACCAAAGCTTTGGATGGTTTAAGCCCCGAAGAAGCTTGGCCTGGTCAGCAAGGCATTGTGAGGAACTTGAGAATCTTTATGAGCACTGCATATGTTCATGTCCTAAAACTGAAGCAGAAGAAGTTTGATGAAGACATGAGTTCTATCTTTCTTGGGTAATAAAACAAATCTGAAGTCTATTGGCCGATTGATTCTACAACCCAAATGAACCATGGTCATTCAATGAATGTCTAAAGCTAAATTAACATTAGACCAATTTTAATCCAAATAAGTAAATGAAGGAAGATGAAGTTGCAAGAAGAGATTCAAGAAACCATCTATGGCAAGTACGGATAAGAAATTGCTTAAGCAATATTTCTACCATGAGTAATCAAAAGAGTGGTGATGACTCAAGCAAAGTTGCAAGAAGACAAACCATCACAGGAAAGTACATACAAGAAACTGGCAGAAGTGATATACCATGAAGAATAACAACTTTACTTTGCTACTTCAAAATTTTAATTCTTCCTTAAATAAATCTTGATTGAAAAGTTTGGGTGTGTTCAGAATCTAACCTCTCTCAAGCAGACAACCCTAATATGCTCTCCTTCTCTGTTAATGCCTACAACTATCTTCCAGTTGTCCCTAATTTGCTTGCAGAGGGAAAACAAGAACAATGTTTATTCAAAAAACCATCAAGATAAAATTAAAAGAGTCAGGTAAAAATATGCACAAACAAAAGCAAATCAGCCTTATCATAACATTTTACCTCAATATTTTGCACAAATTGTGTCTGCACACCAATGTCGATGAGCAAAAAGGAGCAAAATATGCAAGAAAAACTCCTTCGATTGTTGCTTCAATCCATTCACATAAGGTAAAACTTGTAAAGAACAAAATGGAAGGAAAGCTTTGAAAGAGCACAATGGCAGTGAGGTTACCACAGTGTTGGTGCCCTAACTGTAGCTTTTTTTTACATGCATATCCAATGGGGGTGTTGTTAACAAGGCCTGTGAAGTGCAGTTGTGAAGTGCATGTATGTTGTTAAACAAGGCGTGTGAAGTGTAGTCTTGGAGCCTCGGCAGGAATTCTCCAACAAAATTTGGGTGTCGTCTCTAAGGCATGAGACTTTTCCATGGGAAAAAGCCCACAATAAAGAGCCTATCGGCTAATTACAATGTGTGGTTCAACCTACAACTTCATATTTAGAATTAAATCCTACACAAATGAGGAATACACTTTTGTTGGGATGCACATACCTGTGTCACCTAAAGAGAAAGGATTTCAAACCCAACAATTCCTTTGAGATAAAATCAAATGTGCAAAAAACACATCTTACGAACCATGTACTAAGCTTGTGCAAGTTGCAAATTAGTGAAAGAAAAATTGTAACCCTTCAACAACATAAACTAACAAATACTTTTTTTAGGTGCACGTTCCTCGATTACTTGTTACCTAAAGAGGGAGGGAGGTTGTGAAATCCAACCATTCATTTGAGATAACTTGAAGTACAGAGAAGAGTTTACTTGTCATAATTAATGGTTTTGCCTATTTCTATTGAACTAGTGTCATAAATGATTTCATATTGCATAATATGTTGCTTGGATTCTAGCTAATCCTTAGTGAAATCTAACTCACAAATTTGCTACCAGCTCTAACATTGGGAGTTCTTGAATCCTTTTGTTTGACTATTGAACCATATTTTTTTGCAACTCATTTATATTCTCCTTTTCAAACGCCTACTCTTCAATATTTGAAGAATTACAAAATTTTGGGCTCACCTAATATTGCTTCTCGAATAGATTTCATCTTTTTTCCTTATAGATAATATCGATTCTTTCAAAGAACCTTCCACCAAGAGGAGTAGCTAAGGCCTAATTTTCTTTTGTTGAGTTGCAATTTGTCAAAATATTCTTGGTACTCATAACACTTTCTTAGTTGATGAGCCAAATATTTTTCCAATCTTATTCATTGTAGTTTGATTAGCCATACTCTCCTCGACCATACTTTCCTCTTCAATAGGAAAACATCCATAATGCTATATGTTCATTTGATCTTTCTTTGCAAACAACAAGTTGGAGTTTGTGTCCTTGCAATTTGTGATAGCTTTGTCAAATAACATTCCACCTATATGAGTCAATGAACCTAAATAATCAATCTCTCATGGATATTCCCTCCCCCAACATTCCATTGAGTTTTTTGAGTGGTCTCCTATATCTATGAATTTACTACACTTCAACATTTGATTAGGAGTTGGATTGAAGGAGCAAATAGCATTGTAAAATTCTATAGTTTGATACCCCTTTTGACCAGGGAATTTTGCCACCTTCAATTTCTTAGCACTCTAATAAGACTATTAGAGATATTAATGTTGTCGGATATTTTTAGCCATTAGCTTAACCAATTCTTCGTGAATGATTTCTTTTTGCAGGTGTACAAATATATGTAGAAAGAAATGGTGTATACCATGGAAGCTAAGAGAAAAAGTAAGTGAATTTATATTTTATTTTTTTCAATTCAAGTTCAATTATATTTTTTATGATTATGCAAAATGTATATTAATAGAAAAGTCAAATTTTATTTTGTGGCTATAAAGAATATTATCTACTTTGACTAAGCATTATGAAGAATTAGAAGACTTTGTAAACTCAAATTTTTTATGCCAACAATTAACACTTATTAGTTTTTTGAATTATGAGTCACACTGGTATGGAAGGGGAGTTCATTTTGACAAACATAATTATGTGGATGGAAAATTTGATATTGAAATCGATTCATGGACATGGTTTTACAATGTCCTTAACAATGAAATTCAAATTGATTTAATAAATTTAATCCTATTGTATTGGCCATATTGTTACACATGCCTTGTCATTTGTTGCACTTATAGTATTAATGTGTATGGAACACAATTTGTTGACACCATTCATGACCATGTCATTGAACATGTCACAAAAAGATTTCCTACAAATAGGTTGGTAATGGATTATACTGAATTATTCACCCAAAGTTACTAAGTAGAAAATCTAAAAAAAAATTGGAGGACAAGGTTAAATATTTTGTTTAGTGGGTCTTCTATTATTATTTTGTTTAGTGGGTCTTTTATTATTATTTTAGTTTAGTTTGGTTTGAGTGCTTTAATTAAAAACTATTTTGTTTAATAATTAAAAGTAAATTTAAATAAGAGCTTGGTCTAATCTTGGTATAATAGGTGATGAAGGTATTTCACACTATTCACTTTGTTTATAGGTGATCAAAGCATATCTATGAAAATAATAATAAAAGACCCACTAAAGCAAAGTTACTAAGTAGAAAATATAGAAAGATTTTGGACAAGGTTAAATAATAAGTTTGAAGCATACCGTCTGTCAAGATATCTTACATGAGATCCTCAAATCCATTGGATTCAAAGGAATAATCATTAGCAATTTGAACTCAAATTCTAATAGCAAACAAAGAATCTAACATCCCTACTCACACTCATCTTGGCACATGTAAATTACCTCACAACCATTATAGAAATTTTGTGCATGTTTGAAGCAGATTGTCTATCAAGATAATTTATATGAGATCTTAAGATCCATTGCATTCAAAGAAATAATCATTAGCAATTGCACTCATCTTGGCACATGTAATTACCTCGCAACCATTATAGAATTTATGTGCATGTTTGAAGCATGATGTATGTCAAGAAATTTTTGAATATTGTCCACTTGACAAAAGAATTATAACAATGTGAAAGAAGATATCATTATCATCTACCAATCCATTTATTTGAGAATCTACAAAGCCAAATACAAATATCATTAGACAATCTAAAGCAAGAGTGTGGCTACAAATCAAAATCCAAGACAACAATCTAGAACGATGATATCAACCCTACATGAAGCAAAGAACATTCCAAATCTAATCCACAAACACAACTATCAAAAACTTTTCCAAATTCCAAGGTACATATTTCACTATCTTCATCAATTGACATTCATTCATCGATAACAAAGCTAAACAAACTCTCTTAATTAATATTTATGAGATGATTGTAATTGCCAATTCATATTACTTGATCAAATCCACTCCTCCAACAACTCAATTTGACATTCATTCATCAATAACAAAGCTAAACAAACTCTCCTTATTAATTAATATTTATGGCATGATTGTTATTGCATCACATGTTTTTAAAACCATCTCAACACTCCAAAAGAAAAGAAAAATTATAACAAGCTTGAAGAAATATTTTTAAATACAAATAAATTGAAACATAATATTCCTTAGCTTATTTTATAAAAAATAAACACTTGTCATTTTCATTGTGGGCCTAAAGTAACAATTTCATTGGAAGTACAGTATTATTTTTTAGATACGCTACTTGCCATTTTCATTGTCGGCCTAAGTAATAATTCCACTTGGAAGTACAGTATTATTTTTTCTCACACTATAACCTTATCTGAGTTGTGTATTATTTGTGGACTTTTTCTAATTAATGAGTTGGCATTTATACACTTACATTGCCTGTCTTTTCCTGATGAATGCATATTATATCACTCATTTTCTAAACCACAGTTTCTAACCCATGAAAACCTCAACATTTAGGTCATTGTAATAAATATCCATTGAACTATTTATGAGCGTCATTTTATCTTATAGATTAAACACACAAAAGTAATGTGCTAATCATGATAATTTCATAGCCAAGAAACATTGTTTGCAAACAGGATGACACATGTCAGTTTGCAGAATGAATATAGTGTTAAGATATTCAGGACTTCAAAGGATTCAAAGTATGTTTAGTCTCATGCTATGCTTTCAACTTATACATCTATTACTTAATTAGCCGATAGGCTATTATACTAGGGAACCCCATCGGAATTTCCAACAGTCTAACGTCGGAAACCCCAGTGGTGCCCGGCTATTACACAGTCGTCCGACTTTACCACCGATTTCCCGCACCGTATACAATATGTTCGATCGGCTAATTAAAGCATTAAACGCACTTATCTATCACAACTGCCCCAAGATTCACGAAGGGACGGGGAATGGCAAATAATAATCACTTTAACTTTTACGGAAAGTACTAATAAATTAATAAAAAAATAATAAATATTTGTTTCTTAAAGAAACAGTGTACCTGCCTTGTTTATTTACTATTTGGGCTCATCCTTATACTCATCTTGCCATTCAAATCCAATCTTAGTGATGTGAGAGGGGGAAGTGAGGTACAACGTATTTCTTTTTAAATGTAGGTTCTATAGTTAATTCTCATGTAGGGAAATAAAGTACAATTTAAATATTTGTTTAAGATATTTTTAGTAGATAATTAAATAATAAATTAGATTTTGTATTTTTTAATAGTTTAGATTTATTTTGTTTAAGTGTTTTAAAATGTAATAGTTAATTTATAAAATAGTATATTTTTATGTGTTTATAATAATATTTATAAATTCTATTTTTTATAATTGTAGTTTTCAAATTTTAATATAGTTTTATGATATTAATTAAATAAAATGAGTACAAAAATTAATTTTTTAATAAAGAAGTGATTAAGACAATTTCTATTAAGATTATGGAGATGTTGTGTTATTAAAGAACGATTATAGAAGAATCAAGGTTATCTCTATTCAATTATTAAAATAGATATCTCAAACTTTATTTTATAACTTAGTGAACCAACAATTCTTTGTTATTTGAAAAAAAAAAAAAATTATTATATTTTGTTAAAATTTTAAAAGTAACTAAAAATTGTGAATAATAAATAAAATAATTGTGACATTTCAACAAATCATTAATTTCTCCTTTTACACGTGCAAGTGCAATAATTGTTTACAAATCAATGTAATAAAGCCTCCTTTCATATTATTTTTACATTATTAGAGTTTTTCATTATATATACTATAAAAATAAATAAATAAAACAAATAAATAAATAAAATAATTTATATAATAAATAAAATAAAAATGATTCTTTAAATAAAATAATATAATAATTTTAAAAAAATAAAATTTATATAATAAATAAATTACTATTTAACTATATGAAGGGGCCCTACCACTTGGCTAAGACCTGGCTATACCTACCGGTCACCTAGCTCTACTGTCCTTCCGTGGTACCGAGTATGGTGTCGTATACCAACACAAATTTACTAATGCTAAAAAGTTTACTGAAAGCATCAAGTAGCTTATAGGGTCGTATAATCTCGACCCTGAAGATAAAAAAAAAAAAAAAAAAAAAAAAAACTTTATATATAATTATAAAAAATAAATAAAAACAAATAAAAATAAATAAAATAATTTATATAATAAATAAAATAAAATAAATAATATAATAAATTTTTAATACAAATTAAATTTATAATAAATAAAATAATATAATAATTTTTTAATAAAAATAAAATTTATATAGCAAAATAAAATAACTATTTAACTACAAGATAACTTATATATACTATAATAATAATTAGCCAATAGACTATTACGTGGGGGAACCCCACCGAGATCTATTATGTGGCATGTTGTACACTCATGTTTGTCTCTGTGATGTGAAGGGTAATGCAAGAAACATTCATCAAGCCTTGGAGACTTCACACATGGGCATATGCTAGACGCGATAATCACTAAGGTATATAACTAAAGTTGTATAGGAAGTGTTGTTTTTGGAATGAATTAGAGAGGAGGGTAAAGAAGTAGAGGGGGGAGGAGAGAGAGAGAGAGAGAGAGGAGGGTAAAGGGACAGAGGGAGTTAGAGAGGGATAAGTGAGATAGAGATAGGGAGGGAGAGAGAGGTGGGATATAAAGAAGTAGAGAAGGAAAGAGAGAACCAGAGACAATGAGAGAGAGAGGGAGGGTAGGAGAGGTAGTGAGGGGTAGGGGAGATATAGAGAATTAGAAGGGGAAGGAGAGAGAGGTAGATAGGAATAAGTGTGAGAGGGAGAGGAGTAGAGAGGGAAGGAGAGTGAGAGAAATAGGTGGGATGGAAGGAGGGATAGGTAGAGAGGGATGTGATATAAAGAGAAATAGAGGGAAGGAGAGAGCAAGAGGGAGAGAGAAAGGGGGGGGAAGGGGGCGGAGCTGGACGGGGGTGGGGAAGAGACGGAGGGAGAGGGAGGGAGAGGTGCGGGAAGGGACAGAGAGGGAGGGAGGGACAGAGAGGTAGAGAGGGATAGGTGAGATAGATCACTGCTTTCTTCATGTCATCCACTGCTTTTCGCAGCCCTAAATAATGTGGGCTTAGCCTATCGGCGTAAGTATTGCACCTCATTGGGGTGCAAGTGCTAGTTTATTAATAATATATATAAGAATCAACAAATATAAAACAAACCTTTAAAATGTAGATCAAGGGTATGTGTACTCGGTTCTATTATTATGAATATGTCTTGGTGATGATCTTTACATGGAATCATAGCTAGACTTTCGAAATATATCATATGCTAGAAATCACTTCACCAAATCCCTTCTTACACTTCAACATCACATGCAGATCTCAATCTTAATTATGCTCTCAATTGATAATCTCCCTTCGAAATTGATCATTTTTTCTCTCTATGAATTCCCATGGCTTTTAACACTGAGCTTGAAACACGTCCCATGGATATCTATTACGATCTTAAAAGCAAACCAAAATAAATTCGACATTCCACACAACTTATAATGCTAATCACTTATTAAACAAATAATATGATTCAAAAAATTTAAGTCTTAAAACGATGCAATTACTATTTTTATATAATCTAACTTATAATGCTAATCACTTGTTCAAAACATATAATATGATTCAAGAATTTTAGGTCTTAAAATGATTCAATTATTATTTTAATATAATGTAACTAATAATGCTAATCACTTGTTCAAAACAAAAAAGTATGATTCAAGAATTTGAAGTCTCAAAACGATGCAATTATTATTTTAGTATAATATAGCTTATAATGCTAATCACTTGTTTAAAACAAATAATATATTTCAAGAATTTTAAGTCCTAAAAAGATGCAATTATTATTTTTATATAATCTAACTTATAATGCTAATCACTTGTTTAAAACAAATAATATGATTCAAGAATTTATAGTCTTAAAATGATGCAATTATTATTTTAGTATAATCTAACTTGGCATTTCATGCTCCAACTTTAACTCTGCCGAAATCCAATTTGCATTAATATGCAGCATAGCATGCCCCTAGTATAAAATTCTTGAAAGCAAACCATATTTTTTCTTTATAGGAAAGAAATGGCTATTTTCAAAAAATTAATGTAGCTAACAATTGGTACGTGCAGGTGGTAAAAGCCATGTCAATATGTCAGGAAAGAGCAATAAGAATTATAAGAACAATGAAAGAGGTCTTGTACAGAGCAGAACATTAATTTGCACTGACTTGGTCTCGCAACCAGAAAACAAACCAACCTCGGGTTTTTTTAAGATAGTTCCTATGAAAATAAAGAGCCTATCCAACAATAGAGACTGAAATAAGTTGGATTGAAAATACAGTACAATCCCGATCTGAAACAAAAATATAAGTTTAACATCTAGGTTCCAAACCGCACAAAATAAAGCTATCACCTACACCCTTTCTATAGCAGAGCAATTGGGGATATATAACACAAATTTTGTTGTCCTGCTATGAAAATTGGGTACAATCTGGACTAAGCCATCGGGGAAAGCATGTAAGTTGTTTATGCGCACAAAGCTATTTCAATTAACTAACACACTATAGCATCCCCTTCAGGACATTTAAAAAAGGACTTTATAATACAGTAATCAATACCCATACTCTAGAGATCCAGAGCATGTAATAACATAATACGTGCTTATGTTGTTATAGTCCTGCCTAATGGCACAAAATGAAATCCTGTATTATATTACAGAATGATTTCATAATACTCAGTAATCCAGAGATCCAGTTGACGTGATGGCAGAACCTAAATTACGAGAGTCCTGTCTGGTTACATATTCCTCAGAACCACTGCTTGTCTGGCGCTGGGTTGGAATTGAGCTCAAGAGCTCCAACCCTTCTTGACTCATCTTCTGTACTTCTGAAGGTGTGAGTATTTTAATGAACCAAACATTGTTTACAAACTCCCTGGCAAATGCAATGTCAAATTTCAACATATTAATAAACTACTAGACTTGACTGATTAAATATGATAATGGAAATTGACAATTGAGAGTTGGCAAATGAAAACTGATCAAATTTCAACATTTTAATATACTATTAGGCTTGACCGATTGAGTATGATAATAGAAACTGATAATTAAAAGTTAGCAAATGAAAAACAAGGACTCTAATTTGGGGGATGGAAAGCAGAACTCAATGAACAACTGTATCTAGATTTAGCATTTAACAAGTAAATAAGTTTGAAGATAACAAACGAGGACTCTAATTTAGGCAATGAAAAGCACAACACAATGAACCAACAGCATCTAGATTTAGCATTCAACAGGTAAGTTTCAAGATAACATACTCCCAAGGATCATCTCCAAGGAGAAGTGCATCATTCTCCTTATCAACAAACACAAGCTGCCAGCCTGATCTTAAAGGGTCCTCAAGCTGGCCTTCTAGGCCAAACATGCGGGCAAGTTCACTTCGCAGCTCTGGATAACTGCTGAAACGTGTGACATCCAAAGATCTCCCAACTGACCCTTGCTTGTATACCTATCAAAACACCAATAACTTGTTTATAGTTCATTACATAAAAGCAATAATTATGATAAACAAGATATGGAATTACAAGAGCAAGAAAATAACCTTTATGAAGGTTCTTGTAGGTGGATTCATCTGTCCCAAGTCCTCTGCAGAAGACAAAAGTCCACTTTCATCCAAACAAGCAGAGACACCTATGTTTGAATTCATTGGAAAATCTGAACCAGATGGACAAGTAGGTGGATTGAAGAAATTAGAAACATTAAATGGCACTGTCACCTCAGTCCTCAAATTTGACAATGTGCTTGGAACAATCAAAGATGGCGAATCTATGTTGACACCAAACAAAAGATGACTCTGAGAATCGGGATGAAGTCCATCCTGCTCTGGAGGGCAGTCTCTTGATGGGAAATGAGGTAATGACATAGAAGGTGTGGGAATATGTGACTGGCCTAAGGATTCAGTTTGTGTTACAACACATTGACCTCCAGATGGAAGAGGAGCTTCAACTTGTCCACCTGAAAGGCAGGAAGCCAAATTATTTGATAACCGCTTTTGAACCCATGAACCAGAAGAAAGCTGACATTCTCTAGAAATACCAGGCGTTAGGGTTCTAGCAGGCTGCTGCACTACAGGCTGGGTGGTTCTGGGCAAGTTCAAATAGTGAGAACTTTCTTCTGCAGTCAAAGAGCTCAATATATTTTGAAGAGGAGACATACTTGAACTTGTAACAGCTGAAGAGAAATTTCCATTAGCATCTGTAAATACTGGTGGTGAACACATGGATGATGGCAAACTTAGTGGTGACTGAGTTTGAGATGAAGGAAGCTGTGATAAAGCACCACCGACATTTGGAATTTGAAAAGACTGCTGGCACTGTTGTTGCTCAGACAAAGATTGCTGCTGTTCACTAAAAGAATGCTGCATCTTGTGCTGCAAAATTTGATGAGGAGATGAACTTTGCTGTAACTGCTGCTGCAGAAGATGACTTTGAGGCAACTGCTCTTGTAAATTCTGAGTTTGTTGCTGAAGGATATGCTGTTGTGGCGGCTGTTGATGTTGAAAAACTTGCCTCTGTATTTGGGGACTCGGTCTACATTGAAACTGCTGAGATGGCTGTTGCTGCTGCTGAAACTGCAACAGCTGTTTTGAGGGATCAACACTCCTCATTTCCTGTAGAGCTGCAGCAGCCATTGCCTGGTAAACATCTGATTGCACCCCCAGTACAGAAGAATCAAATCTCTGTTGCATCCAAGGATTCACACTCATTCCTGGGAAGTTTAAAGGCTGCAGAGTCCGCTCTCCATTATCTCCTCGCATCCACATAAAAGGTGTATTCATGCTACCATCATCTTCCTTGATACCTGCATTTCTTAGACACCTCTTTTATTAAAGCATGTTCAATGATGCAAAAAAAATTGCTGCACTTAATACTCTTAACTACTAAAAATAAAAGGCAGGGAAAAGGAAAATAGAACTGCACATACAATAGTTTAGAAAAGAATTACTTGATTAAATGATTCCATCTTCATCTTGATAACATATAGTGCTTGTCATATGCTATAGCAGAAATTCATTTTCTCAACTTATTAAGTGTTCATATCCAATCTAACATTAGAACAGTCACAATAGAGGCAAAATGCAGATTCAATTAGAGTTCGCATACAATTTCTATTTTAGTGCTAAGTTGTCACTTGCTCTAAAAATGATGTTACCAATACTTCCTGATATTGCAGTCAATGACTGATAGAGCTCACAGGTTTCAAAAGGACGCTGGCAGGTGCATCTCACTAAACAATATATAATGTTATTGGTCTATGTTACCGGGTTCTTCTATTTTACCCCGGGTTCTGGTCCTGGTTCGTTCCTGGTTCGGGTTCTGGTTCGGTTCGACCAGGGTCCTTCATTTTTGGGTCTGGTTCGCCTAGGCAGAACCCAAGAGAACCCGGGCAAAACCCAGGCAGAACCCAGGCAAACCAAGAAAGAACCCACGTGCCTAGGCATCCAAAAAGTGTTTTTTTGAGCATTTTTTTAATGTTTTATAGAGTTTGACTTTGACCCACGCCCAAGGGAACCCTAAAAGTGACCTCTAAATCACTTCAAACACCTTAACTACCTCATTCTTATTCATTTGTTTTGCAAACAAGCATATTCATTCCAAGGGGCTGAGCTTTCATTTTTGCTTGTTGGATTGAAAGCGGACTGTGACACAACTTTCTTTTTTCAAAAATTGTTTTGCATCATTGAACTGAAAATTTATCACGCATCTGTAGCGAAACAGAGGAATACTACAAACTAAAACACATTACACTTCTGTTCTCACTGACTTGATGTACTCTCCAACATCTCTCTTCTCTCATGTGGAGAGTTAGAATTGCTTGGCCATGCCTTTGCATCATTAGGGAAGTTTTGCTCTTTTTGACAATGTCAAAAGCATGGCTACATATAGATTAGGAAAAAGACCTTTTCTTTTAGATTAGCAATGCATGGAAGATTCAAAAAGTATCCTCGATATTACAAAAAGATATGTGTTTATACACTTCAATTGTGCAGTCACCCTTTGGTTCTTTCAAAGAAAAATCTGCCTATGCCACTGTTACACTGCACAGGTAAACTAGATTTTGTATTGTGGAGCTATATTAAGCTACCACTCTCAAGACCAATGTACCAATGATACAAAATAATGTTTGAGATCAAAAGAAGACATCAAATGGCTAGTATATACTAAACAAATTTTATGATTTCAAGAATGCTGATAACTCTACTCGCTTGCTTTTTTCAAAATCATACAAATTGAACCCTGGCATCAATAGACTCTGTATATCAAGCTACCACAATTCAAGTTTCAACAATGAATATTTATCATGCATGTTTTAAATGACATTCAAATTTATGGTGGTTTTGTTGTTTATATGATATGTGATATTCTAATCCTAATTCATGCTTCTAGGCTGCATATATATATAAAATTTTTACATGTCTTTTGTACTAACAAACCCAAAACGAACCGAACCCCCCCAAAAAAAAATTTAGCCGAACCGGCGAACCAGAACCGGAACCGGTACCAGTAACTTAGGTTTAAGTTATTCCCTTCTAGTCAGAATCTTGTGTTGCTGTACTGTAACCTTGTAGCCTCTTATTTATTTTAAATGTCGAAATTTTGAAATATATTTTTTTACTGTCTTGCTATTCTAAATGGTTGTACTCTCCAGCCCCATTAACCTTCTTTGTCAGTAAAGGGCATTCTTATACTTTCGTTCTCTTTTTATGTGCCCAAGCACTGGTTTCAAAAGCTATGCACTATTGGCATCTCAAACATCCTTTTTAAAGGTGAAGGCAAAGAAAAAGTAATATTTAGTTGCAGGCGAAGCGAGGCACCAGTTTGATGTATTAGTACCCCTTATGCAGGCATTTCACAAGTGGGTTTCTTTTACATTTACTTTATACTGTTTTCACTTTTCAGGTGTACAACCCTAACTCCCTTTGGATTCAAACATATGACCTAACTATGGAATATACAAGCTGTCACATATGACCTAACTATGGAATATTTAGGTTGCAGGCCAAGCGAGGCACCAGTTTGATGTATTAGTACCCCTTATGCAGGCATTTCACAAGTGGGTTTCTTTTACATTTACTTTCTACTGTTTTCACTTTTCAGGTGTACAACCCTACCTCCCTTTGGATTCAAACATATGACCTAACTATGGAATATACAAGCTGTCATCATAAGGTTAACTCGGGCTTTACAACATAAAGCTATCCAAAAGATGGGCTAGTTGTGAATAGCATACATACTTTCTTATTATGTTGGAAGAATAATAGGAGACAAAGGCAATGTCATGGCTTTTGCAAATTCTATTCTGCTCCACACTAACAAGTGATGACTTTCTTAAAGAGAACTCTCATGTTGCAACTTACTATTATTTTAAAAAAATAGGTCCAACATAATGTTATAAAGGACCTATTAAAATGTCATTCGGCAAAGGGTGTCAAAAGTGATGTTTTATTAAAAGGCCTTTTTAGACACTTCAAAAATAAGTTTTGGAGGCAAAAAAATATATATATTATATTCCTTCAAGCCTATAAAAGGAGGTGTTGGGTTCAAGGGAAAGGCATTTCGAATATTTCATCTATTTGATTTCTCCAATAGCTTGGACTTTATGTTCATCCACTTAATCTTGAGGACAGAAAATCTTGGTGTGCAAGTGATCGGTACACAAAAACCACTAGATTTCTAGATGGGCAGAGGACGAAAACCCTCTTGTTTGTAGAGGTGACTCCATTCAAGGATCATATTGGTGCTGAATGTTTCCAGTTTCCTTTGGTGTTTGGTGTATAGGTTTTTAACAAAAGTTTTCAGTTTGGGGGAGAATATCTATTATTTTATTTGCTGCTACAGTGATCCATAACGTTGCTACAGTGGTCCATACCACTACAGTCCTCTGTGAGGGTTCCCAAATCTCCAAGTTTATGTTAATAGTGTTTCCACTTACTCTGCTGTTGTAATTGCCAAATCTTGGCTCTAATATTATATTGATATAATTTGCTGCTGTGAGCTGTTGTAATCTTTATTTGTGGAGGGTTGTAATGTTGTATTAATATTGTTCACTGCTGTACATTCTCTAATATTGATCGTAGCATTGGAGATATAGATGTGCAAGGAAGGTTTTATATCAATATCGTACAGTGGATTACCATATTTTAATATTGAAATATCAATCACAGTGTTGTTGATTCCACCATCTAATTTCTGTAACCGAGTTTATGCATAAAATCTATTCCAGATTGCTGCTCATTTCTGAGTCTATTATTCAAATAAGTTTTCTTGTTTGATATTGCACAAAATGCATATATTGCCTTAGCGGTCTTCTGCTATTTTCCTTGGAGCAGCCTCTTTTATCTGTTGTACCAGCTGAATAGGTGCTGTGCCCCTGTACCAGCAGACCATATTTGTGACGGTCCAGATCTGCACACAATATTGTGAGCTGTCTAAAGCAGTGATACAGCATCTTGTTCAATTCAGTCCCCAATTCATTTACAACCACTGTACCTTGCATTCCCTGCAGCTGTACGGTTGAAAGAGGGCAGACTACATCAGTATATTATCACATTTGCTGCTATACAGCTTCAGCATCAGCTAATTACCAGTCTACAGTTTGTATTGCTACTTCATTAGAATATCCACATCTAGTGCTGCAGTCCAGCCGCAGCCTATTATTGCAATCAGACTTGGAAATATGTGCAGTGTTCTTAAGCCTTCACATGGGTTTCAGCGATAGTTACACCAGTTACAGCGCATGGGGATCTGCTATCACCTACCATCTCCTCTAGCAGTCCAGCCACATCTTTTTGGAAGTGTGAACAAGGTTTTTCGGACTGCTGCAATCCATTCTGGGCATGTACAGAATTTCTACAGCAGTCATATAAGCTGCAACTTTCATATTTAATTTGTATGTTTCCTAACCTTCATGTTTCATGGTTGAATCTGGAGTAATAATTGCTAAAATTCCAGTTGCAAATACTCTTATCTATTATGTAATGCTCTATGTGATCTTTCGCTAGAAATAAGATACATATATTTGTAAATTTTGAAGGCATAGCCACCAAATAAAAGTTGCATTGATATTTTTAGTGGATTCTGGAAGGCTTACCACCAGATCCCTTATTAATATTTGCATTGACATTGTAACAGAGATTGGATGGTATAGCCACCAAGATTCCAACTCTCTTATTCCAATTTGATAGTTGCATGCTTTTCTCTAGAAGGCCTGCTGCAGTAATCAACATAATTATCTTCCAATTTTCCATGACTTGTAAACTGTGCAGCTTGTGGCTAATAAGTGAAATAAACTGCTTATTGTTCACATCCCAGCTACTGTATGCTCTCACCTTGCTCACATTGGAATCTCAATGATAAAAAATTGGTAGGGTTTGTGTTCTACTTTTGAAAATTTGTAAAATAAGCTAATATCTCAGCTAGGGATATTACATTGGAGTACCAATGCTTTTAAGATATATTTATACGAGATCCCTCCAAAGATGTTTGTATCCAAAGTTCATTAAATATGATGTCAATATGAATCTGAAATTTGGAAGCCCAGTTTAATGCCTTCTAACACCGCACGTGTCTAGATTCCAATTAGAAACTGGATAGATCATTGTGCTCAAGTTTGCCACCTCTTATAAACAAAGTTCTAACTGCATTGTCCAACCTGAATTTGGCAACCAACATCTTCATCTTGAAAATTTCTTTGAGTTAGGCTTTTCCGACTAGGGTCCCTCAAAGATTCACTTCTAGTTAATATATTTCGTTGTATTCGTCAAAGTGAGTTCTCCTATTTGATTCTCCTAATATTAACAACAATACTAGTTTGAAACCATTTTTTAACTCTAGCCTACCAACACCTCCGTGCACTGCCTTCCTCCTTTTAAATGCTTCCTCTTCCTGATGATGCATTGCTGAGTGCAATCTGGAACATTGATTCAAAAACACACAGATTCTTCCAAAAACATTCTTGTAAATACAATATGTACTATGGAAAACTTATGCCAGCGATATTAAAACTGTGAAGAGGATATATACAGCCATATATTCAACCCAATTGCTTCTCACTTGCAGCCTTGCAACCTTTGGATGGTTATCTATTCTAAGCATTTTTTGCAGACTGTTCATTGCACCAAAGTCCAACTCACTTACCTTTAATATCATTGATAATGTGATCTTATAAGTTACAAAATGAGAAAGATCATATTTTGTGAAATAATAAGTATGTTGAGTTTACTCACAAGTCCAAGAATTCCTCCTATCCAAATAACTAAAGGATTATCATCACTGGACATACTTTTGCAAAAGCCTATGCCAGAGTTTTGGACAAGTTCCTTTTAGAGGTGCAAGAGGAGAGGAATTTGGAGGCCAGGGTTACGCAAGCTTCGAGAGAGGTTTACAAATTATTGAAAGAAGGGCATCAAAGTCCCCCCTCTTGATTCTTTCATCTTCGCATAGTCAAGTCCCTCTTGATCCCTACTCACCTCGATTATTAGAGCTCAAAACCTAATCACCCTTCCCATTTTGACTCTCCAGAAGAACTTTTTAACTCTTGGAATTTCCGAAAGAGCTCATCTTTGGTCTCCATGAACTAAATCCAGGTTTTCCTCAAGGAATCATCAATAAATGAAACATGGAAAATGTTTCATACCAATGAAGTTGTTGGCATAGCACACATATGGATGAATCAAATCAAAAATCTCTCATTATGTTTGTTCACTAATATGGAATGCAATCTTGTCATGCTTGTCGAATGCACAGCCTTTGTACACTATTGTCTTCT